>CM022299.1:665179373-665779373 GCA_011799875.1 Thinopyrum elongatum | reverse complement strand
CTGTTTTGCCGCGTATTGGGTCGCCCCGCTGCCAGAGTGTTGACTAAATGTGGTTGGTTCTTCGAAAGAATCGTGGACCGACTGTGTTAATGACGACGGCAGAGCGCTTTTGCAGTTTATTAAGTTTGTCTCACCAATATCTGCTGGAGCTTACTGAAATAACCCTGATTGCAGCTGGGTTGAACGATGGGTACACCGGGCAGGCCCCCAAACACAAATATATTTTGAACAGTCGAGTGAAAAAACATTGTTATGGAGTTTCTCATGTCAACGGCATTCAGGCAGGAGGTTTAAACATGCTCTTTGCACTAAAATGGGAATGGGACTTATGCTGGAGCTTAGGCGACATGCCAAGTACTAGAAGAAAAAACTGAAAGTGTTGATTATTGGCCTCTCAAACACAGTTAATAATGACATACTACTGATGGACAAGGCATTTGAATTTGATACTACAGTGGAGGCAGCACAAAGAGCCATCAATTCTGTATATATTGAGGCACATTCTGAATTTCATGGCATCGGATAAGTGGAGCTTATGGGAAGAAGCAGTGGATTTATCACCATACATGCTCCCCTGTCAAGCGAGAAAGTCGACACTTGCCTGGTACCTGAGGTTATCCACCGATGCTGCATACGGATCATCTATTGTCCGAACAAATCAGGTGACATCCATCTAAGCCTATTTTATTAGCGTATACTGTTTTTTTCAAAGAACAAGTACTCTGCCTTGTGATATTTTTTTATGCAGGACAATTGATCACTGCAAGAGCAATGGTCGTGTCATGGATATATAGCTCGCACCACCATTATCGTGCGCCAGCATCCGACCGTGTTGCATTGCTCAAATATGTGTGCAAGCCGCCGTTTCTGTGGCCCAGTTTACATCAACACACGAGACTGACTTGTCGTCCGCGCCCGCGGCCGACTCGCCCGCATCTGTGTCGTTTCCAACACTGCGGCTGACCCGCCTTTCCGCACCAGCTTACAACGCCGTGGCCGATTCATCTGTCTGCTCCTGCGGCCGACTCGCCTGTGATTGATTTCAGCTTCACCGTCGTGATCATCAACTCCGCGGCGGATAATTTCTGGCCTAACGTATCAGGTGAAATCCATCCAGTATGTTTTTATATTACTCTGGTTTGCAATCTCTTTAACGCACGGCAATTGTCTACTACAGAAGTGACCGTCATGTCACGGAGTTTGTTAAATGATTTATGCTGGAGATATACATTGAGTATTGCGAGGATTGTCAATTCGTCTCAAGCCTCTGGTTTACATCAAATTTCAGCATTACGCTGCTCAAATTAT
The DNA here is from genome assembly GCA_011799875.1 of Thinopyrum elongatum. NCBI lineage: Eukaryota > Viridiplantae > Streptophyta > Magnoliopsida > Poales > Poaceae > Thinopyrum > Thinopyrum elongatum. Next base: position 665,778,065 of record CM022299.1, on the reverse strand, counting down.
ATGGCGGTTCATATCATGATCAAATTCAAGAAACCCGGGTCATTGAAGGGAAGATAACCCGGTCCCGGAGGCTACTGCCATATTGATGAAAATTTAAGGGCCGTCAGAAAATGTCCGGCTTAAAAAGAGGGATTCCGGTTTAAAATCCGGCTCAAGGAAAATTTATCTCTCGCAAAGTTGTGAGCTCTCAATATCCGGTTTAACTTCCGGTTCAGGAGGAGGACATCTCTCGCAAGTTCGAGTTCTCAGAAAAAATTAAAGGTTGCCAAAGAGAACTTGCTGCAGTGCGCGGTTCAAACATGGGTATCCTGCCTTATTGGCTTATCATATTATGGATCACTTGGGGGCTTCCTGCTCACTGAGCCTAGCTGTGACTACCCGCTTGATCCGGCTTACACGCCTTATTACAAAATTACTTGGGGGCTTTCTGCTCATTGAGCATAGCTATGACTACCTTATTGATCCGGCTTATACGCCTTGATGCAAATTGCTTGGGGGCTTATTGCCCAAATTGAACGGGTACCAAAGAGAACCTGCTACAATGAGCAGTTCAAACATAGGTATCCTGCCTTGAAGGCTCATTATTGGTCATTTGGGGGCTTATTGTTCAATGAACATAGCTTTATTGACCTTTTTGATCGGCTTGGATGCCAGGTGTAAAACACCAAAAACTCTGGGTTATCCTGCCTATATGTCTGCCACTCCGCCCAGGTTATCTGGAATGACCCGCCGAACTCTTGGCAGTCAATGTTATAAAGACCCTGAACTTGTCAAGGTTAAAACGGCGGTTGGTCATGTGAGGCCCGGCTTATAGGTTTAAATGAAGGATTAACTTAGGGCTGTGCGGTCCATGAACAACACTTGATATTGAGGCTTGGCAGCCTATGGAAGCCTTGGTTTTTCTGATTTGTTATTTTCTTTGAACATTGTTCGGGCTCATACCCTTGTACCATATTGATATATGGTTCAACACGATTCAGGCCATGTAGCCTTAATCCTTATGACTCATACTTGAGCTTATTTGTGGTTTTGATAACCCGGACTGGCTTTGGACAATAAGTCGCCAGCATATTTTGATTGCGTATTTGGAGTTATGCACTTCCAGTTTTGGGCTGTTACCCTTACTGCATATGGCACTGCAAGCCGGCGGTATGAACCAATCTCACAGGATGATTTTCCTTGAATAAATTCAAGTCATGATTTTTTGCGGGTTAATACCCATGCTGGATTACAACCTTGTTATGACGTTAGTCTACAGATATGACTTTTCATATTTGAATAAATACTTCGGGTTTTTCGTAACCCGCCCTGGTTATGGACTTTAAGTTGCCAGTATACATTGGCTTGCGCAATTGGAATCATGCGCTTATACAATCTTTGGGTTGTCACCCTCACTGGATATGGCGATGTAAGCCGGCAGTATAAGTTAATTCTACAGATATGTTTTCCTGGTTATATAAGTATGCAAGGTTTGGTAACCCGCTCTGGCTTTTGATTATAAGTCGTCAGTATATTTCGCCTTTAATGGCCTTGATTCTAGTCTGCATAAATGCATAAGACTATATTATGTTTGGGTTGTTACCCACCCTGGTTTTCGACGTTAAGTCGCCAGGGCATATGTTGTTTAAACTTTGTGCAGGACATGCAGAGCTATGGTTTACATGAATCATTGCGTTTAAACCCATCATCTGGTCATCTAAATTTTGCTGGGTTATCCAGCTCCGGGTTATATTGCTCCATATTGAGTTTATTGAGGCTATAACTCGCCAAAGTGATCTTTTCAAAAACTGGACATGACTATGAGCCGCCATGGATGGGGTTATCAATTCTTGATTTTTTACAAAGGCTATAAGCTGCCGGGTTACATCCCGGAGTACAATGGATGTGCATTAAGTCGCCATCGGCCAAGAGCCGCCGGGTATTTAAACTCCGGATTATATTATTCAAATCTTGAATAGCCAACATGGCTGGATTTTCATTATGGTATTGAATGATTGAGATTTTCATACCGAATTATATTATTCAAATCTTGAATAGCCAACATGGCTGGATTTTTATTATGGTTATCAATAACCAGTATTATGATTAAGGTTTTCAAAAGCCACTTCAGAGCAATGGCTATTATTTCTTCATCCAAGAGTACCGGTTCACAACAGAGAGCATGATTTAATATTGATATGCAAATGCTTTCTGCAACATCATCTGGACAATGGATATGGTTTTATTTAGCACCGAGTCGCTGCAGGCACACGACCCGGCACTTGGGGGCTACATTATTCAAATCATGATTATATCAAGTATGCAAGTCCCATGTCACTGCAAGCATGCACCATGGCACTTGGGGGCTAATGCAAGGTCATTTTTAACTCGCCTCATTGAAGACCCGACCCATCACATGGTGATGAGCCGGCCCTTGGGGGCTACTAATTGCTCCTGTCAAAGGTAACCCGAAACTTGGGAGCTACAGCATATGGTGTTATTTTTTCAAGTACATGTAAAGTCCTAGCTCAGTATTATCTTACTGAGCCGGCCCTTGGGGGCTACACGTTGCTGCTCAAGTCTATATAATCAAATCTACAAAGTCCCTGCTCATTATTGCATAATGACCCGGCACTTGGGGGCTATACATGGGAAGTTCAAAATGTGCAGTTTATAATTGGCGACTTACATGAACAACCTGGATTTCTCCAAAGTTACAGCATTTATATTGAAGCAAGTCTTAAGCTATCACTACGTTCTCTTCTTAAGACTTGGGGGCTACAGGTGATATGCATATAAGGGAGGAACATCTTCAAATTTTCAGCCTTGAGCAAACCAGGTATTATATTATTATTGGAGAAATTTGCAAAGTTTATTTCCTCTAAGCTATTCATAGAAAGGTTTAGAGAGCAGACTGAATGATTGGAAAGCTACAAAAGCAAGCACCAAGTCGCCATAAGATTGAACCGGCATCAGCAACAATCATGACCCGGCATTATCTGTTTATAACCTGATAATTTTGGCAATCATAAATCGGCAAGATCTACATCTTCAAGCTGGCTGAAAATCAGGAAACCAATGTCAGCAAATTGATTTTTGAAGCTGGCCTATTGACCCGGATTTTTCAGAAGAAGGAAATGACAAGGACTTAAGGATGATCAGGTGCCGGCTCAAAAAAAAAACTTTTATCCCAGAGCACAACCTGTCAAATTTGTTCTTGTGTTTATTTTGCAGGATCAGTTTAACATGGATAAATCCAAATTAAACTGGGGGCTAATGTCGGGGATATACCCCGCGATATGACCCGGCCGGAAGTATGACCCGGCCGGACTGGGCGACTCACTAAGTGACCCGCCCGGATCTCTCCACTCACTGATGACCCGACCGGGCCTGGTGACTCATTGGTGACCTGGTAGGCAGGTCAGAGGAGTGACAAGACCCGGTGGCCCAGAAGGCGGTTCATGGAAGGCCGGCTCATGTTATGGTGGGCCGGTTTAAGAGGAAAGGCATAAGGAATATTCCCTTACAAAGGAAGCAAGACTAGGATTCCACTTGTAATAGAGTAATCCTAATCCTACTAGGACTCTACATGTAACCTGCCCCTCCAACTTATATAAGGAGGGGCAGGGAACCCCAAGAGGGAGAGGTTGGACAAGTTCAGACAGATAAATCGATAGCTCTCGAGTTAGAGGTAGCGAAAGAGCACCCATGTAATCGTGAGCATCACCATGATCAATATCAATGAAGTAGGACGTAGGCTTTTACCTCCTCCGTGAGGGGCCGAACCTGGGTAAAACCTCGCGTCTCTCGTCCCACTCAACCCCTCTCAAGCTACCACATAGATGCGTTGGCCTCACGACTAAGTCCTCACACTAAGGACATCTGCCATGACAAATCCACGACATAGAGTCTATGACACCCGATCATCACGTGGTGTCTCGAAACGACAAACTTTCGCAATGGTGCATACTCGGGGAGAACACTTATATCTTGAAATTTAGTGAAGGGATCATCTTATAATGCTACCGTCGTTCTAAGCAAAATAAGATGCATAAAAGATAAACATCGCATGCAATCAAAATATGTGACATGATATGGCCATCATCATCTTGTGCTTTTGATCTCCATCTCCAAAACATCGTCATGATCTCCATCGTCACCGGCTCGACACGTTGATCTCTATCGTTGCGTCGTGGTCGTCTCGCCAACTATTGCTTCTACAACTATTGCTAACGCATAGCGATAATGTAAAGCAATTACATGGCGCTTGCATTTCATACAATAAAGAGACAACCATAAGGCTCCTGCCGGTTGCCGATAAATTCCAAAACATGATCATCTCATACAATAACGTATATCACATCATTTCTTGACCATATCACATCACAACATACCCTGCAAAAACAAGTTAGACGTCCTCTACTTTGTTGTTGCAAGTTTTACGTGGCTGCTACGGGCTTCTAGCAAGAACCGTTCTTACCTACGGCAAAAACCACAACGGTGATTTATCAAGTTTGCTGTTTTAACCTTCTTCAAGGACCGGCCGCCGTCAAATTTGATTCAACTAAAGTAGGAGAAACAGACACCCGACAGCCACCTTTACGCAAAACTAGTTGCATGTCAGTCGGTGGAACCGGTCTCATGTACATGGACATGTAAGGTTGGTCCGGGCCGCTTCATCGCACAATGCCGCCGAATCAAAATAAGACGTTGGTGGTAAGCAGTATGAACATCACTGCCCACAACTTCTTTGTGTTCTACTCGTGCATATCATCTACGCATAGACCTGGCTAGAATGCCACTGTGGGAAACGTTGCATGAAAACCAAAAAATTCTACGCACAGGCAATGATCTATCCATGGAGATGCGTAGCAACGAGGGGAAGAGTGTGTCTACGTACCCTCATAGACCATAAGCGGAAGCGTTTTACAACGCGGTTGATGTAGTCGAACTTTCTTCGTGCTCCAACCGATCTAGTACCGAACGCACGGCACCTCCGCGTTCTATACACGTTCAGCTCGGTGACGTCCTCCGCCTTCTTGATCCAGCAAGACAGCAAGGTAGTGGATGAGTTCCGGCAGCACGACGGCGTGGTGATGGTTATGATGATGTGATCTCCGCAGGGCTTCACCTAAGCACTACAAAAATATGACCGAGGGAGTAAACGGTGGACGGGGGCGCCTCACACGGCTAAGACAATGTTGTGTCCTTTCTAGGCGCCCCCTTCCCACATATATATAGGTGGGAGGGAGGGAGGAGCAGCCAAAGGAGGCGCCCAAGTAGGAGGAATCCTACTTGGAGTCCCTCCCAAGCCGAGCCCCCCTGCCTTATATAGGTGCGGGGGAAAGGCAGGGGAGGGTGGCGCCCGCCCCCCCCCCCCCCCCCCTTTCCTTTCTCCCATGAGAGGGAAAGGCAGGAGGGGCTAGCCCTCCCTCCTTTCCTTCCCTTAGGGCCTGCTGTCCAAAGAAGGGGCGAACCAGGGGCTGGTATGTCCCCCCTTTGGCCCATTAGGCCCATACACTTACCGGGGGTGTCCGGAACCCCTTCCGGTGACACGATGACTACCCGGTGCACTCTAAAACTCTTCTGGTGGCCGAATACCATCGTCCTATATATCAATCTTTACCTCTCGACCATTTCGAGACTCCTCGTCATGTCCGTGATCTCATTCGGGACTCCGAACAACATTCGGTCACCAAATCATATAACTCATATAACACTATATCATCAACGAACGTTAAGCGTGCGGACCCTACGGGTTCGAGAACTATGTAGACATGACCGAGACACCTCTCCGGTCAATAACCAATAGTGGAACCTGGATGCCCATATTGGCTCCTATATATTCTACGAAGATCTTTATCGGTCGAACCGTTATGACAACATACGTAATTCCCTTTGTCCATCGATATGTTACTTGCCCGAGATTCGATCGTCGGTATCTTTATACCTAGTTCAATCTCATTACCGGCAAGTCTATTTACTCGTTCCGTAATACATCACCTTGTGACCAACTCCTTAGTCATTTGCTTGCAAGCTTATGATGTGTATTGCCGAGAGGGCCCAGAGATACCTCTCCGATACTCGGAGTGTCAAATCCTAATCTCGATCTATGCCAACTCAACAAACACCTTCGGAGATACCTGTAGAGCATCTTTATGATCACCCAGTTACGTTGTGACATTTGATAGCACACAAGGTATTCCTCCAGTATCCGGGAGTTGCATAATCTCATAGTCGAAGGAATATGTATTTGACATGAAGAAAGCAATAGCAATAAACTGAACGATCATTATGCTAAACTAACGGATGGGTCTTGTCCATCACATCATTCTCCTAATGATGTGATCCCGTTATCAAATGACAACACATGTCTATGGCTAGGAAACCTTAACCATCTTTGATCAACAAGCTAGTCTAGTAGAGGCTTACTAAGGACACGGTATTTGTTTATGTATTCACACATGTATTTAAGTTTCCGGTCAATACAATTCTAGCATGAATAATAAACCTTTATCATGAAATAAGGAAATATAAAATAACAACTTTATTATTGCCTCTAGGGAATATTTCCTTCACATTTCCACCGAGATAGCGAGCAACAATAGATCGAGCATAGGCTACCACAGGTTTGACAATGACAATGGCAATGCAATATGCAATCAGATACAGTAACATGAGAGATCACAAGGTATGAGCTATGTGGTAAACATGCGATAGATAGCTATGAAGAGGTGAATGAAGGATGACATGGGGACAACACTCCAGATATGACAAGTGCGAATGGAAATGAATGATGCAGAAAAGATTACGCTGAATGATGAGAATGCATCAGGATAAGCAATGAAAGATAATAGATGTGAATGATAGATATGAATGGCACGAATGATATGCAACAATCATAAACAGATCAGATAAACTATCGTCACCGAGCACAAGAGTAAACTGCTGAAAGTAATGCAGTAAAGTAGATTCAACCAGTGGTGCTCGATGGCGACAGAGAGATTTGGTAGACCAGTTCGCCCTTCTGCCAAAGGACTACGTCTTGTTGGAGGGGTTGTGATTTAACACAGAAGATAAACTCTCTTTGCCCTATTCTCCTTCAACTCGAAGCTGATCAGACTCCAGTTGATTTCACTCGTGGTAGATACTTGTCGGCGATCTCCAAAACTTCAGACGAACTTTGCAAACCACAGCGACTCTTGGTTGCTGAAGATCTAGCTCGGTGAAGACAACAACTCTTCGACACTCGAGCCAAAACCTATCCATCTAGAGAGTGCGTAGCTCTCAAGAGTAATAGGTACAAGAACTCTAACTCAAAACTACTGTGATGCTCAACCACTGTCTAAGTTTGGGCTCTTGATTTTTCTCTCGGTGGATCTTAAACTCAAATCACTCGGAGAGGTGATGCTCAATCAATCTTCTCAGAAATCTTAAGCGGAGCAGCCAACCAACAATGTTGGACCGGGGTGGCTATTTATAGCCGCAACCTTCTCTGAAGGGAAATGACCAGATTGGACATGTGGAGCAGCCAATGGCCGAACGACACGAGTCCAACGGTCAGAAATTGAGCACAACAGTAACATTACTTACGGAGCAAGTAAAGCTAACTCCTCAGTTCAAAATATATCTCCTGCAGCACGAAGAACAACGTCTACTGTCAGGTAACCATTTGAAGCATAAAGAGATTTCTCTCGCATCTTTCATAGGTTTTGGGCTAAGCATCACAGCGGATCTAAGCTTCGAGAACCTATACCCATCTTAATAGTACGTAGGTCCTATCACTCAAATGAATGAAAGAAGAACAATGAAATGAATACTACGTCTTCACTTTGTCTTCGACTACCACTCGCCGCAGTCAATTTTCTTCGGACAACTGCTCCGAACCAATTGCTTTGCTTCAGCAATAAATCTACGAGAGGTTAACTCCTTCACATCGATCTTCTCGCCTACATGTTTTCAATAGATGTAGCTCATTCTTCTCTGTAGCGCAGATATTCTTCGGTGAAGTTCCTCGAACTTTACACTGGAGACAACATTCTCTTTGGTTCTGCATGGACTATTTCTCTCTGTATGCACTAGCAAACAAATCAGTCCATGCCTGTTTTTGTCAACAATCTCCAAAACATAGGAGGGCAGATATTGCACCCACAATCTCCCCCTTTTTGGACGATTGTTGACAAAATAGAACACATCGAAGGATAGATAAGTGAAATGGAATGCGAAGGATAATAAAAGATGAGAGATAATTACGAAGATAAAACACGCTCCCCCTAAAGATATGCATCAAATAAAATGGTAGGTAGAGAGATGAATCTTCGTACGAGTGATACTGACATGTGATCTCATTCGTGGTCTCTTTCAATACACTCGACAGTGTCTGAGGTACTTCCTGTCACACACAATCTTTGAAACAGATTAGTTAGAAATAATTCTTTGAAATGATTTGTGACGAAAGATAAGCCATGAGGATTTGCTGATAACTCAGTTTGAATCCACATGAGATATAAGTTCTCTGCAAGTTAGATACTCGACGAGGATCAGAGCAAGGGAAACAAAAGTATATTTGCTCGGAGTAGATAAGCTTCAGACAAGATATTCTTGCAACAAAGGATGTTATGAAGAATATATGCGAGGAAAAATAACTTATGAGTCATAATCTGAAGTTGACTTTCTTCTTCTGCAAGGTTAGATAGCGAAGGATAATCATCGTAGAATATCTAACCAAAATACATGAGAGGAGTAAAATATTTCTCTTAGAGAGACATGATTTCCAATCCTCCTTGAAATGCTTTTACTTTCCCTATGCGAAAGAAGAAAAAAAATCGAGGATAAATAGTGCAAGGAGGTAAACTTGCAATATCACCTGCAAACAAATAGCTTGGAAATGCATAGCATTGCAGGGGGGTTATTAACAGTACATGATGACCGAGTATTTCAACACCACAGACGGTGCAATAAGTTTCAGAAACCAAATTGTTCGGAAGAAAAGCAAATGGCAAATAAAAACACCCTGCAAATAGCCCGCTGATCTATCACTCGATGTACTACTCCTCCTTTTTGTCAACAAGTGTCAAAAAGGAACGAGAATGCATACGAGGAACTACTCGTCTGAAGAACCCTCAGAACCAGAACTCGAACTTTTCAGAGATGTAGAGCGAGGAATGGTCGAGGCCAAAGCAGGAGTTTGAGATACAGCACGGGCTTCGGGATTCGCTTTGGGAGTAGCAGCGCGAGGTGCTTCTGGCTTGTAGATGAAAAGTCCCTACCGTGTCTTCAAGAATATCATCAGGTTTGACAAACAGTAAGTCAGTTGAGGCAGAACGCTGAGGGAGCATTGGTGTTTGCCTTCGAATTTTAGGTACTTCAAACAACTCCAGATAATCATATTCCTTTTCGATGCCCTTTGCTGAAAGTTGCTTGTGAGTGTAGTGCTTGCGAAGAAGTGTCCAGGAGCGCTTCTTCTGTTCCTTCTCATACAAGAGGGCTTGCCGAGCATAATTATGAAGCAGATTTAATTCAGTCATCATTTCCAGCTTTTCTTTTCTATCGAGCTTGATGTGGCTCTCCAGGGCTTGCTGAGTGCGAAGACAAATCTCATAGAGAGAAGGATTTCCTTCATGAGGGATTTCAATTCTAGCTTTCTTGACTTCCAGAGGATTTTCTTCATGAGGGATTTCAATTCTAGATTTCTTGACTTCCAGGGCTCTGGCAGAAGCAGGCATAGAGGCAAAGGTAGTGGCATCCATTGGCATCTTGCCTTTACCTATGTCCTTCACAATTCTGAGCGTGTCACGAATAGGTGGCATGAAAACTTTCGGAACATATGGGCAGTAGAACTTTTCTTCAAGGAGCTGCTCAATGGCATACATGATCCAAGGAGCATATGGCTTTAAGACTTGAGGGGTATCAGCTGCACAGGCCAAGTTGCGAATGAAAAGATCTGGGATATCGAAACGAATACCCTGAGCAATGGCAAGCAGTGCATTTCCCACGATGCCATTAATGGATTCTGGCCTGTTAGTTCGAGGGAGGGAGTTGCAGAGGATGTAGAACATAACTTTATTCTCATATGCCAGATTCTTTGGGTTGATCTCAATGCATTCATCACCAACCAGCTTGGGGTCCATCAGCATATGCGGTTGAACTTCGGACACTTCCCAATAGTGCAGCCTGTGTTCACTATTTTCATCAAATTTGCACTGAGGCAGATTCAACAATGCTAAGAACTGATCTACCGAGCATTTATTATTTTCCTCTCCTGTCATCCATTCGAGGATCCATGTAGAACTATCTCCAAGTTCTCCTGAGATATACAGAGTGGCATAGAATTGATGAATTATTTCATGATTCCAGCCATGATTGAAGCGAAGAAAACTCTTCAGGAAAGCATGCCCAATTTAATCGATTATGTGATGGAAGCAGGGTAAGCTTTCGAGCTCAGCAAAGTTCAGAATCTGGTGCTTGAAGATGCGATTCTTTTCATACAGGATGCGAGCATAATACACAGCCTATTCTTTAGTCTAAAATCTTGGTGCTAAGGAGGTTCTCTCTCCTTCATACGGGCTGGTCCCAAAGAATGCAAGTTTTGAAAGGTGAAACTGCTCATTGAATGCGGGACCATTTGGACCATCTTCAACTGGGAACATAGGAAATGTTTCCAAGGATTCTTCAAATGTTCTTCACTCACATTCTGGGTCCGGATATCATCCGGTGCTTGAACACCTTCTTCGATAGGCTTCACAGGGGCACAAAACTTCCTTGATTTCTGTTGGGCTGATCTCTTTGAAGAACTAGAATTATCATCATTTTTCTTCGCTGGAACTCCTTTAGCGACTGTCTGACTTTCCGGCACTAGGGCCTTTTCTTTCTCTTTATTTTCTTTGACTGGGGTCACAACAGCTTCTTTCTCGGACGCCTTGGGTACAATAGGTGGTACAATTCCTTCATGAGCCATGGGCTCTTCAGATTTCTTCTCTTCCTTTTCCAACTGTGATTTAGTTGAAACAGGAGCAGGATCAACATCCATCTGGGTAGGAGCACCAGATGATGTGACTGGGGTGGTTTTCTCTCGGGAAGCATTCAGTTCCCCTTCAATCTTATCATTCTCCTCCTTAGATCCGGAGGGCTCAGCCTGCAATTTCTTCAGAGGCGATGGGTTTGCCTTTTCAACCTCAATCTCTTCATCAACTTCATCATCAGCTGGGGCTTGATGCTTGGGTGAGGCATTTCCTTCATCATCCTTCTCGAGGAAGATATCAACAACATCAGGTTCTTGTGCAGCTGGAGTGGGAATGATAACATCCACGTGAACAGCTTGCTGCATGGGTTCATCCTCTTGAGGTGGTGATGGTGGAATCTGCTGCAAAGGAGTACTTGAGTCAATAGGGTGAGCATCAGCGACAGTCTGAAGGCGGCTATCCTTGATTCCTTTCGGTTTGCTGGCTCTTTGCTACTTCTTGACCTTGCGTTGGTTTTTCCATTGAAGAGACAAGGGTGATGCATCAAAGTAGAGATAAGTATTTCTCTCAGTTTGAGAACCAAGGTATCAATCCAGTAGGAGGAACAAGCAAGTCCCCAATAGATGCACCTAGACAAACTAACAAACACTTGCACCCAACGCGATAAATAAAAGGCAAAATAAAGTAAAAGAAAATAAATTGCAGCAAGGTATTTTTGGGTTTTTGGTTTTATAGATCTGAAAATATATGATGGAAAATAGACCCGGGGGCCATAGGTTTCACTAGAGGCTTCTCTCTTGAAAGAAAACATACAGTGGGTGAACAAATTACTGTTGAGCAATTGATAGAAAAGCACATAGTTATGACGATATCTAAGGCAATGATCATGAATATAGACATCATGTCCGTGACAAGTAGACCGAAACGATTCTGCATCTACTACTATTACTCCACACATCGACCGACTCCTGCCAGCATCTAGAGTATTAAGTTCAAGAGAACAGAGTAACACATTAAGCAAGATGACATCGAATAGAACTCCAAGAACATCGAGGAGAACATTGGATTGAAGATCAAAGAGAGAGAAGAAGCCATCTAGCTACTAGCTATGCACCCGTAGGTCTATGGTAAGCTACTCACACATCATCGGAAGGGCAACAAGGTTGGTGTAGAGGCCCTCCCTGATCGAATCCCCCTTCGGCAGATTGCCAGAAAATGCCCCAAGATGGGATCTCACGAGAACAGAAGCTTGCGGCGGAAGAAAAGTATTTTTGTAGACGCTTCTGATGTAGATGGAATATTTGGGTATTTATAGAGCAAGAATTAGGGTTAGGAGGTCTGCGAGGGGCCCACAAGCCAGGGGCGCGCCCCTACGGCTTGTGGCCTCCTCGTAGGGCTTCTGGACTCTTCTCCAAGTCTCCTGGATTTCTTCTGGTCCAAGAAAAATCACCGTAAAGTTTTATTCCGTTTGGACTCCGTTTGATATTCCTTTCTGAAAAAGTCAAAAACAAGGAAAAAAACAACAACTGGCACTGGGCACTAGGTTAATAGGTTTGTCCCAAAAAATGATATAAAATAGTACCAAAATGCATATAAAACATCCAAGATAGATAATATAATAGCATGGAACAATCAAAAACTATAGATACGTTGGAGACGTATCAAGCATCCCCAAGCTTAATTCCTGCTCATCCTCGAGTAGGTAAATGGTAACAACAGAATTTTTGATGTGGAATGCTACCTAACATGTTTATCAATGTAATTTTCTTTTATGTGTCATGAATATTCAGATCCATAAGATTCAAAACAAAAGTTTAATATTGACATAAAAACAATAATACTTCAAGCATACTAATAAAGCAATCATAGTTTTTCAAAATAACATGGCCAATGAAAGTTATCCCTACAAAATTATATAGTCTGGTCATGCTCTATCTTCATCACACAAAGTATTTATCATGCACAACCCCGATGACAAGCCAAGTAATTGTTTCATACTTTTAATGTTCTAAAGCTTTTTCAACTTTCACGCAATACATGAGCATGAGCCATGGATATAGCACTATAAGTGGAATAGAATATGGTGGAGGTTGTGTGGAAGACAAAAAGGAAGAAAGTATCACATCAACTAGGAAAATTAATAGGCTATGGAGATGCCCATCAATTGATATCAATGCGAGTGAGTAGGAATTGCCATGCAACAGATGCACTAGAGCTATAAGTGTATGAAAGCTCAAAAGAAAACTAAGCGGGTGTGCATCCAACTTGCTTGCTCATGAAGACCTAGGGCAATTTGAGGAAGCCCATCATTGGAATATACAAGCCATGTTCTATAATGAAAAATTCCCACTAGTATATGAAAGTGACAAAATAGGAGACTCTCTATCATGAAGAACATGTTGCTACTTTGAAGCACAAGTGTGGAAAAAGGATAGTAACATTGTCCCTTCTCTCTTTTTCTCTCATATATTTTTTATTTTTCTCCTTTTTTTCTTTTGGGCTCTTTTTTTCTTTTTTATTTAGTTTTCGTCTGTAGCCTCATCCCGACTTGTGGGGGAATCATAGCCTCCATCATCCTTTCCTCACATGGGACAATGCTCTAATAATGATGATCATCACACTTTTATTTACTTACAACTCAAGAATTACAACTCGATACTAGAACAAAGATATGACTCTATATGAATGCCTCATGCACATGAGAACAATATGACGATGATGGTGTGTGTCATAATAAAACAGAACGGTGGAGGTTGCATGGCAATATATCTCGGAATGGCTATGGAAATGCCATAATAGGTAGGTATGGTGGCTGTTTTGAGGAAGGGTATATGGTGGGTTTAATGCACCGGTGAAAGTTGCGCGGTACTAGAGAGGCTAACAATGGTGGAAGGGTGAGAGTGTGTATAATCCATGGACTCAACATTAGTCATAAAGAACTCACATACTTATTACAAAAATTTATTAGCCCTCGAAACAAAGTACTAATATGCATGCTCCTAGGGGGATAGATTGGTAGGAAAAGACCATCGCTCGTCCCCGACCGCCACTCATAAGGAAGACAATCAAAAATAAATCATGCTCTAACTTCATCACATGACGGTTCACCATACGTGCATGCTTCGGGAATCACAAACTTTAACACAAGTATTATTACTCAACCACAATTACCAACTAGCATGACTCTAATATCACCATCTTTATATCTCCAAACAAATGCAAGGAATCAAATTTCTCATAAATTCAATGATCTTCATGAAAGTTTTTATTATATCCCTCTTGAATGCCCATCATATTAGGACTAAATTCATAACCTAAACCAATTGCCATACTATTTTCAAGACACTCAAAATAATATAAGTGAAGCATGAGAGTTCATCAATTTCTATAAAATAAAACCACCGCCGTGCTCTAAAAAGATATAAGTGAAGTACTAGAGCAACTTCCTAGCTCAAAAGATATAAGTGAAGCACATAGAGTATTCTAATAAATTCACAATTAATGTGTGTCCCTCTCAAAAGGCGTGTACAGCAAGGATGGTTGTGGAAAAGTAAAAATAAAATAAAGCAAAGACTCATATATCACAAGACGCTCCAAGCAAAACACATATCATGTAGTGAATAAAAATATAGCCTCAAGTAATTTTATCGATGGCTTGAAGACAAAAGAGGGGATGCCATCCGGGGCATCCCCAAGCTTAGATGCTTAGTTCTCCTTGAATTTTACCTTGGGGTGCCTTGGGCACCCCCAAGCTTAGGCTCTTGCCACTCCTTATTCCGTTGTCCACCAAAACTTTACCCAAAACTTGAAAACTTCACAAAAAAAAACTAAAAAAAAAACTCATAAGCTCCGTTAGTATAATAAAACAAATCACCACTTTAGGTACTGTTGTGAACTCATTCTAAATTTATATTGGTGTTATATCTACTTTATTCCAACTTCTCCATGGTTCATACCCTCCGATACTACCCATAGATTCATCAAAATAAGCAAACAACACATAAAAAACAGAATCTGTCAAAAACAAAACAGTCTGCGAAGATCTGAATTGATATCATACTTCTGTAACTCTAAAATTTCTTAAAAATTAGTAAAACATAGGCAATTTGTATATCAATCTTGTGTAAAAAATTCAGAACCTTAAAATGCTCCTGTGAATTTTAACAATTCTGTTACTGGACGCAAAAGTTTCTGTTTTTCAGCAAAATCAAATCAACTATCACCATAGATCATCCCAAAGGTCTTACTTGGCTCAAACACTAATTAAAAAACTTAAACACAATTAATACAGAGGTAATATTGTATAATCTCATAAAAACATAAAATAAAAATTTTGGGTTATCTCCCAACAAGCGCTTTTCTTTAAAGCCTTTTAGCTAGGCCTCGATAATTTTAATGATGCTCACATGAAAGACAAAAATTTGAAGCACAAAGAGAGCATAATATAGCATGTGAAAAACAAGTTTAAGTCTAACATACTTCCTATGCATAGGCATTTTATAGGGAAAATATTTATCAAGACAAGCAAAAACTAGCATATGCAAGGAAGAAGAAAGAAACAATAGCAATCTCAACATAACGAGGTATAATTTGGTAACATGAAAATTTCTACAACCATATTTTCCTCTCTCATAATAATTACATGTGGGATCATATTCAAATTCAACAATATAGCTATCACATAACATATTCTCTACATGATGCACATGCATGCGAAGTTGACACTCTTCCAAAATAGTGGGATTATCATCAAGTAAAGTCATGACCTCTCCAAGCCCACTTTTATCAAAAATTTCATAAGATTGATCATTCTCCAAATATGTGGGTTTATTTTTAGGTAAAGTTGGCACTCTTCCAAACCCACTTTCAATATTATGGCAAACATATTCATCATGAGGCTTAAATAAATTTTCAAGATCATAAGAAGCATTATCACCCCAATCATGATCATTGCAATAAGTAGTGGACATAGCAAAACTAGCATCCCCAAGCTTGGGATTTTGCATATTATTAGCACAATTGACATTAATAGAATTTACAATAACATCATTGCAATCATGCTTTTCATTCAAGGAGCTATCAAGTGTGGGTGCAATAGCAATAATTTCATGTTTAACATAAGGAACTATAGCAAGTTCATCTCCATAAGTATAATTAATATTGGCATCATGGCCATAAGAATAGCAAGCATCATGTTCATCAAGGGGGATGTTTCAATCAAATCAATGAAATCATAATTATCTATAGATTCATGCATATCATTATTTTCTTCCAAAGCAACGGTCATTCTCTCAATAAATTCTTTAACATAGGCATTATGAGCATAGTTTTCATAGCAATATTTAAGTATGTCAAAATTTTCAGATTTGTAGAGAGAAATATCATACTTTTCAATCAAAGAAGCAACTTCATAAGAACCCTTAAAAGCAACAAATTCTTCAATTTATTCGATATCATAGTAACTATAAACACCTTTGGCATAAGAAGAAGGATTTCATTATCATTAAACTCACATAGGTAGGGAAGGTGTTTTTTAGGGTTCTCCGAACAACAAGTAAAATCATAAATTTCACATAGATTCCAAGCATAGCATAGCAAACAATTTATTTGATTCCATAAGAGTCCCCCTTTTTGAGACAAACGGTGACGCACAAAATGAGCATGCTCATCTAATGATTTTCCCTCAACTAAACTAGTTGGGGTTTCAGCACGAGCACATATGGATCAAAGATGATCCAAGTAGAAAACTTTAAGTGGATCCATATCAATAGATTTTTAGCAAACAAAGATGCAAGCACATAGAAGGCACATGGCAACACAAGCAAAGATAGCAAACAAAAAAGCGAACGGAAGAAGGCGAATAGAAAGGCAAATAATTTTGTGAAAACGTTTTAGAAGTGGGGGAGAGGAAAACAAGAGGCAAATGGCAAACAATGTAAGTGCAAGAGATGAGAGTTCATGATAGGTACTTGGTAGGCTTGATGTAGAACCTCCCCGGCAACGGCACCAGAAATTCTTCCTGCTACTTCTTGAGCTTGCGTTGGTTTTTCCCTTGAAGAGGAAAGGGTGATGCAGCAAAGTAGAGATAAGTATTTCCCTCAGTTTGAGAACCAAGGTATCAATCCAGTAGGAGGAACAAGCAAGTCCCCAATAGATGCACCTGCACAAACTAACAAACACTTGCACCCAACGCGATAAAGGGGTTGTCAATCCCTTCACGGTCACTTGCAAGAGTGGGATCTGATAGAGATAGATATAAAAGATAAAATAAAATGTAAAATAAAGTAAAAGTAAATAAATTGCAGCAAGGTATTTTTGGGTTTTTGGTTTTATAGATCTGAAAATATATGATGGAAAATAGACCCGGGGGCCATAGGTTTCACTAGAGGCTTCTCTCTTGAAAGAAAACATACGGTGGGTGAACAAATTACTGTTGAGCAATTGATAGAAAAGCGCATAGTTATGATGATATCTAAGGCAATGATCATGAATATAGGCATCACGTACGTGACAACTAGACCAAAACGATTCTGCATCTACTACTATTACTCCACAAATCGACCAAATCCTGCCTACATCTAGAGTATTAAGTTCAAGAGAACAGAGTAACGCATTAAGCAAGATGACATGATGTAGAGGGATAAACTCAAGCAATATGATATAAACCCCATCTTTTTGTCCTTAATGGCAACAATACGTTACGTGCCTCGCTACCCCTACTATGTCACTGGGTGAGGACACCGCAAGATTGAACCAATCACAAAGCACCTCACCCATGGCAAGATAGATCAATCTAGTTGGCCAAACCAAATCAATAAATCGGAGAGAAATACAAAGCTATTTAAATCATGGATAAAAGAGTTCAGAGAAGACTCAAATAATATTCATAGATAATCTGATCATAAACCCACAATTCATCGAATCTCAACAAACACGCCGCAAAATAAGATTACAACGGATAGAACTCCAAGAACATCGAGGAGAACATTGTATTGAAGATCAAAGAGAGAGAAGAAGCCATCTAGCTACTAGCTATGGACCTGTAGGTCTGTGGTAAACTACTCACACATCATCGGAAGGGCAGCAAGGTTGGTGTAGAGGCCCTTCGTGATCGAATCCTCCTCCTACAGATTGCCAGAAAAGGCCCCAAGATGGGATCTCACGGCAACAGAGGCTTGCGGCGGCGGAAAAGTATTTTTGTGGACGCTTCTGATGTAGATGGAATATTTGGGTATTTATAGAGCAAGAATTACGGTTAGGAGGTCTGCGAGGGGCCCACAAGCCAGGCCCCCCTAGGGCGCGCCCCTACGGCCTGTGGCCTCCTCGTAGGTCTTCTAGACTCTTCTTCAAGTCTCCTAGATTTCTTGTGGTCCAAGAAAAACCACCGTAAAGATTTATTCCGTTTGGACTCCATTTGATATTCTTTTCTAAAAAAGTCAAAAACAAGGAAAAAACAGCAACTGGCACTGGGCACTAGGTTAATAGGTTAGTCCCAAAAAATGATAAAAAATAGTACCAAAATGCATATAAAACATCCAAGATAGATAATATAATAACATGGAACAATCAAAAATTATAGATACGTTGGAGACGTATCACTCTTGCCTTGGCCTTCTGACATTTTTCTTCCTTGATTCTCCTCCGAGCAAGATCTGCCTTGCGGGCAATCTCATCATTCCTTCTGTCACACAGCTGAGATACGTCCATTTTCAACTGTGAGTGCCAATCAATTTTCTCATTGCCCATGGTACTGAGAGACTTTGTGAGATCAACAATCTCTTTGTTCAGACTTTTTCTTTTGGCTTCAGTGTTGGCATCTCTCCTCATTTGCTCGAGAGTTTTCTTGTCCTTGACAGCCTGATTGAGCCTTTTGGTAATTTTCCTCAGCTCGATGAAATGTTTTGTTACCATTTTGGTAACATCGTCAGGAAGTCCCAAACTGCTCAAATCAACAGATTTTGCATCATAAGTAGCACTCTCAATTACATCGATCATGAGATTGAAATCATATTTTTGTTCCTCTGTAGGAGCAGGAACTCTTGGTTTGGCTTTCTTGGCAGAGGCTTCAGCTTTCTCTTCGGACAGCAGTTTTCTCTTCGCAGAAGGAGCAGCAGAACCTGAAGGTTTGACAGTGATTGGCGTGGGTGAATGTCTTGGTGATTTCCTTGTTGGGGGTGAAGCCTTCACTGGTGACGGAGTCTTGTATGGCTTGTTTAGAAGAGAACGTTGATCATACATAGGTATTTCTTCGGGAGCATCTTCATCGGAGGACTCATCAGATGAGTCAGGAGTTGCCTTCTTGGATTTCCTAGGCATAGATTTCTTTTGGGAAGCACGATCCTTTTTCTTTTCACGTCTTGTTGAGTCAGTGCAACATTTCTTGCTTCAACCTGATTTTTCTTCGCAGCCCTAGCTTCACACATGGCTTTGCCTTAGCACTCTTAGCCACTTCATCAGGAAAGTCGGCGATGGTTTTTAGGGAGTCAGGATGAGCATATGAGGGCTGAGGAGGTCTGACTTTTTCATCGTCTGGCCCAATGCAATTTTCTGCTATGCAGTCGTTCCACGGCAGTGTGAAGGCAAACAAGATTTGATACTTTTCCTGAATGTTTTTATAATTGAACCATTTCTTCGCCCAGTGACGGTGAATCCTCTGCAGCCTGTTATTTCGTTCGATTGTTGTTTCAACTCCAAGTGGAGTTTTATACCCTTCTAGTTCAGACATTTCTGCTGTTGTGTTTTTCTCTCTGCCATGACCACCGTTCTTGGGATTTCTATCGGAGAACATGGTAAGGGCGTCAGTGACTAACTCATCCTCAGGCTGACTATTAGCAGAGGGAATGTCTTCATCATTTGCTTCAGGTTTAGACTCAGATTTCTTCTTCGGTGTCTTTGGAGGCTTTGAAGATTTACCTCCACCAGTCAATCTCATTCGGTCAGATCTAGGTGGAAGCTGATGCAATTCTCCTTCAGAATCTTTGTATCCATCGGAACTCTGTGCCATGGCCAACCTGTGAAAAGAATAGAAACGAGGGAAGACAGGTTAGGGTCATAAACATGCACAGAAGCATTTTTGAACAAAAATGAATGTTTTTCGGAAGGAACATAGGAATCCATGGAGCACTTTGAAAAGATATCTTTGATAAATTTTCACCTAGCCAAGACTTGGTTAAATCTATCTAATCTTTCAAAAAGTACTCGTGAACCCTAGATCAAGGAGAACTAGTACGAGGGAAAAACTACAAACCATACCAGTTAAAACCTAGTGATCCCTAAAGATCTACCGCAGAGTATAAATCAAAAGAAATGGCATCGATATGAACTGCCCTATGAACAGAGGAAGGAGCAGGAGTAGTTTCGGATCTAGGCGTCCTAACTTGGCAGCAAAGATCGAGTACAGCAGTGCGGAGAGGAAGATTACCGCACTGGCATGATCAACCGCGATGAGACTTCACCGGAGTTGCACGGCAAGGCACCTCGCCGGAGTTGCTTCTAGCTCGGGCTCGGGATGATGGTGGATATGAGGGTTTGAGGAAGAATTGAGGAAGAAGAATCCGGGAGGGGTATTTATAGCAAGAGAGCAGAACCACCTCTCCGGAATCCATGGCCAACAGAAGCGGGACGTTCCACATTCAACGGACGAGATCACAATCATGGAGATCGTGGGCACGTGGCAACTGTTTCCTGCGAAAAACTCGGAATGAGAGCGGGATGCCGAAATTTTTGAAGAAGGGCAAGCGCCAAAAAAAGATTAAAGTTTGGAGTCAATTTCTTTTGCGACCAAGGATGCCAAAAAGAAATTTTCTTCAGATCAAGTTGCATGTTTATGACGGGCAGCATAGATTGGATGAGAAAAAACAGAGGGATAAAAGGGACTAAAGCAAAACACTCAGCCAAACAAGAGGAAATACGAAAACACGGAGCTATGAGTGAGTTGATCTTAGGACAAAACACAAACACAACAAAAATGAGGAACGAAACACACGAATGAAAACACAAAGAACTGGCACCAAAAATATAGATCTCGGGACTAAGGATAAATGAATAGAATCCCTATGATAATTCCTGCAAGAAGGGTTAGTTCTTCTTCTCAACCCACACTTGAGTGGGTAACAAGGATCTCATTTGCTTAGTCTGAGCAGGAGCATTCCTTTGGCGAGATCTGTAGTTCACCTGCGCATTTCGAGAGTAATCATATGAATATGCATTGAAGTTATTTCCAGAGACATGAGCATAATGATTTGAGGAGGTACGCATGTACTCCTTCTGTCCAGAGTTGAACTGAAATATATTCGAGGAGGTTTCAGTTCGAATCCGCGAATGATAGTTATTTCCTCAAAGAAAATCACTCTACATATTCAAGTTAGCAGTGATGGATAGATTCTCAATAATGCACTTCTTCACCCAGATTTGCTTCTTGGGTGTGCCAAACCTGTAGTTAGTACCAACATATCGAGCAAATACCTTACCATTCTGTTGTTTGAAGAGTTTGTAGTTTAAGTCATCAGAATCGTCAGAAACAACAGAAGTGTGTGACTCATATCCAGATAGAATTGCAGGTTCGAGAATTTTACGTTTAGCAAGAACCCAACTCATTCGTGGATATTGCTCGGGAGTCCAGTAGGTTCCATCAACATTGAGTTTTCTTTCGAAACCCAATCCTTCCTTTCGAGGATTTTTGTGCAGAATGGACTTCTTGAGTACATCACAGAGGGTTTGATGTCCTTTGAGGCTCTATAGCGTTCCTGTCTCAAGCAAGCTTTTTAATCTGCAATTTTCATCAGAAAGAGCAACAAATTCCTTGAGAGAGGGGTTAGAGATATCATTCGTAGTAGTTGCAATATTTTCGATGATAGCATTTGAAGATTCAGCATTAGAATCAGCATTGTATCGTTCTAGACATTGTACGCATGGAGGCACAAAATCATTAGGAAGACTTTTAGATGGCTCGGCGAAGAGAGAAGCATTTTCTTTCACCAACTCGTTATGAGACACCTTCAGTTACTCGAGTTCTTGATTCCTATTAAGGAGTTCATCTGATAGACTCTCGTAGTCAACTGTAAGTGAATCATATCGATTGGAAAGATCATCAATAGTTGAAGAAAAAGCATCATGCTCTTCGATCAACTTTTGATTCTTCTCCATCTCTTCGGCTAGTAATCCTTCGGTCTTCCTAAGATTGTTTTCAAGTTTCTCAAGCTCATCTTATTGAGATTTAGAATTCTTAACCAGTTTAGCATAGGCAAGGTATTCAGGCGAATATTCAGTCATAGACTTTCGGTGTTTAGCTGATACCTGATCCTTTGAGGTTTTTGCCATGAGACAGAAAGCAATGAGTTCATCATCACTTGAAGCATCATCATCAGTGTCTGATCCGAATGATTTCTTAGATGGTCCATAAGCAATGAAAGCATTGCTTCTTCCTATCCTTCTGTGAAGCTCTTCATCTTCAGATTCTGATTCGGAAGTCTCATCTTCAGATTTCAGGGTCATATCAGCACATGCTTTGTTCAGCTGCGATATTCTCTTCATATTGGATTCGATGGTTGCTCTGGCTTTCACGTCAGTGAATGGTCTTGACGAAGAGGATGAGGAAAATTCATTTTTCTTCGGGAGCTTAGTATGACGATCCATTCGAGTGAATCCACTGCAGTGAAGATATTTCCGTCGATTACTAGGTTTTCCTTCCTAGCTAGGACAGTCTACTATGAGATGACTGAATTGTTTGCACTTTTTTTTTGGAAAAGGAGGATGTACCCCCGGCCTCTGCATCTGGACGATGCATGCAGCCATATTATTAATTATTCACAAATACCATACAAGGTGATACATCAATAAGCCTGAAGCCACCATCTTGGCAACGATGTTGCTACTCCTATCCCGTTGATGAAGGTGTGCCGAATGTTCGGGCCTAATACCAAACAGACATCGCACCAAATCCTAACATCTAAAGCCGGGTGTCCCATCCAAGTCTCTATCTAGATTGGGTCCCACACTAGTCTAGCACACTCCCAGTGAGCACCGCACACTGCAAGGGCCATCACCTCCATCTTCCATCAGTCCATCCTCAGAGCAGAACTGATGCACCGACCATGCTAGGCCTCTCTGCTATCGACGCCACCATGAAGCCAGACAGCTTCCTCCTCCTGCGCGAGTCCATCTCCGCGCATCAGACGCCGACTCTCCACTGCGCCATGCCGCCGAGACCCACCGTCGACGATACGGTTGATGCCACACCGCTCCACCTACATGCCATCTCGCGTCGACTCCGAACTACCAGCAACTCCACCACCCTGAGCAGTCCCCGGCCGATGCCTTCATGAATTGTTTGCACTTGAAGCACTTCATTTCTTTCGGAGGTAACTGTCTGGAAGATTCAGGCAAGTCAATTTTGTCATCATTGTGAGCCTTTCCTAATGTTCTCGGTCAAAAAAAACATATGATACACATCAACCAACTTCTAATATATGTCACCTAGATACTCCAATGTCACCGCGAGTATTCGTGAGTTGATTATACGATATGCATCAAACAATTTCAGATTCATAATACTCAATCCAACACAAAGAACCTCAAAGAGTGCCCCAAGATTTCTACCGGAGAAACAAAGACGAGAACGTGCATCAACCCCTATGCATAGATTACCCCAATGTCACCTCGAGAATCCGCGAGTTGAGTGCCAAAACACATATCAAGTGAATCAATATGATACCCCATTGTCACCACGGGTATTCATAGCAAGACATACATTATGTGTTCTCAAATCCATAAAAGTATTCAATCCGATAAAACAAAATCTCAAAGGGAAAACTCAATTCATCACAAGATAGAGAGGGGAAAACACCATATGATCCGACTATATTGACAAAGCCCGCGATACATCAAGATCGTGACATCTCAAGTGTTGGAGAACGTAATTTCAAAAAAATTCCTACGCACACACAGGATCATGGTGATGCATAGCAACGAGAGGGGAGAGTGTGTACACGTACCCTCGTAGACCGAAAGCGGAAGCGTTAGCACAACGCGGTTGATGTAGTCGTACGTCTTCACGATCCGACCGATCCAAGTACCGAAAGCACGGCACCTCCGAGTTCAGCACACGTTCAACTCAATGGCGTCCCGTGAGCTCCGATCCAGCAAAGCTTCACATGAGAGTTTCGTCAGCACGACGACGTGGTGACGGTGATGATGATGCTACCGACGCAGGGCTTCGCCTAAGCACCGCTACGATATGATCGAGGTGGATTATGGTGGAGGGGGGCACCGCACACAGCTAAGAGATCAATGATCAATTGTTGTGCCTTCCAATATATCGATCTTTACCTCTCGACCATTTCGAGACTCCTTGTCATGTCCCCGATCTCATACGGGACTCCGAACAAACTTCAGTCATCAAATCACATAAACTCATAATATCGATCGTCACCGAACTTTAAGCGTGCGGACCCTACGGGTTCGAGAACTATGTAGACATGACCGAGACACGTCTCTGGTCAATAACCAATAGCGGAACCTGGATGCTCATATTGGCTCCCACATATTCAACGAAGATCTTTATCGGTCAAACCGCATAACAACATACGTTGTTCCCTTTGTCATCGGTATGTTACTTGCCCGAGATTCGATCGTCGGTATCTCAATACCTAGTTCAATCTCATTACCGGCAAGTCTCTTTACTCGTTCCGTAATACATCATGCCGCAACTAACTCATTAGTTACAATGCTTGCAAGGCTTATAGTGATGTGCATTACCGAGTGGGCCCAGAGATACCTCTCCGACAATCGGAGTGACAAATCCTAATCTCGAAATACGCCAACTCAACAAGTACCTTCGGAGACACCTGTAGAGCACCTTTATAATCACCCAGTTACGTTGTGATGTTTGGTAGCACACAAAGTGTTCCTCCGGTAAACGGGAGTTGCATAATCTCATAGTCATAGGAACATGTATAAGTCATGAAGAAAGCAATAGCAACATACTAAACGATCAAGTGCTAAGCTAACGGAATGGGTCAAGTCAATCACATCATTTTCCTAATGATGTGATCCCATTAATCAAATGACAACTCATGTCTATGGTTAGGAAACATAACCATCTTTGATTAACGAGCTAGTCAAGTAGAGGCATACTAGTGACACTCTATTTTGTCTATGTATTCACACATGTATCAAGTTTCCGGTTAATACCATTCTAGCATGAATAATAAACATTTATCATGACATAAGGAAATAAAATAATAACTTTATTATTGCCTCTAGGGCATATTTCCTTCATCAAGAACACGAGAGAGAGAGAGAGAGATTAAACACATAGCTACTGGTACAAACCCTCAGCCCTGAGGGTGGACTACTCCCTCCTCATCATGGTGGCCGCCGGGATGATGAAGATGGCCACCGGTGATGATTTCCCCCTCCGGCAGGGTGCCGAAACAGGGTCTAGATTGGTTTTTCGTGGCTACAGAGGCTTGCGGCGGTGGAACTTCTGATCTAGGGTTATTTTTTGGGGTTTCTATATTTATAGGAATTTTTGGTGTTTGTTTCACGCTAAGATGGGCTCGAGGTGAGCACAACCCACCTGGGCGCGCCTGGGCCTCCTGGCGTGCCCAGGTGTCTTGTGCCCTCCTCGTGGCTCTTCTGGCCCTCCCACGAAGCTTCTAGTGCCTCTTTTATTCCAAAAAAGTCGTCAAAAAGTTTTGTTTCATTTGGAGAACTTTGATTTCTGCACAAAAAACAACACCACGGTAGTTCTGTTGAAAACAGCGTCAGCCCGGGTTAGTTCCATTCAAATCATACCAAAACCATATAAAATTGTTGTAAACATGGCATGAAAACTTCATAAATTATAGATACGTTGGAGACATATCAGCATCCCCAAGCTTAATTCCTACTCGTCTTCGAGTAGGTAAATGATAAAAGAAATAATTTATGAAGTGTGAATGCTAGCAAAGTGCATAAGTTTGATCAATGATAATTTCAGTCACTTTTCCAAGCATCATAACAACAATTCTTTCTCATAAAACTTCTCATGTTAAAGTAGCAACCAATTCACATGTTAAGGTTCAAACAATGAATTCTCTTGAAACTTAACAACCTATATTCTTAGTCACCAAACAATTGCAATTCAACTTATTCAACATAGTCTAAGTAAGAGCTCCACATACTCAATCATCATATAGTCTTCTATGATTGCTAGTACTCAAAGCATATTCTTAGAACAAATGGCATCCATTGAACACAGAGAAAGATAGGGGCTTAATGTTTCGCCTCCCAACTCATTTATCATAGAGATAATTGTCAACAATAATAATGCATGATCAAATATATTTGACTGGTCATATGTGCCTAGATCTTTCCCCACCACATGATGCTTGCCAACTAGAGAATAGTTGAGGTTGAAATGAGAATTCATACTATTGACTTTTTGCATAAAAGTAAATACTGAAAAGCAAAAGATAGGCCCTTCGCAGAGGGAAGCAGAGGTTGTCATGCGCTTTTTATTGTTGGATGCCCAAGCTCTCAATGCAAAGGAACGTCATGTTATATTGCCCCTTATGATAGCAACCTTTATTTTGTAGTCTGTCACTTTTATTACTTTGCCATCACAAGTTCGTACAATGCTCAATTTTCTCTTACAATAAAAGATCAAACATATTTAGGAGCAATTTTTATTGCTTTATGCACCGATGACAACTTACTTGAAGGATCTCATTCAATCCATAGGTAGGTATGGTGGACACTCATGGCAAGAAACTGGGTTTAAGGGTTTTTGGATGCACAAGTATTATCTCTGTTTAGTACGAATTTTTGGCTAGCAAAAGATCCTAGGCAAACACCACATGTTGGAGGATTCATAACAATATAACTTCTATGCAAATATACACAACCATAACTCATTACATTGTCTTCCTTGTCCAACTTCAACTAATTTGCTCAAGTTTGAAAATAATTATTGAGTATTCACAATCATAGAAGATTTCCAAGATAATATATTTGCATGTGAAAGTTCTCTTCCTTATACTAATCATTCATGAATTGCTTGTATGACCAATATTGTGATTGTCAAGCTTCAAAAGATTTCACTTTCTAAACCCAAAGTGAAGCTACTACAAGGCATGATATGAACATATAATTTCAACTTCATGATATTCAATTCATTCAACAATTTACTCATAGGATATAAGTGAAGCACAAGAGTAAATGACAAACTACTCCAAAAAGATATAAGTGAAGATCATGCGAGTAGTTAAGTAAATGGGTAGCTATTTGAGGACTCTCTTTTATTTAGAAACTTTCAGATCTAAGTATTTTATTAAAACACCTAGCATAACAAAAATGGCATTCTAAAAATAGCACACATCATCTGAAGAAGCAAAAACTTAGGCTCAACCGAGGCTAACCGATAATTGTTGATGAAGAAAGGTGGGATGCCTACCGGGCCATCCCTAAGCTTAGATGCTTGAGACTTCTTGAAATATTATCTTGGGATGCCTTGGGTATCCCCAAGATTGATCTTTTGTGTCTCCTTAATTCCTTTTATATCACGGTTTCCCTAAATCTTAAAAACTTCATCCACACAAAACTCAACAAGAACTCATGAGAGAAGTTAGTATGAATAAATGCAACACCTTATCATTATCTACTGTAACAAATCAATAAAATTATTATTTAACATTGCATACTAAATTCCTCTACATATTTAATACTTCGATCCTCAAATAGAATCATTAAACAAGCAAACATATGCAAACAATGCAAACATAACAGCAATCTGTCTAAACAGGACAGTCTGTAAAGAGTGCAATTTTACTCACACTTCCCTAACTCCAAAAATTCTGAAATTTACAACACTGTAGAAAATTTATCATATCTTATTTTTCAAAAACTTTCAACATTTTATCACATTCTGACTTTCCTCAAGAATTCACGCAATAGCGTGCAACTTTCTGTTTTCAAACAGCCACATATAGACTTGCAAAATAAGCATAGCAAATGACATACTTGACATTTTTATTGAAGTAAAAGATATAAAACATTATCTAAATAACAGAAATAAAATCCTAGTAAAATAAAATGACACTCCAAGCAAAACACATATCATGTGACGAATAAAAATATAGCCCCAAGTAAGGTTACCGATAATGTTGGAGACGAAAGAGGGGATGCCTTCCGGGGCATCCCCAAGCTTAGTTGCTTGTATCTTCCTTGAATATTACCTTGGTGTGCCTTGTGCATCCCCAAGCTTAGGGTCTTTCCACTCCTTATTCTCCTCATATCGATATCTCACCCAAAACTTGAAAACTTCAATCACACAAAACTTAACGGAACTTCATGAGATGGGTTAGTATGATAAAGACAAATCATTCACTTTGGTACTGTCAAGATAAGATTCATAATTGTTATCACACAATGCCTACTGTAACTTATCATTTCCATAATTTATATTGAGCAATATAAGCCATAGAAACAAGAAAACAAGCAAACTATGCATTGCAAATAGAATCTGTCAAAAACAGAACAGTACGTAAAGACATGAATTAAGGTCATACTTATGTAACTCCAATTTTTTTTATAAATTAGACAAACTTAGAAAATTTGTATATCAATCATATTTAAAAAATTCAGAGTTTTTCGACGCTCCAGTGATTTTTAACAAATCTGTTACTGGGTGCAAAAGTTTCTATTTTTGCACAGAATCAAGTCAACTATCATCCACACTATCCCAAAGGCTTTACTTGACACTTTATTGAAACAAAAGCTATAAAAAATGATTACTACAGTAGCCTAATCATGTTAACACACAAAAACAGTAGGGATAAATGTTGGGTTGTCTCCCAACAAGCGCTTTTCTTTGATTCCTTTTAGCTAGGCATGATGTTTTCAATGATGCTCACATAAAAGATAAGAATTGAAACACAAAGAGAGCATCATGAAGCATATGACTAGCACATTTAAGTCTAACCCACTTCCTATGCATAGGGATTTTTTGAGCAAACAATTTATGGGAACAAGAATCAACTAGCATAGGAAGGCAAAACAAACAAAACTTCAAGATTTTCAACACATAGAGAGGAAACTTGATATTATTGCAATATGTAAAAGCATATGTTCCCCTCTCATAATAATTTTCAGTAGCATCATGAATGAATTCAACAATATAGCTATGACATAAATCATTCTTTTCATGACCCACAAGCATAGAATTTTTGTTACTCTCCACACATGCAAATTTATTCTCATGAATAGTAGTGGGAGCAAACTCACAAAATAACTATCATGTGATTCTTGATTGGCATAATCATATTTAGCATTAAAATCATGATGACAAGTTTCATGGATATCATTACTCTTCATAGCATACATGTTATCACCATAATCATCATAAATAGGAGGCATGCTTTAATCATGGTAAATATTCTCATCAAAACTTGGGGGACTAAAAATATCATCTTCATTAAACATAGCATTCCCAAGCTTATGGCTTTGTATATCATTAGCATCATGGATATTCAAAGAATTCATACTAACAACATTGCAATCATGCTCACCATTCAAAGATTTTATGCCAAACATTTTATTGAATTCTTCTTCTATCAATTGAGCACAATTTTCCTTTCCATCATTTTCATGAAAGATATGATAAAGACGAATAATATGAGGCCACCTCAATTCCATTTTTTTGTAGTTTTCTTTTACGAACCAAACTAGTGATAAAACAAGAAACAAAAAGATTCAATTGCAAGATCTAAAGATATACCTTCAAGCACTCACCTCCCCGGCAACGGCGCCAGAAAAGAGCTTGATGTCTACTACACAACTTGTTCTTGTAGACTCGTGTTGGGCCTCCAAGCGCAGAGTTTTGTAGGACAGTAGCAATTTTCCCTCAAGTGGATGACCTAAGGTTTATCAATCCGTGGGAGGCGTAGGATGAAGATGGTCTCTCTCAAACAACCCTGCAACCAAATAACAAAGAGTCTCTTGTGTCCCCAACACACCAAATACAATGGTAAATTGTATAGATGCACTAGTTCGGCGAAGAGATGGTGATAAAAGTGTAGTAATGATAGTAGATATTGATTTTTGTAATAGGAACAATAAAAAAAGCAATGTAGGAAGTAACAAAAGTGAGCACAAACGGTATTGCAATGCTTGAAAATGAGGCCCAGGGTCCGTACTTTCACTAGTGCAATCTCTCAACAATGCTAATATAATTGGATCATAAAACCTTCCCTCAACGTGCGATGAAGAATCACTCCAAAGTTACTATCTAGCTGAGAACATAAGAAGAAATTGTTTGTAGGGTACGAAACCACCTCAAAGCTATTCTTTCCGATCAATCTATCCTACAGTTCGTACTAAAATAACACCAAGCTATTCTTTCCGATCGATCTAACCAAGAGTTCGTACTAAAATAACACCATATGATACACATCAACCAACTCTAATGTCACCTAGATACTCCAATGTCACCACGAGTATCCGTGAGTTGATTATACGATATGCATCAAACAATTTCAGATTCATAATACTCAATCCAACACAAAGAACCTCAAAGAGTGCCCCAAGATTTCTACCGGAGAAACAAAGACGAGAACGTGCATCAACCCCTATGCATAGATTATCCCAATGTCACCTCAGGAATCCGCGAGTTGAGTGCCAAAACACATATCAAGTGAATCAATATGATACCCCATTGTCACCACGGGTATTCATAGCAAGACATACATCAAGTGTTCTCAAATCCATAAAAGTATTCAATCTAATAAAATGAATTCTCAAAGGGAAAAGTCAATTCATCACAAGATAGAGAGGGGAAAACACCATATGATCTGACTATATTAACAAAGCCCGCGATACATCAAGATCGTGACATCTCAAGAACACGAGAGAGAGAGAGAGAGAGATTAAACTCATAGCTACTGGTACAAACCCTCAGCCCCGATGGTGGACTACTCCCTCCTCACCATGGTGGCTGCCGGGATGATGAAGATGGCCATCGGTGATGATTTCCCCCTCCGGCAGGGTGCCGGGACGGGTTCTAGATTGGTTTTCGTGGCTACAGAGGCTTGCAGCGGCGGAACTTCTGATCTAGGGTTATTTTTGGAGGTTTCTGTATTTATAGGAATTTTTGGCATTGGTTTCACGCTAAGATGGGCCTCGAGGTGAGCACAACCCACCTGGGCGCGCCTGGGCCTCCTGGCGCGCCCAGGTGTCTTGTGCCCTCCTTGTGGCTCTTATGGCCCTTCCACAAAGCTTCTAGTGCCTCTTTTGTTCCAAAAAAAAATCGTCAAAAAGTTTTGTTTCATTTGGAGAACTTTGATTTCTGCACAAAAAACAACACCATGGTAGTTCTGCTGAAAACAGCGTCAGTCCGGGTTAGTTCCATTCAAATCATACCAAAACCATATAAAATTGTTGTAAACATGGCATTAATACTTCATAAATTATAGATATGTTGGAGACGTATCAGTTCCTCGAACTTTACACCGGAGACAACATTCTCTTCGATTCTGCATGGACTATTTCTCTCTGTATGCAGTAGCAAACAAATCAGTCCATGCCTGTTTCTGGCAACAATCTCCAAAACATAGGAGGGCAGATATTGCACCAACAGGTTTTATTAAATTAAAAATATTGTATTGCTTTTATTTTAATTATTTTTCTAATTTAAGAATATTGTTTTGACATTAAAGTACTATTATTATTTTGTATTTCTTTTATTAAGTTATGAATATTGTTTTTATCAAATTAAGAATATTGTATTACTTTTCTTTTAGTTGCTTTTACTAATTTAAGGATATTGTTTTGACTTTAAAATACTATTATTATTTTGTATTTCTTTTATTAAGTTATGAATATTGTTTTTATTAAATTAAGAATATTGTATGGCTTTCATTTTAACTGCTTTTACTAATTTAAGAATATTATTTTGAATTTAAAGTACTATTATTATTTTGTATTACTTTTATTAAGTTATGAATATTGTTTTTTATTAAATTCAGAATATTGTATTGCTTTTACTAAAGTAAAAAAATTATTTGGTATTACCTTTACTAAGTTATGATTATTGTTTTTCTTAAAAAAATTAGCTTATTGGGCCAAGCCCATAAATTTCTAGGAGGCAGTGTGGGTCAAAACGAAGGGCAACGGCCCCCCTCGCCTCACCCTTTCTCTCTCTATGCCACCGCTCCCTTTCTCTCTGCCCTCGCTTTCTCGATCCCCTTTCTCTTGCCGCTCGTTGCCCTCATATTCCGGCAGGTTCTGATCTTTAGGTAACAGGTAAATTTCCCTCTCTCTGCCCTACTCTAGAACCATTTGATTTCATTTGGTTTGATTTCTCTTGATTTGCTTTCATTGGATTTGCATCGCTAGGGTTTCGGCGACGGCGGTGACGGAATGCTAGGGTTCATCCCCTCTACGGCTTGACTACAAATCGTCGGTAAGTTCATCCCCTCCACGGCATTGAGCCATCCCCACTCAATGACTCAAACAAATCAGGGAGAGTGTCATCCCCTCCACGGCAGCGCAAGATAATTTAACTAGGTAGGTAAAATTAGGAGTTTGTTAGAAACTACAATGTGAAGTGAGTAGGCCAAATGAATAGAAACTACAATGTGAAGTGAGTAGGCCAAATTAGGAGTTTGGCAGTGCAAGATAATTTGAATAGATGGATAGTTTGCATGTGTTGAAACTGACATATGTGTTAGGTATATAATTTGTGTTTGCTCTAGGCATTTTGATACACATGTTGAAGCAGTGCCAAATCAGTGCAAAATCACGTCCTAGGCATTTTGATACACATGGCATGTTTGGTTGCCATCCACACTTGTGGCAAAAGTTCTCTAGAAGTTGAGGGTATGACAAGTGGGGTATGCGACTGAAAAAGTGTGGCATGTTAGCTCATTCTTCGAATGGATGCTAGTTCAATTGTATGTGTAGAAACTGCCATGTGTTAAATAATTAGGACTGCATACATTGAACTACTTTATCTAACAAATTATTTATTTGTCAAGTCATGGCCAATTCTGGAGGCAACAACGAGGAGGTGTATGATGTGGACATGCTCAACAAAGATCTCTTAGAGACTCATCAGTATACCATCAACAGTCTGAAGAGGTGAATGCCTCGCTAAAGGCGGAGATTAAAGAGCTGCACAACAAGAGTTTTTAGCTCGTTAAGAACACTAATAAGCCAAGGGACGAGAGAGATGAGCTGAAGCAGGAGAGAAAACTCCTCAGGGCAGAGAGGAATGAGCTCAAGGTGGACATAGCTCATTTCAAAAAAGATGAAGAGGGCAATAGAAAGAAGATTCGCCAGCTGAGCGTAATCCTTGATGAAGAGTAGTTCTTTAAGTAGCTAGTCCATCTTGAGTTGATGATGAGTAACTTTTGTGAAGTTTAATTAACTTGTTAAGTTGATGAGTATCTTGTGTTAGTGAGCATCTATTGAGTAACTAGCAAGTACCTTTTGTGAAGTACAATTATTTAGTTTGTAAAGTAAAATATATTTTTTATTACCAAAATATCAATTTGCCGGCATTGGACAACAAGGAACGACAGTGTTAAGATGAACTTATTGCTGGCGTTAGCCACGTGGCACATCAGCAACACCTAAAATACTATTGGCGTGGGCTCCAACGCCACTACTACTTTTTAGCAATTGTGCCATATTGGTGGCGTCAGGCGTCCACGCCAGCAAGGCCATTTTTGCCACGCCATAGTTAGGCTTTTCAGCACTAGTGGGTGGAGTAATAGTAGTAGATCCAGTTCGATTAACGGTCTACTTGTCACAGACGTAACGCCTATGTATTGATTATGCCTTTGATGATCATCATAACTATGTGATATTCTATCAGTTGCCCAATAGTAATTTGTTTACCCACCGATGCTATTTATGAGAGAGATGCCTCTAGTGAAGCTATGGCGCACCCCGGGTCCATTCACCTTTATTATCAAACAAATATTCTAATTCCTCGTTGTTTTAATTTACTTTTTTTACTTTTATTATTATATCTACCACTACCAGATTTGATACTTGCAACTGGCAGGGACAAGGGGAGTGACACCCCTTTGCCCTTGTTGGGTGCAAGCATTTGTTTTCTGCGTGTGCAGGTATTGCTAAAGTTGCATGTGTGCCATCTCCTTCTGGTTTGATAAACCTTGGTTCTTAACTAATGGAAATATTATCTTCTACTATACTACATCATCCTTCCTCTTTGGGGAATCCCAACACTATCATAAGCAGCAACAGCCTACGCAGCCTCCAAAACATTATGTAGCATGTTCCACATGTGTTATGAAGGCTGCTAATATGGCGACTCTACTAGAGTTTCTCTTAGTTGCGACTTGCAGGTGAGTGAGAGCTCAAAAGGAAAGGCGGCGAGAAGGACATAGGAAATCATTAGAGGCCAAGAAATCGGTGTAGGTAAGTGGCAAAAAAACAACATATAGCGTAAAAAATAGTAATAGAAACCAAAACTGAGGAGGATGTGGGATATCAGTTTGGAAAAAAAGCAGTGTGGGTAAGGAGACTGTGTAAAAAAGTAATAGAAACTAAAAATGATGATATGGCACTGTAATTATGGAAAAGAGGGAGGGGTGTTGTATGTTAGCGGAGATAAGGCTCTTGGCTTGTTTCCTTATGAAGAGTAATTGGTGCCCCGATCCTTTGTGGCCAATCTCCCTACTTTTTTTCTCTTCTTCCCTTCTCTCCACAAGAAATCGTATCGGTAACAAACCCTATTGTCTTTTCTTAGGAAAAAATGTCTTTTCACTGGAACGGCATATCCTTCCCATTGTTGCCTTATATATCAAATTGTTTCCATGGTGAAATCGCTAACCCAATCTCGTGTAAGTTGCGCTAGTGGAAATTTCAACAACCAAAAGTTCCTCGAGAAATAGGAAAGTAACCATTTCATCCACCGCTCAACCCTACACTAACAAAGATGCAATATTATTTAGATACGACATGAAGAGACAATGCATTGAAGTGGTTGTCTCTAGAAACCATTACTTCCAAGGACGACGCATTAAGAGATAATGCATTGGGAGTGCGGTAATATGTATTCAATAACATTTACAATAACAAATAGTATACATGATGTAAAAATATAATCAATGTTGAATCTCATAGTATTGGTTTGGTATTGCATATGTTAATAATTATTTTATAAACCTAATCAGATTTTATAAAGTTTTATTTTAGGCAAAATAATATGCAGAGTAAATAAAAACGGAGATAGTAATAGTAAAGATACGATTGATGGGCATGAAATCCGCCACTGATCAATTTAACCAGTACTGTCTCCGTTTCAATATCCTGTCGTGGCTTTAACTGTTTCCCTTGTGGTTATATAATATATAGCCATTGTGGTCATTGTACATCATATATAAGGCGAAGAAAAAAATATAAATTAGCAAGAGGCCTATTAGCTCAGTTGGTTAGAGCGTCGTGCGAATAACTCTAAGGTCACAGGTTCGAGACCTGTATGTGCTATCATTTTTTTTTCCTTTTTCTTTTTTCTTAACACAATGGTAAAAATGTGAAAAAAATTCGACTTTGATGGCTTCGCCCGGGTTCGAACCGGAGACCTTCAGTGTGTTAGACTGACGTGATAACCAACTACACCACGAAACCTTTGCGTGTACATAACTATTTTTGGTTGAACATATAGAGCGAACCTAAGCTTAAATAATAGCCACCTGATACTAATTTTCTGTCACACAGACAGACATATGAACTAATTTTCAACGGATATATATTCTTTTTCTTCAAAAGCCCGCACATAATGGGCACGCAGAGAAGCCAAAACTCCACAGCCAACAAATTTATTCAGATAGTGGCATCAATACAATGCGTGATTCTCAAGTTCAGGGATCGTCGGATTGAAATGAGATGTCCACGCGAGTGTAGAAACATAGGGTGATGAAATATTACATGGGTGAGATATTTTCTACATATATACAACTTATCTAGAACTATAAGCAACAACTTAATATTTTTTTCTTTTCTTTTCAATATTTTAGTGTCATCAATGTGAAAAGATGATGCAGTCTCTGCAAAATAAGAAAGGGGCTGCACCTGGCTTCATTAACAGATTTAATACAGCAAGTGTTCTAGACAATCATTTCTTGAATCAAGCAAAAAAGAAAATGAGACCTGCACTAAGGTTCAGTGTTAGATAGAGAGGGGAGAATCGGTTCAAAAGAGGTGGTCACAACAATCGGCCTCAATTGAACTGCAATGTGCAATAAATTGACATGAATTCCCAGATTCCACATATGAAGTATGCGTTCTTGATAAGTTTCAGTTTTTTGTTCAAATTCGAACAAGCCCTAATATATCAAACATCGCTTGGTTCTGAATATATCTGAAATTTGATTAGATTTGGAGGAACTAGTTGAGCCCCCTTATGAGACACACAACATGTGGTTTATAGGTATACATGCTGCTCAACAGATGAATCAAAGGCTGGCTAATTACAACAGTCTAGGACGGCAAATAAATACTAATTGACGTTTGAATGATGCCGACCAGAAGGATGTCTTCCATATGCGTACGTATGGGTAAGAGGGGATGTATCATGTTCAAGGACACCAATCAAGATTATTATCCATCTGTTAGTTGGCACAAAGTTTAAACAGAAAATTTGACGCCTTCATCGTCCGCTGAAGTGCCTTTAAAGATAACTGCCTTTCCCTTTTGTTCCAACAGCCTCAAAGCACGCATCAGGACACCGCGATCAATTCCCGCAAGTTCTGCAACACATGCCACAGGATAAAATGAGGATTCAAACTAGCCACAATTAATAATACCATAAGACAACTTTCATTTATTATGAGCAAGGGGCAGGCATGGCCTATGCTATGTATTACTTTCTTTTTCACCGCCGCCACCTTATGTCAGGTCATAAGCTTCGGTTGCATCGTGGCGTGATACAAGCAGGAATAGGGTTTTCGGAGCATAACCTCTAGTTTATTCATTCTTCGTATAACACAGATTATCCCCAGCTTTATAGAACAGTCATCCCTAAAAGGAAAACTGTAACTGCATAATTCCAATAGATTCTTGTCCAAATTAACCAACCAGGGAATCAGAAAAAAATAACTTATCACTAAGAGTAGGCTTAGCTAGACGGCTCCTCCTGAGGCTGGTGGCGGCTACAATAATGCCAAATCCACATGACAAGTTGGGTAAACATGAAAATATTTATTCAACCGCTAAGTCTAAATCCTATATGTATATTACAGTTTCTACCGCAAATTGCTTTCATCAAGCAAGAAAATAAGCGTTACAAAAATATTGAAATGGTAAATCTAATCTCATCACCATCAAGTTTGTATACTTACCGGTCCCATGTGTTTCAATTCCAGAGCGTATATCTTCAATTGTTGTTACTTCCAAACCATTTTCCTTAACCTACAAGCATAACACAGAGACAAATATTACTACCACTATTCATTGATAAACTGATAGCTTCGAAAGGAACATGTTTAGTAGAATACAAAGTCTAATATGTAGTTAGCCCAATCTTGAATACGCAGCCAAAGGATGAGACACTTCTTGTGACCTTTGTCAATCCACTCTGCGCGACCTGCAGTTTGAACTTGGCTTTAAGTAATTTCACAACACAAAACTAAACACAGGCCAGGGGTAATAAAAGCATCGATCATCTAGAAAAACAAAACTATACAAGTAAAACAATAACCAAAAGATTTCATGTTGTGCAGAATAAACCTTCACTAACAAGAGCTGCAAGGAACGCTTCCTTTGCTTCATAGCTTAGAGATCCTGAATAATATAAAGCATGTAAGTTCAGTGCAACGTCAATAGAAATGTCCAAATGCATAATAAACTAGTCGAGTAAATTAAATTTTCATGTATACACTAGTCCGCCATGCTCAAAAGGCTCCATGGTAGGCCTTAGGAACACATTACCATCATGCCAGATCACTATGACATAACATTTTCAACATAGTAAGACATACTTTTGCTGAACTGCAGAAGAGTAGTAGTCAAAACACAAGGTTCAGATAAATACGACTTACTCTCAATCTTTGGATTGGAGAACAATGGAAAATCTTCTTCCAGGGAGATTATATACATCTTTTGACTTCTACAGTAATCAAGTATCAGCTCTTTCCATAGCTGCACTTGCTTTTCACGTGTTTCTCTCACAGGCTGCAACCTGGGAACAAATGTTGTCATGATATTATTATCAGTCCGTGTACATATCAAATTAAGTGTTTAACAGAAGTTTTCAGAGTTGGTTTAAGATAACATACACAAAAGATCCCTTACATTACTCAACCAAATGTAAGAATTAGTAAAGCAAGGAAATGCTTCAACTGTTACACATACTGTTGGGATATGAAAGAAAGATGCCAGGTCTCAGACACTCTGAACCAGATACTGTGTTATAATTTTGAGATGTATGAAGTAGAGATTTGTGAAGAGAGACATTTGAGTTTTAAGCAAAGGCAGATATTGAAGAAACAAGTGCTTAAGCAGGGCGGAGCCAGTGGGGGCGAGTTGGGGCCATGTGTCCCCCCATGGTAACCTTTTTTTCTTCTTCTGAAAACAGCCTTAGATTGTTAGTTCCAAGTGCTTTAAATTTATATGTTTGGCCCCGCTCAACATTTTATATCTTCCATTGGCCCCCTTTAGTAAGATTGCTGGCTCCGTCCCCGTGCTTAAGCTTACTAAGATAATTCCTTTAGGGACCTTGATCTACAAATCCTTCATACATATTCAGTTCTTCACTTACAAAATAACATTAACCACCCCATGTTTTTCATTTCGAATCTATAAAATGCTATTTTATGCCTTATTGACAAGCTAGCTCATAATAAACAAGGGAATAAGAGATTAAAGGAAATTTACATGATTTAGAATGTAATCACATGATTATATGATACATCCGAACTAGTAATAAATAACTTTAACTAAAAAGGGCAAGTATATACCAAAATCACGAACCACTTTATTGCACAATTTGTCCAGTAACTCATTGCCAAACAAATAATTCACAGAAAAATAATTTCATTACTAGCATAGCACTTGGAGCAGAAGCTAACTGCCCAACTTTGTCACTGGGCACTGATTAAGAATCTCCTACTCCTATATGGCTAGAGATACTGCAGAACCGCAAATCATGCAAAATGTTAACATGTGACACTACTGCTGGAGGAGAGATTACGTAAAGTAAGGCGGGTAGCTGAAAAAGTGGGGGAGCTTGAAATCAGCCGGCCTCTGCATTCCACTGAAGCGCGGGTTGCAGAGCTGTCGGATGGACGGCGATGCGAAGGAGAAGCTGCGAGCGCGTAGTGGAGCTGCCGGCCTGCCTGCCTCTGTGCCTCAGTGCTGACTGCTGGCTTAGCCTGGGCTGCTTGAGACAGCGGCGGATCTAGGAATTTAAAACAGGGTGGGTCACCTGAAAAAGATGACAACAAATATGACATGTGAACGTTCTAATTAATTTACCAATAGCAGATATTAATGAATCAATATGTTCTTACGGACACATTAAAATTCTCAGTTAAGTCACAGTTTTTGTATAAAAGAAGTGGAGTACACACTAATTCTTCAACAATTCTACAAGAGAAAAATTATAGAAGTCACTGTATTCTATCAAGTGTCAATCATAATTGAAGAACATAAAATGAATCGATCAATATAAGGGCTGAATCAAAATCGGGAAAACTGGGGAATGGGGATAACCGTACATGTGTGCTGTGTTTAGTCGTGGGACAGTGGGAAGGCTAGCTGCTGTAGTGCAGGGCAGGGTCACCGGCGGCCGCCGGGCAGGACTGGTCTGCGGACTGGGCGGCTGGCCGCGGTGGACCGCACAGGCAGCGTGCGGGGAAGGACAGGGCGAGGCACGGATCCAGGCGGGAGGCGTCGACGGCGATTAACCGGCGAGGCAGGCGGGAGGCGGCTGGCGGCGAGTTCAGATCGGGAGCAGAGAGGAGGGGTCGGGGTGGGGGGGAATGGACTGGGACAGGACGAGTGCTTGTGGGCTGGGACGCCATGGCAGCTTCCTTGCGGGCCGGGATGACATGCTGTTTTTTTTTACCTCCAGCCCATCTGATATTCTTCTTCTTTTTCGCGGATGCATCTACTATTCTTCATTTGCTCAAAAAAAAATCTACTATTCTTCAGATTCTCGAAAAAAAAAACTACTATTCTTCAGAATCTCGAAAAAAAAATACTATTCTTCTAGGCAATATAGAACCAAGCTCAGCAGAGAAAACTGGATCGAGGAAGAAACTTCGGTGGCACAGTCAGAGCATAATCAATGGACTTCCATTTGGCACATTCAGGAGCCCTTTAAACTCCGCGTTTTTGTATGGAGGCTTGCAAGGCAACCAATACCATGTGGGGTTTTGTTAAATCACAGGAAGATGGCAACAACGGAGACTTGCACGTTGTGCGGGGCTAGGGATAGTTGGAGGAACGCCCTACTCTCCTGCCCGAAGGCGAGGAGCGCCTGGGCACTCGCTCCAGAACACATTGTTGAACTGATGTGCGCCCACACCGAGGAGAGCGGGAAGGATTGGCTGTTTGCAATACATGAGATAATACCTACCTACGATTTTGTCCGTGTTGTGATCACTCTAAGGGCAATATGGGGAGCAAGGGGAAAGGCTATTCATGAAGACATATTTCAGTCGCCGCATATAGTACATGGTTTTATCAACTCATACCTATTAGAGTTGCAGGTGATCAATGCGAGACATCCAGTAGTACCCGCTAATCCGGTGATTTCAAATGTAGCACACTGGGTCCAGCCTGCGTTGGACTGTTTCAAACTAAATATGGACGCGTCATGGTTTTGGTGCGATAGGAGCGATCTGCAGGGACCAAGGAGGAGCTTTCTTAGGCGCGTCTGCTATTGTTTTCAGGCACATCTCAGACCCAACAACACTTGAAGCATTTGCTGTCAGAGAGGCTTTGGACCTAGCAGACGATTCGTTATATACAAAGAATACATATGTCGGAGAACGTTGCATGGAAAAAAAAAATTCTACGCACACGCAAGATCTATCAAAAAGATGCATAGCAATGAGAGGTTATAGCGTGTTTACGTACCCTCATACACCGTAAGCGGAAGCGTTTAGTAACGCGGTTAATGTAGTCGAACTTCTTCGCGATCCAACCGATCGAGTACCGAACGTACGGCACCTCCACGTTCAGCACACGTTCAGCTCGGTGACGTCCTCGCCTTCTTGATCCAGCAAGACGGCGAAGTAGTGGATGAGTTCCGACAGCACGACGGCGTGGTGACGGTGATGTGTGAAGTTATCTCCGCAGGGCTTCGCCTAAGCACTACGAAAATATGACCGAGGGACAAAACTGTGGAGGGGGCGCCGCACACGGCTAAGAGATTGTTGTGGTTGATGTGTGGCGTCCCCTCCCACATATATATACGTTTGGGGGGATGGGGGGGGGGGGGGGGGGGGGGGGGGGGCATCCAAGGAGGCACCCCAAGTGGGGCCGAATCCCACTTGGGGTCCTGCCCCTTGCCGCCCCCTGCCTTTCTAGGTGTAACACCCCCTGTCATTAGCCACAGTGATCACTTTTGATAATGACAAGTCAGCATGATTAACTGTGCATAATCATCATTTGTATCATAATGCATTCCAACTCCTAACTCAAATTCAAATTAAATGAAAGTGGAAAATAAAAGTTGTCCAACATAGAAACTAAAATGTTCAGTAAATAACAAATATTGCAGAGACTATTCTAAAATTGTAACCAACAATTAATAATTTAACTAGGTGGCTCTAACATTACCAAAACAGCAGGGTTTCATACATTTTATTTATTATAAAATTTGTGTGAACTCCAATTGTCTCCAAACCAATTTTTGGCAGTGATAGAGAATGCCTAGCATTTAATGGAACGAATCCCATGTTTTACAAAAATCATATTGAGGCCTAACTAATTACAAAACAGGAAATAAGAATAAATAAAAAGAAAAACAAAAGAAAAGAAAACAAAATAAAAATAAAAAGCAACCCCCCCGGCCCAACTGGGCCACGGCCACCAGGCCGGCCCAGCTCCCCTCCTCCCTGGCCTATATGGCCCCCCAGGGGCCACCCCCGAAACCCTAACCCCCAGTCACCCCCCATTCCCCCCCCCCCGATCCAGAAATTCTGGATCGGGATCGAACCCCGGCGCTCCCGTCGCCCGCGCCGCCTCGGCGCCCGTCGCTGGCCGGCCTCCCCCGACGCCACCGCCGGCCTGCCTGCCCCGCCGTCGGCCGCCTCCTCCTCCTTGCCACGCTCGCAGCCTCGACCCTGCACCCCCATGTGAGCCGCTCCCCCCTGCTCGCCCGCGGCGTTGGGCGGGCTCCCCCATCACCGGCGAACTCGCCCCGCACCGGGCGGGTTGCACCCCGGTGGCCAGCGCCCGTTCGGGCTGGCGCCCGCACGCGCCTGTGCCCGATAGCGCCGGCGCCTGCTATGTCCCCCTCTGTCCCAATGACAATGGGGCCCCACGCCCCTGAACGTTTAAAAAAAATAAAAAAATAAAAAAAAATAAAAAAATGAATTAGTAAAATAATTAATTAATTAGTAAATTAATTAAGTTAATTAACTCTGATTAGGTTAATCTAATTAGTTAATTAGTTTAATTAAACAGTAATTGATTAGTTAATCACTAATTATCTGGTCAGAGTATGACAGGTGGACCCCACATGTCAGGATGACTGCTAATGTCATGATGACGTCAGCATACACTGTTTCGGATATTGTTGATTTAAATAATTAATTAAATTCCAGAAATTAATTAAAACTTTAGAAAATCATATAAAATAAACCGTAGCTCAGATCGAAAAACTTTGTACATGAAAGTTGCTCAGAACGACGATACAAATATAAATACGCCCTCCGTATTCCTGTCAGAAGCCCCTAGCTACATGAACATGGAACTTTTTAACCGATTTCAATAAATGAATAGTGTTCAACTTTAATAAAATAAATCCGAATAAATTCCTAAATTAACTAAATCACTTAGTTAGGCAGTAGAATACCTCTGCATATCATTTAGGCATGTTATACATATTGCTTGCATCTTTGCCGTGAATTTATTGTTTCTCTCGCCCTCCTTCTCTCTCGATAGACGCCGAGACCGACGCTGACACAGTTGAGTACGACTACGCTCCAGACGAGCAGCCCGTTGACGATCCCTCTCTCTTGCCAGAGCAACCAGGCAAGCCCCCCCCCCCCCTTTGAGCATCCAGATATCGCCCATTCTATTATCTCCTGCTTGCATTAGATTTTGCTACTGTTAATGTTTGCTCCTATTCTGTTGCATAGCCTGCTTTTGTAACCTGCTTATTGTACCTTACCTGCCTATGTTAAACTGCTTAGTATAAGTTGGTAGTGAACTACCAGTGACCCCACCACCTCACCCTTGTTGCCCCTGCTTCATCATCGACTACTCGATCAACGTGATCGACGACCAGAGACCGACACATCACTTCTCCCCCTTAGTTGTATGACTCTGCATAGTTACTATCGAGTGCCGAGGGTGATACCTCGTAACGGACTCCTGATGAATACTCTGCAGTGTAGCTGTTCGGTCGTGGTCATCGAGGGTGACCCCTCCTTCTCCACTTCCGTTACGACTCTGTCGTGCAACCCCTCAGTGTGAACCTTGAGGGTGATGCCTCATACGTTCCCCCTGATGATTTCATCGAGTGGAATCCACCGAGGGTGATTCCTCGGGTTTCCCCCTTGATGTTATGACACACGGTTACTTTGACCTTTGTTACAGGCGGGTCGACCCTGGTGGGTACCCACATGGGACCTATGATGTCGGGTGTGCCGGAAGGGCACTCGAGTGTGCTATTGTGGCGGAGCTTCAGTAACTCTGATCGCCTCCGCGTGTTACTAAATCAGCCGATCGGATTTGGGTATGTGATTTGAGTGGGTCGACGTGCCCTATACGCACTACCACCACGTGGGATAATGGTTTATGGGGCCCTCTGCGTTGTACGTTTCTCCCGAAAGCTCTTCAGACGTCACGATTCACCGTGCGGGCTGATCGCCGGGAATGGGCTGGATACTTCACTGACGAGTTCAGTGTCGCGCCTGCACCCTGGCCAGCCACGCAACGCGCAGGGTGCCCAGGGCGATGGCCCAGGCCCTCTGGGTGCATAGGTTTAGTCCGGCGTGCTGACCTCTCTGCTGAGCCTAGGTAGGGCGTTGCTTCGTGTCGATCTCCCAAGGCCGGGTATTACCCAGCAAGTGTGTCCGGCCAGAGTTGATCGAGCGTGATGGGTAACAGTAGTGCACCCCTGCAGGGAAGAACATCTATCGATAGCCGGTCCTACGGTAAAGGACGCTCAGTTTGTTTATCCCGATCTACTACTTGAACTGGATACTTGTTACTTAATTGAAGCTTCGGGATCGCTTTCTCGCTGGGAGTCGAGGAAGGATCTCTAGGTTTTGCCTCAACATGTTTGCTTAATAAAATGCTATTCTACTCTTTTCTATTGCTGCAAGATGATGGCTTCGTGAAGATGCTTTGAAGATGCTAGTCTTCGATAGGACTAGGCCTTCTCTCTATTCTGGCATTTCTGCAGCCCATTCCACATATACAGCCTTTCTCCTTTGAAAATGTTGCATATGTAGTG
The DNA here is from genome assembly GCA_011799875.1 of Thinopyrum elongatum. Classification (NCBI taxonomy): domain Eukaryota; kingdom Viridiplantae; phylum Streptophyta; class Magnoliopsida; order Poales; family Poaceae; genus Thinopyrum; species Thinopyrum elongatum. Next base: position 665,733,482 of record CM022299.1, on the reverse strand, counting down.
TAGATCCTTGCTTGCTGAGTACTTCGGATGAGTACTCACGGTTGCTTTACTTTCTGTTTTTCCCCATATTCCCCTACTTGATGATACAACAGACGATGGAGCCCAGGAGCCAGATGCCACCTCAGGTGCTTACTACCAGGAGGGTCCAGGCGGTACTTACTACTGGATCGAGTCAGCCGACCAGGAGTAGGATCGGAGGCTCCCAGGCAGGAGGCCTACGCCTTTCGATCTAGAGTCGTTGTTTGTGCTAGCCTTCTGAAGGCAAACCTTGGCTAACTATGTCTGTACTCAGATATTAATTGTATGACTGACTTATGTATTCGGATCCTCGTGATCCCTGGTCTGTAATATTGTGGATCTCCGTTTATTCGTGTTAGAGTTGTGTTGTGATACCTTCCCGTGAGTCCCTATGCTTAATCGTACACGTTTGCGTGTATGATTAGTGTACGATCGAGACGGGGGGAGCCTCACACTAGGCGAGCGGGGAAAGGCAGGGGAGGGTGGCGCCCCCCTCCCCCCTTTCCTTTCTCCCATGTGGAGGGGAAGGCAGGAGGGGCTAGCCCTCCCCCCTTTCCTTCCCTAGGGCCGGCTGCCAGGGAGAGGGGCGCGCCAACCCCCTTGTGGGCTGGTGTGTCTCTCCCCTTGGCCCATTAGGCCCGTACACCTCCCGGGGTGTGTCCGAAACCCCTTCTGGTGCCCTGTTGACTATCCGGTGTACTTCGAAACTCTTACAGTGTCTGAATATCATCGTCCTATATATCAATCTTTACCTCCGGACCATTCCGAAGCTCCTCGTCATGTCCGTGATCTCATCCGGGACTCCGAAAAACATTCGGTCACCAAATCATATAACACTATATCGTCAACGAACGTTAAGCGTGCGGACACTACGGGTTCGAGAACTATGTAGACATGACCGAGACACCTCTCCGGTCAACAACCAATAGCGGAACCTAGATGCCCATATTGGTTCCTACATATTCTACGAAGATCTTTATCGGTCGAACCGTTACGACAACATACGTAATTCCCTTTGTCTGTCGGTATGTTACTTGGCCGAGATTCGATCGTCGGTATCTTCATACCTAGTTCAATCTCATTACCGGCAAGTCTCTTTACTCGTTCCGTAATACATCATCTCGTAACTAACTCCTTAGTCATTTTCTTGCAAGCTTATTATGATGTGTATTACCGAGAGGACCCAGAGATACCTCTCCGATACTCGGAGTGACAAATCCCAATCTCGATCCATGCCAACTCAACAAACACCTTCGGAGATACCTGTAGAGCATCTTTATGATCACCCAGTTACGTTGTGACGTTTGATAGCACACAAGGTATTCCTCCAGTATTCGGGAGTTGCATGATCTCATGGTCGAAGGAACATGTATTTGACATTCAAGAAAGCAGTAGCAATAAACTGAATGATCATATGTTAAGCTAACGGATGGGTCTTGTCCATCACATCATTCTCCTAATAATGTGATCCCGTTATCAAATGACAACACATGTCTATGGTTAGGAAACCTTAACCATCTTTGATCAACGAGCTAGTCTAGAAGAGGCTTACTAGGGACACGGTATTTGTTTATGTATTCACACATGTATTTAAGTTTTCGATCAATACAATTCTAGCATGAATAATAAACCTTTATCATGATTAAGGAAATATAATAATAACCATTTTATTTTTGCCTCTAGGGCATATTTCCATCAACATATTGCATGAGATTGCAAGGTGGTAGTTGATGACATTCAGCAGAGAAATATGGCAAATTATGGAGCAGTAATTCGGGAGATCATTATCTATTCTGCTTCCTTCACTTCTTGTAAAATAGTTCATGAACGTAGGAGCTCAAGTTTTGAAGCTCACAATTTAGTGAAGCATGCTCTTACCCTAGGGGGCCGCCATGTCTGGTTAGGTCATCCGGGGAATCTTCCTTTCGTCCATGTAAACATTGTGACAAATTAATAAAGCTTCGGTGAATTGTCTAAAAAAAGGCAATATAGAACCGCGAGACCAATATGTCGCTCTACGAGAGATGCAAGCAAGTCTCGCCCGAAGGATTTCCTGCGACCTACGCCAGCCAATATTCGTGCACTCCTCACTTGCTAGCCGCCAGTATACTGTTCGCTTCAGTTTCCTTTCGCTTTTTGTCTTTTTTGTTTCTCTTGGTTTTTTGTTTCTTCATCGGTTTTTGGGTTTTTTAGTTTTCTTTGTTTTTCACCTGGTTTTCCTATTTCTTTCTTGTTCTTTGCATTTCTTTTCTTTTCTTTCTTTTCTCTCCATCTTTGTTTGGTTTCTTTGTTTCTTTCTCCCATTTCAATGGTTTTTTTATTTTGTTTCCTATTTTCTTTATTTTTTCTTCAAATTTATTTGTTTATTTCTCTGTTTTCATCGGGTTCATACGTTTTTCTTTGATTCTTTCTAGGGTTTTTATTGTTTTCATTCTTTTGCAATGGTTTTCATTTGTTTTCTTGTTTTTTTTATTTTGTTGATTATTATTGGTTTTTATTTCTGTTTCCTTATAGAACAGGAATATATTTTTATACACATTAAAAAAATCAAGTTAGATGAAACATTTTTCATATACATAAATAAATCATCTACAAGTTGAACTTTTTTTAAATACATGACTAATATTTTTTCAGACATATATTTCGAGGTCATCCTTTTAAACACACATTCAACATTTTTTTATATACATCAGAAACATTTTTTATATACAGGATTACATTTTCCAAATACATGTGCATCATATTTGAAAAATTAATATTTCTTGATGTCTACCTTTTGCATAAACATTGTACCATTTTTGTATACATCAGGAATAGTTTTTATATACACCTTCAACAATTTACAAACCACGATTAACATTTTTGAAAACATGTATTTTTTATGTCTACTTTTTTCAGACAGATTCTACATTTTTTTTTTGTTTACGCCAGAATATTTTTATATTTAATTTAATATTTGCCAAATACATGATTAACATTTTTTATATACCCTTATAAAATTTCCAATATAAAAATATATTTTTTGATGTCTACTTTTTTCCATACACATTGTATTTTTTGTGTGCATCAGGGAAACAATTCTATACATGTTTAAAAAAATTCAAACACATAATTATCAGATTTGAACACATATATTTATTTATGTCTACTTTTCCCTAAATATTCTATATTTCTAGTATAAATCATGAAAAAAAATATACATGTTTGTTTTTGTTGAAATACATGACTAACATTTTTTCATATATATTTTTTTATGTCTATTATTTTCATACACATTATACAATTTCCGTGTATGTTAGAAATATTTTTTCTATACATGTTTAACATTTTCTAATGCAGGATTAACTTTTTTCAACTATTGTATATGAAGTTATTTTATAATAGATATATTCAAAATATTTTGAAATATAAATGAAATTTAAAAATAAAACAAAATGAAATACAAAAAATATATAAATGAATTAAAAAAAGCGCCGAAGGCCTGTCCGCGCTGGGCCGGCCCAATCGGGTGGCTGCCTGAAGCGAGGCATCCCTACTGGCTCGCGTCAGGCGAGACATACGTCGGCCCATATAGAACAACCCAAAAGTCAAGTGTGGGCCATGGCCTATCATGTCTACCCTGGAGATTTGCCCCTAGGTTGTGAGGACCAGAGGGTTGAGGGTGGAGTCGGGGAATGGGGAAAGAACTGAGGAAGGAGAGGAGAAACCTGTAGGAGCTCGCTGCCGGCCTGCTATCGGCGGGTCAAAGGCGATCTCGAGGAGCGGAGCAGAGGGAACAACGATGGTCTGGTGGAGGCCGATAGAGGGGAGCGTCGCAATCGTGGTATGATGGAAGCCGAAGGAGGAGAGCAGCGGCGTGGTGGTCCGGTAGAGGCTGACAAAGGGGAGCGACACGACGGTGGTCTGGTGGACGCCGAAGTGAGCGAGTCTGGGAGATGGCTCATGGTGGTGCAGTCAAAGATGGGCTAGGACGACGGTGAGTGAAAAGTTTTGATGGGCTAACTTTTTTTTTTAGAAAAGGAGGATGTACCCCCGGCCTCTGCATCTGGACGATGCATGCATCCATATTATTAATTATTCACAATGACCATACAAGGTGATACATCAATAAGCCTGAAGCCACCATCTTGGCAACGCTGTTGCTACTCCTATCCCCTTGATGAAGGCGTGCCGAATGTCCGGGCCTAATACCAAACAACCATCGCACCAAAGCCTAACATCTAAAGCCGGGTGTCCCATCCAAGCCACTACCTGGATTGGGTCCCACACCGGTCTGGCACCCTCCCAGCGAGCACCGCACGCTGCAAGGGCCGTCACCTCCATCTTCCCTCGATCCATCTTCAGAGCAGGAACTGATGCACCGAACTTGCCAGGCCTGCCGTCGACACCACCACGACGCCAGACAGCGCCACCGCCCTGCGCGTGTCCATCTAAACGAATCTGTCGCCGAGACTCTGTTGCACCATGCCGCCGAGACGCGCCGTCGTCGATACGGTAGATGCCACACCGCACCACCTACAGGCCATCTCACGCCGACTCCGCACAACCAGCAACTCCACCACCATGAGTAGTCTCTGGTCGACGCCTTCAGGAAGGAGCACGACACCCAGATGCCGTCGTCGCCCATAGCAGAGGAACATAGGCTTTCGCCTGCGCTCATGGAGTAGGTTAGAGGAACATGATCCACACCAAAGCCTCCAGGAAGGTAATCGACACCGTGGGGTGTCGACATTGGTGAGGCCGCCGCCGGCCTGGAGTTTCCCCCGGATCCAAGCCCACCCGCCAGATCCGTCTAGCCAGCACCGGGTAGGTATTGGAACTAGCACGAACCGGAGCAGATCGAGTCGGAGATGACGCTACCGGGATTCACAGCCGGCCGCCGCCTGCCAGATTCCCACCGCCGCGCACGTCAGAGCCGACTCCGAACGATGCCGGTCCCACGCACACACCTCCGGCTACCCCCAACCACGCAGGTGGGGGGGGGGGGGGCAACCTGGGCACGCGGCCACCGCCGCTCAGGGTCGCCAGGCCGGCGCCCAAGCCCGCACCATCTGGAGGAGAACCGATCTGGGGTGGGGGCCCCAGATCCGCCGCCGCCAGCCGCCATGGCCGGCCCCACGCTGCCCCCGCAGCCGTGGAGGCACAACCGCCGCCGGAATCCGATCGGGCCGCCGCCCCATCGTGCCCACTCCGCCTCCACGCCGGGCGACCAGGTTCGCCATCACGTTTCGGCCAGAGGATCCCCCCGCGAGGAGAGGAGGAAGGCCCGCCGTCCGCCGTCCGCCGGGCGAGCTTCGCTCGCCGGCCTCCTCCGGCGGCGGCGGGGAAGCAGGGGAGGAGGGAGGGCCTGGAGGCGACGGCGGCTAGGGCGCCCGAGCCGCCCCCCTGGAGGCGACGCGAGCGCGAGAGGGACGCGAGACGCCATTGATGGGCTAACTGATATATATTTCTTTTGTTTTCTGCGTGGCGCAGAGAGATGGCTGCAATTACTACTAGTAAGGGCGCTCAAAGACGGGCACCTCCGGGCATGCCCACATGTCACTTTCTAATGGACACCATGGAACACGGGTATCAAATGCTCGGTGCCTAGGGTTGCTTAGTAACATGGGCTGGGGCATATAAAAAAATATATTGAAGAGGTATCCATCATGCACCTCTAATAAAAAGAGTTCTTTTTTTCATTTGATCACCGATACCATTTGGCGTATTGCAGGCGTGTCAGAGCCAAATTAGTATTGAATACGGTATCCCATACGAACAAGCATGGTTTGAGAGGGACGTATCCATTTTTTAGATGATATATTTGAAGTAGAAATAGAGTAAGTTTAACTAACAAAAGGACAAGTATATAGTATAATCCTGAACTGTATATAATACAATCCTGAACCACATTGTTGTACAATTTGTCCAGTAAATCATTGTCAAACAAACAATTTACTAGAAAAGTAATTCATTAGTGACATAATACCTGGAGAAGAAGTATACTGCCCAACTTTGTCACATTAAGAATCTCCTACTCCTCCTATACGGCTGTACATGCTGTAGAATCCCAAAATTATGCAAAATGTTCAAATATGTGACACTACTAGTGGAGGAGGGGAGGAGAAAGTTTACATAAAGTAGGGCTGGCTAGTACTGTAAAAAGTGGGGGAGGAGATACAACTCTTAGCTAATTTAACTATGTGGTATAATTAATGCAATATTACTTAGCTACTCCCCCTCTTCCATTTATAGGTCCCACAACTATCCCTAAATTGTTAATTTTATTAGTTCAGAAAATATAACATTTGAAGTTTCTAACGGTATTTTTTTGTGATATAGAACTCATATTATGATTGTTACATTGCCGACTTACGGATATGCGTGAGCCTTTTAAACCATAGGGCCAGGGGAGGTAGTGTGACACAAATAAACAATGCCTTGGGTTGACATAACAGTAATGCTATAATAGTAAGCTAGAAAATCATACAACTTTATAAGCTAAAATGCACTGACATAAGTTCATTGGCGACCGTGCTAACCAATATAAGCATGGTGACCTACTTCTCCTCTACCACCGACATCACCGCTCTGGCTCCCTCCCCTTAGCCACCACGACCACCATCTGTTCTTGCCATTTTATTACAGATTGCAGACCAAGTCACCCGTCCATGGGGCTTTGTTTAAATGAAACACATGTTAACACGCATGATGTGACATTCTTTTTGCGGCTTTTCTTGCAGCTGGAGAAGGCAGCTTGTGAATCTTTCAAAATATATAAAAGTGCACTTGCCCATGCATGTCCCATCATTACGTCTATATATTTATTTGTTCATCAGTTGTTGTTCTATAGAAAAAAGAATGCAAATCACATAAAGCAGGGGTGAGAGGGAACCAAGTGCGTGATGCCAATATATCCTTTGTCACCCTGCGTGTGGAAATCTCCATATATGACTATGCACTTATTGACTTGTTTCTTACAGAAGCGGACTATATGATTGACTTGTTTCTTAAGTGGGGATATTTTAAATATCACCGGTATTTCGTGTAGGGCCTCCGGCGCTCCACGCCAGCGGTATTGATCACATTATGCTATAATATTTTGTATTTATGCAGTAATTACATAATTAACATATCCTCACTAAAAAATAATAAATAATATTCTGTAGTGATGCAGACCAGGTTTTGATTGGCTAGGAGCTTCTTGTGCTGGTTGCTTGCTGGCTTGAGGAACAATGGCGAATGTCGATTGCTATTTAGAGGCAATCGAATAGGAGGAGGGAGGGATGAGATGACACACACACACACACGCACGCACGCACGCACTGGCAAAAGGATGGATACGAGCAACCAAGGGATCACCGTTTAGGGAAGAGGAATAAGGATAGGGCCGCCTCCTCCATCATTTGATTTCTCTCCGTCTCTAGCTAGTTACCGTTTTACAGTAAGTAACTAAAGCCAATATTCATTTGTTGTTGGAATTGATTTATACTCTGTAATTACAATTACATCTATCTCACGCGAGGAAGGATCTTGGTGATTTGTTAGGCTTAAATATTTGTTGGCTAGCTGTTGGAAATAATGATATTAATTAGTTAAATCTGAATATGCATTAAGTTAAGTTTGAACTAAAAAAACCTTAAAAAAAATTAAGTAACTCCATTCTGTACATCAGTCGATAACCCACAACATTTTATGAGGCAAAAATGTATTACTCTCAGCCTGAGGTCAATGAAAGTCTCGGTACCTCTTGGGTTAGAAGGTATAGCAACTTTCTTTTTTCTGGTTTAGTATTACATCCTGGATTTTGGAAACATTTTCATCTCTATTCTAGGTATTTCAATAACTATCGCACTTCCACTATTTTTGAATAATTCGGGCTACTCATGTTTGTGAGTTTTCAAAAACACAGGAACCCAAAAAATTAAAGTAAGTATTTGATGTCCTGGGGCATTGAATATGATGAGAGTTCAAAATATAGGAATGTGTAATGTATATATGTTGATTTGTTGCACCGAAGAAATATACAAGAATATTCTTAAGCATTAGGTACGAGCACAAAGTTTTCGTCGAACCAATGAATTTTTTCACACAAGATTTGATTCAACAGATTTTTTTTCTTCGAATTCATGCAAAGTAGGCCACACGAATCATTTTTGTGGTCACCATACCTATACGATCAAATAAGTCCCATATAATTTATTTTTTCTACCAAATAGAACCCTCCAAATTTTTTATATGATTTCTTTGAATCAAATACATCATAACTGTTTAGAAGTCCAAACATTGTTTTCCTTGCATATATTATTCAATCATTTGGTATTAATAAATTCCACCCGGCCTTGTGCTCATTAGCCTTGTTGGATTTATTTTTATTTATTTATCATGCTTTGAAAAATCACAAAAACAATCCTAATATACATGCTTGAGTATTATGCATGCTTGTAGAAATTTATGATTTTTCATGCCATGTGCTATTAAATAAAACATAAATATGTGAACAAAATAATAGAATGCACGTAAAGATTTTAAAACAGATCTCAATTCAACTCGTGTTTTGTTAATTTGCAGATGAAAGCATTGGGAAAGGGTGATAGGGAAACTCAGTTGGTGGTCCAATTTCTCGTCGCCCTCTGTGGAAAGCTCCATCTATGGCTATGCAGTTCTTGAATTAAACTTTTTTTTTACACAATTTTCCTCATATGATGACTTTGTGCAGTAGTGGGGATAAATATCTCAGAAATTTCACGTGTTGTCTTGGGTGCTTCCCATTGGCTGATATATTTCCATCCATGTATACCTAGAGAAGGGAGGAATATCCTCAAAACATATTTTTGTTTTTTCACGAGGTATACGCCCTTGCTCAAAACAGAGTTTGGCTATGTGCAACATATGATGCAGTGACTGGAAATGGTTATTTTCGCCTCGGGCGCTTAGATGCAACTGTAGACATGACATGTCGATTTGAATCGAGATGCGTGTTGAGAGGATTATTATTCGCACGCTTTGCATGATGATTTGCACACACATCACATCACATAAAGTCAGAACACATAGACAAAAGAGGTTGCAACAAAGAAAAATACTTACAAGCATGGACCACGAAATGAGAAACTAGACAAGGACAAAGATTTTTCGCTGCATTATGCAGATTGTTCCATTGAGCAAAGATAATTTTCTCTGCTTTCTCCTTGTGATGATTTTTCTTTTAATTTATCCTCTTCTTTTTTTTAGAAAAGGAGGAGGACCCTCGGCCTCTGCATCTAGACGATGCATGCAGCCACTTTATTAATTATTCACATAAGACCATACAAAGTCGTACAACAGTAAGACTAAAGCGCACTCCTATTCAGTTGATGAAGGGATACTGATAGTCTGGACCTAATACCAAACAGACCTCGCAGCCAAACCTAACATCTAAGACCTGAGGTCCCAACCAGGACGCTTGCCGGGTACGGGGCACCCACCAGTCCGGCGCACTCCTCAATCAGGACGCCTGCCAGGTATGAGGCCGCCGCAACCACCTGCCACCAATCCATCTTTAGTGCTGTACTGCTGCATCTACCTTGCCGGTCTAGCTGCCGTCGACGCCACCACGACGCCAGACAGCGTCACCCTCCTGCGCGAGTCCATCATCGCACATCAGACGCCTAATCTCCAGAGCGCCATGCCATCAAGATCTGTCACCATCAATGTGCATGATGAAGCACTGCTCCACCAAAGACGTCGTCCACTAGTCCCTCGAGCCCGCGTGCACCTCCAAGAAAGACGCCCCCAAGGGGGAAACAACACAAACGCGCCGCCGTCTTCTGATCTATCGATCTAGGGTTTCCCCCGGAGGAAGCAGATCGTAGTCTAGAACTTCTCCACGGCGATGCCTTCAAGAAGGGAGCGACACCGTAGAGCGCCGCCACCGCCGGCTTTGGCATCTAGCCAAAAGCAGGTTTTCACCCAGATCTGTTCGAAGAACTCCATCCGCATCTTGTGCACGGACCGGCGCCTTCTCTGTCGAAGACTAGACCAAGGGTCCAGCCGTCGCCGCCAGATCCATGTAGCCAGCACCGGGAGATGATGACAGTCTCCCTGTACCGGATCTAGCACAAACCGAAGCAGATCGAGTCGGAGACGATGATGCCCCTGGATCTCCGGCAGACCAGCGAGCCGCCGGCCCCACCGCATCCAGATCGCCGGCCACGCCGGGCCGCCACCACCCCCCGCGCCATCCGGGTCGGAGAGGGAGCCGCCGACCGCGCACAGGGGGCCACCGCCGCCTGCACACGCTGGAGCGCCGCCGCGAGCCCAGCGCCCGGCACCACCTGCCGAGGCCCGCCGCCGCGCGCCCCACGCCCCGCCACCGCTCGCCGATTTCTGCCACCTCGCGCCCGACCGCGAGCGCCGCAGGACACCGCCGCCTGCCGCCTAGATCCGTCGCCCACGGAGGAAGGGGAGTCGGGAGAGGAAGTCGCCCCGCCGCCGCCGTTTGCCACGCGGGTTTCACCCGGCGGCGTCACCCGGCGGCGGCGCGAGGAGGGGAGGAGGAGAGGGAGGCGGCGGCGCCTAGGGTTGGAGAAGCCCCCGAGTCGCCCAGGGCGGGGGCGACGCTGGGGAGGGGTCCTGGACCATCATTTATATGCAACTTTCATCTCTTCTTAATCTTTTGTTCTAATCATCAGATTGACATGCAACTTTCATCTCCATGCATATGTACATGGCTTTAAACGCTGCATACCAAAGATTACTGCAATGATGATTGATTAATGGAGATGACCGAGGAACCCAACGGTGAGCCGTTGACCAATAATAAGTATACTAATACTAAAGCGGGAGGGATTCAATTTCTCTGGTTTTTTTAATTTTTTCCGCCGTCTACTGTTCATTTTACGGCAACGTCAACATCAGTGGACAGTAACAGCGAACAATGAACAGTAACAACATTTCTTTTTTCCTTCTTACCCAATCTGGTTTTTTTTTTACGAAGAGTACCATTTCATGAACAGTACAGCGAACAACAAAACAAGACATGAACCGGACTACCATGAAACAGGAAGATGTGAACAGTACCCCATTGAATTGAACTGATCTAAATTCATATTACTTAATAATTAATTTTACCTATTGGCATTGATAATAAAAGTGATTGTCCTTCCTTTCACACCAATTTTACTACAAATCCAAAATCCAAGGAAAAAGATAACATCTTCGATGTCAACCTTTTTTCTGTTTTTTAAAAAGATGCTGCTCATTCTATTTCCCCTTACATTCGTTCTTATGGACTGTTACCCCACGATTTTTTTTCCCTACCGGTTTGAGTGAAATCTAATTTTAAGAGAATAGTAACCCGAACAAACCGGCACAGCAAGCCTAAACAATCCTAAACATTGTTTTCTGCGACCGGTGTTTTCATGTCCACTAAATAAACTGAAATATACCCATATCCATCCAAAAGAATATACTTTGTAAGAACAGTGCCTGAAATGCAAACTGAAACAGTACCAGCACCGTGCATCCGCGTAAACACTAATTCAGGGAAAATACAAAAAGAAAAACCTGAGTTTTTTTTAATAAAAGCGATTAAGGATTGTTTTCCTTTTTTTTTTGAATTTTTCGTATTACCTACTGTTGATTTACCCTCTATAAAAGCTGTACAACCATCATGATCATCTCTCCGCTCACCATGCAAGACAAGAAAATCCCACTCTATCGGCAATACTCACACCTCCAAAAAACGCCTTTGATACTACAAATCCTAACATTATTCGCCTACTAAAAAGCTCAGATCAGTACGATGATGAAACGGTAGGCCAGATACAAAAAGAATACGCAGAGATCATAGAAGAAGAAGTCCCTATCACCGAGATCAGCAACATCACAATCCACGGCATGACCGAGACCAGCAACAGCGAGAAAGCCACATAAAGCACTTCAGCCCTATGCCAAAATAAGCCGAAAACAGTACCCAAGCTGTTAAACTGGAACAACATCCCGAAATAGTAAGCTTCCTCAATCGTCTCTTGCTCCTTTCGAATGATGTCACCACCAAGGCACAAAACAATAAACCGGAAAGTATATTTTGAATGAATAGTATTTCTCCGCCGATTACTGTCTTTTTTACACCATGATAGCAGTGAACAGCGCACCGACAGTTACCCAAACAAACCAAAACAGTATCCGAATAAACACAGAACTACTAATCGAAACAATAGCCCCAAATAAATCAAAATAGCAAACTCGAATAACCGGAACAGTAAAACAAATGAAACAGAGAATACCTGAATAAACCAAAAACATTAACCTACCCGAGCGGTAAACCAAAACAGTACCCGAATTGTACCCAAATAGTAAACCGACATACCACCAAGTAGCAAATCACTGGACAACAATTACTGCCATTTCCAGGTGCAAGCCACAAAGCATATGACAAACATGGACCTTTTAGTTCCACTGCCATTAAGCAACGATATGCATCCAGGCCGAACCAAACAGTCTTCCTCCTCCTCTTTATTACTAATTGATGCACCATGAAATAATCGACTTGCAACTCCACCGTCAACAAATTCTATTGTGTACAAAAATAAAATATCTTAATCAGAAGAAAATGAGTTATAGACAATTAGAGTATACTCTACAATACAGTTAAGAAACAATTATAGCACTGATTCTGCATTCCTTTTTTAATACCGTCAGGCCTCACATGCTGAAAAATTCCACAAGGACATAAAAGGCAAAACACTAATGATTTACCCAAAGGCTGGAAACTAAAAATAATGATAATTTGTTGCCCATATTTAGAATAATTTGTTATGTACTGCACCTGTACTATTTAGCTCTTTGCCATAAATAAATCATGATTCATTCAAAACTTCAATCACATGATCCTTAAAACACTTCTATTCTATACAAAAAAAACACGAAATGGATGCCAGCGGCAATGGTCTTTACCGCTCTATACAAAAAACAAGTCAAGCATCTCTACACACAAAGCCAAAAAGAGCAACTACGTCGGATGTAAATGTGTTATAAATAACTTTATTGCGCCAACGTATTTTGCCAAAACAAATCTACCCCTCCTTTCCTTCCTATAAAAACCCAAACAAAACAAAACAAATCCAACCAACTAAACATGAAAATAGGCCTGCATGCAATAAAAATAAAAATGAAAGTATTTATCTGAAATATAAACGAGACTTCCCACGGGTGCGGCGTGTCTTCAACCAAACCAACAACAAAAAAAAAACCGGGCATTATCACGGGTGTGGCGTGCGTCGTGCTCTTCGGCGCTAGTATTTCATATGGCGCCTTGAACGCCCGACGTTATATTTCCATCAAAGTATAGAGAAGGAAGGGATACTGCAAAAAAGTAGTTATTTTTCCACGTAACGGAAAACAAAATTTGGCTGCATGCATTCTGTGACGCAGAAGTCGAGAGTGATTCTTTTCTCTTGGAACGCTTAAATCGATGCACTATCAAAATGACGGGTCTGAATATGCGCCTTAAGCGGGCATATATACTTTTTCTTACACTTTTACCTTTTTCCTCTTTCCAAACAAACAAAAGGCATATTAGCTCAGCTGGTTAGAGCGTCGTGCTAATAACGCGAAGGTCACAGGTTCGAGACCTGTATGGGCCATTCTTTTTTTCTTCTTCATTTGTTTTTTTTTGCACAGTTCTGGATAATAAAAACGAGAAAAAAAAATTGAATGGCTTCGCCCGGGTTCGAACCGGAGACCTTCAGTGTGTTAGACTGACGTGATAACCAACTACACCACGAAACCTTTGGTGCCATTTTTGTCCAACAATTTTAGAATAACACACTGATCTCGCAAAAAAAAAAAATCTGTAGAAGCTGGAAATTTTTACGATTTATATATGCTTAAGTCACTGATCCACAAGAAAAGAAGTCATCATGTGAACGCATGCAGAGCTTGATTGCAGGCCAACGATTATCATAATATAGTTAGCTCAACCCTAGTGTTACTGAACTGTTCTTCCAAAGAAACTCTTCCCATTTTCAGATACCAACAGAGTTTTCCGTTAAATGAACTAGAGTATGCTACTTGGGCTCATGGAAATGCACCATCTGTACAGCTAGGCATGGAACATATAAAACCAGCTACACTACCCGCCGTTCTAGTGCACTTGCGCTCGCGCGACGTTTTCCACCCCATGATCGATTTACTGTCGCTCCTTTTACCGTGTTGTCAGCTGGTCAACCGTCCATCTCTTTTGCACGCACAGGCTTCGGCTGAGACTGCATGACAGGTGGGCTCGCTCGTTTGTGGGGCCAACAAGCAGTGGGTGGGTTGCGCGCTCATGGCGTCGGCGAGTGGCTGGGTCTGGGGTTGGGCAGGTGAAAACCTAACGCACGCACGTACATGGCCTTCCCCCTCCCTCACTTTTACTCCCTCCTAGCCGCCGCCGCAGCCGCCGTCTCCTCCTCTTCCTCCTCTCTCCCGTAGCAGATCCACCTCACCTTCCTTTTCTTCATCGTCCACGCGATCATCCACGACGCGTGGTTCTAGATCGGGCGTCTCAATGGAGAGCAGGGATGACCAGATCTTGACGGTTCGGCTAAAGAAGCAGGAGAGGCCTGCGGTGGGGCGACCCGAGCTGAGGAGAACCCGGCGACAGGGAAAAGAAGCAGCGGTGGCAGCGCTCGTCTCTGTGGGGTGGAGCTGCTCGGAAGGTGGAAGGGGACCGGCGACTTGCGGGAGGAGCAAGCCGGCTCTTGTTCGTCATGGAGATGCTTTCGACGCCGCGAGCCAGGGCAGCTCGATCACAGGTGAGCACGTCTCTTTCCTTTCTCTTCTCCCGTTTCTCTCTCTTTCTTTCTTTTTTCCTCACTTTCTACCCTGAAGAGGCCCGCAGGAGCAGTAAACCATGGAGGATCTGGGGCTGCTCAGGTTTGTAGCAGTAAACCATGGAGGATATGGGGGATGCACGGCCTTAGAGCAGCAAACCATGTCAGCCAAGGTGAATAAGCAACACACAGTCATATTGCTCAAAACATGGATGTTTGGAAATTTTTATTTTTTTCCTTAAGATCTATTGGATTTTTGTCTGAATAGTTAAAGTATTTCTTTGCACTACTTTGATTCTCTGAAAATATTGTGAGAAGTAAGATGGTTGGCTTCTCATGTAGAACTCCATTTACAGTTACTATGGAAATTTTTAACTGCCACTATTTTTCCTTTTCAATTTTATAACAAGATATGTGCTTTTATCAAGTTTGCTTATGATGTATCCATATCTGTAAAAAGAGCATCTTCGTATCTGGAACGAAAATCATGGGTGGAGACTATTGACCATGAAGATTTTAATTCAATGACCTTCACTCGAGCTATGATTTGGATATAATGCTGTAAAAATGTCTCGCATTAAGAATGCAGTATGCTTATGATCACGATGAACTCAGGGAAAGATCTACCCTGCAGGTCAATCTTGCCACTCTGTGATTAGTTGTAGTTGCTTTGAAAGTAAATTTTTTCTGTGTGTATCGGAAACGTCGTCAGATCTTTGATGTGGTGGTCACTCTTTATTTCCAAACTTCTAGCATTTGATTCGGTGTGATCCGGAGACAATTGAGCGTAGTCATCATAATATCGGATCTCATAACAAGAGCTTGCAGTGTATAATTGTTTAGATTAAGAAACAGCTAGCTACACTGAAAATCATTTAAAATTTGTTGTGTTGGGTACGTATAGTTGAAACATGCACTCGTTTAGCTTTTGACTTGTTGTTTCCGACTTTTGCAAGTTTGTTTTCTCCTCTTTTCTTTTAGACTTGGGCCACCAGTACAACGAGTAGTTTGATTTTGTTGGTTTTGCTGGACTGTTGCACCTATTAATCTATTCAAGGTTTTGTTGCTCACCAGTTATGTGCTTCCGCACTAATCATGAGTGAATCATTTGTTTCTTCTGATTGAGCTAAACAATTTATGCTTTCCTCCCAAGGAAGCCTGACAGTTTGTGGAGATTAATACAAAACGTTGTCCTATTGACATTAAAGTTGGTCAACGAAATTACATACCTATGTTTCCAATTGCATTGTTTCAGACATGATATGGTAATGTTCATAGTTCATAGTATATGGCACAGGATGACGGTGCTGCTCTAAGAAAAGGACTCGAAGAATTCTCTTGATAGAAGCTCAAAAGGTAATAAAGCACATAAATAAGTTTGCAGTTTATCCTGTGTGCCAAGAACTATCAAAAACCATATCCATTTGTTTTGTATAGACATATTTATCTGCTGAATATGCGATTCTCTATTTTGGTTGGTCCTTCCCGCTTCTATAAATCCTTTGATATAGCGCTGCTACCTAGTGAAACTCTATTTGTTGACAACGAAACCTTTCATCAGCTATTTGTGTATAACAAAACTATTAAAATTTGTTGGCAACGTAGGATGTCTGCCTCTGCTACTCTAAGTAGAAATGACCATTGATGGCAGTAACATAGATGAAAATTTGTTCTTGTTTTGGTTAATGGAAATCTGAACAACCGATGGGTATTGGATATTCTTTTTTTTTAATTTTATATGGCATGACATTTACAATTCCGGCTAAAACTTACACAGTGACAACCAATATGTGACGAAGGAAAAAAATTGGTTTTCTCAGTTTGAACTGTAGATGCTTAAAAAAAGTACAAGTGTGCGACATAATAATACATGGGCATCGGACTATGGCTACATCACTTGAGCTATTTTTTGACTCTGCCATCCGAAGGTTGTTCAGTTTTCTTTTTTTCTTTTTGCAATGGGACTATCTAGAGGATTTCAAGTTATGGTTTACGAAGACAGTTGTTCGTTATAGTGAATGACTGAAGGGTGACATGTTAATTCTTGAGCTCTTCACCCCTTTGTTATTTCTATAATCGATTATACCAGGATTAAGATTTGCCTGCTATATTTATCCATCCTACCATTATGGTTTTAAGAGAAGACATGATTGAGCATCCTTTTCTGTACTTGTAATCAAGTTGGTTTAGGACCCCAGGTACGGTCGTTAAAATAGTGTCTTTTGGCTTTCTTTCAGCTTATGGATGGAGCCAGATGCAAATACTGATCCTGTGCAATAGGCGTAAGATCACAAGAGATCGATCTTTTGGGTGGTCACTTCCTGTATGGGCACATAGAAAAGGCACCAGGCAAGTAGTTTTGTCTTTTCATTTAAAACTGTTTTATCTCAGTTCATACCTATTCATATTTTACATCATATTTGCTCCCTTCACAAAAAAGGGATTATTTCTCCCCTTCCTAAATAAGTGTTTCAGACCCTTTTTTTTACAATTGAGAATCTCACTTGTAGTACATCAATTTACATTGTAAATAAATGTGACATGAATTGGTCCAAAATCCTCAAAAGTTGAAGTCCCATGAATTTAAAGGTCTTTGTGTTTGCATAAACTCCTTTATTCCTAATGTTATTATATTGATGTGCCCAAATAAAAAGATTTTTTCTAAGTTATGATTTAGAGTCGGCAAAACACAGTGTCTGTCCATAATATGGTTTATATTTTCTTTAAGATGGCAATGGTTTATCCAAGTGTACAGGAAAGACCTCAGTCTATATCTGAAAACACCATTGATTTTGTCTTGATTGTAGATGAAATTGTTGTTTATATCTTCATATTATCAATTGCACTTGCTTATAGTTACAGATATCCTCGGGTTATAGAAGACATGAGCAGATCTACGACTGATTGTGCTGCTAAAGGTACTGCAGTTTCTCGATTGCATCTCAAGGAAACAACCCCAACCACTCTTGGTTACATCTCAAGGAAAAAATTCCTTGCTCTTGCTTACTCCAGTATCATATTTTCCCTTTTGTTGGATGATGACAAAAATATAATGGCATTCTACACTGCTTTTATAAATCATGCATATGAAAAGAATCTCTTAAATACTAATACACAAATTTCTCATTTCCCCCTCTGCAGTTTTAGCTTGTGTGTCTTACTTGATACAGGTAAGTTGTCAACTGTGGAATTGTGCATACTGACCTGGAGAGTGTTCAATAGACAAACATATCAGAGTAAGCATCATTCCCTTTTATTCTTATTTACATAAATGGGCCATTTTATTATTGGTTGATGAAAAAAATTATGCCATCCTACACTGTACTTTTCTGAATCATCTTATGCATATGAAAGGAATCTCTCAAATACTAATAAACAGATTTCTCTTTACCCGTTCAGTGGTTTTAACTTCTGAGAAATGCACAACTACTTTCTACATAAGTAAGGTGAATTTCGCAGAAACTTGTTCAATGATCTATTTCGGACAATTATCCATCAAAGGTTGCAGTTGCTAATTAGGAAATTATCCATCAAAGGTTGCAGTTGCTAATTAGAACATCCAAAAATTCAGTGTGATGTACAATAGTCTGAGTTTGCACGTTTTCTTATCATGCATTTATAGATGACTTGTGATCTCATCTCACCTTCTCGGCTGGGTGTTCAATAAAAAATCATATTTTAATTGGAATTGGAACAGATGGGTTAGTTTCTACATGCAAAGTAACACTTAAGGTTGAGTTGATTGTCTGCTATTTTGTACCTTCTTATAAGATAACAAATGTCTTGCTTTTATTTTGTTACAGTTTGGTGGTGCAATGTCAGTTCTGATGTAAAAAAAATACTTTTGCTTATGGAACACCATGTTATTAGTAAATACATAGTATATATTGAGTTGTGGGACATGCAAAAGCTAATATCTCATTAGTATGATGATTTATAAGCAGGCTTGCCTATAATAGAATTTTCTAATACAACAAGGCACAAACGTATTGAATACAAATGATAAATCACTTACCTTTTTTACTAGAGTCAGCACTAGGTCAGTCGACATGCTGCCATTAGTCCAAGTACAATATGTTCGAGGTTATGTTACTTACGTACGTGTCCTCACCTCAGGTGGTGGACGAAATCACTGTTTTGACCTTATACCGAAAGAATTGCACAAAATGAACTCGATTTGAAAGTATTTCACAATCTGACCCTTTTAGAAACGCCAGATCCCGCGGCGTTGCTGCTACACATAGAAACGCCGAGCTATCTCGCGTTGGGGATCCACATGGAAACGCCGAGCTACCCCGCGTTGCTGCTCCACATGGAAACGCCATGGGTTTTGGCGTTTCTTACCCGTATGGAAACGCCATTGGCTTTGGCGTTTCATATGTGGCCTATTCACGTATGCACTCCTTGGCTTATATGAATAAAATATTCCGGCCACGTCGCAATCACACTAGATAATACAGTAGACCAAGTTATAAACATATGTACAAATACCCTTGAGCCTACAACGAAAATAATAAAATATTCCGGCAACGTCCCAAATCAAACTGGATAATGCCATCACGTACTAAGCATACTTCTTCACTTACGTAGACCCATGCACACACCACGCCCATGTTTCAGCTTAGCATCTGATTTTTCTTAGGACTTGTCCTAGTTAGCAGTGTTGTCGCTCGAAATATCCTGAGTCTAGTTAGGACATGTCCTAAGTGTCCTACTCATGTTGTTTGCATGATGTAGTCCTGTTTTGCTCATATGGGGTGCAGTAACCCTATGGTTCAGTGGTTATATCAAACCATTAGCTAGAATTTGCGTCTCGCCATGTCTTGGTTAGGTGCGAACCGTCGTCCTAGTTTTTCTGAAGAATCTTTGAAAACCGGAGAAACTTTGGGGCCTTCCATATTTGATAGTTGCATGAACCGAATGAGATCTATGGAACGAGTTGCCATTCGTACAAAAAAAAATCTTACTAAAAAAATACAGAGGGACGATTGACTTAATGGCATGCCTGTCATGAAATGATCTCTGATATCTACCTGCTTCATACACATGAAATGATCTCTGATAATATTTAAAGTTAGATGTAAATGACGTGCAAAACACGCGTACTATTATAAACAAGCCATCACGTTCATTCACATAGGCTATATAATCTGCTACATTTATTTTTTTGAAAAATAATCTGCTACATTGATTATACATGGGTCCTAGAGTAATTAGGCAAATTATATATCTGCTCTAACCAGCAAATATATGGTGATAAATGCAGTAATTTTGTATTAAGTAGATAAAAAGTATGAATCAATTTTTGAAAACAAAATATAGCAAACTGATTTTCATACGTACATGTATGAAGTTCACAAAGAGTCAAATATATATACAAATCATTGCCTTTCGGTATTATGTAGTATATAGTGATGGAAGTCCAATATTCACACAGCCTAGATGTACCAACATGCATGGATTAGTTACATGTGTCAACATGCATGGATTCAGCTATATAGCAAAGTCGTCAACATGAGTAGAAAATAGTCGACAACGCTGCTAACTAGGACAAGTCCTAAGAAAAATCAGATGCTAAGCTGAAACATGGGCGTGGTGTGTGCATGGGTCTACGTTAGTGAAGAAGTATGCTTATCCAGTTTGATTTGGGACGTTGCCGGAATATTTTATTATTTTCGTTGTAGGCTCAATGGTATTTGTACATATGTTTATAACTTGGTCTACTATATTATCTAGTGTGATTGCGACGTGGCCGGAATATTTTATTCATATAAGCCAAGGAATGCATACGTGAATAGGCCACATATGAAACACCAAAGCCAATGGCGTTTCCATACGGCTAAAAAAGCCAAAACCCATGGCATTTCCATGTGGAGCAGCAACGCGAGGTAGCTCGGCGTTTCTATGTGGATCCGCAACGCGAGATAGCTCGGCGTTTCTATGTGTAGCAGCAACGCCGCGGGATCTGGCATTTCTAAAAGGGTCAGATTGTGAAATACTTTCAAATCGATTTCATTTTGTGCAATTCTTTCAGTATAAGGTCAGAATAGTGATTTCGGCCTCAGGTGGTAGCGGCTTTGCCACAGTCATCTAGCTGTGCACACGCATTTTGTTCAAATCCTATGCTGCTCATATAAAATTCGGTGGTTTAGATGAAACTTCATCGGATGGTTTCTTCATCATTAACTTTGTGGTGCTAATTTGTTCTTATGCATCTATGTGTCCGCATTTTGGGAGAGTAAGTCCAATGCATGATGTTCTACATATTTCCTAAAGATGGTCGTGTTGCTTGGATCGAGGCCTTGATCTTGGTGACACGTGTTTATGCGCGTTGGTAGTCTTATACATGACTGACAACTCAGTATGATTTTGGAGTTTTCAAGCTATCGGAAGTATATGAAGCTGCGTTTAGTAAGAATGTTCGTGTATGTTAATTAGTGGTGTGCACTGATTCAGACAGTGCAACATTCTAAGAGAAATGCTTATATGAAATTGATAGGTAGCTGGAACTGCTTGTGTTTTAAACTAAATAGTGGAACATATCATATGCTTATTGCTCAAATGTTTCCGCTTACCAATATATCTCATATAAAACCTACTAAAGTTTTGTAGAGGTTACCCTCCATGAGAATTAGAAATGTTACTCTGCTCTTTTTTGTTTGATCACATGTTCAAAATTCTTTGTCCCGCCATTCACCATCTAATGTTAGCTGGGGGTACGTGAATTTATCAGCCCAACTATATATGCTTCAAATTCAGTTCTCTTCATCTCCTTAACTAAAACAAAGTTATCTAATTGAATTCCAATGAGATGTGTATCACAAAAAGCTGTTTCATCGGTTCAATGAGTATAAATTTCTCTTTCATATGAAACACGATGATTTTATATACATGCGACATGCATAATCATTTACTCTTCTTTACTCATGTTTATCCAATTACCAACATACCAAGAAGCCAGGGACCAAATGGCAACTAACCACAGAACTAGAACTGTCATTCAACACCTTCTCGGTGACAAAATTGTCAATGTCTATTGGCGCAGCCTTGTCTATGCTCTCAAATAGATATGAAATAAGTATCATGTTGGTGACTCCTTTGATGTTTGGTCGCACAAATGTGCCATATGGATTAAGGAAGACCGAGATATACTAAAGAATATAACTATATGGGCTGCTCCTGGTTGTCTAAGCATAGAGCCAGCTCCTTTGGAAGGTCTCAGGTAACTGTGCGTGTCTACCGTGTTAGTATTACTCTGCTTATGCAAACCTAATGGGCTTTGTAATAGTAATCACAGTTGTTTGTTCTGTATTGGTGTGTTGGCAAACCAAGTGCTTATGTGCCATACTTATATTTACCTTGTCACACAAACTTGCCTTCTATTTTTCTTTACAGATTCTACAAATGCATAGTGATTTCTCTCCGCTCGTGTCTTGCGCCAGCGGCTTAACAGGTTGCAAAGAGTGGCCAAAGAATGGTGATCCCTTATTCCCTTGCAATTATTGCATTGTTCTTTCTAAGAATCCTGATGGGCTGCATTTTACCCATGTTTGCTATCTGTTGCAGGACTTCTCTACTCACTTCATAGGTGAATACCTCAAGAGACACATGTATGAAGGGCATAATGATCTGCCAATTAAAAATGGAAACGGCCCTGCCAATGTCGTTGCCGGCACTTAAGTTCAAGACTTTGTCATGTAACACTTTTGTGGCTCGTGTGATATGGTTGACATTACCTTATGCTTTTGGCTCAACTACTTCATTGTACCAACGAAATTCACGGTGATACTTTGTAACACCCAACACTGCATTTCTTCTGTTTTCCATGTGCCGTGCTTGATAAAAGCAATGTGAATAAGCTACCGTAAATTGATCTTATGCCTCTTATAACGCTATGCATCAACTGTATCTAAATCTAAATATTTTGTTGTGCATAGTATGCTATTATCAAGTGATCTCATTACTTCTTTTAGTCTATGATGGTACCAAGTATCTATTAAGTATTAGTCACATATACATGGTTCAAATACTTGGCTCTCTCTCGCTTTTTGCGCCATGGGCGCAACGGGTCATCTAGTGTAAATAATAGGCCCAAGGCCGTTCGTGTGTGTACTAAAAACTAATGGGCCAAGGCAAAAAATAAAGTAAAAATGCTACTGAGCTGATTTCCATGCAACTAGAGTAGTAAATCTAAAAAAAATGCAACTAGAGTAGTATCGATCACATAGAGGAATTGTCAGTTCGGTGCAGTGGGAGTTGTTAGCCGCAGCGATACCGGAGCGTTCCTTGGTTCGTCGGTTGTGGTGTTTTCTCGAATGGTTGATCCGACAATTATGGAAACTCTGACTGCAATAAAGCACAGGCGTTGGCCGCTGATCTTCTTGTTTGAAGGTTATTTGTTGCTGATTGTCTGTCAATTGTGAAAAATATTGAAGAAGGTTCAGGGGGGCCATCATTCGTGAGATCAGTGCCACAAGGAATGAGTTTGAGGTCTGTAGGTCTAACCATGAACACAGCAGCAGAAGTTTTGAAGCTCATTTTCTTGCTAAGTTCTCTCTATGAGAGAGAGAGAGAGGACGTCATGTGTGGCTTTGTACTCCCCATGACCTTACAATGATACCTATGAACATTCCAAATGAATAAAGTTGAGAAAGTTTCCCCCCAAAAAAGCATAAATGCGAAAAGAAAAAGGATAATGCTATGAGTCGATTTCGATATGCTTAATTGTTTTTACTGGATCTTTGGCGTTGTTTAACCATATGTCATTGATAATATACTCCCCCCGTTCCAAAATAAGTGTCATGATTTGAACTAAAACCACAACACTTATTTTAGAATGGAGGAAGTAGTTTGTAGTATTGCACGCTTCCTTTTTATGTTAATTTGGTCAATTTGAAAGCCATGTTGGCGGACCATGGCATGTCCTTCGCTTTATTAAACTCCCATGTGTTTGTTTTATTTTGGTTCACCGGATGGTGTATTTCCCCTTTATATTCTTTGACAACCAACCTCTGGTGCTCTCCTTTTGACCTCTTGAAGGTTTAAGCGGGTTAGTTTGGATTCTCTTTGTTAGACTACTCCTGCTGGTGATGCTTTTTGATTCTTCTTAGGTACTAGCAGGAAGCCGATCTTTTTGACTCGGCCCCGAACTGCCATTTCTCTCTTCAATCTCTTTTCCAGAGTTTTGTTCTTGTGGTTCCAGGGAGAGATGGATCTAATACAAAAACTCCATAGTGTTGCTAGCTACTCAGCATAGAGGCTTCTTGTTGTACTAGCAGTCTATCGTCATCGCCAGTGCATGTCAACATCTCTAATGGCATTGGGGGTCTCTTCTTCCTTTTAATTCAACCAGTGGGTTATTCAAAGGTCCTTAGGATGGTGTCATCGTTGCTGATCTGGTGGACATTGACACTTGCTTTCTCTTGTGGGGTTTATCCCATCGATCTTAGAATATATCACGGAGACTTGTCTCCAAAAAAAGACCTACTCTTAAGGACATTTGATGGACGGAGTAATGATGGGATGTGTGGCTTCCAAGAGTGTGGGTGTCAGAAGGACATGGTGTGGTATGAGTGTCTCGTAATCTTAGGGGATTATATTTGTCTGTATTGTAAAAAATGTTGAGTTTTACAACATTGATTTGGTTTCGTGGTGTAGTTGGTTATTACGTTAGTCTAACACACTGAAGGTCTCCGGGGTGAAGTCATCAATTTTTTTCCTATTTATTTCCCATCATTTAAATGGAATAAAAAAGAAAAGAAAATGGTCCATACAGGTCTCGAACCTATGACCTTCATGTTATTAGCAAGACACTCT
This sequence comes from Thinopyrum elongatum, assembly GCA_011799875.1. NCBI lineage: Eukaryota > Viridiplantae > Streptophyta > Magnoliopsida > Poales > Poaceae > Thinopyrum > Thinopyrum elongatum. The sequence continues at coordinate 665,708,871 of CM022299.1, read as the reverse complement.
AACATTTTGAGCTAATAGGCCTCATATTAATTTTATTGTTATCCAGGATATATATTATGCAATATCACCACAAGGGAAAGTATTACAACATCGTGCTAATATACGTGGCATTACTATTACTATTAGGACACTCCCAATGCATTGTTTCTTTGTTTCATACTACTTAAGTTATATTGCCTTAGATATTCATTTTATGATGTATATTTTTATGATTTATTTCAATTTTCTCATGAATTTTTTTATGTTCATACGCATACTTATATGATTTATTATATTTCCCATATTTATATTTCAAACCTGTAACATTCGTGTTATTAGCACGACGCTCTAATCAGCTAGGCTAATAGGTCTCTTGTTTGGTTGTAATATTTGTCGTGTGATATGCTATCGATTGAGTTTGATAGGGAGTAGATTTATGTTAAAATTGCACATAATATAACAAGAATTCTCTATATACCCTTGATCTTTCTTAAGAAGCAGCACTGGATCATTATAGCAACTTGTGAAACATGATCGATCACTGCATGTGTAGTAGGGGCCCTTGAAGAAGATGTCAAGATTTGAGAGGGTGATAGATGAGCCTTGGCCAGACTTGAAGAAGGTGTAATCTAGTGCATTATGTCAGTTTTGGCCTACATAGTGTTAAATATTGAACGTTAATTTAAAGAAATACCCCCTCTCAAAAACATGATTTGAGAGGGTGATAGATGAGCCTTGGCCAGACTTGAAGGGGTCACACTATTCTTTGGTGTCCTTGATAAAATTTTGCTCAATGGTTTTCGGTCAGAGATCATTCTATCATTGCTTATCAATTTCTTGGGTGATAGCAATCAACTTTTTTAAATGTTCTCATGCATTTCATTCAGCTTGAAAGAGCATGATGAAGGGGATACACAATACTTAGGAAGATGAGTTCACAAAGAAACTGAGAAGCGGTGAAGGGGGTATGAATAATAGATGAAAGGTGGTGCCCAAAGGAAAGCAACTACTTGGGGGGTGCTCAAAGGAGAAGAGTATTTACATTATGTGATAGAAGAAAGAAGGAAGAGGGGTAGTGATTATACTGTGGGAAGAGAGGTCGCCTTGCTAGGAACCGCTGGAGTCCAAAGAAGCAACTGCAAGGAAACATGGTTACTTCTTCGAATGTTACCGTGGAGGAATACCCAATTGAGGAAGAGTGGGAAGCCGAAGCAACAATGTGCAAGGAGGAGGATGAGATATATTTTGTGGAAAATATGTTGAAGCAACAACATGCTATGATCTATTTTGTGAAATACTTGGCAGAGAGTGAACAGAAAAAAAAACCATCTCCACATAAATGAATTTGTACCACTTGGATATGATAGTGAATAAGATTTGGAGGCATCGCTACTGAGAACAAAGATGAAAAGTTGAGGGAGAAACAAGATACCTCCCTACAAGCTAAAGAGACACATGTTGAGAATGGACACAACAAAGTTGAAGACAGGTAAATGGTTATTCATAAAGATTTTTTTGAGAAACTTCTGATCTATTAATCTTCAATCGTGGCACTACAACAAATATACAAAAAAAATTACATCCAGATCCATAGACCACCTAGTGACGACTACAAGCGCTGAAGTGAGCTGAAAACGGGCCACCATCATCACCCCGCTCTCGCGGGAGCCGGGCAAAACTTGTTGTAGTAGATAGTCGGGAAGTTGTCATGCTAAGACACCATAGGACCAGCACACGAGAACAACAACCGCCACCGATGAAGTGAAGCGTAGATCGGAAGGATCCAACCTGAAGGCACACGAACATAGACGAACGAAGACCAGATCTGAGCAGATCCACCAAAGGCAACCACCGACCGAATCCTACGAAATCCATTGGAGACACACCTCGACATGCTCTCCGATAATGTTAGACGCACCACCAGGACAGTGGCAGGGAGAACCTTTTACATCTTTAGGGAGCCGCCAATGTCTCGCCTTCCTGAGCATGGCATGGAACCTAACAAAATTCAAAGAAACGTATAAAAATGGAGCCCTCCTGTCAGCAAGGGCCGGGATCCACTGTGCCTCCATGGTCCTAAAGACACAGGAGACGAGGCAGATCGGCGCCGCCGCCGATGGGAGGCAGGGACCCTAGCCACATTTTCTCTTGGGATGAGAGACGAAGGGAGGAGAGACGCATGCACATTCAAGTATAAAATTCATTATTCATAAAGATTCATTGGCGCATACTAAGGAGAATAAAGAGGATATACATGATAGGGTTTGTCCTATACCCAGCTTCATCCAAGTGAACATGAGCAAAAAAATGGTGCAGTTGCGCAAATTGTGTTGCCTTCATACGAATAAGTAGCAAAAGGGCAAGTGCGGGGATGGGAAAAAAAAGAAAAGTGAGCCGCAAGATCATAGCAAGGTGATTGCAAGCTCTTGGACCACTAGCGAACATCTGGATGGATATAATTCGCAGTGTCCCCAAGAAAATGACATACTCCCCCCCCCCCCCCCCCCTTCCTACATGTTTTGTGCCATGAGGAAGAAGAAAAAGGAAGTGATAATTTTCTTATGTGGGAATATAAGTCGGGCATATGAATTTAGGTCGTCAATTTTAACTTGCGAAACATGTATTTTTCCAATAAAGGGCGCTTTTATTACCTCAAAATGTAGCATCAAGAAGATACAAATCGTGATGGGCAACACCTGGCCTCTGCAGAACTAAGATGCAGACAGCCACACACCAACAATCTGACAGAAAATAATAATATGGAAACAACACAACAACAACAACAACAGTAAAGTGAAATAATAATATGTAGCGTTGATCAGTTGTTTAAAATATATTGCTAATATGTTTTTGGCGGTGGATAAAAAGGGGGAATGTCTTGCTAACATTGTCGTGCCAGATTTGGTGCGAAGTGCAATATTATTGTGTCGGAACCTGTGTAAAGCGAGTAATTCTTGCAAAACCAACCTGGTGTGCAAAGTGGCGCTCATGATTTTTTTCCGTCTTGTTTTGGCGAAATGATTCGTTTTAGTCTTAGTTTGCTTTCTCCCAAAGGGAATATTAAAAAAAAATCTTTTGTCGAGGTCCACAATTTAACTAATTCGAAGCTAGAAACTTGATCTTCTCATAAGATTAATTAGTATGGTAAAGCGGCATCCTTTTTATTTTCCAGCATCAGCATGCATGGTAATTAAGATGCATGTCCACTGATATTTTCAGTTCATCAGGTATGTCTTTGGCATTTACTAGATATTTATTTTCTTGAGCAAAAAGTCACAACATCCTTAAATCTTTTGCTTAAGATCATTTCTAGTAATATTCTCAGCGCTCTCAACTCTTGAGCAGTGTTTTTTGTGCCATGAGGAAGAAGAAAAAGAAGGTGATGATATATGCATACCACAGACACATGTATAGTTAATCAGGGGAGATTTTATTTAGGGGGGCCTGTTTACAATCATGGCATGGCACCTGCCTGCTGATGCAGGTCAGGTGCATAGATAAAGGCCCTCGATCAGGTAGCGGTTACATGGTATGGTAGTAGTAGATCGATATGATCGATGATGCACGCACGGCACGGTGCATGCATGGTCGATGATCGATCTAGCAGCTGCAGCAGGAGCAGCCGCAGCTGGTGCCGCACTTGCACTGGGTGCAGCCGCAGCCGCCGTTCTCCGCGGCCATCTCCATCCCGCCGGAGCTCCTGCACCCACCCATATCCATACCAAGGTCAACATACGTACAGTTACGATCGAGTGCATGATGATGTATGAGGAGGAAATTTTGTTAAGAGACAGAACTTACGCCTTGTGGGTGGCGGTGGCGGAGACAAGGAGGGTGGCGCCGGCGGCCTCGACTTCCGGGTACATGTTGCAGCCGCCGCAGCCGTTGCCGCACTTGCAGGCGGTGCCGCAGCCGCAGTTTCCTCCGCAGCAAGACATCCTCGGTTCGGTTGGAGCTTTGGAGATGGAGAGGCTTTGATTGGCTATGAGCTTCTTGTGTGCTTCTTGCTGGCTTGAGGAATAATGAAGGGGCATGGAGGCCTATTTATAGGCAGGAGGAAGGAGGAGAAGAGATGCTGCACGCACGTATAGGTACAGGCACTTTGGCAAAGGATGGAGGCGAGCAACCGAGGGACCACCGCCTAGGGAAGAGGAATAAGGATAGGGCCGCCTCATCACCCAATTTGATTCCCTCTGTCCATATCTCTACTACACTACCTTGCTTCTTTCTTTCTTTCTTCCTTACAAGGAACTATAACCAAAATTCATCTGTGGGAATCCCTAGCTATTTTAATGTAATTTTATTTGTTCATGTCGTCGGTTGAAATATCGACCTCGGCCGATAACCGATGATGCCTATATGCTTCAAGATTTAGGCATTTTTGTAGGAACAATCTTATCTTTTGGTGAAATGTTACTAGTATGTGAGTCAAATTTGAACCAAATTCCAAAACTTCAGGAAGAAAATACTGTTTTTGAAAGAAGAAAAATGCGAAGGGGGGCAAAAGGGCGTGGTAGTATCTCCAGCAGACCGTCCAAAATACTTTGTCATATGTACTATCTCCGTTTTGTTTATCATGTAAAAAGATTCCACTTCTTAGCAGTGTTTTAAATAGCAGACTATGCTAAATAGCGGCGGACCTCACTAGTGGAAAACAGGGCTTTAGTGCCGGTTCGTAAGGGCCAGCAACCGGCACTAAAGGGTGGGGCCTAACCCCCCCCCCCCCCTAGTCCCAGTTCAACACGGCCCGGGACCAAAGGCCCACCACGTGGCACGAGCCGGTGCCGGGGGCTGTGGGACCTTTAGTCCCGATTGGTAACACCAACCGGGACTAAAAGGATTAGGGGTTTATGAATTATGGTTTATTTTTTTTTTAATTTTGTGTTTTCCATTTAATTCTTTTTCATTTCAAACATATTTTACGCTACTACATACTGTACGCGTTATATATATATATATATACAATTTGGTATATACAATTTCTCCTACAATTTGCGGATCATTACATGGAGGCATTAGGTGTAATGATATTCTCCTTTGGGATTTATGACCTCGTCGAGCAAAAATCCCGCTATTTCCTTTTGAATTGCTCGTACGCGATTCGCTGGTAGGAGTCTGTCCCGCATCTCCGACATCTTCAAAGGAAGGAGATCAATATAAATGTATTAGTTGTGTGTATATATATAAGATAATAATATAAAAATTGTGAATAGTGTTCTGACAAACATACCCAAAATTGTCTATCATCTTTGTTCCTTTCGGACGTCATAATGCGAATGTTCTCGCAAACGTAGTATGCGCATAAATTATTCCCTGGCGCCTGGCGCAGACACTTTACGAGAATAAAAGTCGATCAGGTAATAATTAATCAAGCATGATAATGGTATTGAAAGTAGAATTAAAGAGATGCATGGACGTAGCTAGCTAGACTACTTAATTACCTTCGGTCGCACCCATTTCAGCTGTTGTTTCCATTCGCCTTCAACCTCTTTGATGAACTTTTGCCAAGCCCTGCCCGCTGGCAAAGAAAATGAATAAAGGAGTTATTAATTAGTTGATATAAGGAAATGAACTAAAGAAGCCGACATGGTGCGATAATGATTGAAATTACCTGTCGACCATCCCTCTCACGATTGCGTATTCGGATGTTTCTTTATATAGTGAGTACAGTACTTGAACTTTTCCCTCATCAACTTTAATGATTAGCAGGATCCAGTGGAAACTGCATGCGCACACGTTTGTATAATTAAGCGGGCATGTGCATAACTCATCAACTACACTACTTATCAACATCTAGTAAGCTAAAATAGAATTTGTAGTACAAGACAGTGTCACTCACCCGAAGTTGTAAGGAAATAGTATTTCTGGTTGGGTGTTTAGTCGCTTCAAAAACTGTAGCAAGCTTTTCTTTTGTGTCTTTTCTCGATCATTCTTGTGACCATGTCTCTTGATTAATTGTAATTGGGTCAATGAACCCAATGCCATAGCGCCCACCTCTTTTCATTTCATACATCTTCATTCTGCATAATACCACAGAAAAGAATATAGTGAGGATAATTACAGGTAATGAACGAGCACAGCTAGCTAGAGACTTAAATTACAGAAAGAAATCACTTACAGACAATAGCAACTGACGATAGATTTGTCGAGTGCGTCTTGATTCAATAACTGAAATATTTCTTCAAACTCAACCCACAAATCTTTTGCATGGAAGTAATGCTCTTCCTTGACTTTCACCATGAGGGACTCTCGCCCGTTCTTTACTTCTCTCAGGTACCACTCATGCAATTGATACATTCTCGTTGATAGAAGCGGGATCTCCTCAGGCTTCACCAAAGGTTGCCCGCGGACAAATTTCCATTTTAGTTCCTCCTCTGTAAACGTTTGGAATTCCTCGATGCCTAGGAGTTGTTGAATAGTGACACCGGCCTCTTTAGCCTGCGTTCTATGATCGTCGGTTATTACCAGCTGATCGGCGGTACTCCCATGTGGTTGTACAATGAGCGGGGGGATCGATTGCACTGCCTGTTCTCCCAGCTGGGGAACAGTTTTCCTGCTTTTTTTGCCAACTGCTTGGCTCGAGCTCGAGCTCGACTCCTTCTTTTTTTGTGCACGATATAACTTCTTGATAGAGCGCACATAGTCTGAGTCCCTATGCTTCACAGCCGGTTGAGCATTATCAATAAATCAATAAAGTGTTGTATGACTTTCTCAGGTACTTTCTCCTTTGGCGGCGGGGGGGGGGGGGGGGGGGGGGGGGGGGGGGGTTTGGTGCAAAATGGGCCTTCACTTGGGCATCCACTGTGGCCGCGCTTTCCTCCTCAGTAGAGTCGTAAGGCAACTTCGGAAGAGGCTTGAGGCTTGGACCATATTTGTATTTCTTGCATGTTGTACCGCTAGCCACCGTAGCTGCGGCGCCTCTCTTCCACTGTTGCTGAGGCGGCAGAGCCCGCTGAGGCGGCGGAGATGGCTGACGCGGTGCCGGACATGGAGGAGGAGGAGGAGGCTGACGCGGTGCCGGACTTGGAGGAGGAGGAGGAGTCGACTGACACGGCGCCAGACTTGGAGGAGCAGGAGTCGACTGACGCGACGCCGGACTTGGTGGAGGAGGAGTCGGCTGATGCGGTGGCGGACTTGTTGCAGCACGAGTCGGTGGCCTTGAAAAGACGATGCAATCCTTTTTCCATAGAATGATACGATGTATGGCCTCTCCCAGTGTGCGCTCCTCGTCACCTCCAGGAATGTCAAGCTCTAGCTCGTAATATCCTGACATCACTTCATCAACCCCGACACGAGCATAGCCAGCTGGAATTGGATTGCAATGGAAGGTTGCTTCAGGGGGATTTGTTAAAGCATAGCCGTCCGCCACCTTCATGGATATGTTCTTCACTTTCATGTGTAGCTCACAAGTAGTCCTATCTTTGATATCATCCACAGGGTATCTAGCCAGCAGTGCATCATCGGTCTGGGTGGAACCCACGCTGCTTCTCGGCATAGATGGGATGGTGCTATCCAATGCTGGATCTACTTGCTGCTGCAGCTGAGACGCCCTTTCCTAGCTAAGTGAGTCGATCTGCTCCTGCTGCCGCCTGAAAGCGCGTTCTGACTCCGCGTGCTTTGATTCTACCAGTTGAAGGCGGTCTGCTTTCTCCTTCCTCTTCTCCTCCTCCAGCTTCCTCTTCTCCTCCTCCTGCTGCCTCTTTCTCGCATGGCTTCTGTAATCGGCGTTCCAACCCGCAATCCCCTCAAACCACGGAACAACGCCTTTGCCTCGTGTTCTTCCCGGGTGTTCAGGATTCTTCAGGGCGCGCGTAAGCTCGTCGTTCTCTCTGTTGGGCGTGAACACCATCGTTCGAGCCAGTTCTATTGCAAGAAGTAAACCGTCGGAGGCTTCTTTAAGACTTGCCCCCTCCAAAACCAGCCCTGTCTTTGGGTCTAACTTCCCCCCATGCGCATAAAACCAAGTCCTGCACCTTTCGGGGCAGCTCAATGTAACTGGAGTGACCCCTGCAGCAATCATCTCTTGCTCAACGATATCCCACTTAGGCCGGGCCACCTCGTAGCCACCTGGCCCTAGATTATGGTGCCACTTCTTTTTCGCAGCATTAATCTTGTTTTTTCTCGACCGTTCCTGAGCTGTTTTCGATTCTTTGAACTTCACGAAAGCGTCCCAGTGATCTCTTGACTTCTCCAGTGTTCCCTTGAATTTTGGAGTCTGCTTTCCTGCTTTGACGTACGCGGCCCATATATTTTTCTTGTGGTTGTTGAATGCTATCGCCATCTTCTTAAGAGCACTCTTCTTGACTTTCTCCAGATCTCCATCTGTCAAACGATCTGGTAGGGTGAAATGTGACATGAGCGATTCGCAAAGCAGATCTTTTGCTCTTTCGAAGACAAAAGTAACATCTGGATCTCCCTTTGCTGGCTTTTTCCATTCTTGAACGGAGATCGGGATTTGGTCCCTGACAATAACTCCGCATTGACGAATGAACTTGTTCGCATTCTTCTTATGTTCAAGCGGTTCGCCATTTGGTTTGATGGCATCGATGTTGTACTTTACGCCAGCCTGCAACTTTTTGGCTGGGCCTTGAACTGTCCTGCTGCTTGTAGAAGATTTGCTCGATCTGGAGGGCTAAAGGAAGAAAGATCGATTCGTTAATATATATATATATACACACACACACACACACACACAAATCAATTAATACATGTAATGATCACCGGATGGATTATATAATAAATATACCTCACCGGTCTTTGTTATTTGAAGAACATTTCCTTCGTCATCATTGTTGTGGCCTTCATCTATTCGTTTGTCTTCATCAAACATCATACCCTCACCGGAATTGTTCAGATATTGCGAGCCGTCATCATCTGGGCTCTGGGAGCGTATGATGTCGAACAAAGTCTCTTCTCCTTCTCTGCCAGTATTGTCCATAGCTTTTATTTAACTAATCCATAAAAAAGATAAAACAATTTAGTATTCAAATTAGAATGCATGCAATCAATAAGGAAAAACTGAATCATAGTAGATAATATGCATCTCGAATAATATCACTAATATATACATCTCGAATAATCCAGATAATTAATATGCATCATCGAATATAATCTCGAATATATCATCTCGAATATTATCGAATAATATAATCTCGAATACATCATATCAAATATTATCTCGAATACATCACTAGCTAATACAGATCGAATATTATCGAATAATCTATTTCACTCGCGATTCCTGAGGCACGGGCGATGGACACCCAAAGAGAAGGAACCATCACAGGATCATAGCTCGGGTGAGATCCCTGAAGAACCTGCCAGGTATTGGAGAACCTGACGTCCAACGCAGCCATATAGCGACGAACATGCTCGTCCTCCTCCCTGACACGGCGACGTACCACCTCCGGCGGGCCGGCTGCCTCCGCACCGAAACTGGCCCAAGCGAACGCCACCAAAGAAGCTTCGAATCGACGATGGGAGCGCGGCTCCTCACCAAGCTGCGCGCCCCGGAAGGTAGCACCTCCCAGTACCAGCCCGGCGGAGCCCAGTCCCGGACATGGCGCCTCTAAAGCAGGACGTCGTCGCAAATGAGTCGACAACGAGGATGCGGGCCGGGCATCGTAGACGTCGAGAACAAATTCTATGCAAATTTAATATTTTTTAAATGCTTGATTGTGATTTTTGTAATTCTTTTTCACTTGATTTTGCAAATACGTGACAAACTTTTGCAAATACAACATTAAGATATATATTAACATTAAAATATTATTAATACATGGTCAACTTTTTTCTATGCAACTTTTTTCTATAAATAAAAAAACTAGTGAAAAAAACATATATATATATACATACATTGTATAAAAAACATTCATGCATACATTGTAAATTCCACTGTTCATCTACAATACATATATATACATACATTGTATAAAAAACTAGTGAAAAAAAATATATTTAAAACATCTAAAACATCCAAATAGAACATCTAAAACATTCATGCATATATACATTGTATAAAAAACTAGTGAAAGAAAATCACCGCGGAGGCGGGGGGCGCGAGCTCACAGCGGGCGGCGGGCGAGGTCGAGGCCGGCGGGCGCGGGCGGCGCGTCGGGGGCAGCGACGGCGTCGGGGCAGGCGGCGCGGCGAGCAGCTCGGGGAGGACGGTGCGCGCGGCGTCGGGGCTCGGGGAGGAGGGCACGTTCGGCGTTGGGGATCGGGGAGGAGGCGCCGGCGTCAGGGAAGGCGACGAGCTCCGGCATCGGGGGAGAGGCGAGACGGCGGCGCGCGGCAGCCTGGCGGCGTCCTGGTTCGGCGTCGTCGATGGGAATGGAGAGGGCAGAGTTGAAAATTCATAAGTGTTTTTTATATACGAGGCACCTTTAGTCCCGGTTGGAGCCACCAACCGGGACTAAAGGGTGAATTTTGGCCAGGCCAAGCGGCGGGAAGCCAGGCCTTTAGTCCCGGTTGGTGGCTCCAACCGTGACTAAAGGGGGGGGGGTCTTTAGTTGTGGTTGGAGCCACCAACCGCGACTAAAGGTGGTGTGCTCGCAGGCGAGGTGCACGTCGATGTTTAGTCCCACCTCGCCAAGCGAAGGGGGCTCGGAGTGGTTTATAAGCCCCGCCGCTGCAACCGTGTTGAACTCCTCTCTAAGCAGGCATTTGTGGGCCTAACGTACCTGTCCTGCCCTGTGGAGTCTACTGGGTCGCGCGGGCCTGCATCCTGGCCCAACTAGAGGTTGGGTTTCTAGTCGTATGCAGGCCGTGGCGGCCCAGTAGGCGGGCATTTTTTTTGTTTATTTCCATTTTTTTTTGTTTTCTGCTTTATTTATTTTCGTTTGTTTCTAAGCTATTTTTTGCTTTATTTAGAAATTCTGAGTGAATCTTTTTGCTTTAGGTAAAAAAAATTTATAAACTTTCTGTTAGTGCGAGTGGTTTTCAAATTTGAGTAGTTTAAATTTGAATTATTTGAAATTTTTGTGAATCACTAGTTTGCGAATAACTTTAATTTAAAAATAGATTTTTCAGTGATTTTTTTCTGCTGTTTAATATTAGTGTGTTTTATCATTATATTCAATTTGGTAATTCTTAGGTTATTTAAAAAAATGAAATGCCTTTGTAACAGATGAGTTTTCGTCCGAAACCCTGATACTTCGAAAGAGATTGTCCATTTTGTACACGAAATGCATCCAATTTTTGCCGTAACCCTCTCAACTTTTTAGCACATGCTATGTGGGGGAAATGATGATACCATGCCAACTTTCAACCTTTTTAGAGTTCATTTTGTAGTGCTTTTCAATTTCATGGTCGTTTAGCTCAAAAAAATCAGTAAATGCATGAAAACTAGCAAATGAAGTCAGAAAGGATTGAAAATTGATGTTGTGGCTTTGAAAGAAGCATACTGAACGCACAAAAAGGCTGGAGTTGAAATAAGTTTAAAAAAATGAAATGCCTTTGTAACAGATGAGTTTTCGTCTGAAACCCTGATACTTCGAAAGAGATTGTCTATTTTGTACACGAAGTGCATCCAGTTTTTGCCGTAACCCTCTCAACTTTTTAGCACATGCTATGTGGGTGAAATGATGATACCATGCCAACTTTCAACCTTTGCAGAGTTTATTTGTAGAGCTTTTCAATTTCAGGGTCGTTTAGCTCAAAAAAATCAGTAAATGCATGAAAAATAGCAAATGAAGTCAGAAAGGGTTGAAAATTGATGACGTGACTTTGAATGGTGCATACTGAACGCACAAAAAGTCTGGAGTTAAAATAAGTTTAAAAAAATGAAATGCCTTTGTAACAGATGAGTTTTCGTCCGAAACCCTGATACTTCGAAAGAGATTGTCCATTTTGTACATGAAGTGCATCTAGTTTTTGCCGTAACCCTATCAACTTTTTAGCACATGCTATGTGGGTGAAATGATGATACCATGCCAACTTTCAACCTTTTCAGAGTTCATTTGTAGTGCTTTTCAATTTCAGGGTCGTTTAGCTCAAAAAAATCAGTAAATGCATGAAAAATAGCAAATGAAGTCAGAAGGGGTTGAAAATTGATGATGTGGCTTTGAATGGCGTATAATGAACGCATAAAAAGTATGGAGTTGAAATAAGTTTTAAAAAATGAAATGCCTTTTGTAACAGATGAGTTTTCGTCCAAAACCCTAATACTTCGAAAGAGATTGTCCATTTTGTACGCGAAGTGCATCCAGTTTTTGCCGTAACCCTCTCAACTATTTAGCACATGCTATGTGGGTGAAATGATGATACCATGCCAACTTTCAACCTTTTCAGAGTTCATTTGTAGTCATTTTCAATTTTAGGGTCGTTTAGCTCAAAAAATCAGTAAATGCATGAAAACTAGCAAATGAAGTCAGAAAGGGTTGAAAATAGATGACGTGGCTTTGACTGGTGCATACTGAACACACAAAAAGTCTGGAGTTGAAATAAGTTTAAAAAAATGAAATGCCTTTGTAACAGATGAGTTTTCGTCCGAAAGACTGATACTTCGAAAGAGATTTCCATTTTGTACACGAAGTGCATCCAGTTTTTGCCGTAACCCTCTAACTTTTTAGCACATGCTATGTGGGTGAAATGATGATACCATGCCAACTTTTAACCTTTTCAGAGTTCATTTGTAGTGCTTTTCAATTTCAGGGTCGTTTAGCTAAAAATATATATTTAGTAAATGCATGAAAAATAGCAAATGAAGTCAGAAAGAGTTGAAAATTGATAATGTGGCTTTGAATGGTGCATATTGAACGCACAAAAAGTCTGGAGTTAAAATAAGGTTTAAAAAATGAAATGCCTTTGTAACGGATGAGTTTTCGTCCGAAAGCCTCATACTTCGAAAGAGATTATCCATTTTATATAGCAAATGAAGTCCTATATAATGCATGAAATAATTTGTTTGTACATAATATTTCTTCACGTTTGAAATGCCAAAACACATAAGTACCCTAATTATTACAAAGATTCCCTCCGGTTTGTCCGAAGTGGGACTTTCCAGATATATAAGTCCGGAAACTCACTAGAGAAGAAAGTGATGACAATGAAGCCGGTCACATTCCAGAGTGGGATCTTTGGGTATAAAACTTTTTCTTCGCGTGTGTCCCTTTGCGCCGTAACCATGGACAATCTTCATCATTTAACTGGATGCTCGGGTCAATATTCACTGTAAATGGAGCAATTTCATGAAACTTTTCATAATCTTCTGACACGTCTGTCTTGTCGTCCACTCCCATGATGTTTCTTTTCCATGAAAGAACTATCTGGTGCTTTGGCTCATCGTATGATGTATTCGCTTCTTATCTTTTCTTTTTCTCGGCTTGGTAGACATATCCTTCACATAGAAAACCTGCGCCACATCATTGGCTAGGACGAATGATTCGTCTGCGTACGCAAGATTGTTGAGATCCACTGTTGTCATTCCGTACTGCGGGTCTTCCTTTACCCCGCCTCCTATCAGATTGACCCATTGCACCGAAACAAAGGGACCTTCAAACCATGTCCATAGTCAAGTTCCCATATCTCCTCTATGTAACCATAATATGTGTCCTTTGGCCTATTGGTGTTTACTGCATCAATGCGGACACCACTGGTTTGGTTGGTGCTCTTTTTATCTTGGGCGATCGTGTAAAATGTATTCCCATTTATCTCGTACCCTTTGAAGGTCAATATATTCGAAGATGGTAACTGGGACAGCAAGTACAACTCATCTTCAACAGCGTCGTCATGCATGAGAAGTGTCTGCAACCAACCGGCGAAAGTCCCCGTTTGTTCACATGTAATCCAGTCGTCAGACTGCTCCGGGTGTTTGGAGCGTAGAATATTCTTGTGTTCCTCGATATACGGAGCCACCAAGGAGGAATTTTGTAGAACTGTGTAGTGTGCTTGCGCCCAAGAATGCCCGTCCATACATATTATTGCCTTCAGTCCTAGCGTGCCTTTTCCACCCAGTCTGCCCTCATGCCGCGATTCAGGAACATCAATCGGCTTAAGGTCGGGAATAAAGTCAACACAAAACTCAATGACCTCCTCATTTTCATGGCCCTTGGAGATGCTTCCTTCTGGCCTAGCACGGTTATGAACATATTTCTTTAAGACTCCCATGAACCTCTCAAAGGGGAACATATTGTGTAGAAATACAGGACCCAGAATGGCAATCTCTTTGACTAGGTGAACTAGGACGTGCGTCATGATATTGAAGAAGGATGGTGGGAACACCAACTTGAAACTGACAAGACATTGCACCAAATCATTCTCTAAGCTTGGTATGATTTCTGGATCGATTACCTTCTGAGAGATTGCATTGAGGAATGCACATAGCTTCACAATGGCTAATCGAATGTTTTCCGGTAGAAGCCCCCTCAATGCAACCGGAAGCAGTTGCGTCATAATCACGTGGCAGTCATGAGACTTTAGGTTCTGGAACTTTTTCTCTGCCATATTTATTATTCCCTTTATATTCGATGAGAAGCCAGATGGGACCTTCATACTGAGTAGGCATTCAAAAAAGATTTCCTTCTCTTCTTTGGTAAGAGCGTAGCTGGCATGACCCTGATGTATGCCGTCTTTTCCGTGCATACGTTGCTGGTCCTCCCGTGCCTCCGATGTATCTTTTGTCTTCCCATACACGCCCAAGAAGCCTAGCAGGTTCACGCAAAGATTCTTCGTCACGTGCATCACGTCGATTGCAGAGCAGACCTCTAGGTCTTTCCAATAGGGTAGGTCCAAAAAATATAGATTTCTTCTTCCACATGGGTGCGCGTCCTTTAGCGTCATTCGGAACAGATTGTCCGCCAGGACCCTTTCCAAAGATTACTTTTAAATCCTTGACCAGTATGGTGGCGAGACTTCTTTCGGTGATCTGCCTCACCTTTGAAATGCTTGCCTTTCTTTCGACAGGGATGTCTGCTCGGAAGAAATCGACGATGTCCCAGGTACACATTCTTCTTGCATTTATCCAAATATATATTGTCGGTATCATCTAAACAGTGCGTGCATGCGTGGTATCCCTTGTTTGTCTGTCCTAAAAGGTTACTGAGAGCAGACCAATCATTGATGGTTACAAACAGCAACGCATGTAGGTCAAATTCCTCCTGTTTGTGCTCATCCCACGCACGTACACCTTTTTTATTCCACAGCCGTAAGAGTTCTTCAACTAATGGCCTTAGGTACACATCAATGTTGTTGCCGGATTGCTTAGGGCCTTGGATGAGCACTGGCATCATAATGAACTTCCGCTTCATGCACAACCAAGGAGAAAGGTTAGAGATACATAGAGTCACAAGCCAGGTGCTATGATTGCTGCTCTGCTCCCCAAAAAGATTAATGCCATCTACACTTAAACCAAACCATATGTTCCTTGCGTCATCTGCAAAGTTCTTCCACTTTCTCTCGATTTTTCTCCACTGCAACCCATCAGCGGGTGCTCTCAACTTCCCGTCTTTCTTACGGTCTTCTTTGTGCCATCACATCAACTTGGCATGCTCTTTGTTTTGGAACAAACGTTTCAACTGTGGTATTATAGGAGCATACCACATCACCTTGGCAGGAATCTTCTTCCTGGGGCACTCGCCCTCAACATCACCAGGGTCATCGCGGCTGATCTTATAGCGCAATGCACTGCATACCGGGCATGCATTCAAATCCTCGTACTCACCGCGATAGAGGATGTAGTCATTAGGGCATGCATGTATCTTCTGCACCTCTAATCCTAGAGGGCAGACAACCTTCTTTGCTTCGTACATACTGTTGGGCAATTCGTTGTCCTTTGGAAGCATCTTCTTTAACTTTATCAGCAACTTTTCAAATCCCTTGTCAGATACACCATTCTCTGCCTTCCATTGCAGCAATTTCAGTGTGGTGCCCAGTTTTTTCTTGTCATCTTCGTAATTTGGGTACAACAATTTCTTGTGATCCTCTAACATGCGCTGCAACTTCAGCTTCTCCTTTTCACTTGCGCAGTTTCTCTTTGCATCAGCAATGGCCCGACCAAGATCATCAGCGGGCTCATTTGATGCCTCTTCTTCAGCTTCTTCCCGCATTGCCGGCTCAGCTTCTTCCCCCATTGTTGTACCATCGTATTCAGTGAACCCATGGCCAGGATAGCTGTCGTCATACTCTTCTTCTTCATTCTCTTCCATTAGGACCCCTCTTTCTTGGTGCTTGGTCCAACAGTTATACCTGGACATGAAACCGGACTCAAACAGGTGGACGTGAATGGTTCTGGAGTTAGAGTAATTTCGATCATTCTTACAGACAGCACATGGACAGTACATAAAACCATACGCCCGCTTGTTTGCCTCAGCCACAACCAGAAAAGTATGCATGCCATTAATGAACCGGGGAGAGCATCGGTCATCGTACATCCATTGCCGGCTCATCTTCATTACACAACACCGAAAAGACCAAATTAATACAAGTTCATACACACTTATTCTCATAAAATAACATACAAAATCTCTAGCTAAAGCATTTAAATGCAACAACAAATGCGATCAAGATCGCAACTAAGGTAACAATTGATCCAACAGCATAGTGATACCAAGCCTCTTGATTAACGGCATATTTTTTAAATTTTCTAATCTTCAAGCGCATTGCATCCATCTTGATCTTGTGATCATCGACGACATCGGCAACATACAACTCCAGTTTCATCTTCTCTTCTTCAATTATTTTCAATTTTTCTTTCAAATACTCATTTTCTTTTTCAACTAAATTTAACTTCTCGACAAGAGGGTCAGTTGCAATTTCCGGTTCACATACCTCCTAGATAAAAAAATCTATGTCAACTTGATGGGCATAATTGTCATAAACACAGAAATGCAACAAATAGTTATAAAAGAGAATATACCACATCCGAATCATAAACCAGACGAGGGCCGACGGGGACGGATATCAAAACCATGCCACTATGTATAACAAACAACGTACGGGTAAGGAAATTATCCAAGTAACTATCTAAATCACACAAACATGATTTTCTTTTTATAAAAAGGATAAGAACAAGAGGCTCCCCAAGGTGGTGCCGGCGACGGGACGGTGCGGGTGATCGACGGTGGTTAGGACGGGGATAGGAAGGCACTAAGTAAACCACACCTACACATGCAAACTAAGAAGTTAATTTGAGCTCAAATTGCATATAAATCAAATAAACTACCACATATATAAATACTCCCAAACTAAAACCCACAAATCACTATACTTATACACTAGTAGAAAACAGGGCTTTGGTCCAGGCCAGCCCAGCCCATTAGTCCTGGTTCAGTCAGGAACCGGGACACATGGGGGCATACGTCCCGGTTCGTGCGCCCAGGGGGCCGGCCGGGGCTCGTGGGTCATTGGTCCCGGTTCGTCTGGACCCTTTGGTCCCGGTTCCAGACACGAACCGGGACCAATGGGCCTCGCTCCTGGCCCACATCCATTGGTCCCGGTTCGTGGCTGGAACCGGGACCAAAGGGTGGCCTTTAGTCCCGGTTCCAACCACGAACCGGGACCAATGTTGTGCCTATATATACCCCTCGCCCGCGAACAGAGCACTCCACTACTCTGTTTTTTCTGGCCGGCGAGGGGAGGTGTTTGTGGTGCTCTAGCTCACCTCCTATGCACATGAGGTGTTCGATGAAATGCCCGAGCAACACTACTTAAGCTTTCTCCCCTCCAAACTCGACCTTCAAGCTCCATTTTCCTCAAGATTTGTCTAGGTTTAGCGGTCCGTCACGTCCCGTCCCCGTCTTCACCGCCGTCGATCGCCCGCGCCGATCTCGTTGCCAGCATAACCGTGGTGAGCCTCTTGTTCTTATCTTCTTTCTAAAAGAAAAAAATTCTTACTTGTATGATTTACATAGATACTTGTATAATTTTCTTACTTTTATTATTGTTTGTTCTTATATAGTGCGATGGTTTTGGTATCCGCCCCCGTCGGCCCTCGTCCTGTCTATGATTCGGATGTGGTATATATTATATTTTATAACTATTTGGTTCATTTGTTGTTTATGACAATTATGCCGACCAACGTGACATAGATTTTTTTTATCTAGGAGGTATGTGAACCGGAAATTCCAACCGACCCTATTGTTGAGAGGTTAAATTTAGTTGAAGAAGAAAACAATTACTTGAAGGAAAAATTGAAAAAAATTGAGGAGGAGAAGATGATATTGGAGTTGCATGTTGCGGATGTCGTCGATGATCACAAGATCAAGATGGATGCAATGCGCTTCAAGATTAGAAAGTATAGAAAATATGCCATTCATACCGAGGCTTGGTATCATTATGCCGTTGTTTCAATTGTTACCTTGGTTGCGATTATGATCGCATTTGTTGTTGCATTGAAATGTTTTACATAGTTTCAATAATGTATGGTTTAATTAGATGCTCTGAAGAGCTATATGTTGTTCAATGAGAACTATGTATGTACTTTGGTTTTAATGTGATGATGAACTTCTATTAATTTGGTCACTTATCTATTCATGATGTTTTGTAATGGTTTTCGACACACTTAATTATATATAATGCACGCAGATGAACCGGCAATGGATGTATGGTGACAGACGCACCTCCGAGTATATTAAGGGCGTGCATAATTTTCTCGAAGTGGCTGAGGCAAACAAGCAGAATGGTTTTATGTGTTGTCCATGCCCTATATGTGGGAATACGAAGTCTTACTCTGACCGGAAAATCCTTCACACCTACCTGCTTTATAAGGGTTTCATGCCACACTATAATGTTTGGACCAGGCACGGAGAAATAGGGGTTATGATGGAAGACAGCGAAGAAGAAGAGGACGATGACAACTATGTGCCCCCTGAATACGATGATGCTGCAACGGGGGAACCTGAAGATCAAGAGGAACCAGACGATGTGCCCGATGATGATCTCCACCGGGTCATTGTTGATGCAAGGAGACAGTGCGAAAGTGAAAAGTAGAAGCTGAAATTCGATCGCATGTTAGAGGATCACCAAAAAGGGTTGTACCCCAATTGCGAAGATGGCAACACAAAACTCGATACCGTGCTGGAATTGCTGCAGTGGAAGGCAGAGAATGCTGTGCCTGACAAAGGATTTGAGAAGCTACTGAAAATATTGAAGAAGAAGCCTCCAAAGGATAACGAATTGCCCGACAGTACGTACGCAGCAAAGAAGGTCGTATGCCCTCTAGGATTGGAGGTGCAGAAGATACATGCATGCCCTAATGACTGCATCCTGTACCGTGGTGCGTACGAGGATTTGAACGCATGCCCGGTATGCGGTGCATTACGGTATAAGATCAGACGAGATGACCCTGGTGATGTTGACGGCGAGCCCCCCAGGAAGAGGGTTCCTGCCAAGGTGATGTGGTATGCTCCTATAATACCACGGTTGAAACGTCTGTTCAGAAACAAAGAGAATGCCAAGTTGATGCGATGGCACAGAGAGGACCGTAAGAAAGACGGGAAGTTGAGAGCACCTGCTGACGGGTCGTAGTGGAGAAAAATCGAGAGAAAGTACCGGACTGAGTTTGCAGGTGACCCAAGGAACGTATGGTTTGGTTTAAGCGCGGATGGCATTAATCCTTTCGGGGAGCAGAGCAGCAATCACAGCACCTGGCCGGTGACTCTATGTATCTATAACCTTCCTCCTTGGCTGTGCATGAAGCGGAAGTTCATTATGATGCCAGTACTCATCCAAGGCCCTAAGCAACCAGGCAACGACATTGATGTGTACCTAAGGCCATTAGTTGAAGAACTTTTACAGCTGTGGAATGGAAACGGTGTACGTGTGTGGGATGAGCACAGACAGGAGGAATTTGACCTGCATGCGTTGCTGTTTGTAACCATCAATGATTGGCCTGCTCTCAGTAAACTTTCAGGACAGACAAACAAGGGATACCATGCATGCACGCACTGTTTATCTGACATCGAAAGTATATACCTGGACAAATGCAGGAAGAATGTGTACCTGGGGCATCGTCGATTTCTTTCGACCAACCATCAATGTCGAAAGAAAGGCAAGCATTTCAAAGGCGAGGCAGATCACCGGAAGAAGCCCGCCATGCGTACCGGTGATCACGTACTTGCTATGGTCAATGATTTACACGTAATCTTTGGAAAGGGTCCCGGCGGACTATCTATTCCGAATGACGCTAAGGGACGCGCTCCCATGTGAAAGAAGAAATCTATATTTTGGGACCTACCCTACTGGAAAGACCTAGAGGTCCGCTCTTCAATCGACGTGATGCACGTGACAAAGAACCTTTGCGTGAACCTGCTAGGCTTCTTGGGCGTGTATGGAAAGACAAAAGATACACCGGAAGCACGGGAGGACCTGCAACATTGGCACGAAAAAGACGGCATGCCTCCAAAGCAGTATGAAGGTCCTGCCAGCTACGCTCTTACCAAAGAAGAGAAGGAAATCTTCTTTGAATGCCTGCTCAGTATGAAGGTCCCGTCTGGCTTCTCGTCGAATATAAAGGGAATAATAAATATGGCAGAGAAAAAGTTTCAGAACCTAAAGTCTCATGACTGCCACGTGATTATGACGCAACTGCTTCCGGTTGCATTGAGGGGGCTTCTACCGGAAAACGTTCGATTAGCCATTGTGAAGCTATGTGCATTCCTCAATGCAATCTCTCAGAAGGTGATCGATCCAGAAATCATACCAAGGCTAAGGAGTGATGTGGCGCAATGTCTTGTCAGTTTCGAGCTGGTGTTCCCACCATCCTTCTTCAATATCATGACGCACGTCCTAGTTCATCTAGTCGACGAGATTGTCGTTCTGGGCCCCGTATTTCTACACAATATGTTCCCCTTTGAGAGGTTCATGGGAGTCCTAAAGAAATATGTCCGTAACCGCGCTAGGCCAAAAGGAAGCATCTCCATGGGCCATCAAACAGAGGATGTCATTGGGTTTTGTGTTGACTTCATTCCTGACCTTAAGAAGATTGGTCTCCCTCAATCGCGGTATGAGGGGAGACTGACTGGAAAAGGCAAGCTAGGAGGGGACTCAATAATATGCAGGGACGGGCATTCTTGGTCTCAAGCACACTACACAGTTCTACAGAACTCTACCTTGGTGACCCCGTATGTCGATGAACACAAGAACATTCTGCGCTCCAAACACCCGGAGCAGTGTGACGACTGGATTACATGTGAACACATCAGGACTTTCGGCAGTTGGTTGGAAACACATCTCAGAGGTGACAACACTGTTTCTGATGAGCTGTACTCGTTGTCCAGGGGACCATCTTCGACTGTATTGACTTACAAAGGATACGAGATAAATGGGAATACATTTTACACGATCTCCCAAGATCAAAAGAGCACTAACCAAAACAGTGGTGTCCGCTTTGATGTAGCAACCAAGAGGGGAAAGGACACATATTATGGTTACATAGTGGACATATGGGAACTTGACTACGGACATGATTTTAAGGTCCCTTTGTTTAAGTGCAAATGGGTCAATCTGTCAGGAGGCGGGGTACAGGTAGAGCCACATTACGGAATGACAACAGTGGATCTGAACAATCTTGGGTACACAGACGAACCATTCGTCCTAGCCAATGATGTGGTGCAGGTTTTCTATGTGAAGGACATGTCTACCAAACTGAGAAAAAGAAAAGATAAGGAAGCGAATACATCATACGATGAGCCAAAGCGCCACATAGTTCTTTCAGGGAAAAGAGACATCGTGGGAGTGGAGGGTAAGACAGACATGTCTGAAGATTACGAAAAGTTTCATGAAATTCCTCCCTTCAAAGTCAAGGCTGACCCAAGCACCCTGTTAAGCGATGAAGAATATCCATGGTTATGGCGCAATAAGCAAAGGACACAAGCGAAGAAAAAGTGAAGACAGATGAAGTCAGAAAGGGTTGAAAATTGATGATGTGGCTTTGAATGGTTCATTTTGAGCACACAAAAAGTCTGGAGTTCAAATTAGTTCAAAAAATGAAATCCCATTGTAACAGGTGAGTTTTTGTCCGAAACCCTGATACTTCGAAAGAGATTGTCCATTTTGTACACGAAGTGCATCCAGTTTTTGCCGTAACCCTCTCAACTTTTTAGCACATGCTATGTGGGTGAAATGATGATATCATGCCAATTTTCAACCTCTTCAGAGTTCATTTGAAGTGCTTTTCAATTTCAGGGTCATTTAGCTCAAAAAAAAATCAGTAAATGCATGAAAAATAACAGATGAACTCAGAAAGGTTTGAAAATTGATGATGTTGCTTTAAATGGTTCATTTTGAGCACACAAAAAGTGTGGAGTTCAAATAAGTTCAAAAAATGAAATCCCTTTGTAACAGATGAGTTTTCGTTTGAAACCCTGATACTTCGAAAGAGATTGTCCATTTTGTACACTGCATCCAGTTTTTGCCGTAACCCTCTCAACTTTTTAGCACATGCTATGTGGGTGAAATGATGATATCATGCTAATTTTCAACCTCTTCAGAGTTCATTTGAAGTGCTTTTCAATTTCAGGGTCATTTAGCTCAAAAAAATCAGTAAATGCATGAAAAATAACAGATGAAGTCAGAAAGGGTTGAAAATTGATGATGTTGCTTTGAATGGTTCATTTTGAGCACACAAAAAGTCTGGAGTTCAAATAAGTTCAAAAAAATAAAATCCCTTTGTAACAGATGAGTTTTTGTCCGAAACCCTGACACTTCGAAAGAGATTGTCCATTTTGTACATGAAGTGCATCCAGTTTTTGCCGTAACCCTCTCAACTTTTATGAAACTCTAATAGCAAAAATAATAAACTAAAAGAATGAACTAGAAAACTTAGATGAAACTCTAATAGAAAAAGAATGAACTAGAAAACTTTAATGAAACTTTAATAGCTAAAGGAATCAACTAAAAAACTTTTAAACCTCTTGTATTATTAAACTAAAATTATATAAAATTTTGCAACTAAAATTATCAAAGTATTTTCTCTCAAAACATTAAAAGAAAAATTTTCATAAAATAAATAAAAAAACAAAAAAGAAAATAAAATAAATAAGTAGAGAACAAAATAAAATAAATAAGTAGAAACAAAATAACTTTAATAAATAAGTAGAAACAAAATAAATAAAATAAAATAAAATTTAATAAAATAAATAAAAATAGCAACAGTAAGTATTTTGTTGTAAGTAGAAACAAAATAAAATAAATAAAGCAACAAAGAAAACAAAATAAAAATAAAAAAAGTGCCGCCTACTGGGCCACCACGGCCTGAATACGACTAGAAACCCAACCATGGGCCAGGATTCAGGCCCGCAGCAGGCCCACAGGCACATAGTGCGAGTTTAGGCCCAAAAGCCTGCAGTTGAGAGGAGCTCGAGAGAGTGGGCGCAGCAGCGCTTATAAACCACTCTCGAGCTCTCTCAACTAGCGAGGTGGGACTAAACTTTTGGCCGCGACGCGGGCAGCACAAGGCTTTTTGTCCCGGTTGGTGGCACCAACCGGGACTAAAGTGGTGCATTGGTACCGGTTCGTGCCACCAACCGGGACCAATGCACGCCCTTTAGTCCTGGTTGGTTCCACCAACCGGGACCAAAGGTCCTTGCTTCCCGCCCTTTGGGCTGCTGAAAAAAGACCTTTGGTCCCGGTTGCTGGCACCAACCGGGACTAAAGGGGGGCATTGGTCCCGGTTGGTGCCACTAACCGGGACCAAAGCCTTTGCTATATAAGCCAGCACTTAGGAAATTTTCAGATTTCCATCGCCAGTTCGTGCCCGACGCCCCAGCGCTGCTCCTCGTCGCCGTCGCCGTCGTTGCCCCTGCCTCCGACGTCGTCGCCGCGCCGCCCCTGCCCCGAGCCCTCGACGCCGTCGCCGCCCGCTCCCCGCACCTCGTCGTCGTCGCCCAGCGCCCCTGCCCCCGACCACGCCGTCGCCGCGCCGGCCCCTGCCCCGCGCCCAAGCCCCTGCCCCGGCCCGCCCCCGCCGTCGCCGTCGTCGCGTCGTCGTCGTCGCCATCGCCGTCGCCAGCCGCCCCCGATTGGAGCCGCGCGCCGCCCGTCTCTTTTTTTTTCATTTTTTATTAGATTAATTTTTGTTCAATATATATAATGTATATATTTATGTATGTGCCTATATGTATGTAGATGTTCATAATGTATTAATTTTTTTGTTCAGAGCATGTTTTGTTCATGATGAGGGGGGTGGGGGTCGATGTACATATGTATATATATGATGTAATTTTTTTGTTCATATATATATAATGTAATTTTTTTCAATGTATATATGTATGTGGTAGCTATATTTGCATGATGAGGGGGGTGGGGGTCGATATACCCCCTCCCCGATAACTTGGCATGAGGGGCAGGGGTTGATATACCCCTCCCCGATACTTCGACATGAGGGGGGGGGGTCGATATAACCCCTCCCCGATAACTTCGACATGAGGGGGGGGGGTCGATATACCCCCTCCCCGATAACTTCGACATGAGTGGGGGGGGGGTCGATAATTACTACTGATGTGTTTGTTCATAGCATTTTTTTCAATGTATGTATGTATGTATGGATGGATATAGAAAATGTTCATATATGATGTTTTTTTTGTTCATAGCAATTTTTTTCCATGTATGTATGCATTTTTTTTAGATGTGCTATGTTTTTTCAGATGAGATGAAATGAGATGAGTTGTCCATTTGTTGTATAAACATAACCCCGATAACTTCAATTCCCCTCGGGCTTATATTTTTGTGAGCATAGAAATTTTTGTAACTTGTATGTGTTTGATCACCGCGGACTTATATACTTGATTGGACTATGGAGTGCATATTTAGTCGAGTCCAACATCAATATTTGTGAATGATTTCATATTGTTGGGCACCGCGGATAGTTGTGAGAGGAGTTTTTCCTTTGATTTTGAGGCATGTGATCTAGATAATGTCCAATGCCTCATATCGCGAACATAGTTATATTGGACAATTGATCTTCATATAAATGAAGCATAAAATTTTAGCAAACAATTTGGCAATCACTTAGAAATTTTCATGTTGTAGGAGTACATGTAAAAAAAAATTCAGAGTTGTTCATTCACTTCGACATGAGGGGGGACGTCGATCAACCCCCTCTCGCCCGAACAAGTCTATGTATTATTTTATATCGCGGTGGACATATATAAAAAAGCGTTGTCGATCTCCTACCCCCTCCCGCCCCTACTCGACAAACTCTCGAGGCCACCCAAACCACTAGAAGATAACTCCGGTAACTTCGACTTGAGGGGGGACGTCGATCAACCCCCTCTCGCCCGAACAAGTCTATGTATTATTTTATATCGCGGTGGACATATATCAAAGTTTGATCATATGTCAAAGTTTGAATTTTGACATATGCAACATTTGATCATATGTCAAAGTTTGAATTTTGACATATGCAACATTTGATCATATGTCAAAGTTTGAATTTTGACATATATAGATTTATCAAGAATGCCCCCATTATGGATGTGCACAAGTTGATCCAAATTTTTTTCTGATCTCATCTATATATATATTGTTCTATATGTCACGTTTGTAGGAGATATGCCCTAGAGACAATAATAAATGTTATTGATTATCTCCCTGTTCATAATTAGGTTTATGTTCCATGCTATAACTGCTATGGTTCTCGAGTCTACGACAACCATGAGGCTCGGAGGAAGACTCATATGCACGTGTGGAATAATAAACGGTAAAATGTATTCCAAGTCTGGCCTCTGAGACTAGCTCAAGTGTTGCATGATGGTTCTGTTTTCCTGATCATGGGCATGACTATGCCGGCAACTTTAAGGGCACAATGTTAGAAGAACATTTGTGTTGAATCGACCCGAATTGATGTTATGCTATGGGATACTTTCGTCACAAGTTAATGGTTAATAACACAGAGATGGTTAACATTTGCATGATTCCTCAGACCATGAGAGTATCGAGTTTCTTCATGCTTGATTCATGAACTTTGGGGTTTGTTAAACGTCATCCATAAATGGGTGGCTATTACGGCGGCTTACGGGTTCATGGAAAAGTGTGTCAAGTAACTTGATAGCTCAAGATTGGGATTTGCTCCTCCGACGATGGAGAGATATCTCTGGGCCCTCTCGGTGTTACGGTATCCATCATCGTCTGGCCAGACACTTTGTGATTCGATCACGGGGATGCCGGAACATGGTAACGAGAAAAGAGAACAAATACCGGCAACGAGGTAACTGGCATAGTGGACAAGTTGTTGACCCACGGGGATGCCATCATGTCTCACCTTGGGTATTTGTAACATATCGCGAAGCAACAGGAATAGCACACGGCAACTGGAGGTTCACTTGAATATTCATTCGTGTGGGTATAGGGGTCAATATGGGTGTCCACGGCTCCGATGTTGATCATTGATTGGAAAGGGTTCCGTGTCATGTCTATACTTCACCGAACCTATAGGGTCACACGCTTAAGGGTCATCTATCTGCTGAATACTAGACAGGGAGTCTGAGAGAAAATCACCGAAAAAGTTTCGGACAGCAGAAAAGTTCCGCAGAGAGAGGTCACCAGATGAGTTCCGGTGAAACTGAAAAGTTGTTTCAGAGGATACCATAAAGTCAAATTGGTTTCGGCACATGCCTGATAATTCTTGGAGGATGCCAGAATCATTCTGGAAACTTTCTGGAATTTTCGGAGATGAAAACCAGGAATGTTCCGGAGCTGCCGGAACCGCTTCAGATGCTTTTCGCAGATGAAATCACTAAACTGGAATTGTTCCAGAATGCGTTGAAAATTATTATGGTGGGTACTGGAAATGTTCTAAGCCCACATAAATATTTTCAGTTCGAACGGACGCTGAAAAATGTCGTCGTGAATAGTGAAAGTGCTTTTTGGGTTACTTTTTGGAAAGCCACTTGTTTGGGCTTTATCCCAAAAGATCTAGGGATGACATGGATGGATTGGGAGGCCCTCTTGGGGGCCCCCCAAGGGGTGTGGCCGGCCACACTTGGGGCTCCACCATGGAGCCCCTCTTGTTCCTTGGTTTCACTTCTATGCCCTTGGTGGAAGGACTTCATTCATGTACTTTTGGGTTTTATTGTAAAACCACCCTACCCCTTGGGATTTCCTATAAATAGAGGTGGAGGGGCAGCCCTCCACACTCATCCCTTGCTCTCATACTCTTGCCATGCAATGATCTGGCTTCTCTCTCCCTCCCACGAAAAGAGTTTCGTAGAGCCGAAAGGCTGTCTGGGTTCCGGTGGGAACTAGTTCTGGACGGCGAAGCCCTGCCGGATAGATGACACCGTATGTGTGCAACTCTGTAGAGAGGTCGTAGTTTCGATCTTAGTGCCCGAGGGGCTGTTCGAGAGTGCCTCCCGAAGGGCTGTCCATGTGACGGTCCGAGTTCTGTGAGTCCTCCCGAAGGGCTGTCCGCGACACCGTCCGGGGAACTGTCCGACCGCCTCCCGGAGGGCTGTCCGAGTGGCGGATGAGGGTATACATCCTCGCGGTTGGGAGGTTGTAAATCCTAGCTGCGGGGATCTGCACCGCCGATCGTCATCTACTCTACTTCCGCTGCGCTACGAGTCGGTAACGAAAATGATCAAACCTTGTATGCAGTCTCCATAGTGGTCCTGGGCTGGTGCGTAGGTCGGAAATTTTTTGTTTTCTGCTGCGTTACCCTACAGTGGCATCAAGAGCCGTGCTATGCGTAGATGCAGGTTGCGATCTAGAATACATAGTGATGTATGGGTGTTGCACAATATATTTGTGCGGGTAGCAGATGAAATCTGTTACCCGATGTTCTTGTTGCTTCCCTGGAATTTGCATATTTCTGATCTTGATAACAGTATGGTGGAGTTTCAATGTTCTGGTAATCCGCGATCCTGATTGATCAACGAAGTGCTAACAGTTCATTGAATTCCACGGTAGTTAAAAAGAAAGATGAAATTTCGCAGACAAAAGGGCAATGCAGATATGATCTGCATGGGGGTCATGCGTATGACAAAGTTTAGTATGGTGTTCGAGATTTTATTATCTCGTGCTTCATACACCCTGCATTGTTAATCTAGTGACTTGAATTATCATACTTGATGATGGACGTTGGTAGCTTCGGTTTGTTTCGAAACCTTAGAAGCCACGAAAAACAAGTTTTTGCATGAACCGATTAGAGGCGTCTAACTTGGTTTTGCAGGAGGGTTTGCATGTGCATGCGATGTGGTATAGCAGTGCTCATAATAATTTGATTATGTATGAGATGACTATATAATGTAAATTTATTAACATGACCTGCGTGTCATGATTCGGCATGATGGCTGGAGCCATATGATTGCACTTTAATGACCTGCGTGTCAACCTTGTTGTAATGCATTATTTTATTAGCTATAGAGATAGCAATATTATCTGGTGCATCGACAAGGTAGTGGCAATCTTCGCGAAGGTGAACACCGACGCGAATGCCGAAGACGAAGGAATGAAAGACTTCTCCGTCAGAAAGGGCTATACCATATCATGCTATTATGAATTGCCTGAGATGATTATCCCTTATGATGCACCCTTTTTGATTGCGCGGTAGTCGCTTTTTATTAGGGTGATCTCTCACTTCAAAATATCAAAGTAGTTAGTGTTCACCCAAGTGTAGCACCGTCTGTAATTCGTATCTTTTCGGGGTGCGCCATGTCCACATGGGTACGAACGAATCGAGAGGAATGAGGCGGGTGATGTCAGACCTCGCAGCAAGATCACTTGGTTGTTTTTGACGTTCAGGCAGGATCGTCCTGAGCTCGGAACACACCCATCAAAAGATGAACAAGAGTCACATGGAGATGTGATCGGCAAGTTTGCCTACCAATTGAAATTCTCGTCATCAGTGATGTCCACATCAATGGCGTTGAATCGAAGTGTGGGTCTTGTATCACTCACAAATCAATTATGAGAGATATTGATTTGAGTGGGAGCGCATTGTTGAATTAACTTGTTTAATTCTTAGTGCAATTAATTATGAACTCTGTCTAAGTGTGATTTGCAAAATAGTTGTAGAATAATGGCTCGCGTTTCCACCTTCCCTGTTAAAATTGAATAGCTGTTAAATATCTGGTTAAAACTTTACGGTTGGTAACGTAATGTGAGGATTGTCCTCAAGAGTGCCAAGAAGGACTTTGTCCTATCGCATACTTTCGGTATTCTCTCGCTTATGCTATGGATCATGTGACTCTCGTCCTTCGATCCAAAAGCTAGAATTCCGTTTCAGTCAAGTGCAATATGTTTGCTTCCATGAGACCCGAACTTCAAAAGTTTGGATAGTTATGTGATATTCATGGAATCTGAAAATCATTTTCAAAGACAGGCAAAGGCTAAAAGATATGAGATATCCAAAGCAATGTTTGTTTGCAAACTATTAGTAAAGGAGTTTACTATGCATTAGACTGATAAGAGAGGGATCCAGAAGAACGCCTGTCATATGATGAAAGGTGAATAAAACAACAACTTAAAGAGAAAGGAAGTGTCCGAAGGGTGTTAGTGAAACTTTCATGCCTAGGAAGTCCAGGGCTAATGCCACTCTTAAGTTGGTTGCTTCTTCTGGAAGTAGGAGAAATACTAAAAGTTAAACTGTTAGAAGTATAAAGGCAAAAAGAAAGAAGACTGGAATATCCAGCTCATGTATGAATGTCATACAAGTTTTCGATGTATAGAAGGCTAGTCTTGGGAATTATGATTAAATTGTTAATCACTAATTCTTGGGTATTGTGAGTTAATCACAAAGATACCCGCTCGATTGCTTTCTGTTGCAACTCGATGTAAGAACTACTATGGCCTGAAAAACTAGCCAGGAATGAGGTTTAGGTATACACAGGGAACATAGTAAATGTTACTATACCTTCCATCGGTGTATTACCATCTGTATTTATTTTCATAATTCATTTAGAGTTTCACAAACTCTAGCCCATTGCATAAGGTATCTTGCAAGAAGGTTGTTCATAAGAGAACTTTTGATGTTCGGTGTTATGAATAACATAAGGGCCATACTTTCATTATGAATGAGATGTATGTTATGAATGTTGATAATAATATATTACCTCTGGATTTACTTTCATAATTCATTTTAGAGTTTCATACACTCTAACCCATTGCACAATGTTTGTTGCAAAAGAGTTGTTCATAAAAACAACAATTGTTGTTCAGTATTATGAATAACATGAAGGGCCATGCTTCCATCCTAGATGGGACGTATATTATGAATATTGATGGTAATATGATACATCCATAACACCGACGCTAAATGTCGCAAGACTAAAAGAATGCCACACAAGTGTGGCACTGCATTTGGTCACATTGGAGAAACCCGCATGGAAAATTCCATTATGATGGATTTTGAAGTCGTTTGATTTTGAACCATCTGACACTTGCAACTTTCCTCTGAAAAGTGAAGTGACTGAAATACCGTTCACAGGCCAAAAAGAACGAATAACAAACTTATTGGTGATCATACATTTTGATGTGTGTAGTCCGATAAATGTTGTTAGTAGTGGTTTTATCTATCTTCAGAAATGACTCAAGTAAATATATGGATATTTACTTGATGAGACCTAAGTCTGGATCTTTTGAAATCATTCGAAAGGTTTTCAAAATGAAGAAGAAATTATTGTAACAAGAAAATTATGTTTCTACAATTCGATTGCAGAAAGGAAGATTTGAGTTACAAGTTTAGCGAATGTCTGATGAGTTGTGAAAGGGGTTTCATAACTTGCACCTCCCGGAAGACCACTGCAAGTGGAAAGTCCGTGGAGATGTAATCGAACCATTTATGACATGGTATGATCAAAGATGACATAAATAAATTTGCCATTATCCCTTTTAAAGAGTGATGCTTTAGAGACTGCGGCTTTTACACTGAAAAGAGCTCCATCGGGTCTGTTGAAATTACACCATGGTATGGTACACCCAACAATGTTATATCTTTTCTTAAACATTTGGAATATGGGGCTTGTGTAAAAGGTTACAAACCTATTCCAAATCAGACAAGTGCTACTTTGTAGGTTATCCCAAGTCATTGGGTATTCCTCCCTCACAATACCGAGGCAAATAGGTTTGCCACAAAGAACGGTATGCTTTTTGAAGAAAATGGTTCTTTCAAAAAGGTGAGTGGGAGAATAGTGCAACTCGACGAGATAAACATTATCTTCATCATCAGGTCAAAGGAAAGAGACCTTGGAAGTAATTCCGGAGTTTCCTACTGCGACTGATACGGAAGTCTCTACAATAAAATGTATGGACTTCAGTCGAACTTGCAGCTGAACCACGTAGGCAA
This sequence comes from Thinopyrum elongatum, assembly GCA_011799875.1. Classification (NCBI taxonomy): domain Eukaryota; kingdom Viridiplantae; phylum Streptophyta; class Magnoliopsida; order Poales; family Poaceae; genus Thinopyrum; species Thinopyrum elongatum. The sequence continues at coordinate 665,677,673 of CM022299.1, read as the reverse complement.
GGCTCGTGCGAACCTCTCAGGTGCGCAAACGAGATATTGTTGTTAGACAACAGTATACCTACGATACACAAGGAAGCGTTGATGGGCCCTGACTCCGAAATTGGCTAAATGCCAATACAATCCGAGATAGTCTCCATATAAATGTTTCAAGATTAAAACCTTGATACACCTTTCGGAAGACTTAGAGTCTAACGAATTTTTATGGAACTTAAAACTGATACGGATAAAAATGTTTTATCCATAAAGCTCGACTTGTTGCAATAACAAGTTCAAGGAGTTGACTACGATGAGGTTGTTTCATCGTAGCGATGCTTAAAGTCGGTTCGGGTTGAACTAGCAATTAATACATATTTCAATCATGAGATATGAAACATGGATGACAATAGGATTTCCATCTGATGGAAATGAAACCAAGGACTTGCATGTGTTACAGTCCAAGGTATTTTGTCAGTCCAGAGGATGCTAGTAAGTATGCAAACTTCAGAGTTCCAGCAATGGACAGAAGAGAGCAAAATGGAGTTGGAATCTTCGTGTTTTGATGAAATAGTCAAAGGGGTTTGACTTCATCAATGGGTAACGAAGATGCTTATGATTCAAGAAAGTAAGTGGGAGCATAATAAAATTTCTAAAAAAAACGTTGTGTGCTTGACACATTGTTAATTGGAAATAAATTTCTTGACACGAATTAGGACTTCATTTGAAAATAGTTTTTTCGATGAAGTGCTTGGGCTAAATAGCCTTTATATTAGGCATGATGATCTATGGAGATAGATTTACCTAATGGGGCTGAGGAAAGATACATATTGACAAGATGCTAAAACCTTTTAGCATTAAAAACGTCAAGGAGTGATTCTTGCCGAAGTCACATGGGAAGAGTTTTTGCAAGACTCGGTGTCCCAAAACACTGATGAGAAAAATACATGATGGAGATTCCACACACTCTTGTTTTTGGATTAATCATGTATTCCATGGTATGTAAAAACAACCAGAGATGTCCAATACTCCCAAAGTTGTTGCGAGTATAGATACCAAAGTGATCAAAAGTTCTGATCATGGGACAACAGTGAAAAAGGGTCATTGAGTACTATAGTAGCACTGATGACATGTTTTCTCGCAAGCGGAGATCATGAAGAGTTCGTTGTAAAAGGTTACATCGATACAGTCTTCATCCATGCTCCAAGCGATTTTCGATTTAAATTGAGGGTTTTGGGTAACACATAATATGGTGGCACGGTAGTTGGAAATTGTTCCAAACAAGTTACTGTGGCGAATTCTATAACAGAGGCGAAGTATGTTGCCGCTTTTAAAAGCGACAAACAAGATGCTGAATCATATAGTTCTTTCATGAACTTAGTATGGTTCCAAGAAGGCTTTGGTCAATGGGACACTACTGCAGGTAGTTGCTCCATAACTCAGTCTGAGGAATCCAGGTTCGACCTGTGATTCACATACATACGAAGCCAAGTCCACACAAAATATGAATTTTGTGAAAGCGTGAAAACGCGAGGATACGCAAAGATACACATGGAGCTGAAGTCGTCAGATCCGTTGGACATCAGGCTATACCACATGCGAAGCATATTTACACCGGTGTGCCACAGGTGTAAAGTGCATTAGCATTAACTAGATTATTGACTCTAGTGCAAGTGGGAGTCTGTAGGAGATATGCCCTAGAGACAATAATAAATGTTATTGATTATCTCCCTGTTCATAATTAGGTTTATGTTCCATGCTATAACTGCTATGGTTCTCGAGTCTACAACAACCATGAGGCTCGGAGGAAGACTCATATGCACGTGTGGAATAATAAACGGTAAAATGTATTCCAAGTCTGGCCTCTGAGACTAGCTCAAGTGTTGCATGATGGTTCTGTTTTCCTAATCATGGGCATGACTATGCCGGCAACTTTGAGGGCACAATGTTAGAAGAACATTTGTGTTGAATCGACCCGAATTGATGTTATGCTATGGGATACTTTCGTCACAAGTTAATGGTTAATAACGCAGAGATGGTTAACGTTTGCATGATTCCTCAGACCATGAGAGTATTGAGTTTCTTCATGTTTGATTCATGAACTTTGGGGTTTGTTAAACGTCATCCGTAAATGGGTGGCTATTACGGCGGCTTACGGGTTCATGGAAAAGTGTGTCAAGTAACTTGATAGCTCAAGATTGGGATTTGCTCCTCCGACGATGGAGAGATATCTCTGGGCCCTCTCGGTGTTACGGTATCCATCATCGTCTGGCCAGACACTTTGTGATTTGATCACGGAGATGCCGGAACATGGTAACGAGAAAAGAGAACAAATACCGGCAACGAGGTAACTGGCATAGTGGACAAGTTGTTGACCCACGGGGATGCCATCATGTCTCACCTTGGGTATTTGTAACATATCGCGAAGCAACAGGAACAGCACACGGCAACTGGAGGTTCACTTGAATATTCATTCGTGTGGGTATAGGGGTCAATATGGGTGTCCACGGCTCCGATGTTGATCATTGATCGGAAAGGGTTCCGTGTCATGTCTATACTTCACCGAACCTATAGGGTCACACGCTTAAGGGTCATCTATCTGCTGAATACTAGACAGGGAGTCTGAGAGAAAATCACCGAAAAAGTTTCGGACAGCGGAAAAGTTCCGCAGAGAGAGGTCACCGGATGAGTTCCGGTGAAACTGAAAAGTTGTTTCAGAGGATACCATAAAGTCAAATTGGTTTCGGCACATGCCTGATAATTCTTGGAGGATGCCAAAATCATTCTGGAAACTTTCTGGAATTTTCGGAGATGAAAACCAGAAATGTTCCGGAGCTGCCGGAACCGCTTCAGATGCTTTTCGCAGATGAAATCACTAAACTGGAATTGTTCCAGAACGCGTTGAAAATTATTATGGTGGGTACTGGAAATGTTCTAAGCCCACATAAATATTTTCAGTTCGAACAGACGCTGAAAAATGTCGTCGTAAATAGTGAAAGTGCTTTTTGGGTTACTTTTTGGAAAGCCACTTGTTTGGGCTTTATCCCAAAAGATCTAGGGATGACATGGATGGATTGGGAGGCCCTCTTGGGGGCCCCCCAAGGGGTGTGGCCGGCCACACTTGGGGCTCCACCATGGAGCCCCTCTTGTTCCTTGGTTTCACTTCTATGCCCTTGGTGGAAGGACTTCATTCATGTACTTTTGGGTTTTATTGTAAAACCACCCTACCCCTTGGGATTTCCTATAAATAGAGGTGGAGGGGCAGCCCTCCACACTCATCCCTTGCTCTCATACTCTTGCCATGCAATGATCTGGCTTCTCTCTCCCTCCCACGAAAAGAGTTTCGTAGAGCCGAAAGGCTGTCTGGGTTCCGGTGGGAACTAGTTCTGGACAGATGACACCGTATGTGTGCAACTCTGTAGAGAGGTCGTAGTTTCGATCTTAGTGCCCGAGGGGCTGTTCGAGAGTGCCTCCCGAAGGGCTGTCCATGTGACGGTCCGAGTTCTGTGAGTCCTCCCGAAGGGCTGTCCGCGACACCGTCCGGGGAACTGTCCGACCGCCTCCCGGAGGGCTGTCCGAGTGTCGGATGAGGGTATACATCCTCGCGGTTGGGAGGTTGGAAATCCTAGCTGCGGGGATCTGCACCGCCGATCGTCATCTACTCTACTTCTGCTGCGCTACGAGTCGGTAACGAAAATGATCAAACCTTGTATGCAGTCTCCATAGTGGTCCTGGGCTGGTGCGTAGGTCGGAAATTTTTTGTTTTCTGCTGCGTTACCCTACAACGTTGTCTGTCAAAGTATTGAAGAAATCCATGGCTTCATCATTAGTCGGAAGTAACAGGCGTATGATGCTACGAAGCTCTTCAAAGTTGTTTTGGAACGGAGTTCCTGATAGAATAATTCTCCTTTTAATACGAATTTCAGCAAAGGCCTTCCAAATAGCGATATTCGGAAGGCTCTTGCTGAACTTTGTACCAAAAAGTGAATTATTCTATCGGGAACTCCGTTCCAAAACAACTTTGAAGAGCTTCGTACCATTATACGCCTGTCATTTCCGGCTAATGATGAAGTCATGGTTTTCTTGAATTCTTTGACACTAGACAACATGGCATATAGAAGGGTAGATGAGATCAGGAAAAATATGGACCATTTTCTGCACATCCAGAATGGCGTCATTTTGTTAAATCCCTTGTCGGTCCGGACGTCGGACATTCATGAGAGAGGCGGTCCGTAGAAGAGTTGTCGAGGCCACCCCAAACCGTAGAAGCGTCGAGCTAGCTAGGTCTACGTTTGCACTAATATATCCATCTGTCATGTTTATATATTAATTGCCATGTTGTAATAATTGCAGAAACTATGGAGCACCGAGACATCGAAGCAGAACAGTTGTTGGGGGACATAATCCTCGGCGGAGGTGATATCTTGTCGTATCTCAACGACACCGATGGTCTGGAAGGAGAGGGTGAAGCAGGCTCCGGTGATCGAACAATGGAGGTGGAAGGACATGATTATGATGGCTCCGATGAGCGAACGGAGGAAGGAGCTGTTGCAAAGTCCGGCGAGGTATATATATTAATTAAGCCTATGCTGACTAGCTAATTGATGCATTAATTGTTTTGGTATGTACACATATTAACTCTCTTCTTTCTTCTTTTCTAGCCCTCCGGATCGAGCCAAACTTCGGTAACGAGACGAGGCCCGAAGAAAAGGTTGCGCCAGGATGAAAGGTTCACGATCACAGCAATCAAGGGCGATGGCCAACCGATTGAACCCAGCCGAACCAAGGAAGCATTTTCTGCTCAGTGCGGGGTTCTTGTTAGGGACATGATCCCGATCAGCATCCACCAATGGAATAAGCCTAAGAGCGAAGACCCTCAAGTGTCTTTTGTCAACGATAGACAGAAAGATGATCTTTGGACCGCGCTGAAGGCAAATTTCACCCTACCGCCAGAGGAGGATCCGGATAAGCCAGTTATAGAGCCATTGGTCAAGGCTCATGCTCTTAAGAAGATGGCAGATCTATTCAGGAGGTGGAAGAATGAGTTGAAATCAACGTTTGTCGACAAAGGGAAGACTCCAGAATTCACCGGCCGATTTGAGAAGATAAGAGATCACTGGCCCGCATTTGTGGCCCACAAGACATCGGAGAAGAGTAAGAAGATGTCAGCGACAAACAAGAATAATGCTGCAAAGAAGGAGTATCACCATCGCACGGGGTCAGGTGGCTACCTCAAAGCCCGGCCGTTGTGGGACAAGGCTGAGAAGGACCTGCTTGATAAAGGGGTCAAACCAGAGACATTGAACTGGCCAGACCGTTCAAGGACTTGGTTCTTCGGGGTTGGGGGAACCTTGGACCCTGAAACAGGGAAGTGCCATTGGACGAAGGAGCAACTTGAAATACCCGTCAAGAAGCTTCAGAAGTATATTGCCGCAGCGCAGGAAGGGACGTTCGTTCCCGACAGAGAGAACGACGAGCTCACAGAGGCCCTCGGGAATCCTGAGCACCCAGGACAAACATGAGGCATGGCAGGCTCCGTTGCGTGGAGGGTTGGGTTTCCCAGCGCAGGCGGTTACAAAACCCGGGAGAGGAGGAGGAAAGTGGAGCAGACGGAACTGCAGTCGCTGAATGCAAGGGAACGAGCGCTAGAGGAACAAGCACTACTAGTTCAGAGCCAGCGACCTGCCGGAGCTACCCCAGAAGCTACCCCTCCATCTCAGCGGAGAAGCAGCGTGGCTTCCACCGAGGTCCTTCAGCAGCCTGACTTCATGGCTCCCAACTACCCTGTGGATGCTATCACGGAGGCTCAAGATTGCCACCTTATGACGCAATGGCAGCACCTCAAAGTCAAGGCGGCTATCGGCTCTGTTACACCTCCTCAACCCGGCGCAACTTTTCACTGCCTTCCGATTCCACAAGGCTATGCTGTTGTGATGATCGATGAAATAACGGAGGGATTTGAGGAGCTCCAGCTTGACCACCCTACCGGTGAAGGGGAGACTCAGCTGGGTCTTGCTCTGAAGACTCCATGTCTATGGCGGAAGGAGCTCATCAACCTTCCGAACTGGACGCCTCCGCCTCCTCCTCCGGCGAGTCAGGGCACTCCGCCTCCTCCTCCGGCGAGTCAGGGCACTCCGCCTCCTCCTCTGGCGAGTGATCAGGGCACTCCGCCTCCTTCTCCGCCTGCGCTGGCGCGTCCGAGCAGCCCGCCTCCTTCTCCGCCTCGTCAGCAACAGCGGAAGACAGCCGCCGCCGCTCCGGCTGCTCCGGCACGTCGTAGCACTCCGCCTCCTTCTTCGCCTCGTAAGCAACGAAGGAAGACAGCCGCAGCCACTCCGACTGCTCCGGCGTCTAGCAGTACAGCCAGAGGCGGGAGGCAATACAGATTCGGTCCGACTCTCACGCCTCTAGAGAAGTTACCATACGAGATGACCGACGAGGAAAACGCGGATATCTGTAAAGCCCAAGTGAGGGACTTTTTTGCAAAGAAAAATCCACCTCCGGAGGAGAAGATGGATCCGGTGAAATTGAAAGCGCACTGTGAAGAACCTGAAGCAACCACCACCGCCTCCGCCGGATGACAACCATGTCTGCGCTCTTAAAAAGGCAGTGGAAGGAGCGCGCCGGTCGGGAACTACTTCAACTGACAAAAGGTTACAAGAACGAAGAAGTGGGAACAAAATTCCCCAGCTCAGCGAACAGGCAAACCAATCGTGCCCCCCACTCAAGGTGTCTAGCGATATCGTCGCAAATCTGCCGGGGATGCTGCCCGGTACCAATCCTGGTGATTACCTGCCCGACGATGCACATTTTGATACAATGGAGGTGGACGAACACAAATACCAGTACGGGAAGCCTCTCGTCAGACCTGGTGATCCTCCTCTAACAACGATGATGCGAAGATTCCATAAGTGGTACATGGACACCTGCAAGTCTGGGAAGGATATTTTGACGCTGAGAGTTAAAGAGGAGCACGACCTCATTGGAATTGATCTGTTGTCTGTTCCATTTGAGGAGTTCTTCCAGTTTTTCAATCAAAAGGACCTCGATAAAATAATCATCACTTGCTACTGTCTGTAAGTACTATACTTCTGTAATTAAGTCTCTATATATAGCTCAGCTCTTTCATTGCATGTATATATAATTATCCTCACTATATTATGCAGATTGAAGATCGTCGAATGTAGAAATGCACAAATCTATGATATTGGGTTCATTAACACAAATCTCATAGATGAATGGACGGTTACATATAATCCGAAAGAAACCGAGGCCAACTTGCTACAATCGTTGCTTAAAAATCAAAACAAAGATAAAATACTCTTTCCTTACAACTTCAAGTGAGTGTTACTGTCTTCTGCATATTCGGTTTCCATTATTACTCGAGGTTATAGTAATGTAATTGATGAGTTATGGATGCGTGCGCAGCTTCCACTTTATTCTCCTAGAGATTAAGCTTGAGCAGGGACTAGTAACCGTCTTAGACTCAAGACGAAAAGATCCCAAGGAGTATGCGGTCATGACTGAAATGCTCCAGAAGTAAGTTCAATCGATCATTATCGCACCATATCGGCAACTTTGTTCATTTCCTGATATCAAGTAATTATTTTCGTTGTCTCGCAGGGTTTGGAAAGTGTTCACCGCAGAAGTTCCGGGACTGCCGGGGGATCTGCGATTTACACACCCGAAAGTAAGTACTACTAGCTAGTTCCGCGCATCTCCCATTGATTCTAGCTAGTTTCATCAATACCATTTATAATGCTTGATTATCAGTTTGATTGACCTCTATTTCTCGTAAAGTGGTTGTGGCAGGAAGGCGGGAATAATTTTTGTGGATACTACGTTTGCGAGTACATCTACAACGCAACGACCTCTAAGCGGGGCTACTCTGAAAAACAATATGAAGTGCGTAAGCAATAATATTCACAATTTTATTTTATTACCATCATTTGTGTTGAGTTTCATTCATATTATGTATTGACCCCCTTCTTCAAATTAGATTTGGCAGATGCGGGATGAACTCCTACCACAAGATCGCTTAAAGGCAATTCAAGAGGAATTGGCTGGATCTTTCTTGACCACGTCATCAATCCAGCCGGAGAAACCATGTGGAACTTGACATCAGATGTTAGGGATCTTATATTGTATATATGTAGCTAGTAGCGTCGGATAGATTACGAAAACTTGTTGTTCGCCAATCTCTCGGAGAAGGAGGAGGTCGATCACTTCTCTCTGTATATGTTCATGACGATCTTGTGTACTTAATGGTTTCCTTCTTTTGCTTACTAGCTAGCGTGTCGAGTCCTCTCTATACGTATAGTACGTAGCGTCGACCAAGCACGGGAATAAGAGAGGACACTTCTCTCTATTAGCTAGCTAACACAATATATGAAACCCCTAAATTAACCCTAACAACCCCTAAACCCACCCCCCCCCCCTTCAAAAAAAACAAAAACCCCAGCTCCTGAGCTGCTGACACGTGGATGATCTTTGATCCCGGTTGGTGTTACCAACCGGGACTAAAGGCCCTCCTCTCTGGGCTCGCCGCAGCGGCCACGTGGAGCCCCATCTGTCCCGGTTCGTATAAGAACCGGGACTAAAGGTGTTGGGCTTTAGTCCCGACCCTTTAGTCCCGGTTCCCGAACCGGGACAAATGGGCCTTATGAACCGGGACAAATGGGCCTTTTTCTACTAGTGATAGAGCATTGCAAGAGCTAATCTAGCAATGAGAGATGAAAGGACAAAGTTGCTAACCTTTGTGAACACTTGGATGGATGGAGTGCCTTCAAATCTTGACAATTTTTTACAAAAATGGAGGCTGAGCTCGAGCAAGAGGGGAAGAACAGAGAGGAGAGGAAAGGGGAAGAACAGAGAGCTCGGGCTGGACGAAGGGTTTATATAGGAGCATTTTTAGTCCCGGTTGGTTATACAAACCGGGACTAAAGGTGCACCTCTAGTCCCGGTTCGTGTCACGAACCGGGACTAAAGGGGCTCATGGGGCCCCAGCCTGCCACCATCCCTTTAGTCCCGGTTCGTGTCACGAACCGGTACTATAGTGTCAACACGAACCGGGACTAATGATGCCTGCCCCCCTAGCCGTTGGAACCGGGACTAATGGTCACATTAGTACCGGTCCGTTTCCAAACCGGGACTAATGGGGCTCACGTAAAGTCGTTTTTCTACTAGTGCCTCCAAATCAGCTATAGCAGAGCTATAGCGGGCTATTTGTACATGAGACCATTTAGCGGCACCCTGCTGAAAAGGCTATAGCGGGCTATAGCGGGGCTATAGCCGGCTATTTAAAACTATGCTTCTTAGTCATTTCCATCTGCATCGGACCGTCCAAATTCTCTCTTATATTTTTGATAATATCATATAACTACCAATTCTTTTTTTTTGCAGGGAATATAACTACCAATTTGGCTATGATTTCTAACCCAACTAAAAAAACTTTGATTTCTAACAGCTATAACCACAACAGTTTTTGGTTTCACGGAAGCATCTTGAGTTGGCGCCCGCCATCTGTTGCTCCACCATTCACCATGCTCCGAAAACTATCATCCAACTCCAAGAGGCAGCTCGCAGCAAGAAAATCCAATAGAAACAACACGTAGAAGCAAGTACAGTGGCAACAAATATAGCAGCAAGCATCATATCTCTTCCATTCATCAACTTCTCACCTTGACGGTCCCCCATTTATTCTCCTCACCGCACCGACACCTCCAAAGGTCCATCCTGATGCCCATTTTCCTCACTGAGCCCACCATTTCCTTGTCGGCGCACACTTTCTCTTCTCTCCCACAGCCGGAGCCAGCTCATTATCATTGGGTTCATTCAAGTGAACCCAATGAAATTTGCTATATCCCTTATAACATCACAGTAGCTTAAGACTAAGCAAAGAACCGAACCCATTGTTTAGCAGAGCTGAAGGTAATGGTTTATATTTCTGGCTTGAGAATACAGTTTTTGAATCTTCCATAAAAAAGTGCACATGCCCATGCATGTCCCATTCGTTACGTGTATATATTTATTTGTTCATCAGCGTTTTCTACAGAAAAAAGGAAGCAAATCACATAAAGGTGAGAAGGAACCAAGTGGGTGCTGGCCATATATCCTTGTCACCCTGCCGGTGGAACGCTCCAGCTAGCTATGGCTATGCACTTGTTGACTTGTTTCTTATAGAAGTGAAATATATGATCGAGTTGTTTCTTACGTGGGAATACTCTAAATATCACTGATATTTTGTGTAGGGCCTCCGGTGCTCCACGTCAGTGGTACTGATCACATTATGAGACCCTTTTCCATATTCATGCAGTAATTACATAATTAACATGTCCTCGCTCAAAACAACTAATAAAATTCGGTAGTGATGCAGATCAGTCTTTCATTGGCTAGGAGCTTCTTGTGGCTCTTGGTTGATTGTTTGAGGAACAATGGTGAGGCAGAGAAGGCAAGCGAGCAGGAGGAAGGAGAGATGAGATGAGAGATGCTTCACGTACACACATACTTTGGCGAAAGGATGGACGCAAGCGACCGATGGATCACCGTATAGGGAAGAGGAATAAGGATAGGATCCTCCCATCATTTGATTCTCTTTGTCTCTGTCTAGCTTCTTTCTTACAATAAGGAACTAGAGCCGATATTCATTTCTTGTTGGAATTGATACATACTTTGTAATTATTATTATTTGTGCTAATCTGTAATTACAATTCATGTTATTACAGGAGAGGAAGGATCTTGACGATGTTGGAAATAATGGTATTAACTGGTGAATTTTTAACAGCATTGAGTTAATTTTGAACTAACAATTTTCGAAATCTTGGCAAAAAAAAAACTATATTCCATACATTGGTTGATGACCCTCGGCTTTTCGATATTCCTGAGGCAAAAAAGGTTTTCCTCTTAGCCTAAGGTCACCAAAAGTCTCGGTGCCCCTTGGTTTAGAATAGCCATAGGAAAAATGGAAAGGGAGAGGAAATATGAAAACGGAAACGAAAATTTGCAAAACAGAAATGGAAATGGAAAATTTTATGCGGAAACGGAAACAAAAACGGAACAGTGATTTCTGGTGGAACAGACGTGGAAACGGAACTTTCCGTTTTCGCGAATATGGAATTTCCATTTTACTATAAGCATATGCCTGCTTTGTAGCCCAACCACCAAACAACACATAATGGCACAATGAGCAAAATGAGCAGAATGGATATTCGCTGCGTGTCGGTTTCCGGTAGTATTTGTTTTCGTATTCATTCCGGGGTTTCTGTATTTGTTTCCGCTTCTACAAGAAAATATGAAAACAAATGCGGTAGTACCCAGTTCCGTCCGTTTCCGCTCCGTTTTTATCCCTAAATAGCCTGGCAACTTTTTTTTTTTCTTTTGCGGTATTACATGAGGAATTTTACAAACATTTTCATCTCTATTCAATTGGTATTTCAATAACTGTCCCACTTCCACTGTTTTTGAATAATCCGGGCCTCTTTCATTTGCGGATTTCCAAAAACACATAAGCCAGAAATATCAACGTAGGAACTTTATGTCATGGTGTATTAAAGCCTTTGAGAATTCAAAATATAGAACGTATAATATAGCTATAGAAATGTTGTGTTGTTGAACCGTGAGAAAATGACAAGAATCTCCTTAAGCAATAGGTGCAAGCAAAGTTGTCACTGAACCAAGGAATGACAAGGTTTGATTCAACGGAAATTATCTTCCAAATTCATGGAAAGGAGGCCATATGAATATTTTTATGGTTTCCATCCCTACAAGATCAAGGAAGTCCGATAGAAAATATTTCTAACAAATAGAATCCTCTGAAATTTATATATGATTCCTTCGAACCAAAAACATCATAAACGATAAATTATTCAAGGCTTGGGTACTGATAAATTCCAAAACATCTCAGGCTCATTTGCCTCGCTGTTTTATTTGTATTTTCATGCTTTTAAAAAAACCGCAAGACCAATCAAAATGTACATGACAGTGTATTTATGTACGCTTGTAGAGATTTATGATTTTTCATGCCATGTGCAGTCAAATAGAAATAAATATGTGAATATTTTTTCTTTCAAAAAGGAGGATATACCCCCGGACTCTGCATCGGATGATACACACAATCATCTTATTAATTATTGAAACGATGCTAAGCAAAGGTAAGCACTAAGGCCGATCAAATTAATGAACAAAAAATAAAGTAAAAAAAAAAACAAGGTCATCTAGATAGGACACACCTCGCGGCAGCATCTCCAAATTCAACCACAAAACCTAAAGGTTGTATAGTAGCAGACAAAGAGCGCACGATTGAACACACGTTAAATATTTCTAACACAGATCACAGATCAACTCACTTTTTGTTACTTTGCGGATGAAAGCAAGGCAAAAAAGTTGAGAGGGAAACTGAGTGGGTGGTGCCAATTCTTGTCCACCCCTGTGGAAAGCTCCATCTATGGCTACGAAGTTCTTGACTTGATTCTTTTGCTTATACAGTTGGCCGCATATGATGACTTTGTGCACATAGTGGGGATAAAAATCTCTGATATTTCACGTGTTGCCTTGGGTGCTGCACGTCGGCCGTTATTTCCCATCCAGTATATATCTAGAGAAGGAATATTGAGGGGCGTCATGAAAACATAGCTTTGTTTTTCACAGGAGCGCGGAAATTGATTTTGGAGCTTCATCTCCATGAAGCCCTTTTTTGGAAAATTCCAAAACCAGTTTTCCAAGTTTCAAACAATCAACAAGAAACACATGTATATAGGGTTGTACATAGACATGACGGGTCGATAGATATCTGCCTTCAGCACTATTCGCCCGCCCGCATATATGGCTTTATTATCATGTAGCTGTTGCAGGATGATTTGCGCATACATCACATCAAAGGAAAGTAAGAAACAATGACAAAAAAGGATTCCAACAGCGACGATTACTTACTAGCATGGACAACGAGATGGGAACTAGCAAGATCTATTTTCGCATTTTGCAGATTGCCTCAATGAGCAAAGATGACTTCTTCTCTTAGCTCGATCCCCTTGATGGTTTTTTCTTTCTTTTGATTCATTCTCTCATTACCTTTTTCTTCTAATCATTCACCCAGGCTCGTTGATATAAGATTTATTTTGGCGGAGCTTAGTTAGGACCAAAGTGGGTATGACTCCCCCGTGAAATTTATTTCTTAGATTATTATAAGTCTGATATGTAGCACTATTTAGGCCAAAACTGACATAATACACTAGGTTAACCACTTCATGTCTGGCCAAAACTGACATAATACACGTTCATGCGGGAATCGGTTGCAATATATTTGAATGAGATTTGATTGTGTGGCATATAAATATTTAAATTAATAATACATGAACCAAAATTCAAAATACATACGACTTACTACCTCTATACCAAAATATAAGATGTTTTTGCAGGTTAATTTGAACTGCAAAAATGTCTTATATTTTGGTACGGAGGAAATATTATATTTGATATATCAAAGTTTTTTTGAAATATTGAGAATATTGTGATCTATTTGGCTAGTGCTTGTATACATATATGTGAATTAGCTAGCTAGCCGTTTGTGTTGCAGACATGTGCGGCCTTAGCTGGCTAGTGGTTGTACCTTCTGTCCTGAAATACTTGCCGGAGAAATGGATGTATCTAGATGCCATTTTAGTTCTAAATACATCAATTTTTATCCATTTCTCCGACAAACATTTTCGGACTGAGGGAGTATTATGTTTAGAAGCTGGCTAGTTTTTTAGGAGCTGTTTTTTTTTTGTGAGGCATTTTTTGGAGGAGCTGGCTAGTGGTTGTAGACTGAACGGCCATGCACAAGCAGAACTAGTGATGGATACTCGGAAACAGTGGGATACTCTATCCAGTCTCGCTTTGGCACTTGGAACGAGTTGACTTACTTGGGCTTCAACTGGGCGGTTCTAGGCCGTTTTTCACTTACCAGCCTGGCAATGATTTCTTCTAGGCCGGCTACTGAGATGGCAGGTATCTGATGTCGTACATTACTGCAGGTATATTTGGGGCGTACATTACGTCTACCTGAGGGTGGCCGACCATACCAGCCCCTACGGTGGCGCCACCCCTGCATCTATCACACTCAAATCTGGTTGGAGGGCCGGCACTGCACATGCACTAATCGGTCGCGTTTCACTAATGGCTGTAAAGAAATACTAGACAACATTGAAAATAAACAAGAGGCCTATTAGCTCAGTTGGTTAGAGCGTCGTGCTAATAACGCCAAGGTCACAGGTTCGAGACCTGTATGGGCCAATTAGTATTTTCCTTCTATTTTCACACAATGGAAAACGCGAGAAAAAAGAAGAAAAAAATATTCCCTGACGGCAGAAGGCCCTGACGCCAGGCCAAGATGTGAGCGCCCAGGCGTCCGAATTCGGCCCGCCCATTAGCGTGGTCGATGGCCGTTTGTCGCTGTGGGTCCCCTCGTTCTACTCCGGCTTTTTTTTTTCTTTACCATTTTATTTTGTTTTTTCACTGGTTTTCTTTGGTTTTTCTATTCTCAATCGCTACACTTTGCTTTTTCTTTGTGTTTTCACTGGTTCTCCTTAGTTTTTTCCTTTGTTTGTATTACTTCTATTTTTATTTTCTTTATTTCTAGGTTTTCTTTGTATTCCTAGGTTTTCTTTGCTTTTTACTTCTTTGTCTGTTTTCTTTTTCTTCCTTTTTAAACACATGTCTAGTTTCTCAGTACACATCGTACATTTTCAGCGCACATGTGAAACATTTGTTTATGTACTTTGGACATTTTTCTATGACATGATATACATTTCTTAAACACATTTTAGAATAAATTTTTTGAAAACTTGGTAAGATTTTTCCAAATGCATGTCGTACTTTTTTAATGAAAATAAACATTATTTTAAACTAAGTGGACACTTTCACACAGTATATACATTTTTTAAAAATTCACGGACATTTTTTGAACACAGGTCAACATTTCTTTGAAATGTCATGAACATTTTTGTAATGCAAATAAACATTTTTTTTGACCAAGGGAACTTTTTTACATTGTATAATTATTTTTAAAATGTCACTAACTTTGTTTTTGAACCATTGGAATTTTTTTTTAAATGCCACATATATTTTTAATGGCATGAAACATTTTTTTTTGTTATGCAAACACTTTTTTTACATTGCATATAATTTTTCTGAAATTGTCTCAAACACTTTTTTTAAATGTAACATACATTTTTTGAATGTACGAAACATTTGTTTTTTATTTACATGAACAATTTTTCTTACATTGTATAAACATTTCGTCAGGCAAGCAATTTTTGTCACATGATTAATATTTTTTGTACATGTTTATCTTTTGAAATGCATGATTAAGGTTTTTCAATTTTTTATGTAAACTACTTTTGTATATGTATACATATATATTACTAATATTTCAAAATATAAACAATATTAAAAATAAAGGGAAAATCAAAAACAAAAATGTGATGGTAAAATGAAAAAACATCAGTGACGTGAAAGTGACGTCAGCCTAACGCGGCCACCTTCTTATTGGGCTGGACCAGCAACAACACCCTGCAGGCAACCCTGCAGTAGGAGTCTCTGTGGGCTAATATGCATAGTGGCGCCCAGATGTGAGGTCGTCTCAAGATAAGCAACACAGATTTGACTCGTTTCCTTGTTAGCACCTTGAAGCTGTGATATATAATTTGTTGCTCAGCAGGTCAAGCTCAAAACCTTGAAGCTGCTCTAGGGCACCGGTCCATTAGGCCTCAACTGAGAATCTATCAACTTCGTTGTCCATTAATTTGTCACAACCAAGGAGACAATACAATAAGGTTTGAAGATTGAGAAGCACGACAACACAAAGAAGGGACCCACCCGAAGTGGCACTGTTGTGCACTCATGAAAAATGGCCCAGTTGTTTTCTCAAAAGCTGACTCTGGAACCTATAGATGTAGAAATTATCACATAAGCCTTCTTGTCAAACACCTCTGACCTCTTACTCCATTATCCTTCTCTGTATGAACTCCACTTTACCCTGCAATGGAGTCCTAGAAACTGTGTGAAATCCTATGTGATTGTTGGTGTGTTGCCTCCATATCACAAGAACGTTACATAATCCCAAGAAAACTCAATATAGTAGCTCACAAGCTGGCTCATAGAGCAGCCAGATGTACTAGTCACCTGATTCCCTTATTATCTTCTATCAAGAACATGCAGAGGTGTTCTAACTACCCTCTTAAGTATTTGTGTAATATCTATCTTTGTACTATCCTTCTAATCCTTAGAATCCATTCGTACAAAAAAAACTCATACATGACAGTGTTTTTGTCGAGTGCATGAATGCAGTAGCTGATGCCCATCGCCATAGAGCTGCAGATGAGGACATGGATGGCTCGTGCACCGCACAATTCCCGCCTAGCTTTGCGCCAACCCAGCCAGGGCCGTAGCCAGGTTTGACCAACACCCCATGCTAACTTCGTGCTACAGTGACGCAAAGTAGTGAACAGTGTTTACTGTGGCTACAATAATCGGAGAGAATTGCTGCCAAGGCCCTATTGCTCGGGGCCTAGCTTCGTGCTGAACCCAGCCCATGGAGCTGGTAGCGCATTGGGCCATCAATCCCTACTTCTATGGCTATGATCCTATAATGGCATAAGTCATGATTAAAGTACTCGCCGTGTTGTGGGGGGGGGGGGGGGGGGGGGGGGGCGGCAAAGGCCCTCCTTGCCTTACCATTGAACATGATAGCATGGCAATGTGTCAGTATCATCTGTGTTCATGCGGAAGAAGATAGCTTGCATGCCACTATGTCTAGTATACAGATGCAGTAGCTGAACCCCATCGTCACCAAGCCGCAGAGACACACCCAGATTGCGCCCACGAACCATTTTTTTTGTCTGAGCTTTGCGCCAACCAAGCCCATGGGCGCTAGCGCCGCACTGCTAGTGGCGCATTGGACCATCCATATGTACTTCTACGGCTATGATCTAGTAATTAGATGAATCATGATTAAGGTACTCGCCAAGTGTGTGTGTTGAGGGACCTCCTTGGTTACCATCAAATTGTTAAATTTGTAGGAGAACTTTTGAAAACCAGTCACGATAGCCAAATTTTTAGAGGAAAGTGGCAAGAAGCATCATGTAGTAAGATATCATATGTCCAAGGCACATCGATGGTAGAGATCCTAGCTTTGTGAGATAGACTAGAACTGGCACACTACTAGGGGTGTAACCCAATCATCGTGCAATCAGATTGCTTATAGTTCATAGAGGCCATGCAGATGGGAGGGGCTATGTCTTTAGCAGCGATTATTCACAACCGCAGAATTTTATCAATGGAGTTTGTAGAGATATCTTATGAAAACTGGATGCCAACCAAGCTATTCACGAGCTAGCTAAAACGTTATTCTTTTGCCGGAAAAAAAATCTTTTCTTTAAACCCCCACCCATATATTAAATAATTAAAACATTTGTATAATCATTCGTTACAGCATTGGACACATAAGGCGGAACACTATTAATAAGAATACCATCAAACCTATTAACAAAACTAAACTTCTCAATCTCATGCACCATCATATTAGCCTTCTTGTTAATCTTGGATATTTTAAATTCATCATCATCTTGGAGACACTCAACATTGTTTTCTTTAGATCAACAAGGTTTGTCTTGTCCATATTATCATGTGCAAGAAAGGAAGCGACAAAAGAATAGTCAGTTTCCAAAAATATGGGCTTGTGAAAGGTGATACTGATATAAAGGCCGGAGAGGGCTGCTCTAAGTTTCGCTTCCTCGACACTAATGCAAGCACCAATATAATCCCAAAAGGAAATGATAACTTCTCCGGTATGATTTCTAACAACTACACCCATGTTCGCAGCATTAAGGGCCTCCAAAAAACTTGCATCAACATTAATCTTGAAGAATTCTGAGGTGGGAGGCTGCCAAGGAACACAATTCCTCTCCTTGTTATTAATGGGTTGTACCCCATCAACTACTTCCTTGCGTTTTTTTACGCACCTCTATCGACATGTTTGCATGACAAGCCAAGAATGATGCCCAATAATTTTGAACAAAACTCACCGAGGAAGAGATGGATTCCTTTCCTTTACCAAAGATCAAGTCATTCCTCAAGTGCCAAGCTCTCCAGAACATGAATATTCTTTGCTCACGCACAGGCGAACTTAAACTGATCCAATAAAATAAGAAACCAGTCCGGCCCCGAATATTTTAAGATCTCTTCGGCCGGTAAACTCCACACCTCCCTCAACGCCATACGGAACGCATAAGCCTTAGGACAACATACCAAAGCATGGAAAATAGACTCATCTTTAACACCACAAATCGAGCATGTACCTAGGATAGCTTGGTGGTGTTTTACTCTATTAACTTGTATAGCTAGACTGTTAGAGGCAGCCCGCCAAGCAAATATTCTAATTTTCCGAGGGACGTTAGCCTTCCAAATAATATTTCAGAGCCTCCTCCCTTCATTTATGGCCACACTGGAATTCCCCGAATCACTCTCCATGTCATTGAGATCATGGGCCAACCTATACGCACTCTTCACCGAAAACAAGCCAGTTTTCTCATGGTGTCAGGCAATGCGATCTCCCTCACCCAAATTCAGAATACACAGCTTTAAATTTCCTAAGCATCATGAGAGTAAAACATATACGTGATCAGATTCTCATCCCATCTCCTTGTGCCATTCATGAATAAATCGATCAGATTCTCATCCCATCTCCTTGTGCCACTCATGAATAAATCAGATCTTTGTTCTGGTTTTCTTAGCGGTAATTTTTAGGCCACATTCCCTAGAAGCCAATTATCACTCCACATATTTATACTAGCACCATCGACCACTCTCCATATGATACTCTTTTTCAGCACCTCGAGCCCATGCATAATACCTTGCCAAGTAAGCGATGTCACTTGAGGGAAGACCATATCAA
The DNA here is from genome assembly GCA_011799875.1 of Thinopyrum elongatum. Classification (NCBI taxonomy): domain Eukaryota; kingdom Viridiplantae; phylum Streptophyta; class Magnoliopsida; order Poales; family Poaceae; genus Thinopyrum; species Thinopyrum elongatum. The sequence goes on along the minus strand of CM022299.1, from coordinate 665,658,772 downwards.
TTAGATGCCCATGAGGATAATATTTAGCTTTCATCACCTTGACACACAAAGAGTCTAGAAATACCAATAATCGCCAAGCTTGTTTCGCCAAAAGCGCTTGATTGAATAGTCAAAGATCACGAAACCCCATACCCCCTTCACCTTTTGGTCTCGTCATCTTGTCCCAGGCGAGCCAATGAGTTCTTCTCCTATTCTCCTCATCACCCCACCAAAAATTCCTGATGATTTGGTATAACTCATCACAAAGAGAAGCAAGGAATTTCAAAATACCCATGGCATCAACTGTAAGTGCAGTACAAAGAACACCACAAGTAACAGAAATTCCGTTCATGTTGACAACAATGTTTCACGTAACTAGGGCGATGACCCCTCAAGTGAGATTATTTATTTGTTTGTAAATGATGTAATGACTTTTTATAAGCAATACAGCTAGCCGAATGACATTCGGCTAACATTAAACATGGCCATAGGGTTTTCTTTTTGGAAGAAAACATAGAATATCCTTTTCTTTAATTATTAATAATCAAAGCGGATCACAAGTTTTCCATGTAAGCTACCGGCCTCGAGCTACTTGGCATGCGATTGCTACTGGCCGTCGGATTAATTCGTTATGATAAAACCCATTAGCGCAAGCAACAATTAATTATTCTTCTGATTTGTAATGAAACACAGCGGGGCGGTGGCGCAGTTGGCTAGCGCGTAGGTCTCATAGCTAAAGCGAGTGATCCTGAGGTCGAGAGTTCGAGCCTCTCTCGCCCCAAATTTTGTTTTTTCTACTTTCAACTAGAAAAAACTGTAAAATACTCAGACAACAGACGCACACCTGCACTGTGTGCGAGCTCATCCTCCAGGTCTCGGGGATCCACACCGATGCAAGTAGCAAGAGTTTCTCCTCCACTTGTTAATTCCACAGCTCACATGATTGATGCAGGCCCTGCTTGTTTAATAACTAAGATAAGATAAGGCGCTGACAACGTAAGGGGAACAATGGATGGATGGGCGAACATCATATGGCGATCTTTCTTTCCTCGCAAATCGCCCCTTCTTTTCATTAAAACACATGGAAACAGGAACGCAACATGACACATCGATATGCATATATGATCGAACATCAACGTAAGGGAGAAAATTTGTCACAATTGTACGTGGCATGCTAGCCGGTTTGTCTCTAGCATCCATCTTTCGACGGAGGAACAAAAATGAAATTGAAAAAGAATTTTGTGTAGTTGTTTTCCTTTTGCAAAATAATAATTGTTTTATTATTATTATTATGCCACTGTTGCATCATGATTTGTGCCCACATCACATCACCCCTCGACTCCCTCGGTGCTCCAATATGCGGACAGCACGCTTTGCCGTGTGGACCTCACCGCTGCTACTCACCTTAAATCCATCATTGACACGTTTACTCAGACCATCGGGCTGAAAATTAATTTTCACAACTCGGGTTCGTTCCCCGCGCCCGTCGTGAGGCCCATGTGTGTGGTAGCATTATTTTTTTATAAAAGAAAAAAAGATAGTGGGTAAGCAAATTGAGAGTTGGTAATGTGCAAGCAAATTTAACATAGATAAATACCGAAAGGTAACAAAAAATAGTTCACCATGGTTACAAACACTTAGCTATATATATTAGATGTTCTAGCCAAAGCTGTTCCTACTGAGATAGTTAGAGTTTGATAATCATCTGGCACAACCAAAAGTTGTACAAAATGTAGCTCCTTCGAATCAAAGGGAAATTGTTCCACTATTACATTTTAAAGATCAGAATTTTACACACAATACTCCATCCTGCAATAGATGGAAAGTTGTATCACTGAGCGAAGCAAGATACAGAAGAAGGAAAAACAAGTAGGGTGGGTGTGCGTGCATTAATAGAGGTGTGTGTATGTGCATCTGTGTTGTACTGTGTTGGCATTGTTGCTCGCATTTTTTCTGGATTTATTTCAGACTCTCCGGCGATATTCATTCAGTGGGAGGAGACTTTTCCGTCGACTACGAAGGCGCTTGCGGTGACTTCGTCAATCTGAAGATCTTGTGTCGGCTTAGTATCTCGAAGGTTCTCATAATGATAGGATGTGCATGTGTGCGTTCATAGGGGTGTGTTTATGTGCGTATATCTGAGCATTGCGTAAATTGATGATTTCTTTATACACCATATTTTGAATAATATTTGTTGCATCCCGTAACTCTTAGTTGTGATAATAGCATGCATGAGCAATGGAATTAGAGTATTATCAACGAAAATCAAGCCTAATTCTCATGGTCTAAATGGCATTGACCTGGATACTTTAAAGACATAATTTTCTTTGATTTGCTTATTGTATGGTGTTATGTAGAAAAAAATATTATAGGTATCGGATCATAATTAGCCTAACTTTATATAGAAGGTCAAATGAGCAAAAATTGTTATGCATTGTATTACTCACAGCGTTATAGGGGCAGGGTGTGCATGCGGGCGTTCATACATGAGTATCTGCATTGTACTGTGTTGGCACCGATGCTCGCATTTTCCTCGATTTATTTTAGGCTCTCCGGCGATATTCGTTCAGTGGGAGCAAACATTTCCATCGACTACGAAGGGGCCGGCGGTGACTTCGTCAATCTCAAGTTGTTGTGCCGGCTCGATATCTCCAACGTTATCATAAGAATAGGATGGCATGTGTGCATTTATAGAGGTGTGTATGTGCGTATACATGAGCATGTATTTTGTACTGAGTAAAAAAAGACAGCAAATAAAATAGAAAAAACCAGTAGAATGTAAACCAGGGGCACGTGGCAATCATAGAAGCTTTGAATCCTAGCACTGGAAACGCATGGGGTTGCCTCTGGCTTAGCCGCTTTAATACTCTTTTATATATGCGCATCCTGTTATTAAATGGGAATATAGATAGCCAAAAGGACCAAGATTGGAATATAGTGTCCGAGCAAAGGTGGCCTTTCCTGTGCATCATACGATCAGCATATAAGGACCAAAAGACGCTCCTGTGATCTTCTTGCTATTTTCTTCTCGTCGTTATGGGATGATAATATACAAGTCGTATTCAATATTCTAAATTAGTAGGCTGAAAAAGTATGAAACCACGAAAGGCCTATTAGCTCAGTTGGTTAGAGCGTCACAGGTTCGAGACCTGTATGGTCCAATTTTATTTTATTTTTGTACACAGTTGTGGATAATAGAACGAAAAAAAAAAAAACTGATGGCTTTGCCCGGGTTCGAACCGGAGACCTTCAGTGTGTTAGATTGACGTGATAAACAGCTACACCACGAAACCTTTTGCGGCATTTCTGTCCAAACTCTTTACAAGACCTGTAGATCTACCAATGGCTTCCACTGCAAAAGCGGGAAAATCATGCAAACTTATACGTATAAGTTTAAATTCACTATATAGCTGGCTAAACACAACTATGACTCAACTGTTCCCATTTTCTGAGGTCATTTTTTTCTTAGTTACTTTTTTGTACTCAACGCTTACAAAACACGCAAATCCACTAATCTCACAAGAATTTTTCATTAAGGCAGACATTTTAGAGAAAATATAATAGGTGATGTATAATAGGGCACCCAAAAAAGATGGTGTAAAAATTAAGCATCACCAAAAAGGGTGTTTTACATCACCTGTGCAGTTTCTGGTTCTCCAGGTGATGTATTTTAGAGCACCCGTGCCACACTAGATGATGTAAAATAGATCACCTACACCACAAATTCATTCATCTTCAACAATTCATACTTCAAATTCAACAACTCAAACTTAAATTCGAACACTTCTAATCCATTTCAATGGTTTGATACACTCGAACTCGACTCCAACGATAGATAGAACCTAAACTTCAACATTTTGACCCTAAACATCGACACTTTGACTCTAAAGTTCGACACATAGCTAGAACTAAAATTCGAAAGAACTTAAACTTCTACACATAAAACCTAAAACTCAGCATCGTCGGAGCTGGTGAGGTCGTTTTAGAAATCCGAGTCCAACTCGGCGGAGGAGCCCGACAAGATGTCAATGGTGGACGGGCCATGTAACACCCCATGTCATTAGCCACAATAATCACTTTTAATAATGACAAGTCAGCATGATTAACAGTGGCAAATCATCATTTGCATCATATTGCATTTCAACTCCTAACTCAAATTCAAATCAAATTCAAAGTGGAAAATAAAAGTTGTTCAAACACAGAAACTAAAATGTGCAATAAATAACAAATATTCCAGAGACTATTCTAAAATTGAAACCAACATTTAATAAATTATTTAAGTAATTCAAACATCCCCTAACAGTGGCTAAAAGTAATATTTATTAACCTTTTATTTAATCTAAATTAAATATGAAATTGTGTTTTGCCCAATCTAGTTTTTGGTGGTAGGATACAATGCACTGTGATTTATGAACTAGGTCACACTTTTTACAAAATTCGTTTAGTGCCCAAACAATTAGCAAAATAGGAAAAGAAAAGAAACAGAAAAGAGAAAATGGAAAAAGGCCTAAAGCTCTACCGTGCACTTGAGCCTACTGCTACAGTGCCGGCCCAGCCCACCTGGCGCCGTCCCCCACCTCCCGCACTGCTCCTCGTCCTCACTGTCGAACGCGCACGCGCGCGCACACCGGCCCCCCCTCGTCCCCGATCGACAGCGGCCACCCGCGCGCCGCGGACGCCTATAAGCGCCCGTCCCCAACCCCGCGGACGAACCCTAGCTACTCCACTCGCCCTCTCCCTCGCTCCCCCGTCGCAGCCGAACGCCGCCGCCGCCATGGACGCCGGCTAGCCGCGGCCACAGCCCGCCTCTCGCCTCCGTAGCCTGTCCAGAAGCTCCGCCACGACGAGCCCGTCCTCCTCGACCACAAGCCCGAGCCCTGGGAGCTCTGCATCGCCGGCCTGCTTCACCTTCTTCCCCTACGGCCGCCGACGATCGCCGCTTCGATTCGCGCCACCCCGAGCTCCTCCGTTCTTCCCCGGGCCTTCTCTGCAACGCCGGTGAGCCCCTGCGCCGAACGCGCCCTCCCCTGCCCCCTCTAGCCGCCCGTAGCGCTCGCTTCACCGTAGCCCGAGCCCATCGCCGCGGACCTCGTCGCCGGCGTCGTTCCGGCGACCCTTTTGGTCATTTGCTCGCGCCCGTCTTGATCGCGCGTGCACATAGGCCTCGCCCCGCTCTCTGGATTGCCCGAACTCGCACCGTAGCCCCGTCTTCATCGCACGCCTGAACCCTTGATGTTGTGACCACACGGTTACTTTGACCTTGTTACAGGCGGGTCGACCCTGATAGGTGCCCGCAAGGGATCTATGTTGTCGAGTGTGCCGAAAGGGCACTCGAGTGTGATATTGTGGCGGAGCTTCAGAAACTCTGATTGTCTCCGCGTGATACTAATTGAGCCTATTGGATTTGGGTTTGTGATCTGAGTGGGTCGACGTGCCCTATACGCACTACCACCACTCGGGATTATGGTTTATGGGGCCCTCTACGATGTACGTTTCTCCCGAAAGCTCATCAGACGTCATGTTTCACCGTGCGGGCTGATCGCCGGGACTGGGCTGGATACTTCACTGACGAGTTCAGTGTCGCGCATGCACCCCGGCCAGCCACACAACGCGCAGGGTGCCCAGGGCGATGGCCCAAGACCTCTGGGTGCATAGGTTAGTCCGGCGTCCTGACCTCTCTGCTGAGCCTAGGTAGGGCGCTGCTTCGTGTTGATCTCCCGAGGCCGGGCATTACCCAGCAAGTGTGTCCGGCCAGAGGTGATCGAGCTGTAGGGTAACGCAGCAGAAAACAAAAAATTCCGACCTACGCACCAGCCCAGGACCACTATGGAGACTGCATACAAGGTTTGATCTTTTCGTTACCGACTCGTAGCGCAGCGGAAGTAGAGTCGATGACGATCGGCGGTGCAGATCCCCGCAGCTAGGATTTACAACCTCCCAACCGCGAGGATGTATACCCTCGTCTTCCCTTCGGACAGCCCTCCGGGAGGCGGTCGAACAGTCCCCCGGACGGTGTCGCGGATAGCCCTTCGGGAGGACCTTCGAAACTCGAACGGTCACTCGGACAGCCCTTCGGGAGGACTCACAGAACTTGGACCGTCACTTGGACAGCCCTTCGGGAGGCACTCACGAACAGCCCCTCGGGCACTAAGATCAAAACTACGACCTCTCTACAGAGTTGCACACATACGGTGTCATCTATCCGGCAGGGCTTCGCCGTCCAGAACTAGTTTCCACCGGAACCCAGACAGCCTTTCGGCTCTACGAAACTCTTTTTGTGGGAGGGAGAGAGAAGCCAGATCATTGCATGGCACTTGTATGTGAGAAGGGATGAAGTTTGTGGGCAGCCCACTCTCCTCTATTTATAGGAAAGCCAAGGGGTAAAGTTGGCATTCACAAATACCAAAAGTACCCCCACTTTATGTCATTTACATAAAGAATAAAGCAAAAAGGAGTGCCATGTGGAGCTCCATGGAGCTCCACCCTCCATGGCTGGCCACCCCTTGGGGGGCCCCCCAAAGGGGGCTTCCTTAGTGCCCAAGGCTTCTAGAAGCCTTTTGTGAAATTTCCCAAAAGGTGCTTTCCATAAAAAATCCCAAAAAGCACTTTTACTATTCATGATGACATTTTTCAGCGTCCGTTCGAACTGAAAATATTTATGTGGGATTAGAACATTTCCAGTACCCACTAAAATAATTTTCAACGCGTTCTGGAACAATTCCAGTTTAGTGATTTCATCTGCGAAAAGCATCTGAAGCGGTTTCGGCAGCTCCGGAACATTTCCGGTTTTCATCTCCGAAAATTCCAGAAAGTTTCCAGAATAATTCTGGCACCCTCCAAGAATTATCAGGTATGTCCCGAAACCAATTTGACTTTATGGTATCCTCTGAAACAACTTTTCAGTATCACCGGAACTCATCCGGTGACCTCTCTCGTCGGAACTTTTCCGCTGTCTCCGGAAAACTTTTTCCGAAAACTTTCTCTCAGACTCCCTGTCTAGTATTCAGCAGATAGATGACCCTGAAGCGTGTGACCCTATAGGTTCGGTGAAGTATAGACATGACCCAGAACCCCTTCCGATCAATGATCAACATCGGAGCCGTGGACACCCATATTGACCCCTATACCCACATGAATGAATATTCGAGTGAACCTCCAGTTGCCGTGTGCTATTCCTGTTGCTTCGCGATATGTTACAAATACCCGAGGTGAGACATGATGGCATCCCCGTGGGTCAACAACTTGTCCACTATGCCAGTTACCTCGTTACCGGTATTTGTTCTCTTTTCTCGTTCCCGTGTTCCGGCATCCCCGTGATCAAATCACAAAGTGTCTGGCCAGACGATGATGGATACCGTAACACCGAGAGGGCCCAGAGATATCTCTCCATCGTCGGAGGAGCAAATCCCAATCTCGAGCTATCAAGTTACTTGACACACTTTTCCATGAACCCGTAAGCCGCCGTAATAGCCACCCATTTACGGATGACGTTTAACAAACCCCAAAGTTCATGAATCAAGCATGAAGAAACTCGATACTCTCATGGTCTGAGGAATCATGCAAACGTTAACCATCTCTGTGTTATTTACCATTAACTTGTGACGAAAGTATCCCATAGCATAACATCAATTCGGGTCGATTCAACACAAATGTTCTTCTAACATTGTGCCCTCAAAGTTGCCGGCATAGTCATGCCCATGATCAGGAAAACAGAACCATCATGCAACACTTGAGCTGGTCTCAGAGGCCAGACTAGGAATACATTTTACCGTTTATTATTCCACACGTGCATATGAGTCTTCCTCCGAGCCTCGTGGTTATTGTAGACTCGAGAACCATAGCAGTTATAGCATGGAACATAAACCTAATAATGAACAGGGAGATAATCAATAACATTTATTATTGCCTCTAGGGCATATCTCCTACACGAGCGTGTTGGGTAACAGTAGTGCACCCCTGCAGGCATGAATAATCTATCGATAGCCGGTCCTACGGTAAAGGACGCTCAGTTTGTATATCCCGATCTACTACTTGAACTGGATACTTGTTACTTAATTGAAGCTTCGGGATCGCTTTCTCGCAGGGAGTCGAGGAATGATTTTTAAGCTGTACTTCAACATGTTTGCTTAATAAAATGCTATCCTACTCTCTTCTATTGCTGCAAGATGATGGCTTGTGAAGATGTTTGAAGATGCTAGTTTTCGATAGGACTAGGCTCTCTCTCTCTATTCTGGCAATTCTGCAGCCCAGTCCACATATACAGCCTTTTTCCTCTTTGATAATGTTGCATATGTAGTGTAGATCCTTGCTTGCTGAGTACTTCGGATAAGTACTCACGGTTGCTTTGTTACCTCTTTTCCCCATACCCCACATTGATGATACATCAGACGATGGAGCCCAGGAGCCAGATGCCACCTCAGGAGCTTACTACCAGGAGGGTCCAGACGGCATATACTACTGGATCGAGCCAGCCGACCAGGAGTAGGATCGGAGGCTCCCAGGCAGGAGGCCTACGCCTTTCGATCTAGAGTCGCTGTTTGTGCTAGCCTTCTTAAGGCAAAAACTTGTCTAACTATGTCTGTACTCAGATAATATTTGTATGACTGACTTATGTATTCGGATCTTCGGATCCCTGGTCTGTAATATTGTGGATCTCCGTTTATTTGTGTTAGAGTTGTGTTGTGATATCTTCCCGTGAGTCCCTGTGCTTGATCGTGCATGTTTGCGTGTATGATTAGTGCACGATTGAGTCGGGGGCATCATAGGCCAGCCTCCGCCGCCGCCGCAGCTGCAGCCTCGGCCTTCTTCTTCTTCGCGGCTTCTCTCACCGTGAAGTACTCCCTCTCGAACTGCACCAGCTCCGGTTGCTCAGGACGAATCTTCTCAATCGTCGCCTTGTCGAGGTTATGAGCCCGATCTGCAAAGCGCGCAGCGGTTCTCCTTCTCCTGCTCGCAGATCACCATCCGCACCGGCGGCGAGAGGAACTCGACCTCCGTGAGTCTACACACGTCGGGGAAGTTCATCTCCGCACGCGGCCGGCCGAACGTCCACGCGCCATAGTGTTACGCGTGCGCAGTGAGCTCCGGCGTGTCGAATGTCCCCATCCACCAGCGCACGTTGTCAACGGTGATCTCCGCTGCATAGCGTCCGGAGTCCCGTAGCCGCACAGCGAGGAAGCCGGTCGACGGTCTTGAAGCGGCGACATGCGATTCAGCAGCGATTCGCACGGAAATGGTAAGGGAACGGTGGGGCGGGGCTCGATGGCGGCTGATCTCGTGGATTTAGGGGGGGGGGGGGGGGCTTGCGGGCGGGGGGGACGGGTGATCGGCGGCGGGTGGCTGGGGAGGGGGGGGGGGGGAGGACGCGCGAACGGTTTCAGCGTGGCAATTGAGTCTCGCACGCGGCCCTTTTAGATATACATCACCTCCCTTGGTGATGTATATTTGCAACTTGGCCCAAAATTATACATCACACCCCAAATTGTAAATCACCGGAAAGGTCTACACCACCTGTTGGAGAGGCATTTTTGGCCCCAGGTGATGTAAAAAGTTATTATAGGTCACTGTTGGAGATGATGTATTTGCAAAAATAACTAACTTTTACATCTTTAAGGCCCAAAACTCCCTTTCCAACAGATGATGTAGATGCAAAAAAATATTACAGTTGTGTTTGATAGCAAAGTATTATATAAACCAAAGTATAAAAAACTACAGTTATTTTGCCTAGGTATGATATGCTAACATCCTCGATGACATATTTTGTTGTAGAGATCGTATTTTTCTTTTCTATTTTGTTCGAACACTGCAGTAATTTTTGTTTGATAACGAAGGTCACAGGTTCGAGACCTGTATGGGCCATAGTATTTTTCTTTTCTATTTTTTTCACAATGGAAAAAATAAAAATGAATTTAATGGCTTCGCCCTGGTTCGAACCGGAGACCTTCACTGTGTTAGACTAACGTGACAACCAACTACACCAAGAAACCTTGGTGTACTTTCCATTACAACGAAATTTTTTATAAGATTAACTAGTGTTCAGCATTCTCATACAATACACATCGTGTGCTGCTGATAACACTATTTTTACACGACAAGTGTCCATTAAGTATGGATTTTCATGGAAATAAGTCCCAGCATTGTATTCCAGGATTTATGGAGATGAGCCCGCAATAAATTATATATATATTTTTTTTAGAAAAGGAGGAGGACCCCCGGCCTCTGCATCTGGACGATGCATGCAGCCACTTTATTAATTATTCACATAAGACCTTACAAAGTCATACAACAGTAAGACTAAAGCCACCGTCTAGGCAACATCTGTCGCTACTCCTATCCAGTTGATATAGGGATGCCGATAGTCTGGGCCTAATACCAAACAGACCTCGCAGCCAAACCTAACATCTAAGACCTGAGGTCCCAACCAGGACGTCTGCCGGGTATGGGGCACCCACCAGTCCGGCGCACTCCTCAACCAGGACGCCAGCCGGGTATGAGGCCGCCACAGCCACCTGCCACCAATCCATCTTCAGTGATGTACTGCTGCTTCTACCTCGCCCGGTCTAGCTGTCGTCGATGCCACCACGACGCCAGACAACGCCACCATCATGTGCTCGTCCATCATCACACACCCACCGGCGAGACCCCGCTGCTCCATGCCGCCGAGACCCACCGTCGTCGACGCGAGAGAAGGCACGCCACACCACCTCACGCCTCTTCCATCCGGCGCCGCTCCACAAACGATGCCCCCAATAGGGAACACGACACTGCAGCGCCGCCATCGTCCGATCCGGTGATCTTAGGATTTCTCCCGGAGCGACACGAGCAGGTTGACGATAGTTGCTTGACGATGCCTTCATTAAGGTAACGCCGTAGACGCCGCCATCGCCCGCCATGACCGGAGTCGGCTCGGATTTCACCGGCGACTATGTCTCCCCAACTCGCCGCCAGTGCTAATAGTGGGATCCAAGATCCGTCACTACCAGCCTGGCCAACCGCCTTCGGTGGAGAAGGCAGCCACCGCCACCATGCCCGGGCCAAGAGACCCGGACGTCCTCGTGCCGCGAAGATTACCCAGGGGGGATCTCCTCTTGCCGTTGTCAAGACGAGGTGCAGCCGCAGTGGATCTCGATCCAAACCCCTCGGGCCCAGATCAGATCTCATCGCAGCCAAAATCTCATCCGCCAAACGGCCGCCGGAGATCTCCTAGCCACCGCCAACCCGCTGCGCACTGCCGTTGGAGGAGGAGGGAGATGGACGCCGCTGCCCCCACACGTTACCGCCGGCCGAGGACAGCGCCGCCGCCGCAGCCTCACCACAGGGGCTTCGCCCCGCGGCGTCCTCAGCGACGGTGGCGGTAGTGGGAGGCGATGGAAGGGGAGGGCTGAGGGCGGTGTGCAGTGGCGAACCTACGTGTTGGCTGTGGGGTCAGCTGACCCCACAGCTTTTGTGAAAAACAGCCGTAAAACATTGTTCAGTTATTGTTCATCATGAAGAAAAAAATAACAAAAATTACCACTGACCCCACAGATTGTTAGGGCTGGCTTCGCCGCTGGCGGTGTGGACGGGGACTCCCTGGGGGCGGCGCGGCGCCGCCGCCTCGGGGGAGCGAGGTCGGGCTATATAGATCAAGAAAGGACCTTGGACGGAAGAAAAATACCACGGTGCCATGCCAATGAAACATGTACATGGGCACATGAAGAAACAAAAACACATGCGTTCAACATGATGACGGGGAATCCCCACCTGGCGCAACATGTCTCGAACCTAGCATCAACGTTGAAAAGAGCTAACCGACACCTCCAATTCAAATGGAGGAGGAAGAGTCCCCTGGTGCAAACGAAGATGTTGAAGAACATGCATCGATGATGAGCACAAACTGGGGGGTCAAACCGAAGTAGGGCTGACAACATTAGATATCAAGCTCACGTCAATCCATTCTCTGCCGACGCCAACGGACCTCCGAAAAGGAGGTTGAAGGAGAAAATGGCAGCTTGATCGAGGCGAGACCAAGAATGGGCACCACACTTTTTTTTTCTCTTTTCATATCTGTGATTTTATAGTACTCTACTTTTGTAGGGAATTTTATACTACTCTAATTTGGAAGGAAACTGACTCGTGGCTAGGGATGCTAACGGAGTGATAACGGGCGAAACTTGGTGCTGCCACGTTTGCTTTCATATTTTTTTCGAAAAGTGAAAACCAATACAGAAACCCAAGAAACAATACGGAAACAAATACGACCAGAAAGAAAATCAGAGCGAATACGACACGGACACGGAGATGGAATCGAGTGTTCACCGAACTAAAGACCCCTTGAACCGTAGAAAAAACACGATGAAACCAACAAAGAACAATTGAACTATCGCAACACAAAAACTTGGAAGGCGTCCAAATATTAAGATATGTCATGGATATATAATAAGATATCCATTTGTCCATAATATTCAACTTTGGAACGCATCAAACAATCAAACATTGCAGGGCAAATCACAATACTGCTCGGTCATATTGGTGACATATTGTTGTAGACTAGAACACAATTCACACATCACTGTTTGCATAGTTGATAACTTAAATAAATATAGTAGTACTAGTACTGTAGTACACACTTCAACTCCGCAAGAAAGTGTCCATGATGCATTGATAGTACTGTAGAAGTTGGGCCATATGGGCCATTCTGCCTGTCATGTGTAGGGCCTAATTATGTGTATGTCATGCTAGACTAAAAAAATTGTGTTTGTCGGGCTACAAGATAGCCATATGTTCATAGTCAACACGAAAAGTTCCGTATTTACAGAAATGGAAAAATTCCATTTCCGCTTTTGTTCCGCCGGAAAAAAATTGTAATGTTTCCATTTTCCGCTTTTGTTTCTCCGGAAAGTTTCCGCTCCATTTTCATCCCTACTCGTGGCATTATAGTACTAGTTTTTTTTTCCACTAACGAACAGACGTTGGACCTTTTATTCACAAGCCCAACTGCATAGATGTGCCGCATCTCGCAGTCAACCTTTTTTTTTTTGTTCTTGCTGGATAGCCCTGTAAAAAAGGAGTTTTTTAAGGGAATTTTAGACTACTCTAGTTTGGATGGAAACGGACTCGTGGCATTATTATAGTAAGTAGTTTATTTTTCAGTGACCGACGGACGTTGGGCCTTTTATTCACAAGCCCAGCTGCACAGACGTGTTGCATCTTGCCAAGTCCAATTCAGCCTTTTGTTTATTCTTGCTGAATAGCCCCGTCAAAAAATGTTTACCGAAAAAGGCTTTCGCCCCGCTTTATATATAAAGCAACAATCACTTACAACGAGCGATACAACACACCACACGACACGCACCCAAGGCAACATACAAAGGTCCTAAGAAGCAACCAACACACCCCCAAACAATTCCAAGACAACAACATATACACATTAGGCTCACTTGGAAGTCGAGGGAGCACTCAACCGGGAACAAGCCACCGAGAAGAGACCAAGCTGCAAGCCGTCGATCAATGAACCCCAAGGTGGTGCCTTCAAGAAGGATACGCCACCAGAGTGCCGCCACCACCCGATCCAGAGGATCAAGATTTTCATCCAGGGTACCTTAGAGGACATGGAGCAACCACAACGGAGTCTTTAAGAAGATGACGACGTCCTCGGGCGCCGCCTCCGTCGGCCAGGACATGCCAAGCAGGATTTTCATCCAGGTCAAACACACTCCGCCTCCGAACAGATTGCGGATAGTCCTGGGGACAGAGCCGCATCACCGCCACCGATCGACAAGCACCAGCCGCCATGCCGCCCACGCCACCATGGAGACTGGCCTGCACCTGAGCCGCGAGCTCCGCCCACGAGCACGCCGCTCCTGCCACCAAGGCCGCCGCCCTGCATCCCGACACTCTGGAGACCGACAAAGGAACAGACTTGGAACCGACCGACCAATCCCTAGCACGGACAGAGCCACCGGTGACCAGCCTGCCCCAAACACCTCAAGCCCAGAAGCACTAGGCAGGGGAAATGGGGAGGAGAGGAGCGGAGCATGTCCGGGCCGGCGCCCCTGCACCGGTAACGGGTGGGGAGCCCACCCATCCCTCCTGCAACCTTCCCAGACGTCCCCCCTGACGCCTCGCCATGGCCTCCAGCCAGCTCTACGCGGCACAGCAGTGGCCACCCGTCCACCATGGCGAGGGTCACCGGACCGTCCGAACCCTGCAGCCAAAGAGGGCCTCCAAAGCGCCCAGCCTCCAAAGACCCATGCCGCCACCGTCTGCCGCCGCACCCTGCAGCAGCAGGCCGTATGCCGCAGCGGACCACGCCCAGAGCCACGACCTCGCGAGGTCATGGCCAGCCCCCCCGCGCCGCCTGCCAGGAAGGAGCCGGCAGATCTGAAGCCGCCGATTTGGACCCCCGTTGCAGACAGGCCCGCGCCGCCTCCGCCGCCACGGCGCGCATCTCCGCCGGCAACACACGCAGCCCTCCACGCCAGAGCAGCAGCAACCAGCGCCGTCGCGCCCCACAAAGCGCCGCGTCCCGGAACGAAGGGGTCGTCCCGCGCCGCCCACCACTGCTCTGAGAGGAGAGGAGGCCCCGCCGCCGCCGTTACCGGCCGGGCATTGCCCGCCGGCGAGCTCCGGCGGCGGCGAGGAGAGAGGAGGAGGAGTGGAAGGTAGGGGCGGCGGCGGCTAGGGTTCCCCCCGTCGCTCGCGGGAGGGGGGGGGGGGGGGGGGGGCTCTCGCCAAAAAATGTTTTAGCATGCTTTCGTCAGGTGATGCCTCCTGTGTCAAAAAATCCCCGTAAAAAAAAGAGTTTTAGCATGCTTTCGTCAGGTGATGCCTCCTGTGTTTCATACCATCTACTCAGCCTTGCTAAGGGTTAAGAAACAACATTCAGTGTTGGCAACATTTTTGTTCTTCCATGATCTTTCTTCTCTACTCCAAGGTGAGTATTATACTGTTGCTTAATGCTTTGTTTTAGAATGTTTAATTTTTATCTTTATGCAGCGACGTGAGATACATACATATGGATTAAGTTATGAATAAATATTTTATTATTGCAGCCAGCTACCACTATCTGTGTTTCGTTCCTGATACATGGTTTAGTTTGCTGGAACATGAACCTGAACTAAACAAGTGCAAGGGCTTGATTACATGGTGGTCCTAGCACTATTTGTGCCCCAAAGTACACATAGATACTTAAGATTGGTAAAAGAATTAAATCATATATATATGCCTGGCAACTTGAGTCTGGAACCAATTTGAGTAATTATAACCAACTAACCTACTGGCTGCCGTCGAAGCGGGTATAACGATATATGTATCATCATGTTTCTATTACAGGCCTTTACCTAGTTCTACCATCTGGCTAACCAATTCGGATTTCATTTTTTTGTCCACAAACATAGCGTGCATTATGTTAATTACTCCCTCCGTTTCTAAATATTTGTCTTTGTAGAGATTTCAAATGGACTACCACATACGGATGCATATAGACATATTTTAGAGTGTAGATTCACTCATTTTGCTCCGTATGTAGTCACTTGTTGAAATCTCTAGAAAGACAAATATTTAGGAACGGAGGGAGTAATTAACATAATGCACAACACAGATAAGAGACATTAAGGTTAAATATGATTAGATTTGAGAGAAAACCACAAGGGGACGGTGGCGCAGTTGGCTAGCGCGTAGGTCTCATAGCTAAAGCGAGTGATCCTGAGGTCGAGAGTCTTACCTAGCAACAATTCCAATTGCTGTACCTAGTGCTCAAATTTCATTTTCTACCCCTAGTACTGTTGCTGGACGAATTCCTGCGCAGCTGCACTCCATCAGGCATGACTCAGGTCTTCAGAGCCAAGCTGAAGCCGCCAGACTGCAGGTTGGCAACCTGGAATGAAACACAAACCAAGCAGCAACATCTGTTAATTCCACAACTCACATGATTGATTCGCCTCGCCCTCGCCCAGATTGTTTAATCACGACTCTGACAACAACGGGGAACAATGGATGGATGGATGGACAAACATCATCCATATGTACCTTTCTTTCCTCGCAAATCTTCAC
The DNA here is from genome assembly GCA_011799875.1 of Thinopyrum elongatum. Taxonomy (NCBI): domain Eukaryota; kingdom Viridiplantae; phylum Streptophyta; class Magnoliopsida; order Poales; family Poaceae; genus Thinopyrum; species Thinopyrum elongatum. The sequence goes on along the minus strand of CM022299.1, from coordinate 665,642,761 downwards.
TTCTTTTTGTAAAGCACTCCACTCTAGTTACATCATCAGACAGATGATAATATATGTATGTAACACACACTGCCGCTGCTGCCTCTTTCACATGGAAAGATTCTCGTGTTTTTCAACCGCAAAGGCATCATTAGTTAGAGGGGACAAAGAGGATGCATGACGGAAAGGGTTAGGGCATTCCATCTTGGTACATACCCTTTTCTTCAGAACCAAACCAGGCAACACAACATACACTAGATAATTCTTCAAAACACATGACACATCCATATCATCATCAAAAAATAAACCTAAGGAAGAAAATTTGTAACAACTCTTATTCGTACACATGATGCTAGTTGGTTCGTTACCAGCATCCATCTTTCAAGAAAAAAATGGAAATGAAAAGGGATTTTTGTGTATCTTTTCCTATTGTATAATAATATATATGGCTTTATTATTATGTACGTAAGTGTTGCATGATGATTTGCGCACACATCACATCACATAAAGTCAAAAACAGTGACAAAAAAGATCGAACAAAGACAAATATTTACAAGAATGGACAGTGAAATGGGAAACTAGACAAGGGCGAAGATTTATTGCTGTATTGTGTAGATGGCTCCTTCGAGCAAAGATGATTTTCCTACTTGCTCCTTGTGATGATTTTTCTTATGATTCATCCTCTTCTTAATTTTTTCTTCTTCCCATTATAAGATGGATATGCAACGTTTATCCCCATGTATACTTCCATGGCTTTAAAGGTCGCAAACTAAAGATTCACTTGATGATGATCGACTAAGTGACGTGGCCAGTATTTCATATGTCGACTTGGGTGATCCATGCATGCCAGCCATTATTTCCTATCCAGGTATAGAGAAGGGAGGGATACCGCGAAAAACGCAGTTCTTCTTCCTTGAGATAGTGTCCTCGCTCCAAATAAAATTGAACAAAATCTGGCTATGTGCATCCTATGATGCAAAAGTCAGGGTGATTATTTTCTCTTGGAGTGCTTAGATCGGGTATATATATAGTTGCCATTAATTACCCGCTTGCGCATATGGCTTTCATCACTATGTAGCTGTTGCAAGATGATTTGCATACCCATCCCATCATAGACACAATGACAAAAAGGCTCCAACAGCTACGAATACTTGCAAACGTCGACAGTGAAATGGGAATCCTGATAGCCAAGGATTTTGTTGATCGCTCTAACTAGCAAAGATGGGTTTTCTTGTGGTTCATAATATCATTATAAGAAAGGACAAAAAAAAAAGGGCTCCGGTGATCTGCTTATTATTTTTTTAGGGGGAAAAGCAAAGCTTTTATAACTTAACGATGCTTAGGCAAATCGCCCATCGCACAGGCAGCCACATTGGCTGGTACATCGGACTCCCACAATACACTGTGGTTTGGTTCGCACACATGACCCATAGTAGCAAGTTCATGTGCAACATTATTCGCACTACGCCTACAGAAAGAAATAACATGTTTCGAAAACCAAAGCCTAAGCTTGATGTCTTCAATGACAGCCGAATATGCAGATGAGTCAACTTTCTGCAGGTCCAGCACATCGGAAAGGAGCTGTGAGTCTGTTTCAAACACGACGCGAATCATTCCCATATCAGCTGCAATGGATACCGCATGTGACATGGCATGCACCTCGGCAGCAAACGCATCTTGGACATTTTCTTGCCGCCTTGCTTGAGCACAAATGATATCCCCCTCTACTGTCCGTGCCACTACACCCCAGCCAGCATGCTTATTCTTTTCATCATATAAAAAGGGAGATACCGGGACATGGAGTATTTGATCCCGAGCTCATATGCTCCCGCATGAACAGTAAAATCGAAAAAAATAGTAAAAAAACTCAAAAAAATCTGAATTTTTTTCCTGATGAACATTGACAAATTTTCTAGCTGCGTGTAAAATTTCAGTTCGAAATGATATTCGTGGAGGTCTGGGCGAAAAAAATAAAATCGATGATCCAAAAAGACTATTGTTAGAAGCATTTTGGAGCATCGATTTTGTTATTTTTGCCCAGACTTCCACGAATGTCATTTCAATCTGAATTTTTGCACGCACTTAGAACATTCATCAATGTTCATCAGAAAAAAAATTCAGATTTTTTTGAATTTTTTTACTATTTTTTTTGATTTTACTGTTCATCCGGGAGCATACGAGCTCGGGATCAAAAGAGGACTTTCGGAGATACCGTATAAGTCATATTCAGTTTTGCCAAATATCTTGTATGAAAAAATTTGAATAGTACAGGAGGCCTATTAGCTCAGCTGGTTAGAGCGTCGTGCTAATAACGCGAACCTGTATGGGCCAATCTTTTTTTTGTACACAGTTGTGGATAATAGAACGAAAAAAAAAAACAAATTTGGTTGGCTTCGCCCGGGTTTGAACCGGAGACCTTCAGTGTGTTAGACTGACGTGATAACCAACTACACCACGAAACCTTGATGACTGTTCAATCGGTAACATTTATAAGACTATTAAGCGTCCAACAATCTCCAAAGACATGCAAAACATCATTCACTGTTGGTCCACTATTTTTACAAGACGGATGTCCTTTAAGTTTTCCATGGCAATAATTCACTGCATTATGTTCTAAGATTTATGGAGACAAACCTGCAATAAATTATAGATCGGTGCCAATGAAAGCACATGGAAAAGACACCCAAACACACCTGTCCAACATGATGCTTTAGAAATTCCCTTCTACCATGATGTATCTAGGATAGTAGTCATTAGTGAAAGAACAATAGTTATACAAACGAGTGAAGTGAACCCATCTCCAATAGTCCAACGATTTTTATCTTTAGACCATTCTGATCCATTTACGAACATTACAGTGAATGTGATCACGATATTTATGGCTCCCACATAAATAAGAAGTTGTGCAACAGCTATAAAGTAGGAATCAAATAATAAAATGGAATAAGGATACATAAACAAGAACTAATCCCCGTGAAAAGGCAAAATAAATGGGGTCGGTAAGTAATACTACTCGGAAACCCCCTAGTAGAAGAACAAATCGCCCAAATAACATAAAAATCTCATCTATTGGTCCAGGTAAATCCATTATGGATAAAATGAAATTAATAGTATTAAAATTTTCATGAGCTAACTAAAACTAAAGGATTCAAGAGGAAAAATGGATTATGGTAAATTTTCTGTGTATCAGTTGTATAGTTAGAAATTATATTATATCACGAAAACCTAGTATGACTTAGACTAAGAAATAATTTCCAATAAGCAGTAGTTATTTATTTTTATTTTAGTTTAATAAATAATTATTAGATTTTATAACAAAAATGCAAAATCAAAGTTTAGTAATCAGTAATTGATCTTGAATTCAAAGAATTTTCTTCGTTCATTTTACTTTTAGAAAAATCCTAATTGTTTGAACTGTGCAATCTCCCACTATGGAGAGGCGAGACTGGGAACCTAATTTTGTTTATTTTTCTACACATGCATATGAGTTTGCTCCGGAATCTCACATTCAAGAGCTATATCAATTCTAGCACAGAAATATGAATATGACTTGCAAACGTGGAAATAAATAATAACATTTATTATTGTCTCTAGGCATATTTCCAACACTAGTCATGATGGAGATGATGCATCAAGGAGCACCAATAGGGTTGCAAGAAAAGCTCGAGGCTCGTGAGCCACTCGAGATCGACTCATATTTTGGCTCGACTCGAGATCGAATCGAAAAGAAATGAGGCGAGTATAAATAGTTTATGTAGCTCGATCAAGAAACGAGCTAATCTTGAGCCAACTCTGGCTCGCTCAATTTTAGCTCGATATCATATAATTATATTACATAATGTTGATATATATTAAAAATAAATGGAATAATTTGTTACTCCCTCCGTTCCAAAATATAGTGCGTCCTCGGTTTCCGCGCTTCAACTTTGACCATAAATTTAACCAACGAAACCGACTGCGGCGGGAGCAAAAATTATACCAGTGAATTTGTATGCAAAAGAAGTTTTCAATTATATTATTTTTGCTTCCGCCGCAGTCGGTCTCGTTGGTTAAATTTATGGACAAAGTTGAACCTCGGAAAGCGCGGGCGCGCTATATTTTGGAACGGAGGGAATACCACATAGATAGTCAAAAGAAAAAAAAAATACGTACCATATGTTGTGTACGATTTTTCTCCATTTTACCTACTGCCAACTTTTTCACGCACTCTCGGTTCAATCTTAGTGGCCTAATATAGCAACCAAACCTGGAAAGATACCAAAATTTGGCATGGAATATGTGATGGTGATGTTGTGTGTATAAAAAAATCCAGGTCGACCGACGAAGCAACCGACTCTCGAAACCATGACTCTTTCGGTTTCTGAGCAGTGTACGTCACAACTTTTGTGAAACCTTCTCAAATTTTTAGCACAGCCTTTGGAGATGACATAATGACACGGTACGTGCCAGGTTTCATATTTTCTGACTTTGTTTCCATTTTTATAATTAAATCTAGTAAGCTACATGTTTGGGGTCGAGTTTGGGTACCCTAAGGTTTGGAATTCCTTTTTTTTTCTGGGATAAGGCCTAAATATATCAAAAAGAATTTCGTCCCGCTTTATATATAAAGCAAAATAAGGCCTAAATATAGGCCGCAGAGGATTACTAGTTATTGTATGGATGGTGTAATTTCTAAAATCTGTCATACACTCAAATCATGTTTGCCAAGGATATAAAATAAATATCAATCAGTGTTAGCAACTTGTTCTTCCATGATAGGTGAACATTATACTAATGATCATGCTTCATGCTTACCTTGATGATGCGAGTTGTGATGAGAATATCGTACATACATCCATATATGGATTCTTATCACAGCCAGCCATTATCTGTTTTTATATCGGATATAGATTGGTTTGCTGGCACATGAACCTGCATAAAAAAAAGTGAAAGGGCTGGATCACATGGTGGTCCATTTGTGCCCCCAAAGTACACTTTGATGGAATGATAGGATCCAGAGCGCACCTTGACAAGTAGGCTCCATATTTTCTTATCTTCAGAACCGTGGGGCCGTTGGAATCTTGAACTGATTGGTTGATAGTTCTTATCATTGTGTCTGCCATGAAATGAACAAGATGAGCTTGCTTGCTGTTACTGCATCAGCTTTGCTGAAATGTATGCACACAGCACACCATTTGGAATCTCTGGAAATTGCATACGTAAAACTGGTGGTGGGAATGAAGATGAGTAGAATCAGGTCTCTTACTTATGCCTCGCAGCTGAGGTTCGGACCACACTGTTTTACTGGCTTGAGAGATGATATTAATATTGAACGTTGGATAAGAAGCAAAAGCATAACGGGGCGGTGGCGCAGTTGGCTAGCGCGTAGGTCTCATAGCTAAAGCGAGTGATCCTGAGGTCGAGAGTTCGAGCCTCTCTCGCCCCAACTTTTTTGCTGTCATGGATTTAATTTATTTCACTTTTGGCTCCTATTTAAACTGTAAAAAATAGGTCTGAACTTGTTTCCACTTTCCTGGTGCTTAGCTCGTATGCAACCAGGAAACTTCATGACAACTTTTTCTTTTCATTTTTTCCATCACATGGATTAGGCCGGCGGTACTGCAATTCAAGAGATAAAGGAACAACAAAACAAAAGAGCAAAAAAGAAGATAACGGACAACACCTAGAGCAGAAAAAGCTTCAGGCCATCCTCCCACTCTTTCAAATGCCTCCACTCACTATGTGTTCATCCCTCAGGTGCCAAGGATCAAGTCGAAACCACAGGCTCCTTCTTTTCTCAACGCACTCATATGTTCCTTTGTTTCTTCGCAAATCCCCCCTTCTTTTCGTAAATCACCCCACTCCGCTCTAGTAACACGTCACATTATATAAACATATACAACACGTGCTGCTGATATCGCTTCTTTCTCATGGAAAGATTCTCCTGTTTTTTAATCGCAAAGATCATTAGAGGGGACAAGAGGATGATCGAAAGGGTTAAGAGCATTTTATCTTGTTACATATGGGGGATTTCCCTTTTCTCAAGAACCAAACCAAGTGCAACAACATACAGTACACAATTCTTCAAAATGCATACACGCACATGGAAATACTTCTTTTTTCGCCGGGAAACACACATGGTAAGACTTTGAACGCCACTTGACACATCCATACGTATATGATCAAATATCAGTCGTAAGAAAGGGGGAGATTCTGTAACAACCCTCGGTTGTACATGGCATGCTAGCGGGCTCGTCACCAGCATCCATCTTTCGCCCAAGAATCAAAAAATGAAATTGAAAAAGATTTTTGTGTATTTTTTTCTTTCTGTATAATAATATTAGGCTTTATTATTATGTAACTGTTGCATGATGATTTGCGCACACATCACATCACATAAAGTCGGAAACAGTGACAATTTTTTTTGAGCAATGACAAATATTTACAAGCATAGACAGTGAAATGGGAAACTAGACAAGGATGAAGATTTATTCCTACGAGCAAAGATGATTTTTTCCGGTTGCTCTTGGTGATGATTTTTCTTCAGATTTATCCTCTTCTTACTTTTTTTCTTCTCATCATAAGATCGATGTACTCCCTCTGTAAAGAAATATAAGAGTGTGTCCATGGCTTTGAACGTCGCAAACCAAAGATCGACATGATGGTGATCGATTAAGTAATGTGGTCATTTATTTCATATAGTGTCTTGTTTGCTCCATGCTAGCCGTTATTTCCTATCCAAGAATAGAGAAGCGAGGGATACCATGAAAAACGTAGTACTTCTTCCATGAGATAGTGTCTTCGCTCCCAAAAGAAATGGCTATGTACATCTTGTGATGCACAAGTCGAGAGTGATTATTTTCGCTTGGAGCGCTTATAGTGGGTATAGATAGTTGCCATTACTTGCCCGCTTGCACATGTGGCTTTTATCACTACGTAGCTGTTCCAAGATGATTTGTGTAACCCATCAAATCACCGAAACAATGACAAAAAGACCCAAAGAGCGACGAACACTTACAAACATGGATACTGAAGACTTTGTGTTTGCTGGAGTTTTTTTCAATAATATGGCTGCATGCATCTTTCGGATGCAGAGGCCGGGGGAAGTCCTCCTTTTCAAAAAAAAATATATATATCTGTTGTAGCATTCTGCAGATCGCTCCAATGAGCAAAGATGGTTTTTCTTGTGATCCATAAGATCAGTATAAGTAAGGACCACAAAATGTCTCCGTTGATCTTCTTGGTCTTTTCCTCTCACTACAAAGAAGATATCATACAACACCTATTCAGGTTTTACAAATATATAAAGTGGCAAACTAAGAAAATAGAAAATGGCCTATTAGCTCAGCTGGTTAGAGGTCGTGCTAATAACGCGAAGGTCACAGGTTCGAGACCTGTATGGGCCATCATTCTTTTTTTTTTCTTTTTGTTTTTTCACACAATGGAAAAAAGTAAAAAAAGTAAAATTGATGGCTTCGCCCGGGTTCGAACCGGAGACTTTCAGTGTGTTAGACTGACGTGATAACCAACTACACCACGAAACCTTTGGCGGCATTTTGATCCGCACAGTTTATTATAATACTAAACGTACAGCAATTTTGCAAGACAAATGTATCTTCACAAGACGTGTGTCCTTTACGTTTTCCATGGCAAGAAGTCACAACACTATATTCCAAGATTTATGGAGATAAACCCACAATGAATTATAGATCGGTGCCGATCAAAGCATATGGAAAATACACCCAAATACACATGTCCAACATGAATACATGATGTTTTTTTTTCTCGCAAAAAAAATGAATACATGATGTTTTGGGAATCCCTGTATCTGCATCGCCACTGAAAATAGTTGATCGACATTACAGCTCACTGCCTACTCCCACCAAATCGGGGGCGAGGAAACCAACCTTAGCATATCTTCCATTCTTTTTGTGAAGTACTCTACTCCACTAACATCATCAGATGATAATATATGTAGAACACGCACTCCCGCTGCTGCTTCTTTCTCGTGGAAAGATTCACATGTTTTTCAACCGCAAAGACATCATTAGAGGGGACAAGAGGGATGACGGAAAGGGCTAGAGCATTCAGTCTTGTTACATACGGGGAATCCCTTTTCTTTGGAACCAAACCAAGCTCAATAACAATTTTTTTGCAGGACAAGCACAACAACATACAATACATAATTCTTCAAAACACATACACAAATGGTAACGACGTAAGGGAGAAAATTTGTAACAACTCTCGGTTGTATGTGGCATGCTAGCGGGTTCGTTACCAGCATCTATCTTTTGCCGAGAAAATAAAAATGAAAAAGAAAAAGAATTTTGTGTATTTTTTATTTTGTACAGTTATATGTTTTTATTGTTTGTCACACATCACATCACACAGCAAAGACAAAAATATTTGCAAACATGGATAGTTGTATTTTGTGAATTAGTCATTGATAAAAAAAAGGACCACAACTCTGGCAAGAAACTGCGTATAACTAGAGTCCTAGGTCATTCGTGTCAATTGTTTTCCCTATATGTGAAAAAAAACATTGAAAATTAAAGATTAAATCAAGTTCGCATGCCTTAAGAAATTACGAAAACACTCATCAACTGTGGTGCGGCTCCGGCGTCCTGGCCAGTTTCAGCGTGCCTATCGTGTCCTCAGTGGCTGCCCCTGCATCCTCGGGAGAGGCGACGGTGCTCGTGTGCGCATGCATGCTTGTCCTGGGCAGAACAATGACGACGGTGACGGTGGCATCGTCGGTTGACATTGATTCTTTTGTATACACCCAACATACACCATCACATATTCCAAGCCAGAATTTGGCATCTTTCTAGATTTGTTTGCTATATTTATTTCACTAAGTGTATTTCTAGGATTTTAACCGATATAATTCAAATTTGAAATACAAGTGCGTTAAAAAGTTAGCAGAAGTGGGTTGAAAAGAGAAGAGAAGAAAGAAGATAAAATGAAAGAAAGGAACAGAAAGGAAATAAAGTAAAAGGAAAAAGGAAATAAAGTTTGTCGAGTGTTACACTCAGCAGAGCCACCTAATGGAGAAACACACAATCTGCGCGCTTTGTCCTGATTGGTTGGAAGGGGAGCGTGTGGATCGATGAGGTGCCATCACATGATAGATATAGCACACGAAAAAATCTCCTCTCTCTCTCTCTCTCATCTCTCCAATCTCTTCATCCTCATAGGCCACATACAGTTGCTCGTCTTCTTCACTGATGTCGCTACTCTTTCCTAGTCCTCGATGCTCCTCTTCTTCTTCTCCGAGCAGGCCATCAACGGGATAATCAGAGGTAGATGTCGTCAACGGACGCGCGGCGACCTCCTATTCCCGAGCTCATGTGCCCATTCCTCTGTCTCCCTTGCAGGTTATCACTGCCATTCCCCACTCTTGCTGGCCCATGAGGCGTAATGTGTGTCATGGCCAACATGTCACCCCTCTAGCGTCTTTCCCGAGAGGAAGAGGAGGCCGCCCCTACCGCAGCACCACCATGGCCATCAACCCTAGCTTCTACTAGCCATGGTCATGGCAGTAATCGTCCGTCATGGATCCATTAGTTCGCCACTCGGTCCAGGATAAAGGGATGAACCGGCGATCAGGCCCTTTTTTTTGTTTGTGTGCACAATGTTTGCCGAGTGTAAAACTCAACAAAGCTTTTCCACTTTTGCAAAGTGAATGCATTCTACACATATGCCATGTGGCATCTATTACCCCTATAAAAGCACGAAGGGTGGAGATCCCAAACATTTGCACCATACACATACTCGAATCCAACGTTCTGTATTGCTCCCACGTTCAGCACCAACCATATTTTAGCACCCTACACCGCACGCTCCCCCCCCCCCCCCCCTCTTCCCAAAAAATCATGCCCCCTCCTACTCTGGAACCACCCCCACACGATCGCTTCCCCTGCCTCCTCCATCGCCTTCATTGCGGCACACCATCACCTCCCTCCTTGCCCCGACACGCTTCTCTCTGATACCCACTGCCCCTCAGGGGTGCCTCCCTTAGGCATGTACCACCTAGCAACAGCGCCTCATGCACCTCCCTGCACTGCAAAGGCTCACCGCGCATCCGCTCCACCTCGGGCGCTCTCTGAAGAGCCATGTCGTCTCCACGGTCCACCTCCTTAGCCAACCATGCCACCCCATCCCTTGTCGAGCCCCTGTGGTGACAGTGGACGGCGACATCTCAACTGGAGGTGGGATGACCAGATCTCAAATTTCGTCACCGAATGTCTCTTTCTGTTCACATACCCCAATTCCTTAGTTTTTTTATTCGAGTAAACTATTTTGCGTTTTGCAGGTCACAAGGTGCTATGAATTTCATCTCCAATGCATCTTGTGAGGGGCGGGACAGGCTATAGAGCGAAGGAGAGTTGGGAGGTGGGGGAGGGGAGGAGGCGGTTGCCAATGGCACGTCGACGACAAAGGCAGATGAGTTTGGAAGTGGGATATCGGAGCCGCATAAATCTGACACCTTAAAACCTGGCTCATTCCCTCTTGAAATAACAAATTTGAAGTAGTTTACATCACAATGTTTGTCAAACCTTCTCAAATTTCATAGTACCCTCTAGGGATGATATAATGACACCATGCCAGGTTTCATGTTTCTCAGACTTTGTTAGCATTTTGTGTTATTAAAAACCAATAAGATCAATGTTCGGGATCGAGTGTTGGTACACCGAGGTTTAAAATTCCTTTCTTTTCATGGATAAGGCCCAAATATAGACTGCAGACGATCTAGTTACCGTATGCATGATGTAGTTTCTAAAATCTGCCACACACTCAAATCATCTTTGCTAAGGATGTAAAAAGAAATATCATTCAGTGGTTACAACTTGCTTCAAGGTGAACATTATAGAGTACTAATGACGATGTTTCATGCTTACCTGGCTGATGCGAGGTGTGATGAGAATATCGATACATACATCCATAAGCGGATTCTACATTCTATAGTATGAATAATATCTTATTACAACTTGCCATTATCTATTTTCATATGGGATAGATTGGTTTGCTGGCACATGAACATGGATAAAAGAAGTGCAAGGGCTGGACCACATGGTGGCCCATTTGTGCCCCCAAAGTACAGTTTGATGGAATGATGGATCCTTGAGAAGTAGGCTCCATATTTTGTGTCTTTTCTCTTCTTTTCTTGAGAACCGTGGGGCCGTCGGAATCTTGAACTGATTGGTTGATAGTTCTTATCCTTGTGTCGGCCATGAAATGAACAATATGAGCTTTTTAGGGATGTTACTGCATCAGCTTTGAAGAAATGTGTACACACACCATTTGGAGTTTCTGGAAGTTGCATACCTAAAACTGGGGCTGTGAATGAAGATGAGTAGAATTAGATCACCAATGTATACCTGGCAGTTTTACTGGCTTGAAGGAACATGTGACACTACAGCTTGAAGGAAGACAATAATCTTATGGGCTTGATGAGAACCGTATGCAACCACAAAGTTTTTGCTGTTATGGATTTAAACACATTCCTGGTGCTTTGCCCGTATGCAACCACAAAACTTCATGCCACCTTTTTTCCTTTTTCATTTTTGCCGCACCATCCAAGAAAAGGATCAGGTACTGCTATCGACAGATAACGGAACAGAAAAACAAAAGAGCAAAATCATGCTGGCGCAAGACAGATAACGGAAAAACAACAGCTAGAACAGAAACTAGTTCACCCAAACCCGCTAACAGCAAAACGTCATGACTGTCTCCCACCATGCTGGTGCCGTTTTATGTTACACGTTTTCGCCGCCCAACCTGCTGCTCCGTTGATCGCACATCTCAGGCATGGCACAACTTACTCAACCGTCAACAAACGGAACCGTGCGTGCATGTGTGTTCATTCCTCAGGGCCTCGGTTCTTGAGGATCAAGTTGAAACCGCCAGACAGGCATGAATATCGAAGCGAAGCGAAGCAGCGACTATTGCTCCAGTTGCTGTTAATTTAACATCTCACATGATTGATTCGCACCAGTTGTTAACGTTGTTCAACTGAAGACACTGAAAACAACGGGGAGCAGAGCAACGGGTGGACAAACATCATGAATTCATCATGATCCGGGCTGGCTGGGACAAAAGCTACTCGGCAGCAGGCTCAGGCTGGCCAAAACCATTTTGAATCAGGACTTGTCCAGGCCATTGCAACCTGCATATGTTCCTTTCTTTCCTCACAAATCCCCCCTTCTTTCCGTAAAGCACCCCACTCCGCTCCAATCCAGTAACACGGCACATGATAAACATAAACAACACGCGCTGCCGCTGTCGCTTCTTTCGCGTGGGAAGATTCCCCTGTTTTTCAATCACAAAGACATCATTAGAGGGGACAAGAGGATGATGGAAAAGGCTAGAGCATGCCTCCAGAAAATATACATCGACAAGCGGCAGCCTTTCCAAAACACCAGCAATTTGATCTTGTTGTTCCATGGAAGAATCATTTCCATCAGAACCAAATGGAGCACAACAACATACGTAATTCTTCAAAATACACACACACATGGTAATAAGAGGAACGCCAACGCGGCGCATCCGTACGATCAAAATCAATATAACAAGGGGAAAATTTTGTAACAACTCTCAGTTGTACATACATGGTATGCTCGCGGGTTCATCACCAGCATCCATCTTTCGCCCAAGAAACAAAAATGAAATCGAAAAAGAATTTTGTGTATTTTTTCTTTTGTATATATATGCCTTCAGAAAAAAACCTGGCATGTAATCTGCACTCTCCTCCCCTGTTAGTGCTTAGCACCCACCGTCTACCTCCCAATAACTGTCAAAATCCCGCAAAAAAGAAATACCCTCTCCTTTTTCCAAAATTTCTTCTGCATCCAAGAAGCATCAGAAGCTGAGCAGGGAGCGCCTACGCCGCCTCTCATACATTGCCGTCCTCTTCGTGCCGGCCTGCATGACCGGCATCATGAGCAACCTTCCGGTCTCGAGTTCCAGCCGCAGTGAGGATTTCAGCCGCTTCAGATGCCCAAAGCACAGCGCTCGGCTGGGGGATGCGCCCTGGAACTCTTGCTGCTCAGAGTGCAGGCCTTTCCTCTCGTACTTGGAGTGCCACTTCATTTGGAGGTAGGACAGGGATCTCCAGGGTGGCAGGGGCATGGAGTTTTGCTTCAGGGACCATTTCGCCGCGTCGACCATCACGTTCAGGAACTGCTTCAGTCTTGGAAGGGTGCCGACATAGACCACCGGGAGAGAGTCCAGCAGGGTGCCGTAAGGGTCGACTGCTCTGGCTATTTCAAAATGGCTCCTGAAGTCAATGTCGATGATCAGACGCTCTGGACCCGTCAGGTCATTGTCTATTATGACATCAATGTACTCATGGTCACCTGGTTGGCACAACAATAAACAGCTCAGTCACACAGCTCAATTTCTAGAAAAACTCGAACAGCATAAGTAGCTAAGCCTTCGTCTGGTGGGTTACCTCCAGGTATCTTGTCGAACCCCTGCCATTTGGACACGCAGACGGCCGCATTGTATCCCGAGTACCTCAGGAGCTTCACGAGCAGATGACGGATGCAGCTGCCAGTACATTGGCCTCTTACGAAATCCTGGAGCTCCGTCTCGTGGATCGAGAACAGCTGCGAGTGAACCACGGAGAGCAGCTCATTTTCCTTCTCGTCGCCAGCTTGCTTGTACATCTAAAATGGATGTGCAAAATGTCAGCTCCGGAATACAACAACACATATACTAAGTTAAGTTATCCAATTATTATTTTAGGCAAGACTAATGAATGAGCAAAAAAGATAGCCCAGTGCCTTCTCTGAACCAGGCCTGATAAGGACGCACATGGCATGGTTGATTACAAATCGGCTAGCTCATGATTACAGCAGGGGGACAACTGGTGCCCACGCTGATGATTTATTTTGCCCCTGAGCAATAGGGTTAAAGCCTAAAAACGGTTTGCACAATCATGGTAGTTGGGACAAAATTGTACTGCTGTGAAATCAAAACTTGAGAGACAACTAAATTGTACTGCTGTGCAATCAAAATTACAGCTGCAAGCCAGCAAGGATACTGTAGATTTTTGCTTTGCACTGTGGTCATGGAGTCAAATCGGATCAAACATGCCAGACATATCAAATTTGTTGTTGATGTTACCATGAGCTGTGGTTACATAGTAAATTCAGAGCAAAACAAAACAGGGCAGCCATAGATACTAACGAAAATTCACTTGGAAGCAACTGCTACCAAATATGTACTAGTAACGACAAATTCATCTGGGAGGGCTCTCTATAATGGTAAACTCATTCTTTTGTACTGTGGCCATGGAGTCAAATCGGATCAAACATGGCAGCCATCTCTAAGTTGTTGCTGATGTTACCATGGGCTGTGGTTACGGGTAAAAATTCAGAGCAAAACAAAACAGGGCAGCAACGTCATAGATAGATACTAACAGCAATTCACTTGGAAGCAACTGCTACCAAAATTGTACTAGTAAGGACAAATTGATTTGGAAGCAACCGGTGTATATACGTGAATGTGATTCCAGAAATGTTCCTCCAACCTGTACTGATCAGAGGTTTGAAATCGCTAATAATTAGGTCGCAGCGAGACACCGAACCAACCTGCCTAGCTAATGAATTGGGCACAATTTGGGGGAAACCTTGGCCCCAAACCAAAACGTAAAAATCGCATGAACAGAGCAGAGGAGACGGGGAACGGGGGGAAGGCGTCGTCCAGGCGCGACGAACGTACCGACATCTTGTCGGCGAGGTGGGCGAGGTCGTGGAGGCCGCCGGGCTCGCCGTCGCTGCTGCCGCGCGAGTCGCCCCCACCGCCGCCGCCGCCGCCCTCGAGGAAGTCGCTGACGAGCATGGCCAGGTCCATGTCGCTCTCGTGGCTCCCGTGCTGGCTCCCGCCGGGCCCGTCCCCCCCTCCCCGCGTCCGCAGCCACAGGTCCCCCACCGGCGACCCGCCCCTCGGCGACACCCGCGCCGTCGACGGGGCCCACCTCCTAGCCGTCGCCACCGCCCCCGGCGGCGGGGACAGCGCGCCGAACTCCTTGGCCACCAGCATCATCCCTCCCGTGACCGGAACAACGGCCAGAACGTGCCCTCTCGAATTCGTGCGCGGCCTCGCGAATCGGAGCGCAGAGAATCCGGCGGCGGATGGGAGATTGGCGGGGAGGATGATGGGGGATTGGGGGTTGGCTCCTCCCCGGCGGGCGAAATCTGGCGGAGGAGCTACCCGGAGGTGGGAATGGGGGTGGGGAATTGGGGGGAGGGGCCAACGCGGCGGCCGCGTCGATGTTTATAGGGGGCGCCGCCCGCCGCGGACCGGTAGGTGGGCGGGCGAAGCTACCGAGCGGGGCGGGCGCTCTGACGCGTGGGCCCCGGCGGCCGGGGCGGGAAGCGGCTCGGCTGGCTGGCGGTTTCGAATCCGCTCCTCCCTGGAGTATTGGTTTCCCTTGGCGGTTAGGGGTAGTAGTATTAATTTCGTTGTTTATTGTGGTTAACAGGTTGGGCAGCGGATTAATGCGTGTTGGTTGATTAATGAGGGTCATGATTATTTGGGCCATTGCGCAAGACAGGTAGGGGACACTCATCCTCTCGATGCTTATCATTTTCTTGGCACGCAAGATAAGCTCCTGCTTCATGTGAATTGTAAAAAACGTCTGTGCTTGTACAGTTTTTTTTCCCCCTGACAAAGCCAATTATTACCATCGTCCCAACTTAGTTGTCTTAGGTTTATCTACATATGGTTTTACCTAACACTAAAACGTGTCTACATGCATCCGTATCTAGGCAAATACTCCTTCCGTCCAGAAATACTTGTTGGGAAATGGATGTATCTAGACATATTTTAGTTCTAGATACATTCCATTTTTATCCATTTTCGCGACAAGTAATGGCGGAGTCTGGTCAGCAACACTAGTGATTTAATTAATTAAAAATTATCAAGATGATGCCAGGTACACCCGACCTCTACATCTGCAACGACACAATATCAAAAACTAGTCATGACAATATGGATGCACGGTAGAGATTAAATCTCATGTTTGACGTCACATGTGTCTCTTTGAGACGGATTGTTTGTTCAATGTGAGGCGATGCTCTCGTCGGGTGTCGATGTGTCGTGTTCCTCGAGTTTGAAGCTTCGCAAACCCGGGTTTTCAATGCAAGGAGACGTTCCTGTTGACCACTGGATGTCTGTGGTGTGATTTCATCAATCTCAAGATGTATCTCAAAGGTGCTTCTAAGACTAGCCGCAGTGGGAAGTAACTTAGACTAATAACATGAATATGTTACTAGTCTATGTTACTATCTCTATAGTGGGGAGTAACATATATGTGTTGTCATGCAATACTTTATTTATTAGGTTGTAGACTCATCTTGCCTTGATATGTGTGACGTTACTCGTACTATGAGTAACTAGCTATGTTATCACATGACTCTCTTTCTTCATTAATTACTTGCCGCCTAGATACGTGTGATGTTACCATCTATGTTACTCCCACTGTGGGTAGTCTAAGGATAGGGTGTGTATGCATGCATTCATAGGGGTGAGATGTAGTTCCGTGTATGTGAGCATCTGGGATTATACTATGTTAGAAAACATGCCGCGTCATTTTTCTCGGGCGGTTTTACGGTGTCCCAAACGGAGAAGAAATAATGCTCATTACAAATCTTATGATCTTGTTGAACAACAATTGTAGCTAAGACATGCATCACCTGTCAGGATCAGATGGACGCGTGCACACAAAACGGCAGATGAGCCAAACCAGCTTGACATAGCAGGGAGGAATTATTGCCCAAGTAATGTCGATCGCCAACGGATCACGCACAGCACACTCACGCAGGACCACAACTAGCAGGTATACGAGCACCGTGCTTCTAACAAAAGCTATTGCGCTCTTCCCTTTAAGCCCATTAATAATTAACCGCTGCTCGTGCTACTGGTCCCGATCGTTTGCTTGTCTTGGAGATCCGGGTATCTCCATTTCCTAGGCTAATTTATCCAAGAGCATATCCGGCTGGACCATGAAGGATACTCCCAGTTGTTTCCAGTTGCACAAGCTTAATTTAACCTTTTCTATTGTCCCTATTTTTGCATAGGCTCGAAAACCACACAAATTCAGCTCAACTCATCTTGGGGTGTCGTGGTTTGGTTTTAGTTGGGGCATCTCCAACGCCGACCCTCAAGTGGACGCGACCGCTCACTGGCGCCGGCAGTGAAGCGGCGCGTCGGCCGAGAGAGCGCCGTCCGCGCCGCTTCCCGGTGCAGGCAACTGTTCCGAGTTCAAACGAAACGACGGCCGGCCGCCCGTCCATCTGCCGCCCACATTAATGAGACGTGGTTGCCGAGGCGGCTACTCCGGCGCCACCCGTCTGTCCCTCTGCCGCCCACCATTGCTATATAAACCGCTGACCGGGCCATAGCCGCAGTCATACACCTCCGATCCCTGTCCACACTACTCTCACCATGGACCTCCCCCTCTGCGCCAAAGTTCTCTGGGACAGGCTGACGCCGGACCGAAAGAAGGAGATGGCCACCATTGCTGCCGGCTGGCTGGCCGACAGGCAACCGTAGGACGACGACGTCCAAATGGAGGACGCGGCCGTCGACGAGCTACGCCGATGCCACCCTCCTCATCTGTGCCACCCTTGCAGGTGCATTGCACCATGAACATCGGCGAGGCCCGTGCCCATTACATGGACATGGTGCGGGAGGAGCGGGAGGAGTAGTTCCGGGAGGCGCAGGCTGACGCCGCCTACAACCACCACCTCCTCTAGGAGCATCTGCAGACAAAGGAGCAGCTCACTGCCGGCAGGGCAATCGCGCCAGACATGGATCTGGCGGAGTAGGAGGCGTTGCTCGAGTCCTACCGCTTTGCCCGCTGGCGGTACCGCCAGCGAGCGGCAGAAGTTGCGGCCGTCTACAAGGAGTGCGATGAGGCGGGCGAGACAGTGTTCGGCGAGACCGACGATGAGGTGGAGGACATCGCCGAGGCCACACCCCGCCGCTACAACCATGAAGCCCACACATCCGCGGGCGCCGCAGGCAGCAAGAAAGAGTAGTGCATTGCAGGTCGCCGCCGCTCAGGTCCTAGGAAGGCCACCACTCCTCCCCTCCCATCGTCGCCAAGCTTGGTGGGCTCAACATCGGTGGCCGATTAGCCGCTTGGTGGCGATGTGGAGGTGGACCTCGGAGAGAGGGACTCCCGGCAACAGGCGCATCTCGGCAAAAAGAGTATATTGCCGAGAGTAGACCTCGGCAAAAAGGTAACACTTGGCAAAGGCACTATTTGCCGAAAGCCAAGCAGCCGCCACACGGCAAAGTTTTGCCACATGGCACATCCGGCGACGAATAACGGCAAGGTCATGGTTGCCAGGCTCTTTGCTATTGCAGTTATGCCGAGTGGGGCACTCGGCAAAGACCTGACCGAATCAGAGGCCATGAAGTCACTTTATTTTGTCGAGAGGCACTGTGTGGCTCTCGACAAACTCTTTGCCGAGTGTCTGACGGTTGGCTCTCGGGAAATTTCTGTTTGCCTGAGAGGTGTACGCCTAGTGGCCTTTGCCAAGAACAACTCACGGCAAAGACTTTGCCAAGGGTTTTTGGCCCTTTGCCGAGTGTTTTTCTGGCACTCGGCGCAGGGTGCCATTCCAATAGTATAACCTCTTCTCTTATCCCTATTTTTGCATAGGCTCAAACACCACAAAAATTCAGCTGACCTCGTCTTGGGGTGTATGCGTGGAGTCTGGCTTTGCTTGTGAGATTAATCACTGCTCGCTCTGGTTCAAAATAAGTGTTTATAATTTTAGTTAACCACGACACTTATTTTGTAACGGAGGAAGCAATAAGATATGGAGGAGAATTGCTATATCAAGCTCAAATAATTTCCATCCGTAGCCATCATGATGCATGTCTGTCCTTGAGCAAGGTTGTTCATTGCATTGGCTAATCAAGTAGGAGTAGGAGTACTTCACTAGCTCATGATAGGGGCATTGATCATCATGCATGCATCTTACGGTACGGGCGGACGAACGTGGTGTTTGATTGGTGTCCTCGCCACGATTAAATCTACCTTGGCCCTACGTACTAGGAACTGATTAACTATGGCCCTGTATATGTATTAGCCTGTCTTTCCTTCCCGGTAGCTACTACTAGGTGTACTTGAAAATTTTGGTTTGCTTTTACGCAGCTGAAAGCAAATAAAAGGCATAATAACAACCACAAGGACCTTGCTAATTAAAGGCATAATAACAATCACAAGGACTTTGCTTTTCTAGAGAACATAATGCTTCTAGTAGTAGTACTGTAGTAGGTACCAAACATTTTGCCATCGCACCCCCTTTTCCGGCGTGCACCTTCTCCGAAGCCTGCGAAAAATATATCATCTCAAGGCATGCATGCATGAAAAAAAAGACTGATATTAGTAGTAAATAATCTCTCCTATTTTAAAAGTTCATAATGTTTAAGTTCTCTAATGACTCGCTTGATTTGTGATACGTTTCCATGGTTTTGTCCATGGTAACAAGGGCTTTGAAATTAGATCCTATATTTATATGTACCGACAACATATACCGTCAGGGGTCAAATGCATGTTACCATGCAGTGATATGAGTTACTCCCTCCGTATGAAAAGTATATAGGACCCTTTTTGATACAAAGGCCATATAAAAAAATGTATTATATTTTGATACGGAGGGGTAGATGATTATTCATGAGTATGCATTGGCGCAAATACTAAAACTCGCTTCAGATGTTTTGACGGCAGAGCATTTTGCTCCTAGCGTGTGAAAAACGGCATGAAACAAAAAGGATTGCCATTTGCAGAGCCGAGATCGTGATTGGGTGAGGACGGAGGCTTGAAGGCTTTGACTAGAAGGAGGTCACACAAAAAGAAGAGCAGTACAGCGCAGAGATGTGAACATTGGCTTGGGGGTCAAGTCTAGCCCAATTGCCACTTGTCAAATGCATATGTAGCTGTCATGTGTTTCTAAAAAAAAAACATAGTTGTCATGTGGCTCTACCTAGTCTGTGTGTCCCTGTCTTGATCTATATGTAGACCGTCTTGGGCCACACGGAAGGAAGACACACACGCTAGCCACCAAACGTTCCAGCACATGAATAGTAGACCGGCCGGGTCATCAACGAGATGAGATCCGATCCAACGGCCAGCAATAGTGCTTGCCAGAAAACCAAGAGAAGTTAAGTTGTGCCTAGAATGGAGGGATAATACTGTAAGAATATACGCTTCTGCTTCTTCGTACTAGCACCCACCGTTTCTCAATGAACATAAGAAGTTCCCTCACAAAAAGAAACATAAGAAGTTGCGGTTCAAAAGTCTTCCCCCGTCCGGAAATAACTGTTGCTCAAACGGATCCATCTGTTTGACCGATAGTATTTACTAATCGATGAGCGGAGATTGACAGAGACAGAAACGAAAAATAGGACTCAGATCCCGATGTGCGCACATCAGGCGCGAGCCAAATTAATTAAGGCATGAACTAGTAGTGAGCCAATTCTGCTCATCTCATCAGTATGTATAATATGCATCACCACAAGGATAAGAGATTCCGATGCACTCGAGGTGTATATAATGGGCCACTCGTCATAATTAACGCCCGGCCAGATATATACATTGGCAGCTGGAAACATCAGATAAACAACCACATGCATGCGTAATACTAGCAGAATCCAATCATTTCCTGAGCTCTGAATCGTGCACAGCTAGCTGAGTATATTGCATTTGTACCAATAATCGAATCCACAATCAAAGACGATCAAAGAATTGATTTTCAAGGCTATCTGTGCGCACCCTCGTTTCAAGCTTTAACCACTAGAACAACATTTCAGACAGTCATCGACGGATCGCTCACGGGAAACATGTGATCCATCCTGATCGATCAGTCACTGCTTATACCATTGGTTGACACCTAGTGGATCGGACCACCCGGCTCCCCATTGACTTAAGGAGATAGGTTAAGCTCGATTGGCCTTAAACTAGTGCCACTACTGGTAGGTAGTACTGCTGCAACAGGGCAATAATCATAATTAAGCTCGATCACTACTGGTACCCATCTAACTGGGCAATGCAAGTAGTATTTACTAAAATGCCAGCTAGCTCCACTGGCAAGTCCTTCTAGCTTAGGTCCTGATTTTAATTCAACAAGATTACTATATAAACCTGTATACTCCCTCCGTCCCAAAAAGCTTGTCACTCAGAGATACATTCATTTGAGCGGCAAACTTTTTGGGACGGAGGGAGTAGAATGAAAGGATAATGCAAGAGGCCGTTTGCCAAATGTTCACACCTGAAAGCTATGTATGCCAGACGTGGAGGCTGATGACAGTCTTGCCCCTTTTCTTTTCCTTTTCTAAAAGGCGTTGTTGCCTGGTGACAGCAAAGAGAACAATAGGACTATAGATGCAAGCCCCATTCATAATACTCTACCACCACAGTTCAGACTCGATACATCCAATTCTACGCACTAGGCTTACTAATCTAGTTTGAACATTTGGTTTCGTTTCGACGAAATGGATCCTGGGAATTTTTGTGTGTGTGTGAATTGATCCCGGATAATCAGCCAAGTGGTTCGGCCTGTCTATCTGGAATTTTAGATATGCACAAAGCAGAGCCAATCATTCTCTGAATCCTGAATCACGCGCAATTTCTTCAGATAATGAGCAGTGCATACATACCAACAATGGACAATCAAAGACATGTCGGCACCCACACTTGCACTAGTCCAGATAGACAGGCTGAACCACTAGGCACTAGAAAATGCAGTGGCAGATTGGCAGGTATATCTATATCCATTCCATGACCCGACTGTTTGGAATCTCTGCTCAGCTCTGCACACAATGATAAGAACTAGTACTACCAATCAGTTCAAGATGCCAAGCAAGCAAGCCCACGTTTCTCAACCAAAAAAGAAGAAAAATAATATGTATGGAGCCTGCTTCAATATAGATCAAACTGTATTTTGGATCCATCATTCCATTGTGTAGCCAGTCGAGGACACATACAAACAGTGAGTGCTCCTGCAAGGACCACCACGTGATGTGAGCCCAGCCTTGCACTTGCTTTTAATTATTCAGGTCTAGGCGGGATGGTGGAGAGTCTCGGCGATGATTATGTCTGGATGGACGGGCGCAGGACGACAAAAAGGTCTCGCAAGATTAATGCATTGATCAATCCTGAAGATGGGACAATGGAAGATGGTGGCGTCGAATTATAGAGCGTGCACAAGCGGCGCCGAGGGTCTCCTAGCTAGACCGGCTGGTGCTCCCGGCTAGCAGGTGGGTGGCTTGGTGAGTCCACCGGATTACATGGTGTGTGTTGGCGCGAGATCAGGGCGCATCATCAACCTTGTAGGTTTGGCGGTAGTGTTGGTCAGGAAATGACTTCGAGTTGTTCATGTATTTATTTTGTAAGGCTATGTTGACTAATATAATAAAGGTGGTTGTATGCAACGCTCGATGCAGAGGCTAGGTGTTATCCTCCTCGAAAAAAATGTGCCAGCAAAAGAACTAATCCGAAATGAAACACATAAAAATATCCCAAAACTACCCACGTTGGAATTCGACACGCCCGGCCCGTCCAAAACCCACAACCGAAGACCTTTTCCTCTGCTCACTTCATCCGTTCCTCCACGATATGTATCCGCACTCTCGACGACTAACACCGCCGCACTACCACCCTCGTCCGCTGCCCAGGCCTTGCGAGAGCTCCGCCGTTCCACCCCGGATCGGCCTCCCCATGCTTCTTACAGAACTAATGTTGTTCGGTCATCTTGATCTCTCTTCCCTTTCTGGCGCCGATACGTACGTTTGCCATTAATCAACTACTGCTCGTCTTACGTACTGGTCCCGATCGATTGCTTGTCTTGGAGATCCGGCACCTTCGTGTCGTAGGCTAATTTATTATCCAAGAGCTTATCCGGCTGGACCATGAAGGTATATGCGTGGAGTATGGCTTTGCTTGTGACATTAACTTTATATATATGGGTGAGAATTGCTATCAAGTTTAACTAATTTCCATCTGTAGTCATCATCATGATATATGTCCTGGAGCAAGGTCGTTCATTTCATGCCTAATTAAGTAGGAGTACTTCACTAGCCCATGATAGGGCATCGATCATCACGCAAGGCATGTCACGGACGGACGAACGTGGTGTTTGATTAGTGTCCTCGCAACGATTAAACCTACATCGGCCGTACGTACTAGGAATTGGTTAAATATGGCCCTGTGCATGTATTAGCGTGTATTTTCTTCCCGGTAGCTAGGTTTGCTTTTATGTAGCTGAAAACAGATTAAAGGCATAATGATAACAATCACAAGGACTCTGCAAATTAAAGGCATAATAATAATCACAAGGATTTGCAAATTAAAGCATAATAATCACAAGGACTTTACCATATAAAAATATAATGTGTCTAGCAACTAAGTGGTAGTGGCATTTTGCCATCACACCCCCTTTCGGGCGGGCCCTCTCTCCAGAACTTGCAAAATTAGAAGAAAAAAACTAATACCATCAGAGAATCTCTCGTATTTCAAAATTGTTGTAGTTCTCTGTTCACACACCTAATTTTATGATCCTGGACCATGGAGGTTACTAGCTTCTATGTAGCCGAAAGCGTATGAAAGGCATAATGATAATCACAAGGGCTTTGCATATTAAAGGCATATCATAACCAAAAGGACTTTCCACAGTAAAGGCATAATAAACATTAGGACTTCGCTATACATAAACATAACGTGTCTAGTAGTACTAGGTAAAGAACATTTTGCCATCACATCCCCTTTCTAGGGTACACTGTCTCATGAGCTTGCAAAACTTAGAGCATCTTGAAGCATGCATGAAAACACTAATACTTCTAAAGAATCTCTCCGAGAACCAACATGTGGTCGGATGGTTAGGAGGGTAGTGATACTCCCAGCCCACCAGAGATCAAACCTTAGTTTTGACACTATGGTGTTTCATGAAGGCGGAATATTCTTTCAGTGTGAGGACGTTCCGTCGATAGTGAGGCATTTGTGGTGACTTTGGCAATCTCAAAATTCTCCGGCTCAGTCTTTCGGAGGTGCTCATAGGGATAGGGTGTGTGTGAGTTCATAGGGGTGAGTTTATGTATATGTTTATGAATGTCTTTGTCTATATTATGTTTCTCAACAAAAAAAGTAAAGAATCTCTCCTATTTCAAAAATTCAAAAATGTGTTTAGTACTCTAGTGACACACCTAATTTTATGATCCAAGGACATACAGGACAGTGCAACATCAAACTCCTGAAAAGTTGGTTCTCTAGGCTGCCGTGTGGCATGGAGCTCGTATGCAAGGAGGCGTTGTTTGTCTTCCACGCGATAGCCAATGAGCTTTACCAAGTTGGGTGCGACAATAGCCCCAGGTAGTTCACTTGAACGTGAACACTAGATTCACAATCACAGTCAGAAGTTAAGAGCAGATTCCTATGCCCTTCTAATAAATTGATGTAACCAAACAGTCCAACGCGCAAAAAAGCTACTCCCTCTGTAAACTCTTATATTAGTATTCTAAACACTCTTATATTAGTTTACGGAGGGAGTACATCCATCGGCCCTGGTTGAGAATTATGCATGTACCCAAAAGCACCCTTGAATGCTTGACAAGAAGGCGGCCGCACAAAAAGAAGAGCGAGATGCAAACATTGGCTGTGGCTGGGGAGTCAAGGTCTTGTCCAATTGCATGCCATTTGGCAAGTGCATACACCCGCAAAAAAACTGCGCATACATACTGTAACTACTTGTGGGTGTATGAAGTCTGTGTGTCCCTTTCGATCCACCGGCTTGGGCGACACGAAAGGAAGGAAGACTCTCATGCATGCATGCATGCCCGGCCAGTTCGATCTGGCCCACACACACTAGTAGCCAGACGTTTCACGTTCCATCACATGACTAGACCAGTAGCCCGGCCGGCTCATCGACGAGATGAGAACCGATCCAACAGCCAGCAACAGTACATGCATGCCACCGGTTCTCATCTCTCTTGTACTGTACAGGCTGGCTGGTTTTATGGGAGCTCAGCCTACCGAAGCACAGGAAGCTCCCATAAAACCAAGAGAGGCTGAGCTAGTTGTGCCCGTACCGTACGCATACACAGAACGTAGGGATGATACTACAAGAATATTTTTGTTCTTCTTCTTTTTAGCACCCACCGTTTGTGAAAACAAGGTTCCCGTCGGATAGCCTATATATACGTACTAATCGACGATGCGGAGACTGAAAGTGACAGTGACAGAAAAGGAAAAAAAAATAGGACTCTCGATCGATCCGGATGTGCTCAGATCAGATGCATTACTTCCTCTGTCCTATAATATAAAAGCGGTTTTAACACTACATTAGCGTTAAAAATGCTCTTATATTATGGGACGGGGGAGTAATTACTACGCCGCCGGGTTGCTGACGTGCCGCCGGGTTCGTTCGTTGCAATATATAGTACAAGGCATGAATTAGTAGTAAAACTAATTCTGCTAGTATCTCCATGAACAAGAACAAGTGTACGTTATAATATGCACCACCAGAAATAGAAGGATAAGAGATTCCGATGTACTTGAGGTGTCGTGGTGTACACCATGGGCCACTCGTCATAATGCCTGGTAAGCAGCCACATGCCCAATCATTTCCTGAGTTCTGAATCGTTGATGGATCTCTCGGGAAATATGTGATCCAACCTGATCGATCAGTCTTTATGCTACTGGTTAACACCCAGTGGATCGGGCCACCTGGCTCGCCATTGACTTAAGAATAGGTTAAATACGAGCGATTATTAAGCTGGACCGGCCTTAAACTACCGCCACTGGTCCTGCTGCAACCGGGCAATAATTAAGCTCGCCCTCGCACTGGCACTACTGGTACTGCAGCAACTGGGCAATGCGAGTACTAAATTGCCAGCTCCGCTCACAAGTACTCCTAGCTTAGGTCCTTGTTTTACTTTGTGAAGATTGTATATGCGCTCTGAGCTCATGGAGCCGCAGGCCAAGCTGTTGCGCTCTGAGCTCCTTGGTATGGCTTCCCTCCAGCTTTAGGAGTCAGTCCAGCCTCTGCGTGATGTCATTGACTCCATGCAAGGTTGGATGTTGCGGATGGAGAGCTTCATGGAGCGAGTTGAGGCTGCACTTGGCGAGCTCTCCATGGTGCCACCTCTGTTGTAGACAGCTCGTGTATTGCATCCTTTGGTTGTGCCTGTTGACAACTTCGAGGTCGAGATGGGTGCCGAGCTTCATGGTCGGTTCTCCCATCGTGCTAGAGCTTGTTCACCGTCGCCGGCCTCTGAGGGAATGGACAATGATGTGGTTGTGACTCCGGTGCTGCAGATCATGCCTGAGTTGCAGGAGTTGTGTGAGGGCCCGGTTCTGCCTCTGTCCGTCGAACTACTGAAGGTAGACCCCCCCCCCCCCAGATCTCGATTGTGGCTTTACCGCCATCATCACCCCTGGAGTCTAGCCAGATACCTGATGCTGAAGGAAATATGCCCTAGAGGCAATAATAAAGTTGTTATTTTATATTTCCTTATTCATGATAAATGTTTATTATTCATGCTTGAATTGTATTGATCGGAAACGTAAATACATGTGTGAATACATAGACAAACACTGTGTCCCTAGTGAGCCTCTACTTGACTAGCTCGTTGATCAAAGATGGTTAAGGTTTCCTAACCATGGACATGAGTTGTCATTTGATAATGGGATCACATCATTAGGAGACTGATGTGATGGACAAGACCCATCCGTTAGCTTAGCATATTGATCGTTCAGTTTTATTGCTATTGCTTTCTTCATGTCAAATACATATTCCTTCGACTATGAGATTATGCAACTCCCGGATACCGGAGGAATGCCTTGTGTGCTATCAAACGTCACAACGTAACTGGGTGATTATAAAGATGCTCTACAGGTGTCTCCGAAGGTGTTTGTTGAGTTGGCATAGATCGAGATTAGGATTTGTCACTCCGAGTATCGGAGAGGTATCTCTGGGCCCTCTCGGTAATACACATCATAAGAAGCCTTGCAAGCAAAGTGACTAATGAGTTAGTTGCAGGATGATGTATTACGGAACGAGTAAAGAGACTTGCCGGTAACGAGATTGAACTAGGTATGAAGATACCGACGATTGAATCTCGGGCAAGTAACATACCGATGGACAAAAGGAATTACGTATGTTGTCATAACGGTTCGACCGATAAAGATCTTCGTAGAATATGTAGGAGCTAATATGAGCATCCAGGTTCCGCTATTGGTTATTGACCGGAGAGGTGTCTCGGTCATGTCTACATAGTTCTCGAACCCGTAGGGTCCGCACGCTTAACGTTCGTTGACGATATAGTATTATATGAGTTATGTGATTTGGTGACCGAATGTTATTCGGAGTCCCGGATGAGATCACGAACATGACGAGGAGTCTCGAAATGGTCGAGAGGTAAATATTGATATATAGGACGATAATATTCGGACACCGGAAGTGTTTCGGGGGGTACCGGGTACTTATCGGGTCACCGGAAGGGGTTCCGGGCACCCCCGGCAAAAGATATGGGCCTTATGGGCCAAGAGGGGAAACGCACCAGCCACAAGGGGCTGGTGCGCCCCCCATATGGGCTGACCAAGAAGGAGAAGGAAAGAGGGGAAGGGAAAGGAAAGAGAGGGAATAGGATTCCCCCTTCCTTCCCTCTCCCCCTCTCTTTCCTTCCCCCTCCGGCAAATAAGGAAGGGGGGGCGCGCCACTTGGGAGGACCCCAAGTAGGATTCGGCCTACTTGGGGCGCCCTCCTGGCTGCTCCCTCCTCCACCCCCACCTATATATATGTGGGAAGGGGGGCGCCTAGGACAACCAGACAATTGCCTAGCCGTGTGCGGCGCCCCCCTCCACCGTTTACACCCTCGGTCATATTTTCGTAGTGCTTAGGCGAAGCCCTACGGAGATCACTTCACCATCACCGTCACCTCGCCGTCGTGTTGATGGAACTCATCTACTACCTCGACGTCTTGCTGGATCAAGAAGGCGAGGGACGTCACCGAACTGAACGTGTGCAGAACTCGGAGGTGCCGTACGTTCGGTACTCGATCGGTGGAGCGCGAAGAAAGTTCGACTACATCAACCGCGTTGTGAAACGCTTCCGCTTACGGTCTATGAGGGTACGTAGACACACTCTCCCCCTCGTTGCTATGCATCTCCATGGATAGATCATTGCGTGTGCGTAGAATTTTTTTTGTTTTCCATGCAACGTTTCACAACAGTGGCATCATGAGGGTCTATGCGTAGATGATATGCACGAGTAGAACACAAAGAGTTGTGGGCGGTGATAGTCATACTGCTTACCACCAACGTCTTATTTTGATTCGGCGGTATTGTGGGATGAAGCGGCCCGGACCAACCTTACATGTCCACGTACATGAGACCGGTTCCACCAACAGACATGCAACTAGTTTTGCATAAAAGTGGCTGGCGGGTGTCTGTTTCTCCTATTTTAGTTGAATCGAATTTGACTACGGCCGGTCCTTGAAGAAGGTTAAAACAGAAAACTTGACGAATCACCGTTGTGGTTTTTGCCGTAGGTAAGAACGGTTCTTGCTAGAAGCCCGTAGCAGCTACGTAAAACTTGCAACAACAAAGTAGAGGACGTCTAACTTATTTTTGCAGGGCTTGTTGTGATGTGATATGGTCAAGACATGATGTGATATACGTTGTTGTATGAGAGGATCATGTTTTGTAAGTTATCGGCAACTGGCAGGAGCCTTATGGTTGTTGCTTTATTGTATGAAATGCAAACGCCATGTAATTGCTTTACTTTATCACTATGCGTTAGCGATAGTTATAGAAGCAATAGTTGGATAATACAAGAATATACGTTACCACATGCTACTCTTCCTCCCCTCCTACCACCATTTGTCAAATGTTCACATCCGAAAAATATGTATACCAGACGCGGAGACTAACAGTGAGAAAAATAGGACTCTGAATGCAAGTCACAATCAATGGGTACTCTATCACCTCAGTCCAGAAGCACAACACTCATCCAATTCTAAGCACTAGGCTTATTAATTCATTCCCAGTCGCAGTATATATACATATGGTATGCACCTCACGAGATCAAAATGTTGTGGTCCTGAAATAATCTTGTTCGAACATTTGATTTTCTTTCTTTTTTTGCGCATCAATCCATGATGATAGAAAAGAAATAATTCGTGATCAGGCCAGCTAGAAAGATATGTTGGCAGCTGGCATATATATGCTCTTTTTCTTCCGAAGAGCAACCGGAATGTTAGATATGCACAATAGCAGACAGAGCCAATCATTCTCTGAATCCTGAATCGTGTGCAATTTCTTCGGATAATGAGCGGTACATACATACATACATACAATTAATGGAGAAGCAAAGAGAAGCAGCACATGATTAATTGATTATTTGTGAACCAACCTGTGGTTGGATGGTTGGAGGGACTGTGGTATCCCCAGCCCACCAGGGTTCAAATCCTGGTGCTCGCATTTATTCCTGGATTTATTTCAAGATTTCCGGCGATGCGCATTCAGTGGGAGGAGACGTTCCCGTCGATGACGAGGTGGCGGTGACTTCGTAAATTTCAAGATGATATGCCGGCTCAGTCTTTCGAAGGTGCTCATAGGGGTAGGGTGTGCGTGTGTGCGTTCATAGGGGTGAGTGTATGCGCGTGTATATGAGCGCTTGCGTCTGTACAAAAAAAATTAATTATTTGTTGTGCGGACGGTAGCCAGACTTTTTCCCCGTGCCTCCCGGGTCGCTCGCACGGGAGGCTCCGGAGGCGAAACCCTAGCCTCCTCGAGCACCCTTCCTCCCCCTGATCCCTGGCCGCCGCCGGCCCCGGTGGTGGTGGCGGCACCCGGCCGTCAAAGGCGGCGGGCAAGGGCACGCCCCGACGGGATTTCTTCGCGCGGGGGAGTCCCTTCAAGCGGGAGGCGCGGTGGTCGTCTTTGGTGCGGCGGCGCACGGTGGAGAGCACGAGGTTTGGCGGTGCACGGTCGTGAGGCAAGGGGAGGCGGTCTTCTCGGCGCGCCGGCGCGGGTGTCGGAGGTGGCGCCGCGGCGAGTCCCTGGTGGCAGCGGATCTCGACCAGGAGGTGCGGCGGTCGGGAGTCGTCGCGGAGGCCGGGGAGCGCGGTGCGCCTCCTGTTGTTGCCGGCGTGGTCGTGGAAGGTGGCGCCTTTGAGGAGTTGGCGGCGCTTGGTCCAGTGAGTCGCGGCCGAGAGAGCCGTGATGGAGGGGCGCTGGGCTCCCGCGTGAGTCCCTGGGATGCAGTCGCGGCACGGCTGGCTGCAAGGAGTGGCGAGTCCAGCCTTGCCTGCGGTGCCGTGGATCTTGGTGGGGCTGGATTGGAGCTGTCTTCTTCGACCGTACAGGTGTGGGATGGTGGTCTGCGTGCTTTAGGTCGTGCGTGGTGTCGGTGTTCTAGGACGGTTTGATCATGACGGCAAGGTGCTGCGGCAGCGGCGGTGCGCCCCCACATCGACTATTTGGCCAAATCCGGTGGTAGAGGCGGGAGGTGTGCGACGGTTTGGATGAAAATCATAGTTTTAAATAGCCGGCTATAGCTCCGCTATAGCCCGCTATAGCCTTTTCAGGAGGGTGCCGCTAAATGGTCGCCTTCACAAATAGCCCGCTATAGCTCCGCTATAGCTGATTTGGAGGCTCGCCGCTATTTTC
This sequence comes from Thinopyrum elongatum, assembly GCA_011799875.1. Lineage (NCBI taxonomy): Eukaryota > Viridiplantae > Streptophyta > Magnoliopsida > Poales > Poaceae > Thinopyrum > Thinopyrum elongatum. The sequence continues at coordinate 665,612,115 of CM022299.1, read as the reverse complement.
CATAGCCCGCTATTTAAAACATTGATGAAAATCCTGCTCATCTTCGGTTGGAGCTGGCGACGACGGCGCCCGTGGGTGTCGTTTCCCTCCTTGGAGGCGTTGTCATGGTGTGTCGGCATCTCCCCTTCTTGATCGGGTTGGGGTCTCCGGGCGAAAGTCTTGATCGGGACAGGCTCTTTGTGTTGTGTTTGCACTTGTTGTGGTGGCTAATCTGTTGATTAGCTCGGGTGTGGAGTTCTTACTACACTTGTTGTTCGCAGCAAGTTGTAGTGTCTTGTATTTCAACTTCTGCCTTCTATAAAGATATGATACACCTAGGCGTACTCTCGAAAAAAAAAAATATTTGTTGCGCGTGCTACGTGTCGGCACCCACACTTGCACTGGTCCAGATAGACAGGGTGAACCACTAGGCATTGGAAAATGTGCCATTTTGGCAGATATATCCATGCCCTGCCTGTCTGGAATCTATGCCCAGCTCTGGACACAATGATAAGAACTAGCGCTACCAATCAGTTCAAGATGCCAATCAAGCAAGCCCACGTATCTCAACCAGAAAAAAGAGAGAAACTATATGCATAGAGTGCTTCAATGTAGATCAAACTGTACTTTGGATCCATCACTCCATTGTGTAGCTAGTTGGTGAGTGCGGACACGCACAAACAGTGAGCCAGGTCGAATTGCCACTTGTCATTTGCCAAGTGCATACATGCATACGTGTGGATGTAGGCACTGCGCCTGTGTCTCGTTCTAAATACACCCGCATTGATCCGCATACCAGTTCGATCGATCTCTGCTAGCCAACGACCAAACATTTGATCTACTTATTTGACCGGTTAGGCTTAATAATATGCCTGACATATTAGTTGCTAGTACTGACTAATTAACAACCAGTGGATCACCTAGCTCGCGATTGACTTACATGAAAGGTTAGCGACAATCAAGCACGATCGGCCTTAAACTAGTGCCAATGGTACTGCTGCAACAAGCCAATGAAAGTATTAAAAGGCCAGCTCCACTGACAAGTCCTAGCTTGCTAGGTCCTTATCTTAATTAGTTTAGGATTACAGGTGCCCGTAAGTATAGAACGAAGGGATAGTACAAGAATATACCTGTACCGTCGTTCGTCAGAAGTTCACACCCGAAAGCTATGCTAGATCGATGCAGACACCGACAATGACAGCAAACAATATAGGACTGGATCGATGTACTCTAGATGCAAAGCCAATAATAATTCCCTGCAAAAAAAGGCTAATAATAATTAATTAGTATCACAGTCCAGACCCCGGGCAGAGTCACACAGATTAGCTAGTCATCCAGTTCTAGGTAATGCCCTAGCTCCTACTCATGATCACAGGTAGCCCAGCTAGAAAGATATACTGCCAATCTAGTAGTAATATACTCCCTCCATCTCACAATATAAGACGTTTTTACAAGCTAAAACATCATGCGAAAACATCTTATACTGTGGGACTGAGGGAGTATATTTCCTCTTCTTCTTATTCTTCCAATGTAAAAGAGCAACTGGAATGTTAGATAAAGATCCATGTGCAGAATAACTCGATAGACATGCGGCACCCGCACTTGCACTAGTCCAGATAGACAAGCTGAACCCACAGGCACTCCAAAATTCATGCCAGATTCCAATAGATAAGGCTCCATGTGCCAGCAAACCAACCCATCCGAAACTAGAACAGATGATGGCAGACTGGAACATTATCCACCCATAAGAGAATCATTGTATAGATGCATCAATCCCATCTCACCTGAAGAACACATCTACAGATGTCCACTCACACTCGACGTGCTGCGAAATACTAACTGACTAGACGAGAAAGGGGTTAAAATGAAGAGGAGATGTTATCAGTTTAATTAGTGTGTCATACAAATTAAGCTACTACTCAAAAGCAATGTTTTTTTTTTTGAAGGATCAGCCAGCTGGGCTGACATTTTAAACTTTTTTGCTGCTTTCATCGACATAAAAACATACAGTTCACTACCAAATAACACTTTGCAAGGGTTTTCATTTTTACATAGCCACTTTGCAAGTTTGCATGTGTCTGCTTTTCATTATTGAGGTTTATGGAGGCGTCTTCTAAGAATACCTCGCCCGCAAGACGCTCCTCCTGACGGAATAAGTGAACTGAGCGGCCGAGTGGCCCATCGCTGATGCATCGGTTGATTATCTTAGGGGCTCCTATATGCAAAACCCTATTTGCCGCTCGCTGCGGCAAATTGTCGGGGCGACACACAGGAGATCGACGAGCGCATTAGCGGGTGGGCCGGCCCGTGAAATGCTTCAACGATTCCGGTTTTGGGAACCTTCTTAGCTGGTTCCCAGCCGGTTGTTTCTGGTTTTGGGAACCTTCTAGGAGGTTCCTGAAACTTTTTCTTCTGTTTCTTTTTCGTTTTTTATTTTCTTTATTTCTATTTCTTTTTTCTTCTCTCTCTTTTTACTTTTTGATTTTTTTATTTTCTGTTTTTTCAAGTTCTTTTCGTTTTTTCTGTTTCTTTTTTATTTTTTGTTCCTTGTTTTTTTCATATCAGAATTTTACAAATGTAAAAAATAATTCTAATTTTTTCTCCATTTAATAAAATTTCTGTATTTAAATAATTGTTCGCATTTCGCCACAAATGTTCAAAGTTTCAAGAAATGTTCCGGTTTTCAAAACAATTGTTCATGTATTAAAAAGATGTTCGCATTTTCAAAGTTGTGTGAGATTTTCAAATTATTCTCCGTTTCAAATTTTGTTCTCAAATTTTCCAAATGTTTGTGCTTTCGAAAATCTTTGTTTCAAAAATTAGTTCTAGTTTTCAATTTTTGTTCACAAATTAAAAAATGTTCAAAATATTTCATGTTTTGGTCGTGTTTTCAAAAAAGTTCGGCTTATAAAAAATTGTTTGAAGTTTGAGAAATTATTCACGTTTTATAAACAATGTTCAAGGTTTTCACAAAATGTCTGGTTTTTCAATAGTTTGTCCACGTATTCATAAAAGATTCGCAATTCTCGGGAATTTCAAATTTTTTTGAATTATTTTGAAAGTGTTTGTGCTTTCAAAAACAAATTTTGTCAAAAATTTGTTCCTGTTTTCAGATTTTGTTCAAAAATAAAAAATGTTCATGTTCCTGGAAAAAGTGCAGGAATTTCAAAATGAGTTCATGATTTTAGTAGATTTATTAAAAAATCGTAAGTTTACAGATTTGTTCGTGATTTTTTTCATAAGATTTACGTTCGATAGTTCCATGTTCTTTTAGTTTCATGATGCATATCTGCCGCAAGAGCACTTCATTCGCGCCGGCTTTCCTCGAACGCACACCAGCGTGTCGTGCATGTACGAATCCCAGGAAATGCGAACCATTTTTTGCGATTTTTTTTTACCCTCGCTCCACTACGCACCGCAATGGGCCGGCCCAAGTAGACAGCCCCTGTGCGATTGGACGACTTCTTGCCGCAAAGAGCGGACATCCTATATGGCGACCTATGTACCAAAAAGCAGGAAAGCACGCACGAGACCTGCTTTTTTTTTTTGAGCGAAACGCACGAGACCTCCTATATGCCGCTCTCTGCGGCAAACAGACACGTTTTCGCACAGGCGGGTCTACAACTGGGCAGGCCCATGAATATGGCTAACGACAGCACACTGTAGCTAAAAAAAGGACGCCCTGGCAGGAATCAAACCCAGGACCTCATGCTATACACAACATGGTACTGCCGGTTGAGCTAGTGCCAAACATGAAGAACTAACCTGTAGCGCAGATCCGAATTACTTCTGGAATTTCAAAAGCATATTTTTTGAAAATAATGAAGTGATCTGTGAAATGCAAACGATCATGAAATTTGCAAACTAAATTTAGAACTGAATTTTTTCCAAAAATCAGGAACAATTTTCGAAATTCCTAAACAAAATTTGGAAATGCGAAAATATTTTGAAACTCCCGAACAAAATTTGAAAACAAGACCATTTTTTCAAATTTGTGAACAAAATATTGAAATTGAACAATTTCAAAACTCCTGAAAAAATGGAAATGTGAACATTTTTTAAAATTAGCGAATTGTTTTTGAAAAAGGAAACAATTCCTGAAGCGCGCAATATTTTTTTGAAAAATTGTGAATTTTTTTTAAAAAAGCATTCAGAACATTTTTAAAAAAGCAAGAACATTTTTTTAAATTTAAAGAACAATTTTCTAACATAAGCTTTGTTTTTAAAAGAGAAATAACCTTGAAGAAAAAAACGGAAAAAAGAAGATAAAAAAACAGAAAACAAAAAGAAGAAACGAAAAGGAAAGAAGAAAAAGGAACAGAAACAAAAAAAGGATAAAAAAGACATAGAAAGCCGGTAAAAGAATGAAAAATAGGGGGTCAGGGAACCTTCTAGAGGGTTCCGAAAACCGGCTTGCTAGTTGTGGTAGAATGGGCCGGCCCATTTGTAGCGCTAAGGGGTTTCGCCTGTGCGTTTGGTCGACTGTTTGACACGCCATTTCCTAGAGAGCTCCTCTTCGGCACCCTCAGCGCTACTTAGGCGAGCGGGCACTCGAAGGCGCACAGTAGTGGGCTGGCCCAGCATCGCTCCACGCCCCCACGTCTTCAGATGCTCGAAAAACAAATGAAAACATAAAAATCCGAGATGCGGGATTCGAACTTAGATGCTAGCGTTCACGGACTTGGCGCAATAACCACTGCAGCATGATCACTTTGTCGTATTTAATTTGAAAACAGATCTCTTTTATCCCCGTCTCAGCTCCAGGACAAATTATTTCAAAAAGGGAACCTAAAAATGAAAAAGAATTCATGAATTTTAAAATAAGTTCATTGCTTTCGAAATAAAATGGAGCTAGGGGAACTACCAAGGAGCAAGAACACACCAGAAAACGAGGCGATTCACGGTGCCGTCCAGCTGGCGTGCATGTCGGAGCCGGAGGTGTGGACGTCGATCCGGACTGAGGGCTGGCGAATCCTGCTGGTTCCTGTGACCGGTGTTGCAACGGCGAGCGGCGGTGCCCCTGGCGAGCTAGACAAGAGAGGGGATCCAAGAGAAGAGGACATGAAGTGAGGAGGGAAGGGGCAGTGGGTTTGCGGCCGCGTGTCCGGTGTCCCTGCAAGATGGCGCTGCTGGACTCACCCACTGGTCAGTGTCAAAGGCAGGGGCTGAATGAAAATAAACGCAAATGAGATTGACTGGAACATCTCTTCCTCCTCTTTTCCTTCATAAGCTTCTCAAGATTAGCATGATCTAAATGTTTCAGTGCTCAAAATTCTACAAAAATATCTTGGAAAATTTCACAGATGCTACTATTCAAATTCAAAATAAAATCTGCCCCAACTTTGGGTTGAACTGTAGGTAAGTGATAAATTCTGAAATGCATGAAATTTTTACTAGAGTTTGTAGATAACATGTAACTCCCATATATAAATATTCATGAAATTCCAGTAGTTGAATCATCACCAAACACATACATCATAGTTCTGTCATTTTCTCAAATTTAAAGAAAATGCACTTGATTCAAGGTAGCAAAATTACTTTCAGAATTTTTGGGATTGAAGCTGTGGGGGAGGTATGAAATGCATGAGCTAATCGTATAGTCATGATAAGGATTTTGATGACTAGGCATGCGCTCATTCAATTAAGATCAGATTTGAGCATAGAGCAAAATTTTAATGACTAGGCATGCGCTCATTCAATTATGACCAGGCAACTATGTGATTAAGTGATACCATGAGAGGCATTTGCATTTGTTTGACATGATAAAATGGGTTATTACAATACTTGCTCTAGGAGTACTTTCATTATCGTCATATCCTTATCCCATCATCGATAAGGTTATGGAGTCGCTAAAGTTTAATAACTTTTGTGATTTGCATTCATTTATTAACTAAATCATCAACTTGCTCAATAACAGGCTCTATGTTTTCATGTAATGAAGGTTATTGAATCCCTATGGAAGAACGATATCTTTGATTCTATCTTATTGTATGTTATCCTAAATGCAAGGTATTAGTTATGTAAACCGTTGTTTCAATCCCATGTTTGCAAATGTGATCGATCCAAATTGTGCACACTTAAGTATACATTTTTAAAGAGAAATCCTCTTAACTTCTCATCTACAAGGGTTTCAATTGATACACTAAGTGTTTGCTAAAATCTAAATTTACTAGCAAATGCAAATAATTTCAAATCATTAATAGTTTTATATGGGACTCTGCGCCATTTAGCGCAACAAGTTTGAATTATACATGATTTTTCATCTTGAAGGGTTTGAATTAGTACCCTAAGTGCTAAAACCTACTTTTCTACTAACGAAGTCAAATATTCTCATAACGCTTCAGGTTTGAGATGGTTGCTCGAACACAAAGTTACTGAAAAATGCAAATATTTTCAACGCACACATGGTTTTACATGGGACTCAACAGTAAATCATAATAGTTCGAGATTGTACATGTGAACACCACATTCACTTACCATTACAATTGTTTATCAACAATGTTCTTGTAACAAAAAAATAATAGATATATAGGCACATATACAATCATGCGTTGTAAAGCTTCAAACACTTGCTCATAATATCTTCCTCTCTGTCATTAGTCCGTTGTGAACTTATGATGGAAAAAAATTGATTCCATCAAAAGTGCTTCCAAACGCAGTTTACTGAACACACAAGGCAAGGACCGTTGGTCTCGAGGCAACTATTCAGTTTTATCCATCTAAGTACTAGGTATATAATGGACTTGCAAAGAAATCAATATTCATTTATGTCTACGGAAAACTGGAAGAGGGTGAAGATCGCCTGACAAACAAACCTCTTAAATACATGGAAGCCTCTTACAACAAAGTGATACAAGAGTTCAACTATGATAAGCTACAATTGGTTCAAAAAAGAAAGTTCTGGAACACGAGCTGAAAGAAAAAGAAGGAATAATAGACTATCTGAGCAATAACAGGTGCAATGGTCTAAGGAGAAATCACACGGAAGTAAAGGAACTTTATTGCATCATAAATACCAACTCCACAACATGATCAATGCTTGAAGACAACGATCTCAACCATATTCTCTCATAGATAATGTATGTTGTGGATCGCCTTAATGATACAACTATACAATCAAAGGACATTCTACAGAAAACAAACAAGTATTATTGAGGATTTGACGATGATATGGAAGACATTTCTGCTTTGCCCAATGACAACCACCAAACGTGGCCACCATAAAGAGTTGCTTAGATGATGAGGTCATTTTTTATGCCAATGGCGCAAGAAGCGACGACCACCTGATCTAAATGACTGCATATCTCAGTTACCATAAGTTGGGTGACCAAAGCTATTTATGTGCCACATCTCTGTCTATGTAGCTTTGCTTACCATGAACTGATCTACCACCAATGTAATATATAACGCTATCTATGAACATCATACCTAAATATCTATTTCCTTATGCTTCAAGGATTTTAAGACCGGTCTCTAAATATTCCAATTTGCATGGTCTGAAAGCTTGGTTTGCTCTCGCCCTTTGAGCCATGGGCGTAACGGGTCATCTAGCATGAACAAAGGGCAAGCATATGCTTTCGCCTTCAAATGCACTTCCAAGGGACTGCACCTGATCGTCTACTGAATATAAGCAAGTTGCAAGAGTCCCTTGTTATATAACTTAGCATTACTATAGATTCCAACCAAGACTTCTACATTTATCATCCTTTTGGATCTTATGTAATCCCCTAAGGCCATCCTGTGCATTTAACTGTCGGTTATTTGCTGCTTAGACTGCTGTGTGGTATGCTTTTGAAACAGCCATGATGAAAGAAATATATGCTTTCGCCTTCAAGTGCATGTCCGAATGGCTCTGCATGATTGTCTATCCAATCTAAGTAGATCACAAGAGTTCTTTGCTACATAACTTAGTGCATCATTTTGAATCTTATGTAAAACAAACCATGACAATCCTGTGCGTATGACTGTCGCTTGCTTGCTGCATAGAGTACTATGAGCTGTGCTTTTCGAGCAGCAATATTTTAATACACACTCTTTCAATACTTGGCTTGCACTCGGTCTTTGCGCCATTGACGCAACGGGTCATCTAGTGTGATCAACGGCTGGAGGGAGAAGGACGGGATGTGGAACTTCCTAGGAACATCCTGTCATCTTCCCTTTCGCCTACACACGCTGACTAGAAAGGCAGGCTCTCGTCTCGCTCCTGAGCCTCCTGGTCTCGCGAGTTCCTTGGAATGGAACACCTCGGGCCTCTGCTCTCCTCTCCTCTCCTCTCAGAGCCCCATTCGCCGATAAGAAGATGCACTAGGCTCCTTTCTTCAACCCCTTGTTGTTTCACGACCAGATAGTCGGAGTCCAAAGTTGGTTGGCACATGGAAGCCCATATAAACCCCGCTCCTAGCAGCTTACATCAGCTTCAGCTTCAGCTTCACTACTGCGGTATTGTGGAGTGTGGACAATGGGGATATGGGGCGTCCTGGTGTACATTGCGACCGTCGCGCAGCTGTCCGGGCTGCACGCCGTCATGCTCATCGCCCTGGTCGCGCGCATCCTGCGAATTCCGCAGTGCAAGGTGGAATGCGCCAGGCTCGAGGGGTGCGCCCGAAAGCTCCACGCGCTGCTGGACATGGCGACGCGGCATCCGCTGGTGGCCGGACTGGTCGTCGGGGCGCTGGCCGAAGCAGCTGGCCTCGTGGGCTCGTATCGCGGGAGCACGCTCTGGCACCACGTCCGGGCCGGCAGGAGCATGGAGACGCAACTCCGGGACATGCGCAGTCGGCTCGACTGCTTGTGCGCGCTCGTGCTCTGCGTCCACGCCAATCTCCTCACGGAGTCACATACTTTTGATACTACGTAAGCTGTTCGATCCATCCAACTTGGTTTTCACTATCAGCGAGATGTCGATGTAATTCAGTGAATCTCAGTAATTTCTACCTTTTGGTCAAAATATTTCAGCAATTTCATTAGTACCTAAATCCAAATTGGTTGAATTTCAAATGAAGTTTCGGCTCTTTGCCTGAAATGAATTTTAGTGATTTCAGTTGCTGATTTTTCTTTGAATCTGAAAGTGAAAACCAATACACTAATTGTCTATGTTTACTTGGTGGCTGGTTCAGGAACCATCGTGTGAGTGATCCATCACACGGCGCAGAAACTTCTGATACTTCCGACAGCCAAAGGTGCAACAGGGTTGGTCAGGGAGGAGCAGACAATCAGCAAGACAACAACGAGCCAGGAGGATTTGAATCCGTGTGATTTCGCTTGGCATTACACATACATCACGTAGAACAATCCGGTAGTCACTGCATTTGCGTCTCAGGTTGTCAGCGAAGATCAAAGTCCGGTGTTGGAATAATGGCTGAGAACTTGTTCATCTATTAGTCGGTTATTCCTGTCGGTAAAATGTTGGTCTGTTTTTGTCGTACTAGTGTGATCAGGCAGGGTGTGTACGTGGCCTATGTTTCGTGCGTGCATGTGCTAATTTCAGTGTTTCGTATTATGCTCCTTAATCTGCTGTTTTCTCGCCCTATACCTATTGTATCACTGTGATTAATTAAACTAATCTGATAACCCCCACCCCCCCCCCCCCCCACGTGTTGCTGTAAGAATCTTGTTTAAACAAACATATAAGAGTGTGCTAAAAAAACTTCAACTAGTGCGAAAAGAGTGTTCTTGAGTTGCATTTTGAAAACAATAAAACATATGAAACATGTAACAAATTGATGCATGTGTTAAAGAGAAAAACTTTTGATTGCAGTTAACAAAATGTCATTTTTCGACCAAAAAAGTGAAGCATGAACTACACATGTATGCCCTGAGCATCCGACACACATACTACCCAGTTAACCTATGAGTGACAATCATGACTCATGTAGCACGGTTGCATGTATAGAACAATGTAAAAGTGTAACTTACTGATGTGGCATTGTTACATGCTTAGAAAATTATGCTAATGTAGCTATTTAGAAATAGAGGATGCTCATGTGGGCATTCCAATCCACGACAAGGCAACACTGTAGAAGTCAATGATATTGATCTTATTAGTAGTATATATACATAAATTATAATAATCTCAGATATGTTGGGATTCATTCATACTACAAAGTATATTGTAAGTATTGATACATAAGTCTTTTCACTGGAACGATGAACTTCGAGGTTGCTTGATTTGATGTGAACATTTGACATGCCAATGTGCTGACAAGTCTACAAATTGAATACCGAAGAGTGGTGCAGCGACGGCACTAGCGACGCCAAGGATGGTCCCAGGAGAGAGGCCTAAGAGGGATGGGGTGGCGACGGGGTGGCACAAAAATGTTCCCTCGATATAAAAGTTGGCAGCCTAAAGAAACTCCACTGGCCAGTATTTTTTGCTCGCTCATTTATGTGTCTTAGCAATCCACCTGCTGGACTGGTATTTTTGGGTACGGAGAAAGAAAATAGACTATTGCCTACAAAATATAGTGATAATAAACAAGATATGTATTATTTGTCTCCCCTCTCTATTCTACCGAGTCTAGCAGAGGCACGACTCCTCAAAAGATTCGCCTAGGCATGCCACTCCTTTTCATCTTCTTAGTTTATTGTATGGCACTGGTTTGTGCACCCACGGACATTGCACCCACGATAAAAAACTTAGCAAAACCTTTAAAAACAATCTGAAATTTTGTGGATGTGATTATGACCAAATGTTTTAGGCACTTGCGAAATTTGGTGGCGAAATGACATCCGAGGAGCTCTGTACAAAAAAACAAAGTTTATAATGAAAACATGTGAACAGTAATGTGGGTGCAGAGCATCATTTGTATTTCGTTTTGTGTGCAGATAATTTGATGTTTTTTGGTGACCAAACTTTGCAAGCTCCGAAAACATTTGCTCATAATAACATCCACAAAGTTTCAGAATTGTTTGATTTTCTTTATATATTTTTTCGAATTTACTGTTCACTCCACGGGTGCACCGAAGGTGGGTGCAGCCACTACTTTCCCGTCCTTGAAAAAAAACCCTTATTCATCTTCTTAGTTTAGACACTGCGCATGCTCCAACGCGCCAAGAATACAACAATGAGCAACAAGCGGACAGCACAATGAGTTCCGCGGAACTTCCAAGGAACTTCCCAGACGGAGCCATAGCCTTCCCACCAACCTCCTGAATTTGAACATACTATATATTCTGGGATAAGCTTCGTGGCTTCCAAAGTACCTTTTCTCATAGAAAAATCTACCTTATGGAGCGCACATGTAGAGGGGGAGTTGGCAGCCGGTGGCCTCCCTTACTCTCGGGTAAAAGGAGGAACATTGCACATTCGAGCTGAAGATCAGCTTGGAAGTCTCCATGGAGGAGAAGAGGAAGCAGGATGAAGGAAGGGACGAATCGAGCTCCTTCGATGCCAAGCGGTGTAGGTCTTGCCACTGCCAGAACGGGTTAGCCAGTGGTTTCTCCTCACTCCCTTTGCTGTTTTGCTCTGATTTCTACTTTAATTTCCTCTGTTTCCTTTACTCTAAGGGAGACGAGCAGGCCAAATGATGGGATGCCGCCTCGGGAGGGGTTTTCAGATATCGTCCGTGCGGTAATCGAACTGAAAGACGTCATGCAGGTATCTTCTCATCTCCTGATTCACCGGAAAACTGCGTGTTCTTTTTATTTATTTATTCTTACCAAAAATGCATGGAGGATTGCTATTTTGGGTTTTCCTTTACTACTGGTTGAAGAAATAAGGAATGTGAATAGCTACAGGTTGTCTATTTTGTTCCGGACTCAAATTTCTGTGTACTGTACTCACTTTCTCTCCATAGCTTCAACTGCGCACGGAGGAAAACTTCAAAAGGAAAATTCAAAAGCTTAAGGAAAAGAGGAAAAAAGACAAGATCAAGCATGAGGAAGATCTCAGAGTACTCAAGGAAGACCTCATCAGAATATTCAAGGAAGATCACAAAGTGCTCAAATCAAAAATCCAAGAAATGCAAAAAGAAGCGTGTACTGAAGTAAATCATTACAAGGCATCTCCATCTCAGAGGTGAGGAGTTTCTTTAGCTATGATTGGACCAGGATACTAGGACTGGGGCATTTTTAAAATAAAAATACTCTATTGGTTGGAACTCAGGATTTCGACCGTTTCAGGTAGCATACAGTGTTGAAATGTGGATTTTCTTACCTTAGGCACTATCTTCATATGTGTCAGAAATGTGGGTTTTTTCCATTATGCGCTATCATCATAGGTATCAGATGGTATACAAGCTTAATGTGGATGGTAAATGGGCCCCATTTATAGAATTGGAAGATTAGATCCATTTCAAAATCGAGAATTAAACTTGCACTAAAGTTTCTTCAGCGAAGACATATCTATTTACGATTCAAGATTTACCGAGTTAAGGTGCTGAAATATCTGGATACTTCATACTAGTATACTACCTACCATACTTGTTGATATTGTAGTGCTTTTGATGCTTTATATTATAAGTGATACAAACAATCTGAATGAGCACATAGAATTTGTACTTCTACTTTGTCACGTCATACTTTTTGAACCAAATTATATAAGGCATTAAGTTCTGTTCTGCAATTCATGGAAATCCAACAAGCATTCATAATGTACATTCTATGGTCTAGTACTGTCTATCTAGACAACAGACTATAATTTGAAATATCTCATTTTTGGAGCTTCTTCAGTCTAATTATCTTATGACCTAGTCTACACTGCTACAATAGTGGCACTACCACTAACTTTACGAAGCATGATGTGTCAGAAGTGAAATAGGCACCTAAATAATGAGTGTTGCCAATAAGATGGGTCTAAGCTACTTTACTCACTTATGTACTTAGGGCAGGGCATCTCTAACCGAGGAGAATACGGCCGAGTATCCTTTACTGGAGGATATTTGCCCCTCTAAAAAAGTGTCGTTTCTAACCGATCTCATCAATTTAACAGAGCAAGAAAACACAAATTAGGTGCAAATTTGGACTAGATTCAAAATATTTTAAATAAGTTAAACAAAATTTAGATTAAGATTGCATAAAAACTAACTAAACTACTCGCTATCAGTCTCATTCTTGATCCTCAACCACTCCGATTCGGTGAGCCCTCCAATGAGGCGGCCATGTCCCTCGTCGCCGGCACCGTCCTCATTACCGTTGAAGTTGCTGGAGAGGTCGATAACCTCCGTCATCCCGGCCACGTACTGCTCGTACAGCCGGCCATCCGCCTCGACGCGCTCTGGGTTGCAGCGGCGGAGCTCCGCCATGTAGGCCCCACCAGCTTGCTCTGCCTCGAGGCACTTGCGGGCCTCCCGGTCTTCCCGCATCTCTGTGGGATGGCCACCTAGGGGTCGACCGGCTCCAACCACGACAGACCATGGTGGAAGTTGCGTTGGGCAGTGACGGTGTGGAGCTAGAGCGACTTGATGCCGTATGCGTGGCCCGCCTGCACCACAGAGTGGAAGGAGTCAATCCAATGCCGCTTGCCGGTTTCGTGGTCGGTGATCTCCGTGACCCACGTCCCCCACCGGCTCTGGTGCACGCCGATGTATTTTGGCTGTGGCGGCGGTGGTAGGTCGGGGATGCAAGATGCGCCTGTGTGGGAGGAGGAAGCACCGGTGTGGGAGTAGGATGCACCGACACATCAACACTCGTGACGGTGTGGATCCGCAGGCCGAGCACCGGGGTGGGCCACAGGGAGCAGCGGCGGCTGGATCCGGCCATGATCGGCGGCAGGCCGGCGACGGAGTGGATGTGGATGATGGTAGGGGCGCGCCAGCATGAATTGGGCGGTGGTGGTGGTGGTGGTAGGTGAGCCGAAACTCAGTGGGGCTTTTTATTCCGTGACCGCTCGTCCAGGTATATTTAAGCATCGCAGCCTGTCCGGAGTAAAAGTTTTCCTCCACTAACGTTTTTTGGGCTTCGCTTAGTTCCGGTTTAGAGGAGGAAAACCACATTTATCCTCCCTAAAGATCTTTAGGGGATGAGTTAGAGATGCCCTTGTATTAAGTGAAAACGTAGTTCACAAGATGAGCCACAACTTTTCCACACACAAAAAAGATGAGCCACAACTTTATTACTACGGTTTTCTTATGCGGCTTTTAACATATGAACAGTTCATTGTTGCTCTCTTCTTTCAGACCTCAACATATCTTTCGTTATGTGCTGGTGCAGATCACAGCTAAGCCAATCACCAAAGTTTCGACTAGCAATTGAAAATAGTGTGAGTAGAACAATTTACAAAAAGGACACTGTCGAGACCGAGGATGGTGGAGGTCACATAAAAGTCGTCATGTACGATGGTGCCAATCCAATCGCATCTGACCACCCTCTTGCTTCAGTAAGAGTTGACCTAGTTCTCATTGAAGGATGGTTTAATGAACCTAAGCAAGATTTTTGGTCTAAAGAGGAGTTCAATGAAAGCATAATTAAACCGCGAAAAGGAATCAAAAGGCTGGTGGAAAACAGTACATTTAATCTGATTGATGGGAGTTGTGATCATGAAGGTGCCAGTATTATGGATAATTCGCAACAAAGGGAAGTTAAGCTTGGAGTAAGGCTTGCTGTGCATACGGGAGTAAGAGTTCTTGAAGGTGTATCAAATCCTTTCAAAGTGCAGGAAGGCAAGACAAAAAGTAATGGTCATTTCTTTGAATATTTTGTCAATTATTTTAATCTCAGTATTAAAACATGATTGATTTTTTTTTACATGCGATGTGTTACATAATCTACTCATAAACTCAATTATTTATTGTCTTAAAACTGATCATAGCTCTGATTGAGGGAATGGTGAAACCTTCTGTCAGTGTCTTCCTTTATCTTGTTTACAATAGTTAAGGGCAAATTGTTTCTTTTCAGAGCCAACAACAAACAAAAAGGGTCAAAAACCATCTCCTCGAGTTCCAGTGCCAAACCTGGTACATCCAACTAGCACCCACGCAACACAACATGGTAAAGGCTAGAAATTATTGTTTATTTCTCTGCCCCCCTCCCCCCCCCCCCCCCCCCTCCTGAAGGTTATGATTTACATGAACATGACTGGTCTGCGGCTCACTAACAGGTCTAGGTCCAGTTAGTCCATATTTTTTATTTCCGAAAAGAGTTAGTCCAGATGAACAACATGGTCTGCCACCACCTATTATTCAAGGTCCATTTCAGAAAGCAGGTAACAAGCTAGTACTTGAAGCCTCCATTACCACCAAAGAGTAAAAGTAAATGTTATGTGTATCCTCGTGTGTAAAATCCATGTTTGGTAATGTAATTTCCATAGTTTCATTGCCTTGAAAACTACCAGACCGTGTGCAGCATACAGAAGAAGAGGATAATGGACCGAGTTATCCACCAGTTACCATGCCACCAATGGTTGAGGCAAATGGTTAAGCCTTCTGCTTCGGTCTCCCTTTGTCTTGTTTACAGTAGTTTATGTGCCAAACTGCCAATGTTCTATTTTCACATTCAGGGCAAGCCCTAAACGTCAGCATTCAGCAATCTTCTCAACATATTCCAACACCAATCTTGTGGCAGCCAACGAGCACCCAGTCAATGCAACCTAGCATGCCGAATCCATTGCAGGTAGCAGGTAGTAGTTACTGCTTGAAACCTCCTGTACCACCAAATGATGAATGATTTCAGATGATAATAGTTCGCAATCACCTCCAGGATACTATCCACCTTTACCTCCTTGTGGACAAGACCTGTGCACTAGTTTACCTAATGCAATTCCTGAAGTCACATTTCCGAACCTTTCAGGGTATGGGTTGTTGGATGGCCAGGTAACTGTGATATGCATTGATGAGTTACTATTATGTACAATAAGACTCGGGGTCCACAGTATAACAATAGTATGCATTACAGTCAACTAGTCCAGTTACTATCCTTTCCCTATATATAAAGGGTATGTGATCCTAAGGGGCAACAGACCATTACGCCTAGGGACATTGCACCCCAGCTACACCCATGATCGTATGGGGATCATTTGATGTTATTTGGTGACCAAACTTTGCAAAGTTGTAAACCATTTTCTCATGATCAACGCCACAAAGTTTCAGATTTTTTTTTACTTTTCATTGCGTGGGTGCACCGAACTTGGGTGCACCACTACTTTCCCATATATAAAGGGTGTGTGATCCTAAGGGGCAACAGACCATTACGCCCAAACTTTTCATTTTGGGTTTGTTTGGCCACACTATCAGTTGTCTAAGTGTGCATTAGCTTTTGACTGTCGTGGGTATTAGAATGATTATATCAAATGCAACTACTCAGAGAGCAATAGCCCATAATTTGTTTTGACGTGTTAATGGATTCCATAAGTGGTTTACTTTATTACATACTCCCTCCGTGCCAAAATAAGCACCGCTGACTTAGTACAACTTTGTACAAAAGTTGTACTAAATTAGCGACACTTATATAGAGACAGAGGGAGTAGGAAATTGTAAATTCTCTTTTGACATTTATTGTTTTTTTTAATCAGTGGAATCCCAACCCCGGAGGGGAGATGATTATTGAACATGAAAATCATTTGAATGTCCAGCTACCGGTTGAAGAGTATTGTAAGTTCAAATTAGAAGAAAATAGTGCTTGTTTTCAACTTAAATAGTCACTATGGTAGCATATGTATGTGTTGCCTTAGTAATTTTGGGCTTATCTCCTTGCCGAGTACAAACTACTAATACTATTCATCATAACAATATATGTTTGTTTGTTTATGTTTCTTAATTTCCACATGAATAAGTTTACCCTATACTTTACTCAGTTCCTAAAATTTGCCCCCTGCTTGTACATATTCATTCTCGCAATTACATTTTTTTTGTACTCCCATTGATCCAAATTAATGGACACTGACTTAGTAAACCTTTAGTACAAAGCTATACTAAGTAAGTGCAATTAATATGGATCAGAGGGAGTAACATACCACTCTCACTGATTCTTTAGTAAAGTCCACTAAGTTAACATGTTGGACACTCATGTCAGTTATTCCTTCTTTTCCTCACCCTACTCTGTTTCAACACAAAGGGACTAATAAGGCAATAAAAATGGAAAAATGAATAAAATAAGAGGTTAATTGGGTCACTATTTGTTGTATCTTTGTTTCAAAAACTGTTTGTTGTGCTTGTCAGTGGCTCAATTACTGAATGTTGCACCAATAAAATTGATAGGTCGGATTTTCTAATAAAAGGGTAATATATAAATATCAAGAAGACATTACAATCGGTCTCTGCAATAGCATGATATGACAAAACTAAAACACATGCTCTCAC
This sequence comes from Thinopyrum elongatum, assembly GCA_011799875.1. Classification (NCBI taxonomy): domain Eukaryota; kingdom Viridiplantae; phylum Streptophyta; class Magnoliopsida; order Poales; family Poaceae; genus Thinopyrum; species Thinopyrum elongatum. The sequence continues at coordinate 665,594,905 of CM022299.1, read as the reverse complement.
CTCAAATTCCGAATTCAGAAGTCCCAATTCGAACTGTGTTAAATATGTATATGTGTGTGCTGATTGTCAACATTTTTTTGTTTCAATATGGTTTCCCAAATTCATGCGCTGTAGGATAAAAGATGAAGCACATTTGCGGGAATTTTTGTTAGAACCATACTGCATTAAATCAAAGGGCTTGTGCCAAGCTAAACAGTGACTATCTTGTGTAACTTTTCTGTAGATTTAGATGCGTCCTTTAGATGTAATCAAGTACTAATTCAATGGGATGAGCCTCATGTGGAGCTCAAGAAACACCGGACCTTTCTTGATCAGCTCATGCCACTGTATAGCACACAATCAGGGTTTAATAGAGAAAGTTTACCCGGTATGAGCGTCATGGATAAAGCCCATAAGTTACTGGCGAGTATTTCATATGGTGATTCTGTTTGGAAGATGGTTACCAGTATTACGAGTCGATCGACACAAACTCGTCAGAGGCGAGGCGTTCTCATTCGGCTCATTAATCCATATGATTCAGATGATGGGTGTGTTTGCTAATCCAAGGCTTTCTCTTTTTTTAGAAGAAGTTTACAATTCTTTAGTTGGAAATCGACAAAATCACATTGGCCGGTGGTCTACCACGAGAACCATCTTATTAACTATTATTAACATGCTTAACATTTTCAGGCCATCAGTTAAGAAGCAAAGGAATGCCAAATATCAACTGCGATTTGTCAATAGAGTGTGCAATGACTACTACACACGGGAACAGATCAAATCAGAGGATGGAAATCTTTTAAAGGTAGCTTTGTATGATGAGAACAATCTGGTAGTCACATCTGGTCCACTGTCTTCAGCTTCGGTGGAGATCGTACTACTTCATGGTGATTTCAATGACGAAGGTCAAGATTATTGGACATCAGAGGAGTTCAGTGCCTGCCTAGTGCATCCACAATCTGTAGAAGAACCAACAGCCTTGGGAGGTGACCGTGTCTTGACACTGGCCGAGGGAGGAGCAGACCTTGGTAATGTCTATTTCCATACTTCCTCCTCCCATGCGAGGACTGGAAAATTCAAGATGGGTGTTAAGATTACAAATTTAAGAGAAGAGAGTGTTCAAGAAGGAATCACTAGCCCATTTCTTGTGAGAGTTCGCCAAGGGAAAGGTACAAATTTTTATTAATCTTCTTGTTCGAGCATGACTTCTCAGACAATTTACTTAAAAATTTGTAGTCCTTATATGATTTTTTTTCATAAAGTAGTAAGCAAAAAATTGATTTAATTCCACTTTTTACCCCCTATTTTCACGATTGTGACAGAAATTACCCCATTTAGTAGATTTTTCGCATTTTTACCCAATTTAAGTAAACTTGTGCTACTAATTACCCATTTTGATTTATTTTTCATGTTCTGACTGCTTGGGCTAAGGCCTCAATGCTAACTGGACTTGCCATGTCGGCGGTTTACTTCCTCGGTTTGATTTCGTGTTTTTATCCAGCCGTACAGCACCTGATCCCCAAAGCACCGCACTTCAGTGTTGACTGCGTCCTCTGCGGCTGCCTTGTTGTCCCCGGCCACGACCTCTTCATGTACAAGTATGTGTGCCGTCTGTTCTTTGCATGGATCCATGGCAAAGTAGTGCCACTAGCTAATATACTGTAGTAATCTGTTGTATACGACTTTCAGCGACGCAGCGTTCTGCAGCCTGGAGTGCCGGGAGCAGCACATAACGCATGGCGAGCGGAAGGAAAAGCGCACGGCGAGGTCTATGAACGAGGAAGCTGCGCTGCCGACCACCCACGGCTCAATCAGGCAATTCAACCCACCGGTGCACGCGCCCATGGGCACCCGACCCGGATGGGTAGAGTAGGGGTCATCATGTACGCCCATGGGTCACCAATTAGTGGTGGGTAGGGAAAGGGCACAAGCCTATGCTCATGGTGTACCCAATTAATAGTATTATTTGGTTGGAAGCGTTCCTACTCTCCAGGAGGAGAGCCGCGTCGATATATATTGATCTTGGGCAATATGCCGTGCAGTACAAGAAGGAGTTCATCGCTAGGATACAACTCTCGTACATCAGCTACGAGTCTACGATCAAGGAGAAGAGATAGAGATAGATGATATTATAATAAGATTTAAACTATTATTTGTAACACCCTCCCTTAATCTCAACTCCTAAATTCAGATTTCTCTTGAATTCTTCAAATGGCTTGACTGACAAGGCTTTAGTAAAACCGTCTTTCACTTGATCTTTGGAAGGAATAAATCTTATGTCCAATTTCTTCTCTGCAACTCTTTCACGCACAAAATAAAAATCAATCTCAATGTATTTGGTTCTGCCATGAAACACTGGATTTGCAGAAAGATAGGTTGCTTCTAAATTTTTACGCCATAAACATGACGTATGAGGTTGCTTGATTTCGAACTCATGAAGCAATGATTCTAGCCAAATAATTTCAGAAGTAGCATTTGCTAGAGTTTTGTACTCGGCTTCTGTGCTTGATCTTGACATTGTAGCCTTTTTCATGGCACTCTAGAAAATAAGATTAGAGCCAAAGAATACTGGAAATCCTCCTGTTGACTTTCTATCATCAGTACATCCTGCACAGTCAGCATAAAAAAAGGCACTAACAAGAGTAGAATTAGAGCATCTGAACTGAAGACCTAAACTTATTGTGTGTTTTATATATCTTATAATTCTTTCGGCTGTTGTCCAGTGTTCAGTAGTAGGTGCATGCAGATATTGGCAAACCTTATTGACAGCAAAAGATATGTCTAGCGGTGTCAATGTTAAATACTGCAAAGCTCCCACGGTACTTCCATATCTAGTGCTTTCTTCTTCCTTAAGTGGTTTTCCTTCAAAAGCTAAAAGTTTTTCTGAGGAAGATATTGGTGTAGGTGAACGCTTAGAGTCCTTCATCCCCACACGAGTTAGAAATTCAGTAGCATATTTTTCTTGACTCAACACTATGCCATCTTAAACCTTCTTAGCTTCAGTACCTAGGAAGAAGTGTAGATTACCAAAATCCTTTAGTGCAAATTCTAAACATAGATTAGGCAGAAGAGCATTAGTAGCACCTTGTGAAGAACTTGCAACTATAATATCATCAACATATATCATTACAAATATAATTGTATTTGCCTTGTTATAAATTATGACGCCCCCCGACTCGAGCGTGCACTAATCATACACGCAAACATGCACGGTCAAGCCCAGAGACTCACGGGAAGATATCACAACACAACTCTAGACACAAATTCAAATATAAAGCTTTATATTACAAGCCAGGGCCACGAGGATCCGAATACGTAAGTCAGCGAAAGCAACAATATCTTAGTACAGACATAGATAGACAAGTTTGCGTTAAGAAGGCTAGCAAAATAACGATATCTAGATCGAAAAGACGCAGACCTCCTACCTGGGGCCTCCTAACTTCTCCTGGTCGTCGGTCTCCATGTAGTAGTAGGCTCCGTCGGGGTAGTAGTAGTCATCGACGGGATCAGCTGGCTCCGGGGCTCCGTCATTTGGCTGCAACAACTGGGTAGGGGGAAAAAGGTAGCAAAGCAACCGTGAGTACTCATCCAAAGTACTCGCAAGACTTACATCAAATCTATGCTAAATATGCATCAGTATCAAAGGGAAGGGGTTATATTTGTGGACTATAGTGCAGAATTGCCAGAATAGAGGGGAAGACCTAGCCTATCGAAGACTAGCATCTTGCAATGTCTTGTAGCAACAGAAGAGAGTAGAGTAACATATAATATATAGTAACGCCCAGAGATCCTTCCTCGCCTCCCTGCGAGAAAGTGATCCCGGAGCTATCATATCAGTTTAGTAACACAAGTATCCAGTTCTAGCTGTAGTAGATCGGGATACAACTCAGAGCGTTCGTTACCGATGACACGACTGTTCGAATAGATTACTTCCCTGCAGGGGTGCACCAACTTACCCAACACGCTTGATTAACTCCGGCCGGACACACTTTACCGGGTCATGTCCGGCCTCGGCTGATCGACACGCCGTAGTCCTACATAGGCTCAACAGATATGCCCGCATGATGTTCTAAATCCTAAGTGCGAAGGGGTCATGGGACAATCATCCGAAGCACTCCTGAGCGTTGTGCGACTGACCTGGGACCAGGGCCACCTCCTTATATAAGCGCAGACGGTTACCGTCCACCCAACAATCATCCCACATCTATGAACTGTGAATCGTACGACGCGAGTGCCATAACTTATCCTGCGTGGTGGTTAGTGCGAAAAGGCCAGAGGCCTACTCAGATCACATATCCAAACCCATTAGTGTGTTGGGAGCTTGTGGTGACGATCAGTGCTCCTGCCGCCCCGTCTCGCGGTCATACGACAAGGGTCAGGCCCATCCCTCTGCTGGGACGCTCTCTGCCTGCCCGGTCGTGCCACGTCCATAAGTCTCGCGGGTACCCTTGGGGCTGAGCCGACTTATCAAGAGACTGTCGGGAACTCATGTCCACCTCTACGGGGCGGTACCACCTGTCCCTTCAGTCCCGCAGTAACAATTAACAGGGAATAGTTAAAGTAGTAGTGGGTCCATACCATCAAGGCGAACTCAGAGGAATCACCCTCAGTACACCTGAGGTAAAATGTCAAGGTGAACTTGGAGGAATCGCCCTCGATGCGTTCACGCTTGAGGAGCTGCACGACAGAGACATCATTGGGAGTGGTGAGTGAGGAATCACCCTCGGCTAACCACACTTGATGTGCTACACTACAGAGATATCATCGGAAGTAGGATACGAGGCATCAACCTCGACACTCGATATTAGCCCTGCGGGGTTGTACAACTAAGGGGGTACTGGTGGTGTATTCGGTCCCAGTACATCAATCACACTGATCGAGTCACCGGTAGTAAAGCATGGCAACAAGGACAAGGGTGCAAAGCCACTTATGGATCACTAACCAGCCTATACAAAGCATATAGGACAACAGGTAAAGTATCAACAATAGGTTAATCAGGCTATGCATCAGAATAGGAGCTATCGAATACAGTAGCAAAATCTAATGCAAGCACGAGAGAGAAAAAATGGACGATATAGGAATGATCAAGGGGGTTTTGCATGCCTGGAAGCTCTGCTGAAAGAGGCTGGTCATCTACGGTGTAGTCGTAACCAGCAGCGTCAGCGTCGGTCTCGGGGTCTACCGTAGAGAAGAGAGGGCGGAAACAGTAAATATAAAGCACAGAGATGCAGCACAATGCATGACATGGTGATATGCTATGCTAGGGGTGGCCTAATGCAATACTATGTGTTATAGACGAAGCGGGAAAATATCCGGGAATATTTTCCCGGCTCCAGGCAATTATCGGTCAGACGATCCGAAGGGGAAGGTTCCATGTTTGCTATGTTGGGGGCATGTGGCGGCTATGTGGATGGCGTATTCGGATTCGTCTTTTTTTAATCATTTTTCATATATAAATTATCTTTATCCGAATTACGGTTTATTTTATATGAATTTCCAAAGTTTATAAGATTTTCTGAATTGTTAGGATTTACTTAATAATTCGAAATAAAACAGCAAATACCTTTTATACCCACTATGGGCTAGCCATAGTGGATGACAGTGGGGTCCAGGGTCAAATGGCCCACACGTAAGTGTCACATGTACTAATAAAAATTAGCTAAACTAATTAAACTAGTGGGGCCACATGTCATTTGTACATAGGCTAATCTAACCACTAATTATTCCCTAACTAAAATCCAATTAGCCCATAATCTAATTGGGCTAGCTGGCACAAGCCGGCCACTGTGTGGCTGTGCATCACGCACAAGCACACACAGGCGCATATTGGCCAGCCGTAGCGTGTCCGAGATGCGGCAGGCAGCGGCGCGCAGCGAGCGGCAGCAGTGCATCCGCAGTAGCAATAGCAGCGACGCAAGCAGCAGGAGCTGGAGGCACTAGCAGCGGCGGTGCTAGGCAGCAGCGGCAGGAGCAACAAGCAGCAGCAGCAGGAGCAGCAGCGACAAGCAGAAGCAGCACAGCGGCAACGGCAGCAGGCAGAGCAGGGGCAGCGGGCGCGCGGGCGGCTGCGGGCATGGCGGGGCGCAGGGACGCGGGCGCGGCTGGATGGCCGGGAGCAGGCGTGTGCGTACGCACGAACTCGAGCGCGGCCGTGGACGAGGACGGCCGAGCTCGGGGCCGACGGCAAACGACGACGAACCGAAGGGGAAAAGGGGAGGAATCGGCAGAAGAACTCACCACGGAGCTCGTGGATGTGATCAGAGAGCGCGGGGGGTGGCCGGATAAATGGTCACTAATAAAAAATGTTCATGATTACGCAAAAAATGTTAATGTATTAGAAAAATGTTCTTGATTTTAAAAAAACATACATGAATTTTAAGGAAAGGTTCAAAATATAAAAAAAAAACATACGCAATTTCAACAAAATATCCTTGAAATTCGTTTAAATCTAGAAGATGTTTTTTCACGAATTTACAAAAAAACTGCTCACGATTAAAGGAAATGTTCATGCTTTTGCAAAAAATCTATGTGAATTTAAATTTTTTATAATTTCAATAAACTGTTCATGAACTTGACAAATGCGATGGTTTCAAAACAGTTCATGTTTCAATAAATGTTCTAAATTTTGTCTTGCATTATAATATTCAAAAATGTTCCTGAATTGAAAAATGTTCATGTATTAAAAAGAATTTTGCAAATAACAGAAAACAAGAGCACTTTTTTAATTTGATGAAAGGAATTCCAATTCAAAAACAGTGTACCTTCAGTTAAAAAAAATATTCATTGCATATGAAAAAAAAAGTTCTTCAGAAAATGATCATGAAATTTGGAAAAAAAAATACGGCAAATAAGAGTGAAAAAGGAAAGAAGAAAATAACCGAAAGAAATAACCGGAAAAAAGGAAAACCGGTTTTGGGAAGGTTCAAGAATCTTCCCAAAACCGGATATGAGCCAGTGGGCTGGGCCATGTATGCAGTGGAGGTGCTGGGGGTGGAATTGGAGACACCGATTATATTAAACCCGGCATGTCTCAGAATCCTATTTAGCGCCCGTTACGTCACTTGAGGGAAAAAATGGTAAATGGGACCCGTTGCATCGATTGAAAAGGTACGGGTTCTTTCACAATTTTTTTCTGTGGTTTGTTACCGGCTTTTGTTCTTGTTTGGGTTTTCTGATTTTTTTTAGTTCGGTACATTTTTCTTGCTTCTTATAATTTTGTTCATTATTTTTGTAAACCATTTTATAATCATAATTTTTTGAAAATTTATGTAATTCTTCAGCTTCGGGAATTTTATCAAATTTCATGTAGTTTTCAAAATTCGTGAACTTTTTTCCAAATTCATAAACTTTTTATAAATCGTGTATTTGTTTTAAAGTGCATGACCTTTTTCCAATCTTTTAAATTTTTTCGAATTCACATACTGTTTTTCAAAACCGTGCTCTTTTCTAAAAGTCATTTTTGAAATTGGCGAGCATTTTTTACATTTTTGTGAACTTTTATGGCAAAATCATGATCGTTTCAAAATTTGGGTACATTTTTCAAATCAGATTTTTTTTCTTCCAAATTTACTTTGTTGAACCAGCAAAAGTTTATTCAAATCCATGAAATTTAATGAATCCGTGAAAATTTTCAATCAATGAACTTTACTGAAATTCCGGATGAGAACTTTTTTGAATCCCGGAAGTATTTTTCAAATTTTCAATCAATGAACTTTACTGAAGTTTATTCAAGTCATTCACAAAGATGCGAACTTTTTTGATTCCCGGAAGTATTTTTCAAATTTGTGAACATTTTTTTCAAGTTCATTAACTTTTTTGAATCCGTCATTTGTTTTCCAAATTCATGAGTATTTTAAATCCGCCAGCTTCCTCCAGATCGGTGAAAAAATAATTGAAGTGTGCAAACACTTTTCATGAACGGAAGTAGCTCTGGCCTCTGAAGCAACGCTACTGGCCCGACCAGGTACTATAGCTGGCACATAATTTTTTTTCCCTGTGGTTTTGTGTATCGGTTACTCACTGTTTTGCATTAGTTTTCATTTTTTTTCTCGGTTATTTTGCTTTTCTTTATTTTTTTATTTGAGTTTCATTTATTTTCCACGTGTTTTCTTCCGTTTTTCCTGTTTTCTTTTTTTCTTTTTTAAATGTCGGAACTTTTTCATACACATTGTATATTTTTTCGTATACATCATGATTTTTTATACATGTTTAACTTTTTCAAACACATAGTTGACATTTTTTCAACTATACATTTTGTTGTCTACTTTTTTCATATACATTGTACATTTTTGTATACATCTAAAATATTTTTATACATGTTTAATATTGTTCAAGTACATGATAAATATTTTTTCAAATACATGCCTTTGATTATTGTTTTCATAATATGGGTGAATCGTTTTTGAAACACGCGTTGAAACATCTTTCTGAATGATACAAGATATATTTTAAACTTGCGAATATATTTTGAATAATATTTTTATAAAACATCAAAAACATATTTTGAAACTCATGGATTTTAAAAAAAAATATAATATACATTTTTTGAGAATAATAAGATTTTTTTGAGTTACATATAGATTGTTTATATCATATAACATTTAAAAAATGTCAAATACATATTTTTAATGCGTGAACATTATTAAAATGACACATACAATTTTGAATTGTATAATGTTTTCTAAAGGTTGAGCGAATAATCATTTTACACTGCATGAGCATTTTTTAAATTTGTGATCATCACTTTTAATTTTTTTACAAAATTATGTTTTGTGGTATGTGTATTTAGTACTTTTAATAAAATATAAATAAGAGTGAAAAAAAGAAAACAAAACATGTGCGTGACGACAGTGTGAAGAACCCACATGGCTACTAGGCCGACCCACTACCGGCTCCCAGTAGGTGAGCCGAGCTACTGCCTCACATAAGGCGAGACATAGCTGCATCCATAGCGTGCAACACGTGTCAAGCGGTCATCCCATCAATTGGGGGTAGCTTGTGTACAAGAGCTGGTTTTGTAAAACTTCTAGAACCTTATATAGGAAGGTTCCAGAAGGTTTTTCTTGCTTTTCTTCATTGGTTTTTCAATTTGTTATTTTAAGTTTTTTACCTTTTCTTTTTATCCCCCTTTTTTATCTTTTCATCTCCTTTTTATTTCTTAATATTTATTTTTTTACAAATAATTTTGCACCGTGACCATCACTTAATTTAATGAACTTTTTCAAATTGTTTATAAATAAATTTAAAATTTGCAAATATTTTTCAAATACACGAACAGTCTTCCAATTGTGTGAATATTTTTTTTATCCGCGATTTTGTAATTTCATGAACTATTTATACTCACGTCCAATCCTTTTGGTTGTTGGTTTGGTGCAGGGGGATGTGTGAAAATGTTGATCATGACAGGCGAGGGTGGGGGGGGGGGGCGGGGGGTGGGAGGGAGGGTGAGGATGGTTGGGCCAGCGGTTACTCGGGCAAAGTGCGTGCAAGGGGCATGGCAGTGATGCCGGTAGTGAGTACCATAAGCCAGTGTGCTAGTCGACGTTAGCGACAGAGGAGGGTACAGACGACGGCGACAGAATGGCCTAAGCTGGGTTTTTTCCTCCACTTGACTGAAAATAGACGACCCCCAATTTATTTATGCAATGTTTAGGCACACCCTCTCTCTGTGCGATGAGTCATATCGTTTTAACCTAGCGATAAAGACCCTATATGGCTTCAGCATCATCCTTCCTAGACATGGCCACCTTTCATATTCCGTCGCAACAATAAGTTCGATGTGATTGGTGGCCTCACATGGCTCACATCGACCACACGAGTATCCGGTGACAGAGAGATACAAGGGAAACACATTGGAAATACTAGTAAGCTTTACATGGTTTTTTCGAGTTTTCTTGAATATTTCTGTTTTCCAAGATTACTGGTGTGTGTTTGAAAAAACAAATATCAGGAAAGTTTATTGCAAACTATGGTGGTTGCAATGAATCTTATTGTTTTTTCCAAACCCTTGGAATTCCGTAATTGTAAGTTTTGGACCTCATCGTATGTCAAAATATGTTGATATTTTTCGTGGTTATTTTTGTGGGAGATCAAATTTCCTGCGCTTCCCATTCTTTTTTTTTAATTTCAAAATGAGGGTTCTATTTCCTAAACACAGTACTAGACAATAACAATGCTTGCCCCAACTCTGTTTTAGTGGAAAGGGATCCTATGTGTACTCTTCAAAGCAAATCAGTTTGTGATTTTTTTCTCTAAAATGGAGGCAAAAAATTTGCCTCGTCTATTAATTAAGAAGATGAGAGTTGCTCGGTTAATAAACGTAAAACCGAGCAGAAACAGTCACAATCCGCTGAGCGGTACACATAAGATACCCCACTCACACCACTGTAGAGAAAGCCTCGTCGAGATAGCGTATTGATGTCATTGTCATCACTTCTCATTGAACAAGCATCATATCATCCCTTCCCTTCGAGCAAGGGACTCTGACTTCACCATAGATGACCGTCGGCTCAACCCAGACCAAAGAGGTTGTGCAAAGCCATATGAAGCTCAATGGTGAACACTCATCCACTAGTAGAAAACAGGGCTTTGGTCCAGGCCGGGTAAGGGCATTAATCCCGGTTCACTCACGAACCGGGACCAAAGGGGGCATCAGTCCCGGTTCGTGAGGCCAGGGCGCCGGCCGGGCCTCGCTTCTGGCCCACAACCTTTAGTCCCGGTTTGTGGCTGAAACTGGGACCAAATGGGGTCCTTTAGTTCCGGTTCTAGCCACCAACCGGGACTAAAGATCTATCTTTAGTCCCGGTTGGAGGTACCAACCGGGACTGAAAAAAATTCAATTTTTTTTTTAAATTTCAATTTTTTCTCCCATCCCTTTATTCCCGGTTGGTGTCTCCAACCGGGACTAAAGGTCAATCTTTAGTCCCGGTTGGAGACACCAACCGGGACTAAAGCCTTTTACCACATTAAACTTGGAAAAATCATAACTAAATCATCCTAATTCAGAAAAATACAAATAATATATCAAAATTTGCAAAAAAAAGAGTTATCCGAAGAAACAAAAAGTTTTTCGTTTCGATTTTTTTTTAAAATCACCAAATTCCAAAGGGAAAATAGAGTTTTTGGACGTTTTAGACGTTTTTAGGGTTTAGGGCTAGGGTTTAGATTTCAGAGTTTAGGGTTAGGTTTTATGGTTTGAACCCGAGGTGTTTACTGTTTAGAATACAGTTTTGGACGTTTTAAGTCCTGGGTTTAGGGTTTAGGAAAATTTTTTAAAATCACAAAATTCCAAAGGGAAAATAGAGTTTTTGGACGTTTTAGGGTTTAGGGCTAGGGTTTATATTTCCAAGTGTTGGGTTAGGTTTTAGGGTTTGAACCTTTAGTGTTTACTGTTTAGAATAGAGTTTCGGACGTTTTAAGTCCCGGGTTTAGGGTTTTCAGAGTTCATTTGTAGTGCTTTTCAATTTCAGGCTAATTTAGCTGAAAGAATCATAAAATGCATGAAAAAATAGCAAATAAAGTCAAAAAGAGTTGAAATTTATGGATGTGGCTTTGAATGGTTCATATTGAACACACAAAAGTTCTTCAGTTGAAATAAGATTAAAAAAAAGAAATGTCTTTGTAACAGCTGAGTTTTCGTTCGAAACCCTGTTACTTCGAAAGAGATGGTCCAGTTTGTACACGAAGTGCATCCAGTTTTTGCCATAACACTCTTAACTTTTTAGCACAAGCTATTTGGGTGAAATGATGATACCATGCCAAGTTTCAACCTTTTCAGAGTTCATTTGTAGTGCTTTTCAATTTGAGCCTAACTTAGCTCAAAGAATTATTAAATGCATGAAAAAATAGCAAATGAAGTCAAAAAGGGTTGAAATTTAAGGATGTGGCTTTGAATGGTTCATATTGAACACACAAAAATTCTTCAGTTAATATAAGTTTAAAAAAATGAAATGTGGTCAAACTCTGGTCAAACAGTGGTCAAACTATTTATTCAGTAAATATTAGTGTTACTAAATAATTATTGTTTTTTAGAATAATAATGTCAAACTCAAACGGTGAAGCATGTGACATCATGGTCACATTTCTCTGATAATAATGGATATATTATTTGTCGAATTTTGATTTACAGATTTAAAGATATTAAATTAATAAATGGCATAATAATAATAATATTACTTATTTTATTTTCATTGAAATTCAATATTATTATTACTTATTTTATGTTGAACTTTTTTGTATTATTTTGGATTTTTTGATTTTTTTTAGAATTTTTGGTTTTTTTGTAATTTTTTTCTTTTTTGAAGTATTTTTGAGTTTTTAAATTAATCATTGTTATTTGTTAATCATTGTTATTTAGTTTAATAATTGTTTCGAAGTCAAAAATTAAATCATGTGACATCAAGACCTAAGGGTTAACAGGATTGATAGCTTACTATTGTCAGGAAAACAACAAGTGCAGACTTGAAAACTAGGGGTGATAGAGTGACCCATCGGGAAGTTAGACGATTTGGAATGAGTGTTGATTACAGATTAGAGATTAAATTGTCAAATAATTCAAAGATTTGAAAATCAGAAAAAAAAATCAAAATTTTTTTTTTTCAAAAAAATTCCTTTAGTCCCGGTTGGTGTTACCAACCGGGACTAAAGGTCGACCAGCCACGGTCCAGCCGGCGGCCACGTGGACTAAAGGTTAGAGGCTTTAGTCCCGACCCTTTTGTCCCGGTTCCAGAACCGGGACTAAAGGCCCTCTGGAACCGGGACAAATGCCCTGTTTTCTACTAGTGATCCACCGACAACAAGGACATCACAACTTTGATTCTGACGTAGAGCCTCGAAGAAGAACTATGCAAGGTCAGCGTCGCAGAAGATCGTTGAACAGACCGCCTATTGCCTATCATCGTTGCCACCAAGGCCCTGCCATCGCAGCTCCGACCTCACCCCAACAAACAACCCGAGACAATCCTGCAAACATGTCGGAGAAGAGCCAACTATCACAACCATTGCCGCGACTCCGACATCGCTCACCCCCCCCCACCGTCATTGCCATAGAAGCCTCGACACCATCACCACTGTCAACCACCAGCCGCCACCGCGACAACTTTCCACATCCTCACGCATTGGCTAGTCCCGTCGGCCAGTGACCACTCCAAGAATGATGCCTGAAGTAGAAGTATCACGCATAATGCCACCATCGTCTGGTCTCGATAGACCATATGTTTCCGCCCGAGTGGTCCATGCAGAGAGCAAGCACCACAACTCATCGACGTCTCCAAGAAGAAAGCGGCGCCCGAAGCGTTGCCGTCGCCCGCCTCGGCCAGGAGGCAAGGCAAAGCTTTCACCCGTCGTTGCTTCACTCTCTGTCTGCCCGAGCCACCGGATTGGCCGGTCCATTCGACTGCCCACACCACCACATGACCAACCGTCCCTAGCACGCCGGAGCACAAAGCGACACCACGCCCGCAACATGACAATTACGCTGCCAAACACTGCCACCACTGCCCGTCAACCAGACTTGGGGCCATCCCCTTGCATCCTCCCATCCCGTGGGTCGCAATAGGGAGCCGCCCGAGCGACAACTCGCCGGATCAGGAGCTGTCGCGCCCGACCATGTGCCCAACAGCCCGTCGCAATCACCTCAATGTCTGCCAAACCTTAGCCTAGGATGCCAGATCTGTGCCGGAAGACGACTATGCCCCGGAGCCACATGCACACGCCATCTTGGAGCCATTGCACGGCCGGATCATGCACAGAGTAGCCGTGGGAGTCCGCCCCACGCCCGCACACGCGCCGCACCTTGTCGCCGCCAGATCCATGCGGCCTTGGACAGATCCACGCCTGCACGCCTCCGGTTCGCACCAGTGCGCCTAGCCGTGCCCAGCGCAGCATCTCACGCACGCACTTCGCCGACGCTCAGATCAGGGCGCCAAATCTGCGCGGCACGTGGTCATCGTGAACACCCTGGGTGGATCTGCATCTTTGTGCACCAGGGTGGCCAGTTGCGCCACTCTGCACGCCTGCACTGCACACCCACGCCCCTACTCGGCTGAGCCGCGCCGCGTCGGACACACCTCACAGGGGAGAAGAAAGTGAAGAAAATATGCCCTAGAGGCAATAATAAAGTTGTTATTTTATATTTCCTTATTCATGATAAAGGTTTATTATTCATGCAAGAATTGTATTGATCGGAAACTTAAATACATGTGTGAATACATAAACAAATACCGTGTCCCTAGTAAGCCTCTACTAGACTAGCTCGTTGATCAAAGATGGTTAAGGTTTCCTAACCATAGACATGTGTTGTCATTTGATAACGGGATCACATCATTAGGAGAATGATGTGATGGACAAGGCCCATCCATTAGCTTAGCATAATGATCGTTCAGTTTATTGCTATCGCTTTCTTCATGTCAAATACATATTCCTTCGACTATGAGATTATGCAACTCCCGGATACCGGAGGAATACCTTGTGTGCTATCAAACGTCACAACGTAACTGGGTGATCATAAAGATGCTCTACAGGTATCTCCGAAGGTGTTTGTTGAGTTGGCATAGATCGAGATTAGGATTTGTCACTCCGAGTATCGGAGAGGTATCTCTGGGCCCTCTCGGTAATACACATCATAAGCTTGCAAGCAAACGACTAAGGAGTTAGTCACGAGGTGATGTATTACAGAATGAGTAAAGAGACTTGCCGGTAACGAGATTGAACTAGGTATGAAGATACCGACGATCGAATCTCCGGCAAGTAACATACCGATGGACAAAGGGAATTACGTATGTTGTCATAACGGTTCGACCGATAAAGATCTTCATAGAATATGTAGGAGCCAATATGGGCATCCAGGTTCTGCTACTGGTTATTGATCGGAGAGGTGTATCGGTCATGTCTACATAGTTCTCGAACCCGTAGGGTCCGCACGCTTAACGTTCGATGACGATATAGTATTATATGAGTTATGTGATTTGGTGACCGAATGTTGTTCGGAGTCTCGGATGAGATCACGGACATGAAGAGGAGTCTCGAAATGGTCGAGAGGTAAAGATTGATATATAGGACGATGGTATTCGGACAACGAAAGTGTTTCGGGGGGTACCGGGTACTTATCGGGTCACCGGAAGGGGTTCCGGGCACCCCCAGCAAAATATATGGGCCTTATGGGCCAAGAGGGGAAACACACCAGTCACAAGGGGCAGGTGCGCCCCCCATATGGGCCAGCCTAAGGAGGAGAAGGAAAGGGGAGAAGGGAAAGGTAAGTGTGGATTAGGATTCCCACTTCCTTCCCTCTCCCCCCTCTTTCCTTCCCCCTCCGGCAAACATGGCAGGGGGGGGGGCGCGGCCAAGGGCAGGAGCCCAAGTAGGATTCGAACCTACTTGGGGTGCCCCTTGACCTCTCCCCTCTCCCTCCCACCTATATATATGAGGAGGGGACACCTAGCACACCCCAGACAATTGCCTAGCCGTGTGCGGCGCCCCCCCTCCACCGTTTACACCCCCGGTCATATTTTCGTAGTGCTTAGGCGAAGCCCTACGAAGATCACTTCACCATCACCATCACCATACCATCGTGCTGACGGAACTCATCTACTACCTCGACATCTTGCTGGATCAAGAAGGCGAGGGACGTCACCAAGCTGAACGTGTGCAGAACGCAGATGTGCCGTGCGTTCGGTACTTGATCGGTCGAAGCACGAAGAAGTTCGACTACATCAACCGCGTTGTGAAACGCTTCCGCTTACGGTCTACGAGGGTACGTAGACACACTCCCCACTCGTTGCTATGCATCTTCATGGATAGATCATTGCATGTGCGTAGAATTTTTTTTGTTTTCCATGCAACGATTCCCAACTGTGGCATCATGAGCCTGGTCTATGCGTAGATGATATGCATGAGTAGAACACAAAGAAGTTGTGGGCGGTGATGTTCATACTGCTTACCACCAACGTCTTATTTTGATTCGGCGGCAGTGTGGGATGAAGTGGCCCGGACCAACCTTATATGTCCACGTACATGAGACCGGTTCCATCGACTGACATGCAACTAGTTTTGCATAAAGGTGGCTGGCGGGTGTCTGTTTCTCCTACTTTATTTGAATCGAATTTGACTGCGGCCGGTCCTTGAAGAAGGTTAAAACATCAAACTTGATATTTCACCGTTGTGGTTTTTGCCGTAGGTAAGAACGGTTCTTGCTAGAAGCTCGTAGCAGTCACGTAAAACTTGCAACAACAAAGTAGAGGACGTCTAACTTGTTTTTGCAGGGTATGTTGTGATGTGATATGGTCAAGACATGATGTGATATACGTTATTGTATGAGATGATCATGTTTTGTAAGATATCAAGCAACCGGCAGGAGCCTTATGGTTGTCTCTTTATTGTATGAAATGCAAACGCCATGTAATTGCTTTACTTTATCGTTATGAGTTAGCAATAGTTGTAGAAGCAATAGTTGGCGAGACGACCACGACGCAACGATGGAGATCAAGGTGTCGAGCCGGTGATGATGGAGATCATAATGATGCTTTGGAGACGGAGATCAAAAGCACAAGATGATGATGGCCATATCATGTCACATATTTTGATTGCATGTGATGTTTATCTTTTATGCATCTTATTTTGCTTAGTACGACGGTAGCATTATAAGATGATCCCTTCACTAAATTTCAAGGTAAAAGTGTTCTCCCTGAGTATGCACCGTTGCTACAGTTCGTCGTTTCGAGACACCACATGATGATTGGGTGTGATAGACTCTACGTTCACATACAACGGGTGTAAGACAGTTTTGCACATGTAGAATACTTGGGTTAAACTTGACGAGCCTAGCATGTACAGACATGGCCTCGGAACACTGGAGACCGAAAGGTCGAACGTGAATCATATAGTAGATATGATCAAAATAGAGATGTTCACCATTGATGACTACCCCATCTCACGTGATGATCGGACATGGGTTAGTTGATTTGGATCACATATCACTTAGATGACTTGAGGGATGTCTATTTAAGTGGGAGTTCTTTAGTAATTTTATTAATTGAACTTAATTTATCATGAACTTAGTCCTGATAGTATTTGCAAAATCTTAGATCAATATCTCGCGATGTAGCTCCCCTATTTTTTTGATATGTTCCTAGAGAAAAATAAGTTGAAAGATGATAGTAGCAATGATGCGGACTGGGTCCGTGATCTGAGGATTATCTTCATTGCTGCACAGAAGAATTATGTCCTTAATGCACCGCTAGGTGACAGACCTATTGCAGGAGCAGATGCAGACGTTATGAATGTTTGGCAAGCTCGATATGATGACTACTTAATAGTTTAGTGTGCCATGCTTTACGGCTTAGAACCGGGACTTCAAAAATGTTTTGAACGCCACGGAGCAAATGAGATGTTCCAAGATCTGAAATTGGTATTTCAGACTCATGCCCATGTCGAGAGGTATAAGACCTCTGACAAGTACTTTGCCTACAAGATGGAGGAGAATAGCTCAGCCAGTGAGCATGTGCTCAGAATGTCTGGGTACTACAATTGCTTGAATCAAGTGGGAGTTAATCTTATAGATAAGATAGTGATTGACAGAGTTCTGTAGTCACTATCACCAAGCTACTAGAACTTCGTGATGAACTATAATATGCAAAGGATGACGAAAACGATTCCCGAGCTCTTCGCGATGCTGATATCGGCGAAGGTAGAAATCAAGAAAGAGCATCAAGTGTTGATGGTTAACAAGACCACTAGTTTCAAGAAAGAAGGGCAAGGGAAAGAAAGAGAACTTCAAGAAGAATGGCAAGCAAGTTGCCGCTCCCGTGAAGAAGCCCAAAGCTGAACCCAAGCCCAAGACTGAGTGCTTCTATTGCAAAGGAAATGGTCACTGGAAGCGGAACTACCCCAAATACTTGGCGGATAAGATGGATGGCAAAGTGAACAAAGGTATATTTGATATACATGTTATTGATGTGTACTTTACTTGTGTTCATAGTAGCCCCTGGGTATTTGATACCGGTTCAGTTGCTAAGATTAGTAACTCGAAACAGGAGTTGCAAAATGAATAGAGACTAGTTAATGGCGAGGTGACGATGTGTGTTGGAAGTGATTCCAAGGTTGATAAGATCACCATCGCACACTGCCTCTACCTTCGGGATTAGTGTTGGACCTAAATAAATGTTATTTGGTGTTTGCGTTGAGCATGAATATGATTAGATCATGTTTATTGCGATACGATTATTCATTTAAGTCAGAGAATAATTGTTGTTCTGTTTACATGAATAAAACCTTCTATGGTCATACACCCAATGTAAATGGTTTATTGAATCTCGATCGTAGTGATACACATATTCATAATATTGATGCCAAAAGATGCAAAGTTGACAATGATAGTGCAACATTTTTGTGGCACAGCCATTTAGGTCATATTGGTGTAAAACGCATGAAGAAACTCCATACAGATGGACTTTTGGAATCACTTGATTATGAATCATTTGATACTTGCGAACCATGCCTCATGAGCAAGATGACTAAAACTCTGTTCTCCGGAACAATGGAGCGAGCTAATGACTAATTGGAAATAATACATACCGATGTATGCGGTCCGATGAGTATTGAAGCACGCGGCGGGTATCATTATTTTCTCACCTTCACTGATGATTTGAGTAGATTTGGGTATATCTACTTGATGAAACACAAGTCTGAAACATTTGAAAAGTTCAAAGAATTTAAGAGTGAAGTTGAGAATCAACGTAACAAGAAAATAAAGTTTCTACGATCCGATCACGGAGGCGAATATTTGAGTTACGAGTTTGGCCTTCATTTAAAACAATGTGGAATTGTTTCACAACTCACGCCACCTGGAACACCATAGCGTAATGGTGTATCCGAACGTAGTAACCGTACTTTATTAGATATGGTGCGTTCTATGATGTCTCTTACCGATTTGCCTTTATCATTTTGGGGTTATGCATTAGAGACAGCCACATTCACGTTAAATAGGGCACCGTCTAAATCCGTTGAGATGACACCATATGAACTGTGGTTTGGCTAGAAACCTAAGCTGTCATTTCTTAAAGTTTGGGGTTGCGACACTTATGTCAAAAGGCTTCAGCCTAATAAGCTCGAACCCAAATCAGAGAAGTGCGTCTTCATAGGATACCCTAAAGGAAACAATTGGGTACACCTTCTACCACAGATCCGAGGGCAAGATCTTTGTTGCTAAGAATGGATCCTTTCTAGAGAAGGAGTTTCTCTCGAAAGAAGTGAGTGGGAGGAAAGTAGAACTTGATGAGGTAATTGTACCTTCTCTCGAATTGGAGAGTAGCACATCACAGAAAACTGTTCCAGTGATGCCTACACCAACTAGAGAGGAAGCAAATGATGTTGATCATGAAACTTCAGATCAAGTTACTACAGAACCTCATAGGTCAACCAGAGCACGATCCGTACCAGAGTGGTACGGTAATCCTGTTCTAGAAGTCATGTTACTAGACCAAGGCGAACCTACGAATTATGAAGAAGCTATGATGAGCCTAGATTCCGATAAATGGCTTCAGGCCATGAAATCTGAGATAGGATCCATGTATGAGAACAAAGTGCGGACTTTGGTGGACTTGCCCGATGATCAGCAAGCCATAGAGAATAAATGGATCTTCAAGAAGAAGACTGACGCTGATGGTAATGTTACTGTCTATAAAGCTCGACTTGTCGCGAAAAGTTTTTGACAAGTTCAAGGAGTTGACTACGATGAGACTTTCTCACCCGTAGCGATGCTTAAGTCCGTCTGAATCATGTTAGCAATTGCCGCATTTTATAGTTATGAAATATGGCAAATGGACGTCAAAATTGCATTCCTTAATGGATTTCTTAAAGAAGAGTTGTATATGATGCAACCAGAAGGTTTTGTCGATCTTAAAGGTGCTAACAAAGTGTGCAAGCTCCAGCGATCCATCTATGGACTGGTGCAAGCATCTCGGAGTTGGAATATATGCTTTGATGAGGTGATCAAAGCATATAGTTTTATACAGACTTACGGTGAAGCCTGTATTTACAAGAAAGTGAGTGGGAGCTCTGTAGCATTTCTCATATTATACGTGGATGACTTATTATTGATTGGAAATGATATAGAATTTTTGGATAGCATAAAAGGATACTTGAATAAGAAATTTTCAATGAAAAACCTCGGTGAAGCTGCTTATGTATTGAGCATCAAGATCTTTGGGGATAGATCGAGACGCTTAATAGGACTTTCAGAAAGCACATACCTTGACAAAGTTTTGAAGAAGTTCAAAATAGATCAGTCAAAGAAAGGGTTCTTGCCTATGTTGCAAGGTGTGAAGTTGAGTAAGACTCAACAACCCGACCACGGCAGAAGATAGAGAGAGAATGAAAGTCATTCCCTATGCCTCAGCCATAGGTTCTATAAAGTATGCCATGCTGTGTACCAGACCTGTTGTGTACCTTGGCATGAGTTTGGCAAAGGGGTACAATAGTGATCCAGGAGTTGATCACTGGACAGCGGTCAAAATTATCCTTAGTTACCTAAGAGGACTAAGGAAATGTTTCTCGGTTATGGAGGTGATAAAGAGTTCGTCGTAAAGGGTTACGTCGATGCAAGCTTTAACACCGATCCGGATGACTCTGAGTCTCAATCTGGATACATATTAAAAGTGGGAGCAATCAGCTAGAGTAGCTCCATGCAGAGCATTGTAGACAAAGAAATTTGCAAAATACATACGGATCTGAATGTGGCAGGCCCGTTGACTAAACTTCTCACACAAGCAAAACATGATCACACCTTAGTACTCTTTGGGTGTTAATCACATGGCGATGTGAACTAGATTATTGACTCTAGTAAACTCTTTAGGTATTGGTCACATGACAATGTGAACTATGGGTGTTAATCACATGGCGATGTGAACTAGATTATTGACTCTAGTGCAAGTGGGAGACTGAAGGAAATATGCCCTAGAGGCAATAATAAAGTTGTTATTTTATATTTCCTTATTCATGATAAAGTTTTATTATTCATGCTAGAATTGTATTGATCGGAAACTTAAATACATGTGTGAATACATAAACAAATACCGTGTCCCTAGTAAGCCTCTACTAGACTAGCTCGTTGATCAAAGATGGTTAAGGTTTCCTAACCATAGACATGTGTTGTCATTTGATAATGGGATCACATCATTAGGAGAATGATGTGATGGACAAGACCCATCCATTAGCTTAGCATAATGATCGTTCAGTTTATTGCTATTGCTTTCTTCATGTCAAATACATATTCCTTTGACTATGAGATTATGCAACTCCCGGATACCGGAGGAATACCTTGTGTTCTATCAAACGTCACAATGTAACTGGGTGATCATAAAGATGTTCTACAGGTATCTCCGAAGGTGTTTTTTGAGTTGGCATAGATCGAGATTAGGATTTGTCACTCCGAGTATCGGAGAGGTATCTCTGGGCCCTCTCGGTAATACACATCATAAGCTTGCAAGCAAACGACTAAGGAGTTAGTCACGAGGTGATGTATTACGGACCGAGTAAAGAGACTTGCCGATAACGAGATTGAACTAGGTATGAAGATTCCGATGATCGAATCTCGGGCAAGTAATATGCCGATGGACAAAGGGAATTACGTATGTTGTCATAACGGTTCGACCAATAAAGATCTTCGTAGAATATGTAGGAGCCAATATGGGCATCCAGGTTCCGCTATTGGTTATTGACCGGAGAGGTGTCTCGGTCAGGTCTACAAAGTTCTCGAACCCGTAGGGTCCGCACGCTTAATGTTCGATGATGATATAGTATTATATGAGTTATGTGATTTGGTGACCCGGATGTGATCACAGACATGATGAGGAGTCTAGAAATAGTTGAGAGGTAAAGATTGATATATAGGACGATGGTATTCGGACACCGGAAGTGTTTCGGGGGGTACCGGGTACTTGTCGGGTCACCGGAAGGGGTTCCGGGCACCCCCGGCAAAAGATATGGGCCTTATGGGCCAAGAGGGGAAACACACTAGCCACAAGGGGCTGGTGCGCCCCCCATATGGACCGGCCTAAGGAGGAGAAGGAAAGGGGAGAAGGGAAAGGTAAGTGTGGATTAGGATTCCCACTTCCTTCCCTCTCCCCCCTCTTTCCTTCCCCCTCCGACAAACATGGCAGGGGGGCGCAGCCAAGGGCAGGAGCCCAAGTAGGATTCGGAACTACTTGGGGCGCCCCTTGGCCTCTCCCCTCTCCCTCCCACCTATATATATGAGGAGGGGGGCGCCTAGCACACCCCAGACAATTGCCTAGCCGTGTGCGGCGCCCCCCTCCACCGTTTACACCCCCGGTCATATTTTCGTAGTGCTTAGGCGAAGCCCTGTGAAGATCACTTCACCATCACCGTCACCACACCGTCGTGCTGACGGAACTCATCTACTACCTCGATGTCTTGCTGGATCAAGAAGGCGAGGGGCGTCACCAAGCGGAACGTGTGCAGAACGCGGAGGTGCCATGCGTTCGGTACTTGATCGGTTGAAGCTCGAAGAAGTTTGACTACATCAACCGCGTTGTGAAACGCTTCATCTTACGGTCTATGAGGGTACGTAGACATACTCTCCCCCTCGTTGCTATGCATCTTCATGGATAGATCATTGCGTGTGCGTAGAATTTTTTTTGTTTTCCATGCAACGATTCTCAACAGAAAGGCCTTGCCGCCACCGCCGCCACGTGGGCTTGGCCGGGCGATGGTGCGGGGATGAGGGCCGGTGGGTTGTGGGGCTTTGTCAGTGGCTAGTGTTGAATATATGTGTATGTGTATATTGTGTCTTGGGCCCACCTCCTAGTTCATCTGTATAGTTGAGGTTGTGGCCCCCCTCTGTACTCATATATACGTGCCTGTTGCACCGATCAATGCATTGTGTTGCACAGCCTATTCTTTCCCTTCTACATGTTATCTATCGCAGCAAGATCCTAGCCCTAGACGCCGCCACGCCTCCCTGATACGTCTCCAACGCATCTATAATTTTTGACTGTTCCATGCTATTATATTATCTGTTTTGGATGTTTTATATGCATTATTATGCTATTTTATATTATTTTTGGGACTAACCTATTAACCTAGAGCCCAGTGCCAGTTTCTGTTTTTTCCTTGTTTTTGAGTTTCGCGGAAAAGGAATACCAAACGGAGTCCAAACGGAATAAAACCTTCGCGATGATTTTTCTTGGACCAGAAGACACCTGTGGGACTTGGACTCCAAGTCAGAAGACCTTGGAGTAGACGACAAGCCACAGGGGCGCGCCCTGGGGGGGGGGGGGGCGCCCCCTGCCTTGTGGCCTACTCCAACACCCCCTGACCTAATTCTTCGTCCTATATATTCACATATATCCCAAAACCCTCAGAGGCATCCACGAAAACACTTTTTCACCACCTTAACCTTCTGTACCCGTGAGATCCCATCTAGGGACCTTTTCCAGCACCCTGCCAGAGGGGGATTCGATCACGGAGGGCTTCTACATCAACTCTATTGCCTTTCCGATGAAGCGTGAGTAGTTTACCTCAGACCTACTGGTCCATAGCTAGTAGCTAGATGGCTTCTTCTCTCTCTTTGATTCTCAATACCACGTTCTCCTCGATGTTCTTGGAGATCTATCCGATGTAATCTTCTTTTGCGGTGTGTTTGTCGAGATCCGATGAATTGTGGATTTATGATCAGCTTATCTATGAATATTATTTGAATCTTCTCTGAATTCTTATATGCATGATTTGATATCTTTGTACTCTTCGAACTATCGGTTTGGTTTGGCCAACTAGATTGGTTTTTCTTGCAATGGGAGAAGTGCTTAGCTTTGGGTTCAATCTTGCGGTGTCCTTTCCTAGTGACAGTAGGGGCAGCAAGGCACGTATTGTATTGTTGCCATCGAGGATAAAAATATGGGGTTTTCATCATATTGCTTGAGTTAATTCCTCTACATCATGTCATCTTACTTAATGTGTTACTCTGTTCTTCATGAACTTAATACTCTAGATGCAGGCAGGAGTCGGTCGATGTGTGGAGTAATAGTAGTAGATGCAGAATCATTTCGGTCTACTTGACACGGACGTGATGCCTATATTTCATAATCATTGCCTTAGATATCGTCATAACTTTGCCCTTTTCTATCAATTGCTCGACAGTAATTTGTTCACCCACCGTATTATTTGCTATCTTGAGAGAAGCCTCTAGTGAAACCTATGGCCCCTGGGTCTATTTTCCATCATATAAGTTTCTGATCTACTATTTTCCATCATATAAGTTTCCGATCTACTATTTTCCATCATATAAGTTTCCGATCTACTATTTTGCAATCTTTTACTTTCAGATCTATAAACCAAAAAACCCAAAAATATTTACTTTATCTTTTGTTTAGTTTTATCTATCTCTATCAGATCTCACTTTTGCAAGTGACCGTGAAGGGATTGACAACCCCTTTATCGCGTTGGGTGCAAGTTATTTGATTGTTTGTGCAGGTATTAGGTGATTTGTGCGTTTTCTCCTACTGGATTGATACCTTGGTTCTCTAACTGAGGGAAATACTTATCTCTACTTTGCTGCATCACCCTTTCCTCTTCAAGGAAAAAACCAACACAAGCTCAAGAAGTAGCAGGAAGAATTTCTGGCGCCGTTGCCAGGGAGATCTACGCCAAGTCAAGACATACCAAGTACCCATCATAAAACTCTCATCTCTTGCATTACATTATTCGCCATTTGCCTCTCGTTTTCCTCTCCCCCAGGTCTAAAATGATTTTCGAAAAGATTTGCCTTTTCTTCGCCCCTCTTCCGTTAGTCTTCTTCGTTCGCTTTCAGTTTGCTCGTTTGCTAGATTGGTTTGTTGCCACCATGTCTAAAATTGGGGAGGTTATCGCTGAAAAGGATAGTAGTAACGATGGGGGAAACTTTTATGCTTTTGCTAATACTAATCCTCATGAAGAATCTACTATCTTGCACACAAAAAAATTTCACATAGGTAGCGGCAATATTATTGGAAAAGGGGTTATTCAAGATTTCTTTACTTGTGCAAGTGCGCTACCTACTTTAGGTGGATCTATCCTCCATAAAACTAGTAGTCTTGCGGATGCTATATCTTTGCTTGTGGTTGAACTTGAAAGACAATTTGTTCATATGCATCCATCCATACAAAGGATTTTTCTGGAGTTTCCTAATATTGAGCATTCTTCTGATTACTTTTGCTTACCACAAAGAAAACTTGCTGCTGAACGAAGGGAGTATGAGATGAGTTTTCGAGATTTGCCTTATCATTACTATGACAATACCTAGATCTATTTGTGTTTTTATGCCTAGCTAAGGGCGTTAAACAATAGCGCTTGTTGGGAGGCAACCCAATTTTTTTTCTTTTTGTTCCTGTTTTGCTTTGACTAATTCGTCTAGCCTCTGGTTAGATGTGGTTTTGCATTTTAATTAGTGTTTGTGCCAAGTAAGACCTTTGGGATGGCTTACGGTGATAGTTGATTTGATCTTGCTGAAAAACAGAAACTTTAGCGCCCAGAAAAATAATTTTTATAATTAACAGAAACGTGCTTTTGATCTGATTCTTTTTGAAAAAGATTTATATACAAATTTCCCAGGTTGTCCTAATTTTTTAGAATTTTTGGAGTTACAGAAGTATTCGAAGTTCTCTGATATCTACAGACTGTTCTGTTTTTGACAAATTCTGTTTTCTTTGTGTTGTTTGCTTATTTTGATGAATCTATGGGTAGTATCGGGGGGTATGAACCATGGAAAAGTTGGAATACAGTAGATATTACACCAATATAAATAAAGAATGAGTTCACAACAGTACCAAAAGTGGTGATTTATTTTCTTATACTAACGGAGCTTATGAGATTTTCTGTTGAGTTTTGTGTTGTGAAGTTTTCAAGTTTTGGGTAAGGATTTGATGGACTATGGAATAATGAGTGGGAAGAGCCTAAGCTTGGGGTTGCCCAAGGCACCCCAAGGTAATATTCAAGGACAACCAAAAGCCTAAGCATGGGGATGCCCCGGAAGGCATCCCCTCTTTCGTCTTCGTCTATCGGTAACTTTACTTGAGGCTATATTTTTATTCACCACATGATATGTGTTTTGCTTGGAGCGTCTTGTATGATTTGAGTCTTTACTTTTTAGTTTGCCACAATCATCCTTTCTGTACACACCTTTTGAGAGGGACATGCATGAATCATGATTTATTAGAATACTCTTTGTGCTTCACTTATATCTTTTGAGCTAGGCAATTTTGCTCTAGTGCTTCACTTATATCTTTTTAGAGCACGGCGGTGGCTTTATTTTGTAGAAATTATTGAACTCTCGTACTTCACTTATATTATTTTGAGAGTCTCTAAACAGCATGGTAATTTGCTTTGGTTATGAATTTAGTCCTAATATGATAGACATCCAAGAGGGATATAATAAAAACTTTCATATAAAGTGCATTGAATACTATGAGAAGTTTGATTCCTTATGATTGTTTTGAGATATAAAGATGGTGATATTAGAGTCATGCTAGTGAGTAATTGTGTATTGGAGAAATACTTGTGTTAAGGTTTGTGAGTCCCGTAGCATGCACGTATGGTGAACCGTTATGTAACGAAGTTGGAGCATGAGATATTTTTTGATTGTCTTCCTTATGAGTGGCGGTCGGGGACGAGCGATGGTCTTTTCCTACCAATCTATCCCCCTAGGAGCATGCGTGTAGTACTTTGTTTCGATGACTAATAGAATTTTGCAATAAGTATGTGAGTTCTTTATGACTAATGTTGAGTCCATGGATTATATGCACTCTCACCCTTCCACCATTGCTAGCCTCTCTAGTGCCGCGCAACTTTCGCCGGTACCATACACCCACCATATACCTTCCTCAAAACAGCCACCATATCTACCTATTATGGCATTTCCATAGCCATTCCGAGATATATTGCCATGCAACTTTCCACCGTTCCGTTTATTATGAAACGCTTCATCATTATCATATTGCTTTGCATGATCATGTAGTTGACATCGTATTTGTGGCAAAGCCACCTTTCATAATTTTTTCATACATGTCACTCTTGAGTCATTGCACATCCCGGTACACTGCCGGAGGCATTCATATAGAGTCATATTTTGTTCTAAGTATCGAGTTGTAATTCTTGAGTTGTAAGTAAATAGAAGTGTGATGATCTTCATTATTAGAGCATTGTCCCATGTGAGGAAAAAAGAGAGGCCAAAGAAGCCAAACAAAAAAACAAAAAAAAAAGAGAAAAGAGAGAAGGGGCAATGTTACTATCCTTTTTTCCACACTTGTGCTTCAAAGTAGCACCATGATCTTCATGATAGAGAGTCTCCTATGTTGTCATTTTCATATGCTAGTGGGAATTTTTCATTATAGAACTTGGCTTGTATATTCCAATGATGGGCTTCCTCAAATTGCCATAGGTCTTCATGAGCAAGCAAGTTGGATGCATGTGACACCCTGATTTTTGGCAACCTTTTCTTTTCAAACTTTTCTTGGTTTATTTTGAATTTGAATGGTTTTGAACCCTTTTTCATTTGGACTTGGACATTTTTGAATTCTTCCCAAGGGATCCAATGTCTCATCACCTTGCCAAAACTCTGCCAAGTACCTCAAGAACCCAAATCCCAATTTAAATCATTTTCAATAACTCTTTTCTTTTATTTGGGAATTTAGGGCATTACTATGGGTTATGAAGCAACCTATAGTTTGGATGCTCAGAAAATTCTCAAATAATTCTTAAAAATCCTTTGGACAATATCTTGCTCCAATATCCAAAAATATTCCGTAAAATATTTCATATACTTTGCAAAATAATTTCTTTTAGCTCCTGGTCAGTCTGGACCTTTGTGAAGGAAGTGTATGCTAGGAGTGTCCAATTGCTTTCAAATTTTTATAGCATGAGGACACCCCCAAACAATCTTCCTACACCAAGTTTCAACCCCAGGAGATCATTCTAGTGAGCAGCACTTCAACATTTTGATTTTGGTCCAGAAATGTGGTTTGTACATGGACTACCCTCATTTCTTATTCAAACCACTTCAAACTTGACCAGTTTGTAGTCCTTCCAACGTAGATCACTCCAGACACCAGATTTGGCTCAATCTCCACCTCATCTACTCTCCAGAACCGCCCCAAGTTCTCTGTCAGAAACTGTTGGTGACTCTACCTCTCATCTCTGCGCAAAACAAGCCAAGCTAAGGCCACAGGTGAAGTGAGGGGTCAAGGGTCGACGAGCTAGACAAAGTTTGCCAGGCTAACGTGGCCACCTAGTGGCAAACACCGTGGTGAGCATGGCGCTGGCATGGCTGTCGCCGCGCTCTGCCCAGCGCCCGTGTCTGTGCCGTCGCGTCCGACTGCCTCTCACCGTAGTAGCTCATCCGCTCGTGCCGACATCGCCCCTGGGCGACACCTGGGCCCTCTGGAACCCTCTCCTGCGCCGGAGAAGCCCTCGCCGGCCGCCACGGCATCGCCGCACTATGGCGCCCGTGCGGTCACAGTGAGCGGCGCCGTCGTCTTCTTCCCCGAGCCGTCTCCTCCAGCATTGAATGCGCCTGCCCTCACCCATCATCTCGCCGCAACGAGCCAGCCAGTGCGGCGTACGACCGCCGGCGCCATGGCCCGCATCTCGCCGCTTCGGGAGAGCTCGGCGATCCCCTCCTCCCGGCTATAAATAGCCATGCCCCGCGCTGCCTAGCTCCTCACTCCACTCCTCCTCCCTCATAGACCTAGCCAGCAGAGAAGAATCGAGACCGAGAGGCCTCTGGCCTCGAGCTCAGCCAGAGCTCCGCCGTAGACCCCCTCTCCATAGCCAGCCCTCTCCACCCCTCCTCCGCCTCATCCAAGCTCTCGGTGGAGATCAGTGAGGTCCGGTGGTTCTTCCTAAGCCTCCAGCTGGTCGAATTGCTGCCGGAATCATCGGATACGCCGACCACCGCAGCTGTTGCCCGCCGGAGACGAAGGGGATGACGCCGTCCGTGCACCTCCGGCCAAGCTGCGGGTACAGGGCGAACCGCCACTCCAAGCTCTATTCATCCCCGCCCTCTCCGAACCCTCTCGCCGTCGGGATCGCCGACAACCATCGCCAGTGAGCCGCCACCTCTCTGTTTCCCTCTCTCTCTGTTTTAAACCAAGCCGGGCCCCACTGTCAGCCTCTGATCGAAGGGGTAACTGAAAGCGCACTGGGCTTTTACGCCTTCGACGTGGGCCGGCCTTGGTTTTCTGTTTTTTTTTCAAATTTGATTTAATAAGCAACTTTGACAAGTAAGTTTGACCATGAATAACTTTTAACAGGAAGGTCCAAATGACCTGATTCTTTTTGCACTGTGTTCACAATTCAATTCTTTATTTTCCCACTAAGTTTGGTATTTTTCCCACACTCACAGAATTGTTGGCAAATAAAAATGTGTTATGTGACATTTTGAATTGTGGTTTTAAAATGTTTTCAGAAGGAGAAACTTGTGGATTTGAAGACCAAGGGTTTCTGAACCACCCAACTGATCAAGGCAAGCCAGGACATCCATATTATGAAGCATTTCATAGCATTGCATAATTCATATTCATTTCTTGCATATGTTTAATACAGATAATTCATAGTAAATTATTTAAATGCTTTAAGTTGATAATTCAGATTGATATGATCAATAACTATGCTTGCTAAGTGAAACATAGTTGGTTGATCAAGAGTCACCTGTCCGGGCTTACCCGTGCAGCCACATTCGCCGGTATGGGACGGCCTTGACTTGGTCTGGCTCGGTGCTCTTTCACCGGTACCTCCAAAGAGGGAGGGTCATGCGTGCGTGCTGCCCTGATCAGGTAGACGACGATAACCCTGTGAGCCCAGTTGAGTTGTTTGCCGGCGTCCCCGTTTGGGACAGTTTAGTTAGGCAACGACGGTGGCAGGTGTCACGGGGTGACACGGGGCCACCCAAGGCTTGACTCCAGGGGAGTGCGATTGCCGGTGGTACGATGAAAGAGTCACGGGTCAGACATGTTTCATTGGAGCAACGCTGGTCCACCCGAATGGGATCACGAGGTCAGTGCTCCATAGTGTGGGTAAAGTGTGCAACCTCTGCAGAGTGTAAAATCTATTCGAATAGCCGTGTCCACGGTATTGGACAGCCCGATCAGACCTCTCTAGGTGATCAACCGTAATAACTATAGTAATGATGGAAGAACTTGTCTTTCGAGTGGAAGTACTCGTTGGTATCGAGTATTCTGAGGGTTGTGAGGCAACCCAGAGATGAATAAGTTGGTAACAATAAGTGAATCACTTGAAGTTTAACCTGTTTATTGCCATGCTATTACTTGCTGCATATTTGGTTGTCATGTGCTTGCGAGTACATTCAAAGTACTCACCTGGCGTATCATGCCAGATGCAGGAGAAGACTAAGATGGAGGTCACAAGGTCCATGTTGCGATGCCTAGGATGTGTCCACAGCAGTGTCCCTGTGGACGGAGTCTCTATCATGTTCCGCTACGCTGTAGTCTTCCGCTGTAGTATTCCGTAGTAATGCCGAGGGCCTGATGTGTTGGATAAATAATGTAGATACTGTCGTAGCACTAGATGTGCTTTTGGCCTCGATGATCATGTAATATTTGTGAGCTTGTACCGACTATTATCAATAGAAGTTTAGCTATGTTCTGTTCCAAGTTGTTGTGTGTTTCCAGAAGACATGATATCTGGGTTGGAAACACGGGTAAACCGGTTCTCTGAGCCGGGGTGCCACAACGCTTGGTATCAGAGCCGTGCTGACTGTAGGACACCCTAGGTAACCGCATTAGGACTGCTACTAGCATAGGACCTTGAGTGTGCATCTTGCTTGTTGCATTTGATGGTTGCATGCCATGCATCGTGCATCATAATTCATTATGTTATTAACCTTTGGCATTGTGAGTGTAGATGGCACAAGTTCCATATCACTACCATCATGAGCCAGAAGCCCACACCTTTCCAGTCTTGCTTCGTAGCATCTGGCTTCGACTGTATCCCTACGGTGATGACCCGGTGTATCAGATGTTTCGGGAGCCGTTGGGCGAGTCGGTATATGAGTACCATGCAGTGGTTTACCTGACCGCGACTTCGGATATAGGAAGTTCTTCTTGCTCTTCCAAGGGCGGAGTGGCTTCTACTCCGGAGTTGGCGATCCAGTTTGCTGCCATGGAGGCTATTACTGACTTGCGCTTCCACGAGGCTGAGATGCAGACCCATCCAGGTTTCCTCCATTATCCCAATCTGTCACCTACGACAGGGCGAGTCCTTTTCTCACCTGTATACCCGGCGTGTGATCATGCAGCTGGTGTTATTTCATGCTACCTGAACGCCAGTTACTGTATGATCATCTCCTTGGCTGAGGAGCTGTGTCGTGTCCAGGGGCACTTGCAGCAGTGACTCCAGCACCTCCTCCCATAGTTCCACCTAGTTATTCACCACCAGTTCCACCTCCGCGTGTGCTGGATATCCCTTCTGGTTCTTCTGGACCATTAGGCTTATCATCTGGTAGTCGATTTGAGACCCCAGCTGAGTGGGCCTCACTTCTAGCTACTCCTGCTCCGCCGATGCTGAGGCGACGTGCTCTTTCTCCCGCGGAAGGAGAGCCGTCCCAGCAGCGACGCCGTGTCTCCTTTAACCCGGTGACTCATAACATCAGTTCTGATTCCGACTCAGGATCTGAGGATGAGGGCTCTTCAGATGGGCAGTGTTCGTGTCACCAACGCCACTAGACTGGAGCTTGAGTAGTGATGCATGCATCTTTGCATATGTCAACTGCCGTATGAGCAGTTTAGCCATGATTTTCCCCTACTAGCTTGCCATGTATGATGTTGGGTTATATTGTATAATTATGTTGTTCTCTTTATTTGCCTTCTTCATAAATCTTCTTCGGTGTCATATTACTGTATTTCTCCTTATGGATGTTGCTCATCGATTCGGTCTTTGCCATGGGAACAAAAATTAGGATGAAGAAAGGAAGTAGCAGTCAAGGCGGCGATGGAAACCCCGTTCGTCGATCCTCCAGGCAGGCAGGGGAACCGCCCAAAGACTTACCACCACCACCACCTCAAGCACCAACCACAGATCAGATAATGAGAATGTTTGAGGAAAAGAGAAACCAAGACCTCATGGAAATTCTCAAGAGTATGCATACAATAGTAGGTCAGAATAATGGCAATGGGGTACGTTCTAAACTGACTGACTTCGAGTGCACCAAACCACCCAGCTTTGGTCAGGCTGTGGATCCTATTGAGGCTGATGACTGGTTAAGAACCATGGAAAAGAAATTGGACATAGCCCGTTGTGAAGAAGCAGATAAAGTTCCATTTGCCACTCATTATCTTGAAGGCCCAGCAGCCATATGGTGGGATAACACCAAGATAATATGGCCTGCTGAAGAAATTTCCTAGGAGAAATTCAAAGAGCTATTCCGCAAGTATCATATTCCCACGGGCATCATGAAAGTAAAGCAGCGAGAATTCCTATCTCTCACACAAGGCAACATGACTGTGGGAGAATACTTAAATAAATTCAACAGCTTGGCCCGGTACTCTCCTTATGATGTGGCCACCGAAGAGAGGATAATAGATAGGTTCCTCGGAGGACTTAATCACGCCCTCCGATGTCAGCTATGCATGTTGGATTTCCCCGATTTCCAGACATTGGTGGATAAGGCCTTCATCGCCGAACGAGAGCACAAGTCTAGAAATGATGATCGTAAGAGGAAGTTCGAGCCCAAGAAAGACAACAAGGAACCATATGCACAAAAGCTGCGCAGTTGGCAGCCAGGGTCATCTGAGAACAAACCGGTGTGGAACAATGGTGGCAACTACAATAACAAGCCACTCAACCAGAGCAAGACCTTCGGCAAGCAGCCAGTCATAGAAGACTGCCGGCGCAACAACACTTGTTTCAACTGTGGCCAGAGTGGACACTACGCTAAATAGTGTCCTACTAATAACGGAAAGCAATCAGCTGACCACAAGCCACAAGTCAATCACCTTGGACGCCGCCCCAACCGTAACTTCAACCACGGATGCGTCCATCACATCTCTGCCGAAGAAGTCTGTGAAGCTCCAGACGTTGTCCTTGGTATGTTTTCCGTCCATAACATACCTGCAGTAATTTTATTTGATTCTGGGCTTCTCACTCGTTTATTTCGCGGAGTTTTGCCACCTTGCATAAATTTTCTCCTTCACTTTTGAACAAAATCATGGTGGTACAATCCCCTGGCTCAATGCTCAGAACAAATATAGTATACAAGGATCTGGAAATCTCAATCCATGGAGTCAAGTTTCCAGCTACTCTTGTTGCTATTGACTCCCCAGGACTAGATATAATACTGGGAATGGACTGGTTGGCACCGCACCAAGTGTGTATCAATTGCGCCACCAGAACGGTGACAATGGTGAACCCCGCCGGACAGACCGTTCAATTCCTGGCCAGCAGAATGATAACAAGAAAGGGCATGACATATCAGACCACTATTACTGATATGAATCTGATTCCGGTAGTGGGAGAATTTCCGGATGTGTTTCCAGAGGAATTACCCGGAATGCCGCCCGACCGAGAGTTGGAGTTTTCCATTGAAGTGATTCCTGGTACAGCTCCAATATACAAGAAATATTACCATATGCCAGGCCCGGAACTAGCAGAACTAAAGAAAGCAATTGGACGAGTTGCTACAAAAAGGATACATTCATCCAAGCATCTCGCCATGGGGATCACCAGTATTATTTGTCAAGAAGAAGGATGGAAGTCTATGAATGTGTGTAGACTATCGCCAACTTAATGAGGTCACTATCAAGAACAAGTACCCGCTCCCTCGAATTGATGACTTATTCGACCAGTTGAGTGGAGCACGGGTATTCTCTAAGATCGACCTCGGAACAGGATATCATCAATTGAAAATCCGAAAGGAGGATATTCTCAAGACAGCGTTCACCACTCGATATGGACTATATGAATTTACAGTTATGGCGTTTGGATTGACCAACGCTCCAGCCTATTTCATGAGTATGATGAATAAAGTTTTCATGGACTTTCTGGATAAGTTCGTAGTGGTGTTCATTGATGACATACTGATATACTCCAAGGATGAAGAGGAACATAAGCAACATCTCAGAGCTGTCCTACAAAGGTTGAGAACCCATCGCTTATATGCCAAGTTTAGTAAGTGCGAATTTTGGCTAAAAGAGGTAGGATTCCTTGGACATATTTTGTCAGAGAAGGGAATAGCTGTTGATCCAAGTAAGGTTACTGCGGTCTTGAACTGGAAGACACGAGCTACGGTGACCGAAGTCCGTAGTTTCCTGGGCTTGGCAGGCTACTATCGTCGCTTCATTGAGGGCGTTTCTAAGATAACCAAGCCACTGACAGAATTGTTGAAAAAGAACCAAAGGTTTATCTAGACAGCTGAGTGCGACAGCAGTTTCCAGGAATTAAAGATGAGGCTAACCACAGCCCCTGTCTTAGTCCTTCCGGACATTCACAAGAGTTTCGACATATATTGCGACGCATCCAGGCGTGGAATCGGATGCGTGCTAATGCAAGAAGGGAAGGTTGTGGCTTATGCATCACGACAACTACGACCTCATGAGGAGAACTATCCCACACATGATTTGGAGCTAGCTGCTGTGGTTCATGCCCTAAAGATTTGGAGGCATTACCTCATTGGACAACGATGTGAAATATACACCGATCATAAGAGTCTCAAGTATATTTTCACTCAACCTGACCTGAACCTCAGGCAGCAAAGATGGCTTGAGCTAGTCAAGGACTATGATGTTGGGATAAACTATCATCCAGGGAAAGCGAATGTGGTCGCTGACGCCCTGAGCAGGAAACCAGCTACTGTGAATGCATTAGTTGAGAATATGCATCCGAATTTACAAGAGGAGTTTGTCAGGCTCAATATGGTGCTATGCGGCCCAATGACTCTGAACACGTTGGAAATCACTCCAACCCTCATGAAGGAAATTAAGGAAGCACAGAAGTCAGATGAAGAAACTCAGAAGATCAAGGAGTTAATTCAGCAAGGGAAGGCCAAGTCCTTCCGCATAGATGAACAAGGTACTGTATGGTTCGAGAAGCAAATTTGTGTGCTGAGTTAGAATAACTTGAGACAACAAATACTCAGGGAAGCACATGAGTCCGCATATTCGATCCACCCGGGAGGTACTAAGATGTATCAAGACTTGAGAGAAACTTTTTGGTGGTCAGGAGTGCGGAAAGATATAGCATACTATGTCGCCTGCTCTGACATATGCAACAAGGTCAAAGCAGAACATCAGAAACCCGCTGGGCTACTGCAACCTTTACCAGTACCCCAGTGGAAGTGGGACGACATATGTATGGATTTTATTGTAGGACTGCCCAAGTCCACGAGAGGCAATGATGCTATTTGGGTCATTGTAGATATCCTTACTAAAGTGGCGCACTTTATCCCAGTGAAGACTACTTTCAATGCAAATCAGCTGGCACAACTCTACATGTCCCGGATAGTCAGTCTGCATGGAGTACCCAAGTCTATCACTTCAGATAGGGGTTCCCTATTTACCTCAGCATTCTGGCTACGGCTACATCAAGCCTTGGGAACCATGCTGAAACATAGCACATCATACCATCCGCAGACAGATGGACAGACCGAGCGTGTGAATCAAATATTAGAGGATATGCTTCGTTCATGCGCTCTATCCCATGGACCCAAATGGGAGGATAGTTTGCCATACGCTGAGTTCTCCTACAACAACAGCTATCAAGCAAGCCTCAAGATATCACCTTTTGAGGCATTATACGAACGGAAGTGCCGCACACCACTGAACTAGTCCTATACAGGAAATAGTCGCATTTTTGGTACAGACTTGATGCTCGAAGCTGAAAAGCAAGTCAAGGATATTCAAGAACGACTACGAGCAGCCAAGTCCCGACAAAAGAGCTATTACGACCCAAAGCACCGGGAAGTAACTTTCGAGCCTGGAGACTATGCTTATCTACAAGTAACTCCTATGAAGGGAGTAAAGAGGTTTGGCACCCGAGGTAAACTGGCCCCAAGATACATCGGTCCCTTTCCAGTGATTGCTAGGAAGGGCAGAGTCGCATATCAGTTGGAATTGCCACCAGCACTGTCTGACGTTCACGGTGTCTTTCACATCTCACAATTAAGGAAATGCATTGCACCCCCAGCCAAGCAAGCGGATATGAGTGAATTAGAATTTGCTAAGGACCTGACCTACGAAGAAAAACCTGTCAGGATCTTGGATGAAATGGAAAGAACAACAAGGAGTAAAGTGATAAGATTTTACAAGGTGCTATGGGAGCACCATACTGAAGAAGAGGCTACTTGGGAAAGAGAAGATTTTCTGAGATCAACTTACCCATATTTGTTCCTTGAGCAACCGAATCTCGAGGACGAGATTCATCCTAAGGGGGGTAGGTTTGTGACACCCTGATTTTTGGCAACCTTTTCTTTTCAAACTTTTCTTGGTTTTATTTGAATTTGAATGGTTTTGAACCCTTTTTCATTTGGACTTGGACATTTTTGAATTCTTCCCAAGTGATCCAAAGTCTCATCACCTTGCCGAAACTCTGCCAAGTACCTCAAGAACCCAAATCCCAATTTAAATCATTTTCAATAACTCTTTTCTTTTATTTGGGAATTTAGGGCATTACTATGGGTTATGAAGCAACCTATAGTTTGGATGCTCAGAAAATTCTCAAATAATTCTTAAAAATCCTTTGGACTATATCTTGCTCCAATATCCAAAAATATTGCATAAAATATTTCATATACTTTGCAAAATAATTTCTTTTAGCTCCTGGTCAGTCTGGACCTTTGTGAAGGAAGTGTATGCTAGGAGTGTCCAATTGCTTTCAAATTTTTATAGCATGAGGACACCCCCAAACAATCTTCCTACACCAAGTTTCAACCCCAGGAGATCATTCTAGTGAGCAGCACTTCAACATTTTGATTCTGGTCCAGAAATGTGGTTTGTACATGGACTACCCTCATTTATTATCCAAACCACTTCAAACTTGACCAGTTTGTAGTCCTTCCAACGTAGATCACTCCAGACACCAGATTTGGCTCAATCTCCACCTCATCTACTCTCCAGAACCGCCCCAAGTTCTCTGTCAGAAACTGTTGGTGACTCTACCTCTCATCTCTGCGCAAAACAAGCCAAGCTGAGGCCACAGGTGAAGTGAGGGGTCATGGGTCGACGAGCTAGAAAAAGTTTGCCAGGCTAACGTGGCCACCTGGTGGCAAACACCGTGGTGAGCATGGCGCTGGCATGGCTGTCGCCGCGCTCTGCGCAGCGCCCGTGTCTGTGCCGTCGCGTCCGACTGCCTCTCGCCGCAGTAGCTTGTCCGCTCGTGCCGACATCGCCCCTGGACGACACCTGGGCCCTCTGGAACCCTCGCCTGCGCCGGAGAAGCCCTCGCCGGCCGCCACGGCATCGCCGCAGTGTGGCGCCCGTGCAGTCACAGTGAGCGGCGCCGTCGTCTTCTTCCCCGAGCCGTCTCCTCCAGCATTGAATGCGCCTGTCCTCACCCATCATCTCTGTAACACCCCCGGTGATTAGCAACAGTAATCACCTTTGATAATGACATGTCAGCATGATTAACAGTGCATAACCATCATTAGCATCATATTGCATTTCAACTCCTAAGTCAAATTCAAATTTAAATGTAAGTGAAATATAAAAGTTGTCTAACATAAAAACTAAAATGTTTGATAAATAACAAATATTGCAGAGGCTAGCCTAAAATTGAAACCAATAAATAATAAAATAATTAGGTGGCACTAACATAATTAAAACAGTGAGGATTAATGCATATTAATTATTATAAAAATTGTGTGAACTCAAGTTGACTCCAAACCAATTTTTGGTAGTGTTAGGTAGTACCTAGTATTTGTTGGAGCAATTCCTATGTTTTACAAAAACCATTTTGAGGCTTAACTATTTACTAAACTGAGAAGAGAAAATGAATAAAAGAAAAAGGCAATAGAAAAAGAAAACAGAAAAAGAGAAACCCCCCCATTTTCCCCACGGCCCAACTGGGCCATCGGCCCACCCCCCCCCCTATTTGGCCTCCCCCTGGAGCCCCAAACCCTAATCCCCACCCCCACCGACAGAATCCCCCCCTCCCCACTCGTTCGCCCCCCCTCCCCCGATCCAGTTCTGGATCGGGATCGAGCCCGGCGACGACCGCCCTCGACGCCGCTGGACCGCGCCGCCGCCCGGAGCCCGCGCCACCTCGCCGGCCTGCCTCCTCCTCCCCACCGGTCTGCCTCCTCCGACGCCGTCGTCCCCATCGACCACCTCGCGCCCCACTGCCCGTGCCCTACGCCCACAGTGAGCCCGCGTCCTCCCCTCTCTGCTCCGGCCACCGTACGTACCGCGCCCGTCCCTGGGCCTCGCCGTGCCGCAGCCGCACGCCGCTCCCCTCACCGCGCACTGCCGTCGCGCCGCTCGCCGTGTGCCCCGCCTCGCGCGCTCCGACCGCCGTGGCCCCTGCCTCGCCGCTCGCCTCCCGATCGCGCCCAGCTGCGCTTTGGCTCGCCCGTGCATCCCCGATCGCGCACCGTGCGCGCGCCCACACGCCCGCGCCGCGTCGAGCCCGCCTCCGCCTCGCGTTCTCCCTAGCCGTACCCCGCTGCTGCTTCTGCCGCTGTGAAGCTGCTGCTGCTACCCTGCACCACCGCGCCCCGCACCGCCCGCTCGCGCCGCTCGGCCGCTCCGCCCGCGTCCCAGCCTCGCCTCACCTCACCGCTCCCCACGCCGGCGCGCGCACCCGTGGCCGCGCCCGCGCCCGCTGCGCCGTATCGGGCTGGCGCCCAGCGCCCGTCCCCCGCGCCCGTTTGGCCCCCAGGGCCTATGACAATGGGGGCCCACCCCCAAAAAACGTTTAAAAAAATATTTATATAAAAATAAAAATAAAAATAATAAAAATAATTAATTAATTAATTAATCCTGATTAGGTTAATCTAATTAACTAGTTAGTGTTAATTAAACAATAATCTAATTAGTTAATCCTAATTAGCCTAACAGTCTATGACAGGTGGGACCCACCCTGTCAGGACGCCTGCTGACGTCAGCATGATGTCATGCTGATGTCATCACAACACTGTTTCGGATAATGTTGATTTAATAATTAATTAAATTCCAGAAATTAATAAAAACTTTAGAAAATCATATTAAATAATCCGTAACTCCGATGAAAATACTTTATACATGAAACTTGCTCAGAATTCCGATACGAACCCGGATACGCCCTCCGTATTCCCGTCAGACGCTCGCAGCTATACGAACATTGAACTTTTAGACCGTTTTCAGTAAATGAATAGTGCCCAACTTTAATTGAATAAATCCGAATAAATTCCTAAATTAACTAAATCATTTAGTTAGGCAGTAGAACACCCCGGCATATCATTTAGGCATCTCATACATATTGTTTGCATTATTGCCGTGAATTTATTGTTTCTCTCCCATCCTTCTCTCTCTCGATAGACGCCGAGACCGACGACGCTGCACCCGGGTACGACTACACTACCGACGAGCAGCCCGTTGACGACCCCTCTCTCTTGTCAGAGCAACCAGGCAAGCCCCCCCCCCCCTTGAGCATTCCAGATATCGCCCATTCTATTCTCCTGCTTGCATTAGATTTTGCTACTGTTAATGTATGCTCCTATTCTGATGCATAGCCTGCTGTTGTAACCTGTTCATTGCTACCTTACCTGCCTATGATAAACTGTTTAGTTTAGGTTGGAATGAACCATCAGTGACCCCACCACCTTACCTTTGTTGCCCCTGCTTGATCATCGACGACCCGATCAACGTGATCGTCGACCAGAGACCGACACCTCACTTCACACCCCCTTAGTTGTACGACTCTGCGTAGTAACTATCGAGTGCCGAGGGTGATACCTCGTAACGCACTCCCGATGAATACTCTGCAGTGTAGCTGTTTGGTCGTGGTCATCGAGGGTGAATCCTCCTTCTCCACTTCCGATACGACTCTGTCGTGCAACCCTCAGTGTGAACCTCGAGGGTGATACCTCATACGTTCGCCCTGATGACTTCGTCGAGTGGAATCCGCCGAGGGTGATTCCTCGGGTTTCCCCCTTGATGTTATGACCACATGATTACTTGACCTTGTTACAGGCGGGTCCACCCTGGTGGGTACCCGCTGGGGATCTATGATTTCGGGTGTGCCGGAAGGGCACTCGAGTGTGACATTGTGGCGGAGCATCAGAGACTCTGATTGTCTCCGCGTGATACTAATTGAGCCTATTGGATTTGGGTGTGTGATCTGAGTGGGTCGACGTGCCCTATACGCACTACCACCACGCGGGATAATGGTTATGGGACCCTCTGCGAAGTACGTTTCTCCGAAAGCTCGTCTGACGTCATGATTCACCGTGCGGGCTGATTGTCGGGATTGGGCTGGATACTTCACTGACGAGTTCAGTGTCGCGCCTGCACCCCGGCCAGTCTCGCAACGCGCAGGGTGCCCAGGGCGATGGCCCGAGACCTCTGGGTGCATAGGTTAGTCCGGCGTGCTGACCTCTCTGCCGAGCCTAGGTAGAGCGCTGCTTTGTGTTGATCTTCCGAGGACGGGCATTACCCAGCAAGTGTGTCCGGCCAGAGTTGATCGAGCGTGTTGGGTAACAGTAGTGCACCCCTGCAGGGATGAATCTTCTATCGATAGCCGATCCTACGGTAAAGGACGCTCAGTTTGTGTATCCCGATCTACTACTTAAACTGGATACTTGTTACTTAACTGAAGCTTCGGGATCGCTTTCTCGCTTGGGAGTCAAGGAAGGATCTTTAAGCTGTACTTCAACATGTTTGCTAAATAAAATGCTATTCTACTCTCTTCTACTGCTGCAAGATGATGGCCTTGTGAAGATGTTTGAAGATGCTAGTCTTCGATAGGACTAGGCCTTCTCTCTATTCTGGCATTTCTGCAGCCCAGTCCACTTATACAGCCTTTCTCCATTGATAATGTTGCATATGTAGTATAGATCCTTGCTTGCTGAGTACTTCGGATGAGTACTCACGGTTGCTTTACTTTCTCTTTTCCCCATATACCCCACCTTGATGATACATCAGACGATGGAGTCCAGGAGCCAGATGCCACCACCGGAGCCTACTACCAAGAGGGTCCAGAGGGTACTTACTACTGGATCGAGCCAGCTGACCAGGAGTAGGATCGAAGGCTCCCAGGCAGGAGGCCAACGCCTTTCGATCTAGTGTCGCTGTTTGTGCTAGCCTTCTTAAGGCAAAACTTGTCTAACTATGTCTGTACTCAGATAATATTTGTATGACTGATTTATGTATTCGGATCTTTGGATCCCTGGTCTATAATATTGTGGACCTCCGTTTAAATTGTGTTAGAGTTGTGTTGTGATATCTTCCCGTGAGTCCCTGTGCTTGATCGTACACGTTTGCGTGTATGATTAGTGTACGATTGAGTCAGGGGCGCCACAATCTCGCCGCAACGAGCCAGCCAGCGCAGCGTACGACCGCCGGCGCCATGGCCCGCATCTCGCCGCTTCGGGAGAGCTCGGCGATCCCCTCCTCCCGGCTATAAATAGCCATGCCCCGCGCTGCCTAGCTCCTCACTCCACACCTCCTCCCTCATAGCCCTAGCCAGCAGAGAAGAATCGAGGCCGAGAGGCCTCTGCCCTCGAGCTCAGCCAGAGCTCCGCCACAGACCCCCTCTCCATAGCCGGCCCTCTCCACCCCTCCTCCGCCTCATCCAAGCTCTTCGTTGAGATCAGTGAGGTCCGGTGGTTCTTCCTAAGCCTCCAGCTGGTCGAATTGCTGCCGGAATCGTCGGATACGCCGACCACCGCAGCTGTTGCCTGCCGGAGACGAAGGGGACGACGCCGTCTGTGCACCTCCGGCCAAGCTGAGGGTACAGGGTGAACCGCCACTCCAAGCTCTATCCATCCCCGCCCTCTCCGAACCCTCTCGCCGTCGGGATCGCTGGCAACCATCGCCGGTGAGCCGCCACCTCTCTGTTTCCCTCTCTCTCTGTTTTAAACCGAGCCGGGCCCCACTGTTAGCCTCTGATCGAAGGGGTAAGTGAAACCGCACTGGGCTTTTACGCCTTCGACGTGGGCCGGCCTGGGTTTTCTGTTTTTTTTTTCAAATTTGATTTAATAAGCAACTTTGACCAGTAAGTTTGACCATGAATAACTTTTAACAAGAAGGTCCAAATGACCTGATTCTTTTTGCACTGTGTTCACAATTCAATTCTTTATTTTTCCACCAAGTTTGGTATTTATCCCACACTCACAGAATTTTTGGCAAATAAAAATGTGTTATGTGACATTTTGAATTGTTGTTTTAAAATGTTTTCAGAAGGAGAAACTTGTGGATTTGAAGACCAAGGGTTTCCGAACCACCCAACTGATCAAGGCAAGCCAAGACATCCATATTATGAAGCATTTCATAGCATTGCATAATTCATATTCATTTCTTGCATATGTTTAATATAGATAATTCATAGTAAATTATTTAAATGCTTTAAGTTGATAACTCAGATTGATATGATCAACAACTATGCTTGCTAAGTGAAACATAGTTGGTTGATCAAGAGTCACCTGTCCGGGCTTACCCGTGCAACCACATTCGCCGGTATGGGACGGCCTTGACTTGGTCTGGCTCGGTGCTCTTTCACCGGTACCTCCAAAGAGGGAGGGTCATGCGTGCGTGCTGCCCTGATCAGGTAGACGGCGATAACCCTGTGAGCCCAGTTGAGTTGTTTGCCGGCGTCCCCGTTTGGGACAGTTTAGTTAGGCCACGACGGTGGCAGGTGTCACGGGGTGACACGGGGCCACCCAAGGCTTGACTCCGGGGGAGTGCGATTGCCGGTGGTACGATGAAAGAGTCACGGGTCAGACAGGTTTCGTTGGAGCAACGCTGGTCCACCCGAATGGGATCACGAGGTTAGTGCTCCATAGTGTGGGTAAAGTGCGCAACCTCTGCAGAGTGTAAAATCTATTCGAATGGCCGTGTCCACGGTATTTGACAGCCCGACCAGACCTCTCTAGGTGATCAACCGTAATAACTGTAGTAATGATGGAAGAACTTGTCTTTCGAGCAGAAGTACTCGTTAGTATCGAGTATTCCGAGGGTTGTGAGGCAACCCAGAGATGAGTAAGTTGGTAACAGTAAGTGAATCACTTGAAGTTTAACTTGTTTATTGCCATGCTATTACTTGCTGCATATTTGGTTGTCATGTGCTTGCGAGTACATTCAAAGTACTCACCTGGCGTATCATGCCAGATGCAGGAGAAGACTAAGACGAAGGTCACAAGGTCCATGTTGCAATGCCTAGAATGTGTCAACAGCAGTGTCCCTGTGGACGGAGTCTCTATCATGTTCCGCTACGCTGTAGTATTCCGTAGTAATGCCGAGGCCCTGATGTGTTGGATAAATAATGTAGATACTGTCGTAGCACTAGATGTGCTTTTGGCCTCGATGATCATGTAATATTTGTGAGCTTGTACCGACTATTATCAATAAAAGTTCAGCTATGTTCTGTTCCAAGTTGTTGTGTGTTTCCAGAAGACATGATCTCTGGGTTGGAAACACGGGTAAACTGGTTCTCTGAGCCGGGGTGCCACAATGCACACCCACTTAGTTTTCTTTTTGAGCTTTCATACACTTATAGCTCTAGTGCATCCGTTGCATGGCAATCCCTACTCACTCACATCGATATCTATTGATGGACATCTCCATAGCCCGTTGATACGCCTAGTTGATGTGAGACTATATCCTTCTTTTTGTCTTCTCCACAACCACCATATTCTATTCCACCTATAGTGCTATGTCCATGGCTCACGCTCATGTATTGCGTGAAAGTTGAAAAGGTTGGAGAACATCAAAAGTATGAAACAATTGCTTGGCTTGTCATCGGGGTTGTGCATGATTTGAATATTTTGTGTGATGAAGATGGAGCATAGCCAGACTATATGATTTTGTAGGGATAAGCTTTCTTTGGCCATGTTATTTTGAGAAGACATAATTGCCTTGTTAGTATGCTTGAAGTATTATTGTTTTTATGTCAATATTAAACTTTTGTTTTGAATCTTATGGATCTGAACATTCATGCCACAATAAAGAAAAATTACATGGATAAATATGTTAGGTGGCATTCCACATCAAAAATTCTGTTTTTATCATTTACCTACTCGAGGACAAGCAGGAATTAAGCTTGGGGATGCTTGATACGTCTCCAACGTATCTATAATTTTTGACTGTTCCATGCTATTATATTATCTGTTTTGGATGTTTTATATGCATTATTATGCTATTTTATATCATTTTTGGGTCTAACCTATTAACCTAGAGCCCAGTGCCAGTTTATGTTTTTTTCTTGTTTTTGAGTTTCGCAGAAAAGGAATACCAAACGGAGTCCAAACGGAATAAAACCTTCGCGATGATTTTTCTTGGACCAGAAGACACCTGTGGGACTTGGACTCCAAGTCAGAAGACCTTGGAGTAGATGACAAGCCACAGGGGCGCGCCCTAGGGGCATCCAACAACCCCTGACCTAATTCTTCATCCTATATATTCACATATATCCCAAAACCCTCAGAGGCATCCACGAAAACACTTTTCCACTGCCGCAACCTTCTGTACCCGTGAGATCCCATCTAGGGACCTTTTCCGGCACCCTGCCGGAGGGGGATTCGATCATGGAGGGCTTCTACATCAACTCTATTTCCTTTCCGATGAAGCGTGAGTAGTTTACCTCAGACCTACGGGTCCATAGCCAGTAGCTAGATGGCTTCTTCTCTCTCTTTGATTCTCAATACCACGTTCTCCTCGATGTTCTTGGAGATCTATCCGATGTAATCTTCTTTTGCGGTGTGTTTGTCGAGATCCGATGAATTGTGGATTTATGATCAGCTTATCTATGAATATTATTTGAATCTTCTCTGAATTCTTATATG
Organism: Thinopyrum elongatum; assembly: GCA_011799875.1. Taxonomy (NCBI): domain Eukaryota; kingdom Viridiplantae; phylum Streptophyta; class Magnoliopsida; order Poales; family Poaceae; genus Thinopyrum; species Thinopyrum elongatum. The sequence continues at coordinate 665,549,964 of CM022299.1, read as the reverse complement.
CATGATTTGATATCTTTGTAATTCTCTTCGAACTATTGGTTTGGTTTGGCCAACTAGATTGGTTTTTCTTGCAATTGGAGAAGTGCTTAGCTTTGGGTTCAATCTTGCGGTGTCCTTTCCCAGTGACAGTAGGGGCAGCAAGGCACGTATTGTATTGTTGCCATCGAGGATAAAAAGATGGGGTTTTCATCATATTGCTTGAGTTAATTCCTCTACATCATGTCATCTTACTTAATGCGTTACTCTGTTCTTCATGAACTTAATACTCTAGATGCAGGAAGGAGTCGGTCGATGTGTGGAGTAATAGTAGTAGATGCAGAATTGTTTCGGTCTACTTGACACGGACGTGATGCCTATATTTCATAATCATTGCCTTAGATATCGTCATAACTTTGCGCTTTTCTATCAATTGCTCGACAGTAATTTGTTGACCCACTGTATTATTTGCTATCTTGAGAGAAGCCTCTAGTGAAAGCTAAGGCCCCCGGGTCTATTTTCCACCATATAAGTTTCCGATCTACTATTTTCCATCATATAAGTTTCCGATCTACTATTTTTGATCATATAAGTTTCCGATCTACTATTTTGCAATCTTTTACTTCTAGATCTATAAACCAAAAAACCCAAAAATATTTACTTTATCTTTTGTTTAGTTTTATCTATCTCTATCAGATCTCACTTTTGCAAGTAACCGTGAAGGGATTGACAAGCCCTTTATCGCGTTGGGTGCAAGTTGTTTGATTGTTTGTGCAGGTATTAGGTGATTTATGCGTTGTCTCCTACTGGATTGATACCTTGGTTCTCTAACTGAGGGAAATACTTATCTCTACTTTGCTGCATCACCCTTTCCTCTTCAAGGGAAAAACCAACGCAAGCTCAAGAAGTAGCACTCCCCAGCGCCGCCGCCGCCGCACCCTCTAGCCGCTGCCACCAGCCGCCGCCACCAGCCACCGCCGCCGCCACCGATCTCCCCGGTCGCCGCTGCCGCCGCTCTCCAGCCACCCGCCGCGCCACCCGCCGCCGCCACGGCCTCCTTAGCCGCCGCCGCCGGTCGCCGCACCTCTTGCTTCCGCACCACCCTCCCCACCGCACGCCGCTCCTCCTCTCCCCGCCGCGCCAAACCCTACCCGCCCACTCCACCTGACCCGAGCCGAACCCTAGCCGACTCTAACCCGTGCCGCCTGCACCTCCCACGTCGCGCCATGAGCTCCTCCTCCTCCACCGTTTCCAACCCCTTTGCCGGTCCCGACGTCACCCTCGTCCACGATCTCAACATCCACAAGCGCGTCCTGGTGAAGCTTGATCAATCCACCGCCTCCTACTCCACTTGGAAGCGGTACTTCTCCTTAGTGTTTCGCGAGTACCTACTCCACGGCCACGTCGACGGCACCGTGGACTCGAGCCTCATGATTCACGATGAGGAGTGGATGATCCTCGACGCCACCATCATTCGCTGGTTCTACCTCACCATCTCAAGTGACCTCTTCCACACCGTGGTGGATGATGACGACGACGCCTACGCCGTCTGGACCAAGCTCAATGGCCTCTTCACCGACAACAAGCTGCAATGCAAGGTCCTCCTCCACGGCTAGTTTTACGGGTGCCAGCAGCTTGACTCGTCCATCGATGATTTTTGCATGCGCCTCAAAAAGCTTGCTGATGAGCTCCGCGATCTTGGCGAGACGGTCGGCGACGAGCTCCTCATCAGCACCCTCACCGCCGGCCTCAACGAGGACTTTGGGAACGCCGCCTCCAACCTCACCCTCATCCCGGAGCCTACCTTCGCTAAGGTGGTGGCGTACCTCAAGCTGGAGGAGCGCCGGATGAAGATGGCCCGGACTCGGGCGACCCACACCGCTCTCGTCGTCGGCACCTGCGGGGGCCAGGCACCGCCGCCTCCGCGTCCCGCACCGGCCCTCCCGCACGCGCCCGCCTTCCCGCAGGCACCGGCCGCCCCCTTCCCGCCGCCCCAGCCGGCTGCTAACAGGGGCCGCGGCGGCGGCTGACGGGCAGCAGCAATACCAGCCGGCCCCGTGGTACGCCGGCCAGAACCCTTGGACTAGCGTCGTGCACGCCTACTCCATGCCGGTTCCCCGCGCCACTGCCCCGGGTATCCTCGGCACCCGGCCTCCGTCTCACCAGGTGTTCTACGCCGCGCCGCAGCCATATGCGGCGCCCTACGGCCAGCCGCCGCAGCCAGGTGGGCTGTCGCGGCTGCCCCTGATGGCCCTGCCCCAGCAGCACGCCCTCCCACTGGCGCCGTGGGACCCGGATCTCTTGGTGGCTCCACACTCCGCTCCCTCACCGTCCACCTACACCGGCGGCGGTGATACGTCCCCAACGTATCTATATTTTTTGATTGTTCCATGCTGTTATATTATCATTTTTGGATGTTTTACAATCATTTTATATCATTTTTTGGGACTAACCTATTGACATAGTGCCCAGTGCCAGTTGCTGTTTTTTGCATGTTTTTTACTTCGTAGGAAATCAATACCAAACGGAGTCCAAACGCAGTGAAACTTTTTGGAGATTTTTTTTGGACCAGAAGACATCCAGTGGGCCAAAGAAGTACCGAAGAGGGGGCCCGAGGTGAGCACAAGACACCAGGGCGCGCCTGGGCCCCCAGGCGCGCCCTGGTGGGTTGTGCCCATCTCGGAGACCTCCCGCACCGCCTCTTTGCTTTATAAATACCCCAATATTCCAGAAACCCTAGGGGAGTCGACGAAAATCAATTCCAGCTGCCGCAAGTTCCAGAAACCACAGATCCAATCTAGACACCATCACGGAGGGGTTCATCATCCTCATTGGTGCCTCTCCGATGATGCGTGAGTAGTTCATTGTAGACCTACGGGTCCGTAGTTAGTAGCTAGATGGCTTTCTCTCTCTCGTTTGATTCTCAATACAATGGTTTCTTGGAGATCTATTTGATGTAACTCTTTTTGCGGTGTGTTTGGTGGGATCCGATGACCTTTGAGTTTATGATCAGATCTATGTTTTTGTCCATGAAAGTTATTTGAGTCTTTTGATCTCTTATATGCATGAATACTTATAGCCTCGTATTTCTCCACCATATTTGGGTTTTGTTTGGCCAACTTGATCTATTTATCTTGCAATGGGAAGAGGTGCTTTGTGATGGGTTCGATCTTACGGTGCTTGATCCCAGTGACAGAAGGGGAAACGACATGTATGTATCATTGCTATTAAGGATAACAAGATGGGGTCTATTTCTACATAAATAGATCTTGTCTACATCATGTCATCATTCTTATTGCATTACTCCGTTTCTCCATGAATTAATACACTAGATGCATGCTGGATAGCGGTCGATGTGTGGAGTAATAGTAGTAGATGCAGGCAGGAGTCGGTCTACTAATCTTGGACGTGATGCCTATATAATGATCATTGCCTTGATATCGTCATGATTATTTGAAGTTCTATCAATTGCCCAAAAGTAATTTGTTTACCCACCGTTTGCTATTTTTCTCGAGAGAAGCCACTAGTGAAACCTACGGCCCCCGGGTCTATTTTCTCATCATATATTTTCAGATCTATTTGCTATTTGCCTTCGCGATCTATTTTTATTTTCTTTTATTTTCAGATCTATATTATCAAAAACCCAAAAATACCTCACTGAATTTTATTTGCTTTTATTTGCATCTATCAATCTATTACAACTTTCTCCCGTCCACATGCCAATTTCTGGCGCCGTTACCCGAAAGGGATTGACAACCCCTTTAACACGTCGGGTTGCAAGTATTTGTTCTTTGTGTGCAGGTGCTGTTTACGTGGTGTTGCGTGGTTCTCCTACTGGTTCAATAACCTTGGTCTCATCACTGAGGGAAATACCTACCGTTGCTGTGCTGCATCATCCCTTCCTCTTTGGAGAAATACCGACGTAGTTCAAGCAAACATCAAAAGGAATTTCTGGCGCCGTTGCCGGGGAGACATCATCAACATCTACCAGGTTCCTAATCACAAATCTCATCTCCTTGCAATTTACATTATTTGCCATTTGCCTCTCGTTTTCCTCTTCACCACTTCACAAAAATTTGCCGTTTTATTCGCCCTCTTTTTCGTTTGCCGTTTTCTCGTCAGATCTACCTTTTTTCTTGCAATCATGAGTGATTTTGGTATGGCAGAAATAGATGATGGCCTAACTCCTAAAATTGGACGATCTGGCAATCTGGATGCTAAAACTTTTGTTTTGGGGCAAGGGAATATTATGGGAAAAGAACATATCCAAGAATTTTTCAATTGTGTCAGAAATTTAACTCTTGATGATGTTCCTATACTTAAAAGAACAAAATCGTATGCAGAAGCTATTTCAGCACTAGTTCTGAAACTTGAGAATAAGTTCATCCGTACTCATCCTACTTTGCAAAGATTGTTTTATGAGTTACCTGTTATAAAGAATCCCAAAGCTAAAAAGTTGGCTACCCTTGTTCTTATGGATGAATTTGACTATATAATACGAGAAGCTAGGGAGATCTTTGATTTTTATGGTATGAACCGTGAAAAACCGGTAATAGATGAGATCCTTTATAATAGTGATTAGATGTTAAGACACTTGCTTGAAAATAATCAAATTTTTGATGAGAATCTTAAAAAGCAAGTCCCTGTTTTAGACATAATCCAACAAGTTTTCAATGATGTTAATCAACACTATTCTTGGATTGTTGCCGAAAATCAAAGGGGATACAATGATAAGCAACTTGATAGTGCTAAAGTCCCTATGGATGAGGTGTTTTATGTTGTTTTTGCAAAACCTCCTGACAAAAACACCTCCAAGGAAAACAAGGACAAAGATGACAACACTTAGATCCCTTGCATTATGCCTAGCTAGGGGCGTAAAACAATAGCGCTCGTTGGGAGGCAACCCAACTTGTATCTTTTTGCTTTTTGGTTTTCTTGCTGTTTTCAATAAAATACACAATTATGCCTCTGGTTAGATATGTTTTTGTGGTTTAAATTAGTGTTTGTGCCAAGTAAAGCCTTTGGGATGATTTGGGTGATAGTTGATTTGATCTTGTTGGAAAACATAAACTTTTGCGTCCAGTAAAACAATTTTTAAAATTCACAGCGGAGACGAAAAATTCTGAATGTTCTACAAAATATTGATATACCAATTTCCTCTGTTTTCCTAATTTTTCAGAATTTTTGGAGTTACATAAGTATGAGAACAATGCGTATCTTTGCAGACTGTTCTGTTTTTGACAGATTCTGTTTTCTTTGCATTGTGTGCTTATTTTGATGAATCTATGGTTTCCTTTGAAGAGTTTTTACCATAGAAAAGTTAGAATACAGTAGATATAGTGCAAAAACAAAATTTGAATGGGTTTTCTACAGTACTTAAAGTAAAGGTTGGTTTTCTTATACTAACGGATCTCACGAAGGTTTTGTTGAGTTTTGTGTGATTGAAGTTTTCAAGTTTTGGGTGAGATTACGATGGACGAAGGAATAAGGATTAGCAAAAGGCTAAGCTTGGGGATGCCTGAGGCACCCCAAGGTAATATTCAAGAAGTATCAAGCAACTAAGCTTGGGGATGCCCCCGAGTGGCATCCCCTCTTTCTTCTAACGACCATCGGTATTTTACTTGGAGCTATATTTTTATTCGTCACATATTATGAGTTTTGCTTGGAGCGTCTTGTATGATATGAGTCTTTGCTTGTTTTGCTTTTTATTTTAAGTCTTGAATCCTTGCTGGACACACCTTTTTGGGGGAGCCAAAAATTATGCTATGCTTGCTCCTATGCTTCACTTAAATCTTTAGAGCCTTGGAATTGCTCTAGTGCTTCACTTATATCTTTTTGAGCATGGTGTTCTTTGTTATTTTTGAAGAAATGCTCTCATGCTTCACTTAGATTTATTTGGGAGTTAGTAAAATTTTAAAGAAATTCTCTCTTGCTTCACTTAGATTAATTTGAGAGAAAGAAATATTATGCTCATGTTCTTCACTTATATTTGTTTGAGCTTATTAAAAGCAACATATGAAACTAGCCTCAAAGTGATAGATATCCAAGAAGGATATAATAAAACTTTCATGAAGATCATTGGACAAAATAAACTTGATTCTTAGTAATAGTTTTGAGATATGATGATAGTGATATGTGAGTCATGTTAATGAGTAATTATGCTTTAGTAAGAATATCGGTGTTAAGGTTTGTGATTCCCTATGCAAGCACGACAGTCAATAATTATGTAATGAAATTATATCCTACTTGTGGTGCATTATTCGGTGTTAATTATGCTTAATGCTTGCTTACGAGATTTTTCGTTTCTTGGTTGGATGCTTCTCAATCTTTTTGCTAGCCTTCATTTGCACTAAGTATGATCACTACTTGTGCATCCAAAACCATTTAAACTAGTTTTGCCATATGAGTCCACTATACCTACCTATATGCGGTATTTCCGTGCCGTTCTAAGCAAATTTGTATGGGCCATCTCTAATTTTCAAAAATAAATTTCTCTTTTGTGTGCTCTTACCGCTCGCGAGGCGGTGAGGGGTGGCCGATATTTTTCCATGCTAGATGTGTTATTCTCACGATGAGTGTTTATTCACTTGTCATTGCACGAGAGTACGGCAAAGGTATTAGGGATGCCCAGTCCCGAAATGAAAAATGAATTTACTTCATGTTGTCAAATAATAAATTCCTTGGAAAGTGTTGGTATGGAGGGCACCCATGGACACGGTTAGCCATGGAAAGTGAAAGTATGGTGGAAAAAGGAATAAACTTTAATTTCTGTTTGGGAACCGCCTATGATATATCTAGCATGGAAAGTATTGGAAACTCTAAGTCATTTTCGTTGGTGGGAAAAGTATGCCTCTCAAAATGTTTTTATCTCTCAATCTAAGCTTTGAGCTCTGGCACCTCTACAAATCCCTACTTCCCTCCGCGAAGGGCCTTTCTTTTACTTTATGCAATTTTTATTTTTACTTGAGTCTCCATCTTCTCTTATAAAGCACCAACTAAGGGGCACTATGATCGTACTTGAGCATTGGGTGTAGCTAATATTCGAGTGTGTTTCATGAATGGATCAATGATTGAGCATAATGGGCTAGGGATAACTTGCTTTAGTGTTGATATTTTGAAAGACATGGTTGCTTGTTGATATGCTTGAGTATTAAAGCCCTCATGTCAAAACTAGACTATTGCTTTGAACCATATAAAATTCCAAATGTCCATGCTACAAAGAAAAGAATATGTGATGAACATGTTAGGCAGCATTCCACATCAAAAATTCTGTTTTTATCATTTACCTACTCGAGGACGAGCAGGAATTAAGCTTGGGGATGCTAATACGTCTCCAACGTATCTATAATTTTTTATTGTTCCATGCTGTTATATTATCATTTTTGGATGTTTTACAATCATTTTATATCAACTTTATATCAATTTTTGGGACTAACCTATTGACATAGTGCCCAGTGCCAGTTGCTGTTTTCTGCTTGTTTTTTACTTCGTAGGAAATCAATACCAAATGGAGTCCAAACGCAACAAAATTTTTTGGAGATTTTTTTTGGACCAAAAGACATCCAGTGGGCCAAAGAAGTACCAAAGAGGGGGCCCGAGGTGAGCACAAGACACCAGGGCGCGCCTGGGCCCCCAGGCGCGCCCTGGTGGGTTGTGCCCATCTCGGAGACCATCCGCACCGCCTCTTTGCTCTATAAATACCCCAATATTCCAGAAACCCTAGGGGAGTCGACGAAAATCAATTCCAGCCGCCGCAAGTTCCAGAAACCACAGATCCAATCTAGACACCATCACGGAGGGGTTCATCATCCTCATTGGTGCCTCTCCGATGATGCGTGAGTAGTTCATTGTAGACCTACGGGTCCGTAGTTAGTAGCTAGATGGCTTTCTCTCTCTCGTTTGATTCTCAATACAATGGTCTCTTGCAGATCTATTTGATGTAACTCTTTTTGCGGTGTGTTTGTTGGGATCCGATGAACTTTGAGTTTATGATCAGATCTATGTTTTTATCCATGAAAGTTATTTGAGTCTTTTAATCTCTTATATGCATGATTACTTATAGCCTCGTATTTCTTCTCCGATATTTGGGTTTTGTTTGGCCAACTTGATCTATTTATCTTGCAATGGGAAGAGGTGCTTTGTGATGGGTTCGATCTTATGGTGCTTGATCCCAGTGACAGAAGGGGAAACGACACGTATGTATCGTTGCTATTAAGGATAACAAGATGGGGTCTATTTCTACATAAATAGATCTTGTCTACATCATGTCATCGTTCTTATTGCATTACTCCATTTCTCCATGAACTTAATATACTAGATGCATGTTGGATAGCGGTCGATGTGTGGAGTAATAGTAGTAGATGCAGGCAGGAGTTGGTCTATTAATCTTGGATGTGATGCCTATATAATGATCATTGCCTGGATATCGTCATGATTATTTGAAGTTCTATCAATTGCCCAACAATAATTTGTTTACCCACCGTTTGCTATTTTTCTCGAGAGAAGCCACTAGTGAAACCTACGGCCCCCGGGTCTATTTTCTCATCATATATTTTCAGATCTATTTGCTATTTGCCTTCGTGATCTATTTTTATTTGCTTTTATTTTCAGATCTATATTATCAAAAACCCAAAAATACCTCGCTGAATTTTATTTGCTTTTATTTGCATCTATCAATCTATTACAACTTTCTCCCGTCCACGTGCCAATTTCTGGCGCCGTTACCCGAAAGGGATTGACAACCCCTTTAACATGTCGGGTTGTAAGTATTTGTTCTTTGTGTGCAGGTGCTGTTTACGTGGTGTTGCATGGTTCTCCTACTGGTTCGATAACCTTGGTCTCATCACTAAGGGAAATACCTACCGTTGCTGTGCTGCATCATCCCTTCCTCTTTGGGGAAATACAGACGTAGTTCAAACAAACATCAGGCGGTGACTGGTATTTGGACACTGGAGCTACCGCGCACATGGCGGCTCATCCCGGTAACCTCCACACCTCCTATCCCGTCCACACTTCCGCTCGCATCACCGTCGGTGACGGTTCCTCCCTTCGCATCACTCACATAGGACATGCATCTTTTACATCTAATTCTACTCCATTGTCATTATCTAACATCTTAGTTTCTCCTAATCTTATTAAAAATCTTGTCTCTGTTTGTTCTTTTACACGTGAAAATCCCGTTATCGTTGAGTTTGACGAGTGTGGTTTTTCTGTTAAGAACGCTCGTACCCGGATGGTGCTCCACCGATGTGACAGCCCCGATGAGCTCTACCCCGTCCACTCCACCACCTCCACCACCTCCGCCGCCCCCGTCACTCTCGCCACCGGAGTGGATCTTTGGCACGCTCGCTTGGGTCATCCCAACCTCGCCACCCTTCGTCATATACTTCAGAGTTTTTCTTTCACGTGTAATAAGATCGAGGACCACTCGTGTCATGCATGTCGCCTCGACAAACATGCTCGTCTTCCATTTAGGGCTTCTTCTCATGTTGCATCATACCCGTTTGAGTTAATTCATAGTGATGTTTGGACCTCTCCTGTTGCAAGTAATACGGGCTATCTTTATTATCTTGTTATCCTTGATGATTTTTCTCACTATGTGTTGATCTTCCCATTGCGTCGTAAGTCGGATGTCATCTCCACTCTCGCCGCTTTCTACTCCTATGTTTTCACACAATTTGGTCGTCCCATTCTCGCATTTCAGACCGATAACGGGAAGGAGTTCGACAACTTAGCTGTTCGTACTCTTCTCCCCATACATGGCACGACTTTTCGTCTCACATGCCCATACACTTCGCAGCAGAACGGTCGCTCTGAGCGTGTCCTTCGCACTCTTAATGACTGCGTTCGGACTCTTCTTTTTCACGCCAATGTGCCTCCGCACTTTTGGCCTGACGCTCTCGCCACCGCATCACTCCTCATTAACATTCGCCCGTGTCGCACTCGCTGGAACTTTGCACCTCATCACCTCCTCTTCGGTGGACCGCCCTCTTATGATGAGCTTCGCATCTTCGGCTGTCTCTGCTACCCTAGCATCGCCGCCACTGCGCCTCATAAGCTTGCACCCCGCTCCGTCGCCTGCATCTTTCTCGGCTACCCACCTAACACCAAAGGCGCCCGCTGCTACGATCCTGTCTCCCATCGAGTGTTCACCTACCGACACATTTACTTTGATGAGAAGGTGTTTCCGTTTCAGCAGCAGGTACCTCTCGTTGCCCCGTCGCCGCCGGCCACCGGCCCTTTGGCGACCCCGTCAGGTGGAAGGCCCCGTACGGCTCTCGGACCGCCTCCGGGCTTTGGCGGTCCTCGCACCGTGGGACGAGCTGCGCCTCGCGCCCCCACGCTGCCGTCGCCATCCACGCCGGCTTCATCGCCGGTGTCCTCTACGGCTGCTGCCTCGCCGGCCAGCCGGCTCGCCGCCAAGCCGGCTGCCTCACCGGCTGCTGCCTCGCCGGCTCGCCGGCTGCCCCTTCTCCGGCTGCCTCGCCAGCCGGCTCGTCGGCTGCCTCGCCGGCTGCCTCGCCAACCGGCTCGCCGGCTGTCCCGGAGTTGCCGTCTCGCCCCGTCACTCGGGCTCGAGCCGGCGTTCATCGCCCGAGTTTACAGTACTCCAGCGACGAGTATCTCGTCGCCGCCTCCACCACTGAGCCGTCCCCGATCCCTGCATCTGTCAGAGCAGCCCTTCGTGATCCTCACTGGCTGGCTGGGATGCAGGAAGAGTTCGACGCTCTTCAGCGGAACCATACCTGGACACTGGTTCCTCGGCCTTCTCGCGCCAATGTCATCAGCGGCAAGTGGGTCTTTTGCCATAAGACCCGCTCGGATGGTTCACTTGAGCGCTACAAGGCCTGCTGGGTGGTCCGTGGTTTTCTGCAGCACGCTGATGTCGACTTCACTGAGACGTTTGCACCGGTTGTCAAACCGGGCACGATCCGCACTGTTCTCCAGCTGGCAGTTTCCCGAGGCTGGCCGGTTCATCAGATGGATGTCTCCAATGCCTTCCTTCATGGCCATCTTGAGGAGCAGGTTTACTGTGAGCAGCCGACCGGCTTCGTCGACGCATCTCTTCCTGGGCATGTGTGTTTGCTGTCCCGCTCTCTCTACGGGCTCAAGCAAGCACCACGCGCCTGGTACCAGCGTATCGCCGGGTTTCTTCAGACACTGGGCTTCAGCATTACTCGCTCGGATGCCTCGTTGTTTGTCTATCACCGTGGCGACACGACTGCATATTTGCTTCTCTACGTCGACGACATCATCCTGACGGCCTCCTCCGCAGCCCTTCTTCAGCAGATTACTCTCCGGCTGCGTGATGAGTTTGCCATCAAGGACCTGGGCGCTCTCCATTATTTCCTTGGCATTGAGGTTGTTCGGCGACCCAACGGCTTCTTCCTTCATCAGCAGAAGTATGCGCATGAGCTACTTGAGCGTGCCGGCATGCTCAACTGCCACCCTGTCGCTACTCCTGTTGACACGAAGGCCAAGGTTTCTGCTCTCGAGGGCTCGCCCGCATCGGATGCTCTATTCTACCAGTCTATTGTTGGGGCTCTTCAGTATCTGACTCTCACCCGGCCGGATCTTCAGTATGCTGTTCAGCAGGTGTGCCTCCATATGCACGCCCCTCGTGACTCCCATTGGACCCTCGTGAAGCGGATTCTCCACTACATCCGCGGCATGATGGCTCTTGGGCTCACTCTCACGGCGTCCACTTCTCTAGAGATGGTGGCCTACTCCGACGCGGACTGGGCCGGCTGCCCTGACACCCGTCGGTCCACCTCCGGCTACTGCGTCTACCTCGGTCCTTCACTCGTCTCGTGGTCGTCCAAGCGACAACCTACGGTTTTGCGCTCTAGCGCGGAGGCTGAGTACCTATGTGTACGTGTATATTGTGTCTTGGGCCCACCTCCTAGTTCATCTGTATAGTTGAGGTTGTGACCCCCCTCTGTACTCATATATACGTGCCTGGTGCACCGATCAATGCATTGTGTTGCACAGCCTATTCTTTCCCTTCTACAGCTAGGGTTGGCTCTCGGGCTGCCCACGCGAGGAGCAACACTGGAGAGAATAGAGGATCTAGCCTTGTACTCTTGTGTTTTTTCTTTCAGCTGCTCTTGTGTTTTTTTAGGAGAATACGTCATTACGGCGGTTTATATATCATGCTCAAATATGGATAACATCGTTTGCCAAAACATCGACAAGAAAATCTGAAGGCTTAGATTGCCAAACAATGGATCGATCGCACTCCACCTTGCTAGCTAAAACGTCGTCCGCCATATTAGCCTCTATAGGACTAGGATGATTAAAAGTAATAGAAGAAAAAAATCGACTATGGAAAGAACATTCACTCGACGGGCTGCTCTTGTGTTTTGTTTTGGCCATGTTTACAACACTGCTCGCGAAACGTTTTGTGATTTTGTGAGCCATGTGTGGACCGGGAGAGGGAGATGTGGTCCAACGGCTGGACGGAGAAGGACGGGATGTGGAACTTCCTAGGAACATCCTGTGATCTTCCCTTTCGCCTACACACACTGACTAGAAAGGCAGGCTCTCGTCTCGCTCCTGAGCATCCTGGTCGCGTGAGTTCCTTGGAATAGAACACCTCCGGCCTCTGCTCTTCTCTCCTCTCCTCTCCTCTCAGAGCCCCCTCCGCAACTCCGCCGACGAGAAGATGCACTAGGCTCCTTTCTTCAACCCCTTGTGTTTCACTACCAGGCAGTCGAAGTCCAAAGCTGACTGCCACATGGAGACCCATATATATAGCCTGCTCCTAGCAGCGCTTACTCTCCATCAGCTGCAGCATCAGGATGGGGGTGTGTGGCGTGGCGTCCTGGCGGACATTGCCACCGTCGCGCAGCTGTCCGGGCTGCACGCTGTCATGCTCATCGCCCTGGCCGCGCACCTCCTGCGGATTCTGCAGTGCGAGACGGAATGCGCCAAGCTCGAGGAGTGCGGGCGCAAGCTCCACGCGCTGCTGGACATGGCGACTCAGCATTCGGCGGTGGCTGGACTGGTCGTCGGGGCGCTGGTCGAAGCGGCCGGCCTGGTGGACTCGTACCGCGGGAGCATGCTCTGGCGACGCGTCCGGACTGGCAGGAGCATGGAGACGCGGCTCCGGGACATGCGCAGTGGCCTCGACTGCTTGTGCGCGCTCGTGCTCTGCGTGCACGCCAATGTCCTTACGGCGTCACATGCTTTTGATACTACGTAAGATGTTCCATCCATCCAAATTGGTTTTCAATATCAGCGAGATGTCGATGCAATTCACTGAATCTAAGTAATTCCTACCTTTTGGTCAAAATGTTTTCGGCAATTTCATTAGTACAGGAATCCAAATATTTTTGGAAATATTTAAAAATACTTGGTTGAATTTCAAATGAATGTTTCGCCTCTTTGGCCGAAAACACTAAAATTGAAGTTTTAGTGATTTCAGTTGCTGAATTTTATTTGAAACTGGAAGTGAAAACCAATAAACTAATTTTCTATGTTTACTTGGTGACTGGTGCAGGAACCATCATGTGAGTGATCCATCACATGGCGCACAAACTTCTGATACTTCCGACAGTCAAAGGTACAACAGGGTAGGTCAGGGAGAAGCAGACAATCAGTCAGAGATCAACGAGCCAGGAGGATTTGAATCCGTGTGATTTCGCTTGGCAGTACACACACATAACATAGAACTATCCGGTAGTCGATGCGTTTGCGTCTCAGGTTATCAGGAAAGATCAAGGTCCAGGATCCATAGTGTTGGAATAATGGCTGAGAACTTGTTCATCTGTTTAGTCGGTTATTCCTGTTGGTAAAATGTTGGTCTGTTTTGTAGTTGGCAGGGTGTGTACGTGGCCTATGTTTCGTGTGTGCATGTGCTAATTTCAGTGTTTCGTATTATGCTCCTTAATCTGCCATTTTCTCGCCCTATACATATAATACTACGATTAATAAAACTAGATGATACCCCATGCGTTGTTGTAAGAAATCTTGTTAAAATAAATATATAAGAATGTGCTAAAAACCTTAAACTAATGCAAAAAAGAGTGTTCTTGAGTTGCATTTTTAAAACAATAAAACATATGAAACATGTAACAAAGCAATGCATGTATCAAAGAGAAAAACTTTTCATTGCAGTTAACAAATCGATGCATGAATGAAAGAGAAAAACTTTTGTCTGCAGTCAACGAAATATCATTTTCGACTGAAAACGTGAAGCACGAACTACACAGGTATGCTCCGAGCATCCCGGACACATACTTCCATAACAACGTAAAGTTGATTCAATTAACCTATGAGTGACATACATGACTCATGTAGCATGGTGCATGTACAGAACAATGTAAAAGTGTAACTTGCACTAGTAAAAAACGACCTTACGTTCGCATTATTAGTCCTGGTTCGATTACGACCCGGTACTAATGTGACAATTAGTCCCGGTTCCAACGGCTAGTACGCAGGCATCATTAGTCCCGGTTCGTGGCGTACCTCTAGTCCCGGTTTGTGACACAAACCGGGACTAGAGGTATACCTTTAGTCCTGGTTTGTATAACCAACCGGGACTAAAGATGCCCCTATATAAACCCTTCGTCCAGCCCGGGCCCATTCTCTCTGTTTTTCCCATTCCTCTCCTCTGTTCTTCCCCTCTTGCTCGAGCTCATCCTCCAAATTTTCCAAGATTTGAAGGCACCCCATCCATCTAAGTGTTCACAAAGGTTAGCAACTTTGTCCTTTCATCTCTCATTGCTAGATTAGCTCGTGCAATGCTCTATAAGTATAGTGATTTGTGGGTTTTAGTTTGGGAGTAATTATATGTGGGAGTTTATTTAATTTATATGCAATTTAAGCTCAAATTAGCTTCTTAGTTTGCATATGTAGGTGTGGTTTACTTAGTGCCTTCCCATCCCCGTCCTAACCACCGTCGATCGCCCGCACCGTCCCGTCGCCGGCACCACCTTGGTGAGCCTCTTGTTCTTATCATTTTTTATAAAAAAAATCATGTTTGTATGATTTAGATAGTTACTTGTATAATTTTCTTACCTGTATGCTTGTTTGTTATACATAGTGGCATGGTTTTGATATCCGTCCCCGTCGGCCCTCGTCCGGTTTATGATTCGGATGTGGTATATATATTCTCTTTTATAACTATTTGTTGCATTTCGTGTTATGACAATTATGCCCATCAAGTTGACATAGATATTTTTATCTAGGAGGTATGTGAACCAGAAATTGCAACCGACCCTCTTGTCGAGAAGTTAAATTTAGTTGAAAAATAAAATGAGTATTTGAAAGAAAAATTGAAAAGAATTGAAGAAGAGAAGACGAAACTGGAGTTGTATGTCGTCGATGATCACAAGATCAAGATGGATGCAATGCGCTTGAAGATTAGAAAGATTAGAAAATATGCCGTTAATAAAGAGGCTTGGTATCACTATGTTGTTAGATCAATTGTTACCTTAGTTGCGATCTTGATCGCATTTGTTGTTGCATTTAAATGTTTTAGCTAGAGAGTTTGTATGTGTTTTATGAGAATAAGTGTGTATGAACTTGTATTAATTTGGTTTTTTCGGTGTTGTGTAATGAAGATGAGCTGGCAATGGATGTATGATGACCGATGCTCTCCCCAGTTCATTAATGGTGTGCATACTTTTCTGCGTGTGGCCGAGGCAAACAAGCGGCCGGATGGTTTTATGTGTTGTCCATGTGCTGTCTGTAAGAATGATCACAATTACTCTAACTCAAGAACAATTCACGTCCACCTGTTTACGTCCGGTTTCATGTCTGGCTATAACTGTTGGACCAAGCACGAAGAAAGAGGGGTTCTAATGGAAAAGAATGAAGAAGAAGAGGATGATGACAGCTATCCTGGCCATGGGTTCCCTGAATACGATGGTACAACAATGGGGGAAGAAGTTGAAGAAGAGGCATCAGATGAGCCCGCTGATGATCTTAGTCGGGCCATTGCTGATGCAAAGAGAAACTGCGCAAGTGAAAAGAAGAAGCTGAAGTTGCAGCGCATGTTAGAGGATCACAATAAATTGTTGTACCCAAATTCCGAAGTTGACAAGAAAAAAGCTGGGTACCACACTGGAATTGCTGCAATGGAAGGCAGAGAATGGTGTATCTGACAAGGGATTTGAAAAGTTACTGATAATGTTAAAGAAGATGCTTGCAAAGGACAACGAATTGCCCGACAGTACGTACGAAGCAAAGAAGGTTGTTTGCCCTATAGGATTACAGGTGCAGAAGATACATGCATGCCCTAATGACTGCATCCTCTACCGCGGTGAGTACGAGGATTTGAATGCATGCCCGGTATGTGGTGCATTGTGCTATAAGATCAGCCGCGATGACCCTGGTGATGTTGAGGGCGAGCGCCCCAGGAAGAAGATTCCTGCCAAGGTGATGTGGTATGCTCCTATAATACCACGGTTGAAACATTTGTTCCAAAACAAAGAGCATGCCAAGTTGATGCGATGGCACAAAGAAGACCGTAAGAAAGACGAAAAGTTGAGAGTACCCGCTGACGGGTCACAGTGGAGAAAAATCGAGAGAAAGTGGGAGGACTTTGCAGATGACGGAAGGAACGTATGGTTTGGTTTAAGTGCAGATGGCATTAATCCTTTTGGGGAGTAGAGCAGCAATCATAGCACCTGGCCTGTGACTCTATGTATCTATAACCTTCCTCCTTGGTTGTGCACGAAGCGGAAGTTCATTATGATACCAGTGCTCATCCAAGGCCCCAAGCAACCCAGCAACGACATTGATGTGTACCTAAGGCCATTAGTTGAAGAACTTTTACAGTTGTGGGACAAAAAAGGTATACGTGTGTGGGATGAGCACAAACAGCAGGAATTTGACCTATGAGCGTTGCTGTTTGTAACCATAAATGATTGGCTTGCTCTTAGTAACCTTTCAGGATAGACAAACAAGGGATACCACGTGTGCACGCACTGTTTAGATGATACCGACAGTACATATTTGGATAAATGTAATAAGAATGTGTACCTGGGACATCGTCGATTTCTTCCGATCAAGCATCTCTTAAGAAAGAAAGGCAAGCATTTCAAAGATGAGGCAGATCACCGGAAGAAGCCACGCCACCGTACTGGTGTTCCGAATGACACTGACGGACACGCACCCATGTGGAAGAAGAAATCTATAGTTTGGGACCTACCCTATTGGAAAGAACTAGAGGTCCGCTCTGCAATCGACGTGATGCACGTGACGAAGAATCTTTGCGTGAACCTGCTAGGCTTCTTGGGCGTGTATGGGAAGACAAAAGATACACGGGAGGACCAGCAACGTATGCACGAAAAAGACGGCATGCATCCAAAGCAGTATCAGGGTCATGCCAGCTATGCTCTTACCAAAGAAGAGAAGGAAATCTTCTTTGAATGCCTCCTTAGTATGAAGGTCCCGTTTGGCTTCTCGTCGAATATAAAGGGAATAATAAATATGGCAGAGAAAAAGTTCAAAAACCTAAAGTCTCATGACTACCACGTGATTATGACGCAAGTGTTTCCGGTTGCATTGAGGGGGCTTCTACCGGAAAACGTTCGATTAGCCATTGTGAAGCTATGTGCCTTCCTCAATGCAATCTCTTAGAAGGTAATCGATCCAGAAATCCTACCAAGGTTACAAAATGATTTGGTGCAATGTCTTATTAGTTTCGAGTTGTTGTTCCCACCATCCTTCTTCAATATCATGACGCACGTCCAAGTTCACCTAGTCGACGAGATTGCCATTCTAGGTCCTGTATTTCTACACAATATGTTCCCCTTTGAGAGGTTCATGGGAGTCTTAAAGAAATGTGTTCATAACCGTGCTAGGCCAGAAGGAAGCATCTCCAAGGGCCATCAAACAGAGGAGGTCATTGAGTTTTGTGTTGACTTTATTCCTGACCTTAAGCCGATTGGTGTTCCTGAATCGCGGCATGAGGGCGGACTGGGTGGAAAAGGCACGGTAGGAAAGGACCAAGTAATATGTATGGACGGGCATTCTTGGGCGCAAGCACACTACATAGTTCTACAAAATTCCGCCTTGGTGGCTCCATATATCGAGGAACACAAGAATATTCTACGCTCCAAACACCCGGAGCAGTCTGACGACTGGATTACACGTGAACAAACGGGGACTTTCGGCGGTTGGTTGCAGACACGTCTCATGAATGACGACACTGTTGCAGATGAGATGTACTTGTTGGCCAAGTTACCATCTTCAACTATATTGACTTTCAAAGGGTACGAGATAAATGGGATTACATTTTACACGATCGTCCAAGATAAAAAGAGCACCAACCAAAACAGTGGTGTCCGCTTTGATGCAGCAAACACGAATAGGCCAAAGGACACATATTATGGTTACATAGAGGAGATATGGGAACTTGACTATGGACATGGTTTGAAGGTCCCTTTGTTTTGGTGCAAATGGGTCAATCTGACAGGAGGCGGGGTAAAGGAAGACCCGCGGTACAGAATGACAACAGTGGATCTCAACAATCTTGGGTACGCAGACGAACCATTCGTCCTAGCCAATGATGTGGCGCAGGTTTTCTATGTGAAGGACATGTCTACCAAGCTGAGAAAAAGAAAAGATAAGGAAGCGAATACATCATACGATGAGCCAAAGCGCCACATAGTTCTTTCAGGGAAAAGAAACATCGTGGGAGTGGAGGACAAGACAGACATGTCAGAAGATTATGAAAAGTTTCATGAAATTGCTCCCTTCATAGTGAACATGGACCCAAGCATCCTGTTAAATGATGAAGATTGTCCATGGTTACGGCGCAAAGGGACACACGCGAATAAAAAGTTTTATACCCCAAGATCCCACTCTGGGATGTGACCGGCTTCACCGTCATCACTTTCTTCTCTAGTGAGTTTCCGGACTTATATATCTGGAAAGTCCCACTTCGGACAAACCGGAGGGAATCTTTATAATAGTTAGGGTATATATGTGTTTTGGCATTTGAAACATGCAGAAATATTTTTTCCATGCATTTACTGATTTTTTTTAGCTAAATGACCCTGAAATTGAAAAGCACTACAAATGAACTCTGAAAAGGTTGAAAGTTGGCATGGTATCATCATTTCACCAACATAGCATGTGTTAAAAAGTTGAGAGGTTTATAGAAAAAACTGGATGCACTTTGTGTACAAAATGGACAATCCCTTTCGAAGTATTAGGGTTTCGGACAAAAACTCATCTGTTATAAAGGCATTTCATTTTTTCCAACTTATTTAAACTCCAGATTTTTTGTGCGTTCAACATCCACCATTCAAAGCCACATCATCAATTTCCAACCCTTTCTGACTTCATTTGCTATTTTTCATGCATTTACTGATTTTTTTGAGCTAAATGACCCTGAAATTGAAAAGCACTACAAATGAACTCTGAAAAGGTTGAAAGTTGGCATGGTATCATCATTTCACACACATAGCATGTGCTAAAAAGTTGAGAGGGTTACGGCAAAAACTGGATGCTCTTTGTGTACAAAATGGACAATCTCTTTCGAAGTATCAGGGTTTTAGACGAAAACTCGTCTGTTACAAAGGCATTTCATTTTTTTAAATTTATTTCAACTCCATATTATTTGTGCGTTCAACATCCACCATTCAAAGTCACATCATTAATTTTCAACCCTTTCTGACTTCATTCGTTATTTTTCATGCATTTAATGATTTTTTTGAGCTATAAAACTAAAAGAGCTAAACATAATCTGTTTTTGATTAAAACACCCATTTAAAATAACCTAAAAATTACCAAATTGAATATAATGATAAAACACACTAATATTAAACAGCACGAAAAAGAATCACTCAAAAATCTATTTTTAAAGTAAAGTTATTCACAAACTAGTGATTCCCATAAATTTCAAAGAATTCAAATTTAAACTATTCAAATTTGAAAACTACTGGCACTAACAGAAAGTTTATAATTTTTGTGACCTAAAGCAAAATGATTCACTAAAAAACTCTAAATATTTGGCAGTAAGTAGAAACAAAAGAAAATAAATAAAGCAAAAGCAAAAAAAAACTTGCAAATAAATAAATTAAAAAATGCTCGCCTACTGGGCCACCACGGGCTACATACGACTAGAAACCCAACTACTAGTTGGGCCAGGATGCAGGCCCGCGGGGCAAGTAGGCCCCACAGAGCAGTGACAGATTCGTTAGGACCACACATGCCTGCTTTAGAGAGGAGCTCGAAGGGGTAGCCGCGGCGGGGCTTATAAACTGGCCAGGGCGCCCTTCGTTGGGCGAGGTGGGACTAAACTTCCACCGCACCTTGCCGTGCCAGGAACAAGCCTTTAGTCCCGGTTGGCGGCTCCAACCGCGATTAAAGGCCCCCTTTAGTCACGGTTGGAGCCACCAATCGGGACTAAAGGCCTGGGCTTCCCGCCGCTTGGCCTGGTGAAATTCACCTTTAGTCCCGCCGGTTGGTGGCTCCAACCACGACTAAAGTGGGGCCTTTACTCACGGTTGGAGCCACCAACCGGGACTAAAGGCTGTCGTATATCAGCGGCACTTTGCAAGTTTCCGATCCCACTCTCTCCATTCTCTCGACGCCGAACCACAGGATGCCGCCAGGCTGCTGCGCCGTCGCCTGCCCCTACGCCGGAGATCGTCGCCGACCCCGACACCGCCCGCCCGCGCCTCCTCCCCGACGCCGCCCGCGCCTTCTCCCCGCGACGCCATTTGCCTCCTCCCTGGCCGAGCCGCGTCGACGCCGCACGACGCCGGAGATCGTCGCCGCCCCCGATGCCGACCGCCCGCACCTCCTCCCCGATGCCGCCCGCGCCTCCTCCCCGCGACGCCGCGTGCCGGTGCCTCCTCCCTGGCCGACCGAGCCCCGTCGACGCCGCCCGCGCCGGCCTCGACCTCGCCATCACGGGCCTCGACCTCGCCATCACCGGCCTCGACCTCGCCGTCGCCTACCTCGCCCGCTATGAGCTCGCCGCCCCCTCGATCTACGGCTATTTTTTTCACTAGATGTTTTATATATATGCTTAATTAGTATATGTATGTATGTATACAATGTATGTATATATGTATTTGTAGATGAATGGTGGAATTTGCATAGATTGTTTCTTTTTCACTAGCTAGTTTTTTCTTCTGTTTTTTAGTTTTTTATACTTTTAGTGTTGTATCATAGTATAGAAAAAATTTGGATAGCAAAAATTTGCATAGGAAAAAGTTGACCATATATATGTATAGTATAGAAAAAAATTGCATAGAAAAAAGTTTGTCATGTATTTGGAAAAAAATTGTATAGAAAAAATATTTTAATGTTGTATTTGCAAAAGTTTGTCATGTATTTGCAAAATCAAGTGAACAAGAATTACAAAAATCATAATAAAGCATTTAAAAAATGTTAAATTTGCATAGAAACATTTTTGGAGTCGACGGTGCCTGGCCCGCATCCTCGTCGTCAACTCGGTGGCGACAACCTGCTTGAGAGGCTCCATGTCCGGGGCTGGGCTCCGCCGGACTGACACTGGGAGGTGCTACCTTCCGGGGCGCGCAACTTGGTGAGGAACCGGGCTCCCGTCGTCGACCCGGAGCTTCTTTGGTGGCGGTCGCGTGGGCCACTTTCGGTGCGGACGCAGCCGGCCCCCGAGGAGGTAGTACGTCGCCGTGTCAGGGAGGAGGACGAGCACGTCCGTCGCTACATGGTTGCATTGGACGTCAGGTTCTCCAATACCTGGTAGGTTCTTCAGGGATCTCACCCGAGCTATGATCCTGTGATGGTTCCTTCTCTTTGGGTGTCCACCGCCCATGCCTCAGGAACCGCGAGTGAACTAGATTATTCGATAATATTCGATCTGTATTAGCTAGTGATGTTATATGATAATATTCGAGATGTATTAGTGATAATACTCGAGATGTATTCGAGATTATATTCGATAATGTTTGAGATGTATTCGAGATTATATTCGATAATATTCGATGATGCATATTATCTGGATTATTCGAGATGTATTAGTGATATTATTCGAGATGCATATTATCTACTATGATTCAGTTTTTGCTTATTGAATGCATTCTAATTTGAATACTAAATTGTTTTATCTTTCTTCTGGATTAGTTAAGATATGGACAATAGCGGCAGAGACGGAGACGAGATCATATTCGACATCATACGCTCCCCGAGCCCAGATAATGAACCTGAAGATGACGGCTCACAATATCTGAACAATTCCGGTGAGGGAATATTTCAGGAAGAACAAACAGATGAAGTCCACACAAACAATGATGGCGAAGGAAATGATCTTCAATTAACAAAGACCGGCGAGGTATATATAAGGCCTCTGGTGATCATTACATGTATTAATTGATTTGTGTGTGTGTGTATATATATATATATATATATATATATTAACAAATCGATCTTTCTTCTTTTAGCCCTCCGGATCGAGCAAATCTTCTACAAGCAAGGCAGTACGAGGCCCGGCCAAAAGGTTGCCGGCTGGCATAAAGTACAACATTGATGCGTTCAAACCATGCGGAAAACCGCTTCCTCCTAAAGCGAATGCGGACAAATTTAAAAGTCAGTGCAGAGTTATTGTCAGGGACCAAATCCCGATCTCCATTCAAGAATGGAATAAGCCAGCAAAAGAAGATCGAGGAGTTAGTTTTGTCTTTGAAAGAGCAAAAGATCTGCTTTGGGAATCGATCATGTCACATTTCACCTTACCAGATCATTTGATAGATGCAGAACGGGAGAAAGTCAAGAAGAGTGCTCTTAAGAAGATGGCCACAAAATTCTGCAACCACAAGAAAAGATTATGGGCCGGCTACGTCGAAGCAGAAAAGCAGACTCCAGAATTCAAGGGATCACTGGAGAAGGCAAGAGATCACTGGGACTCTTTCGTGAAGTTCAAGGAATCAGAAGCAGCTCAGGAATGGTCGAGAAAAAACAAGATTAATGCTGCGAAAAAAAGTGGCACCATAAGCTGAGGCCAGGTGGTTACTGTTGGGGAACGTAGCATGCAATTTCAAAAAATTTACAACGCTCACGCAAGATCTATCTAGGAGATGCATAGCAACGAGAGGGGAAGAGTGTGTCCACGTACCCTCGTAGACCGAAAGCGGAAGCGTTTGTTAACGCGGTTGATGTTGTCGAACTTCTTCTCGTTCCGACTGATCAAGCACCGAACGTACGGCACCTCCGAGTTCTACACACGTTCAGCTCGATGACGTCCCTCGAACTCTTGATCCAGCAAAGTGTCGAGGAAGAGTTCCGTTAGCACGACGGCGTGGTGACGGTGATGGTGAAGTGATCCGTGCAGGGCTTTGCCTAAGCACTACGTGAATATGACTGGAGGCGTAAACTGTGGAGTGGGCGCCACACACGGCTAACAATTGTTGGTGTGTGTTCTAGGCGCCCCCTCCCCACATATATATAGGTGGCAGGGGGAGGGGGACAGCCATGGGGTGCCCCAAGTAGGAGGAATCCTACTTGGGGGCCTAGTCCAATTCGGCCCCCCCTTCCATAAGTGTCGGAGGGGGAAGGAAAGAGAAGGGGGGGGGGGGGAGAGAAGGAAAGGGGGAGGCCGAATCCTTCCCTTTCCTTGTCCCTTCCCCTCCTTCCTTCTCCTCCTATTTCGGCCTATATGGGGGCGCACCAGCCCACCAGGGGCTGGTCTGTCCCTCTCTTGGCCCATAAGGCCCATATCTTTGCCGAGGGTGCCTGGAACCCCTTTCCAGTGACCCGATATGTACCCGGTACCCTCGGAACACTTCCAGTGTCCGAATACTATCGTCCTATATATGAATCTTTACCTCTTGACCATTTCGAGACTCCTCATCATGTCCGTGATCTCATCCGGGACTCCGAACAACATTCGGTCACCAAATCACATAACTCATATAATACAAAATCATCATCGAACGTTAAGCGTGCGGACCCTACGGGTTCGAGAACTATGTAGACATGACCGAGACACCTCTCCAGTCAATAACCAATAGCAGAACCTGGATGCTCATATTGGTTCCCACATATTCTACGAAGATCTTTATCGGTCGTATCGTAATGACAACATACGTTATTCCCTTTGTCATCGGTATGTTACTTGCCCGAGATTCGATCGTCGGTATCTTCATACCTAGTTCAATCTCGTTACCGGCAAGTCTCTTTACTCGTTCCGTAATACATCATCCCGTAACTAACTCATTAGTCACATTGCTTGCAAGGCTTCTTATGATGTGTATTACCGAGAGGGCCCAGAGATACCTCTCCGATACTCGGAGTGACAAATCCTAATCTCGATCTATGCCAACCCAACAGACACCTTCGAAGATACCTTTAGAGCATCTTTATAATCACCGAGTTACGTTGTGACGTTTGATAGCACACAAGGCATTCCTCCGGTATCCGGGAGTTGCATAATGTCATAGTCGAAGGAATATGTATTTGACATGAAGAAAGAAGTTGCAATAAAACAGAACGATCATTATGCTAAGCTAACGGATGGGTCATGTCCATCACATCATTCTCCTAATGATGTGATCCCGTTCATCAAATGACAACACATGTCTATGGTTAGGAAACTTAACCATCTTTGATTAACGAGCTAGTCTTGTAGAGGCTTACTAGGGACTCGGTGTTTTTGTCTATGTATCCACACATGTATCAAGTTTCCGGTTAATACAATTCTAGCATGAATAATAAACATTTAGCATGATATAAGGAAATATTAATAACAACTTTATTATTGCCTCTAGGGCATATTTCCTTTAGTCTCCCACTTGCACTACAGTCAATAATCTAGATTACATTGTAATGATTCTAACAACCATGGAGTCTTGGTGCTGATCATGTTTTGCTCATGGAAGAGGCTTTTTCAACGGGTCTGCCACATTCAGATCCGTATGTATTTTGCAAATCTCTATGTCTCCCTCCTTGACTTGATCACGGATGGAGTTGAAGCGTCTCTTGACGTGTTTGGTTCTTTTGTGAAATCTGGATTCCTTCGCCAAGGAAATTGCTCCAGTATTGTCACAAAAGATTTTCATTGGACCCGATGCACTAGGTATTACACCTAGATCGGATATGAACTCCTTCATCCAGACTACTTCATTCGCTGCTTCTGAAGCAGCTATGTATTCTGCTTCACACGTAGATCCCGCCACAATGCTTTGCTTGGAACTGCACCAACTGACAGCTCAACAACTCAATATAAATACGGATCCAGTTTGTGACTTAGAGTCATCCGGATCAGTGTCAAAACTAGCATCGACGTAACCATTTACGACGAGCTCTTTGTCACCTCCATAAACGAGAAACATATCCTTAGTCCTTTTCAGGTACTTCAGGATGTTCTTGACCGCTGTCCAGTGATCCACTCCTGGATTACTTTGGTACCTTCCTGCCAAACTTATGGCAAGGCACACATCAGGTCTGGTACACAGCATAGCATACATGATAGAACCTATGGCTGAAGCATAGGGAATGACTTTCATTTTCTCTCTATCTTCTGCAGTGGTCGGGCATTGAGTCTTACTCAACTTCACACCTTGCAACACAGGCAAGAACCCTTTCTTTGACTGATCCATTTTGAACTTCTTCAAAACTTTATCAAGGTATGTGCTTTGTGAAAGTCCTATTAAGCGTCTCGATCTATCCCTATAGATCTTGATGCCCAATATATAAGCAGCTTCACCGAGGTCTTTCATTGAAAAACTTTTATTCAAGTATCCTTTTATGCTATCCAGAAATTCTATATCATTTCCAATCAACAATATGTCATCCACATATAATATTAGAAATGCTACAGAGCTCCCACTCACTTTCTTGTAAATACAGGCTTCTCCAAAAGTCTGTATAAAACCATATGCTTTGATCACCTAATCAAAGCGTATATTCCAACTCCGAGATGCTTGCACCAGTCCATAAATGGATCGCTGGAGCTTGCACACTTTGTTAGCACCTTTAGGATCGACAAAACCTTCTAGTTGCATCATATACAACTCTTCTTTAAGAAATCCATTAAGGAATGCAGTTTTGACGTCCATTTGCCATATTTCATAACAATTATTCAGGTCTAAAACTAATCCCGAAGGTAGATGTAGAGGTAGCGTGCCGACGGCGATCACATCAACCTTGGAACCATTCCCGACGCGCATCGTCACCTCGTCCTTAGCCAATCTTCGTTTAATCCGTAGCCCCTGTTTCGAGTTACAAATATGAGCAACCGAACCGGCATCAAATACCCAGGCACTACTACGAGCATTAGTAAGGTACACATCAATTACATGTATATCAAATATACCTTTGTTCACGTTGCCATCCTTCTTATCCGCCAAATACTTGGGGCAGTTCCGCTTCCAGTGACCAGTCCCTTTGCAGTAGAAGCACTCAGTTTCAGGCTTAGGTCCAGACTTGGGCTTCTTCCCGGGAGTGGCAACTTGCTTGCCATTCTTCTTGAAGTTCCCTTTCTTTCCCTTGCCCTTTTTCTTGAAACTAGTGGTCTTGTTAACCATCAACACTTGATGCTCCTTCTTGATTTCTACCTCCGCAGCTTTGAGCATTGCGAAGAGCTCGGAAATTGTCTTCTCCATCCCTTGCATATTATAGTTCATCACGAAGCCTTTGTAGCTTGGTGGCAGTGATTGAAGAACTCTGTCAATAACAATATCATCTGGAAGATTAACTCCCAGCTGAGTCAAGTGATTATGATATCCAGACATTCTGAGTATGTGTTCACTGACAAAACTGTTCTCCTCCATCTTGCAGCTATAGAACTTGTTGGAGACTTCATATCTCTCAACTCGGGCATTTGCTTGAAATATTAACTTCAACTCTTGGAACATCTCATATGCTCCATGACATTCAAAACGTCTTTGAAGTCCCGATTCTAAGCCGTAAAGCATGGCACACTGAACTATCGAGTAGTCATCAGATCGAGCTTGCCAGACATTCATAACATCAGCATCTGCTCCTGCAGCAGGCCTTTCACCTAGCGGTGCATCAAGGACATTATTCTTCTGTGCAGCAATGAGGATAATCCTCAAGTTACGGACCCAGTCCGTGTAGTTGCTACCATCATCTTTCAACTTAGCTTTCTCTAGGAACGCATTAAAATTGAAGGGAATGGTAGCACGGGCCATTGATCTACAACATAGATATGCAAAAACTATCAGGACTAAGTTCATGATAAATTAAGTTCAATTAATCATATTACTTAAGAACTCCCACTTAGATTGACATCCCTCAAGTCATCTAAATGATACGTGATCCAAATCAACTAAACCATGTCCGATCATCATGTGAGATGGAGTAGTTTTCAATGGTGAGCATCTCTATGTTGATCATATCTACTATATGATTCACGTTCGACCTTTCGGTCTCCAGTGTCCCGAGGCCATGTCTGTACATGCTAGGCTCGTCAAGTTTGACCCAAGTATTCCGCATGTGCAAAACTGTCTTGCACCCGTTGTATGTGAACGTAGAGCCTATCACACCCGATCATCACGTGGTGTCTCGGCACAACGAACTGTCGCAACGGTGCATACTCGGGGAGAACACTTATACCTTGAAATTTTGTTAAGGGATCATCTTATAATGCTACCACCGTGCTAAGCAAAATAAGATGCATAAAAGATAAACATCACATGCAATCAAAATATGTGACATGATATGGCCATCATCATCTTGTGCCTTTGATCTCCATCTCCAAAGCACCGTCATGATCTCCATCGTCACCGGCTTGACACCTTGATCTCCATCGTAGCGTTGTGGTCATCTCGCCAACTATTGCTTCTACAACTATCGCTAACGTATAGTGATAAAGTAAAGCAATTACATGGCGTTTGCATTTCATACAATAAAGCGACAACCATAAGGCTCCTGCCAGTTGCCGATAACTTTTACAAAACATGATCATCTCATACAAAAACGTATATCACATCATGTCTTGACCATATCACATCACAACATGCCCTGCAAAAACAAGTTAGACGTCCTCTACTTTGTTGTTGCAAGTTTTACGTGGCTGCTACGGGCTTCTAGCAAGAACCGTTCTTACCTACGCATCAAAACCACAATGGTGTTTTGTCAAGTTTGCTGTTTTAACCTTCAACAAGGACCGGCCGTAGTCAAATTCGATTCAACTAAAGTTGGAGAAACAGACACCCGCCAGCCACCTTTATGCAAAACTAGTTGCATGTCTGTCGGTGGAACCGGTCTCATGAATGTGGTCATGTAAGGTTGGTCCGGGCCGCTTCATCCAACAATACCACCGAATCAAAATAAGACGTTGGTGGTAAGCAGTATGACTATCACTGCCCACAACTCTTTGTGTTCTACTCGTGCATATCATCTACGCATAGACCTGGCTTGGATGCCACTGTTGGGGAACGTAGCATGCAATTTCAAAAAAAATCCTACGCTCACGCAAGATCTATCTAGGAGATGCATAGCAACGAGAGGGGAAGAGTGTGTCCACGTACCCTCATAGACCGAAAGCGGAAGCGTTTGTTAACGCGGTTGATGTAGTCGAACTTCTTTTCGTTCCGACCGATCAAGCACCGAACGTACGACACCTTCGAGTTCTGCACACGTTCAGCTCGATGACGTCCCTCGAACTCTTGATCCAGCAAAGTGTCGAGGGAGAGTTCTGTCAGCACGACGGTGTGGTGACGGTGATGGTGAAGTGATCCGTGCAGGGCTTCGCCTAAGCACTACGTGAATATGACCGAAGGCCTAAACTGTGGAGGGGGCGCCGCACATGGCTAACAATTGTTGGTGTGTGTTCTAGGCGCCCCCTCCCCACATATATATAGGTGGGAGGGGGAGGGGGACAGCCATGGGGCGCCCCAAGTAGGAGGAATCCTACTTGGGGGCCTAGTCCAATTCGCCCCCCCCCCCCTTCCATAAGTGTCGGAGGGGGAAGGAAAGAGAGGATGGGGGAGAGAAGGAAAGGGGGAGGCTGAATCCTTCCCTTTCCTTCTCCCTTCTCCTCCTTCCTTCTCCTCCTATTTTGGCCTATATGGGGGTGCACCAGCCCACCAGGGGCTGGTCTGTCCCTCTCTTGGCCCATAAGGCCCATATCTTTGCCGGGGGTGCCCGGAACCCCTTTCCGGTGACCCGATATGTACCCGGTACCCCCGGAATACTTCCGGTGTCCGAATACTATCGTACTATATATGAATCTTTACCTCTTGACCATTTCGAGACTCCTCGTCATGTCCGTGATCTCATCCGGGACTCCGAACAACATTCGGTCACCAAATCACATAACTCATATAATACAAAATCATCATCGAACGTTAAGCGTGCGGACCCTACGGGTTCGAGAACTATGTAGACATGACCGAG
Source organism: Thinopyrum elongatum (assembly GCA_011799875.1). Taxonomy (NCBI): domain Eukaryota; kingdom Viridiplantae; phylum Streptophyta; class Magnoliopsida; order Poales; family Poaceae; genus Thinopyrum; species Thinopyrum elongatum. The sequence continues at coordinate 665,520,684 of CM022299.1, read as the reverse complement.
ACACCTCTCCGATCAATAACCAATAGCGGAACCTGGATGCTCATAATGGTTCCCACATATTCTATGAAGATCTTTATCGGTCTTACCGTAATGACAACATACGTTATTCCCTTTGTCATCGGTATGTTACTTGCCCGAGATTCGATCGTCGGTATCTTCATACCTAGTTCAATCTCATTACCGGCAAGTCTCTTTACTCGTTCTGTAATACATCATCCCATAACTAACTCATTAGTCACATTGCTTGCAAGGCTTCTTATGATGTGTATTACCGAGAGGGCCCAGAGATACCTCTCCGATACTCGGAGTGACAAATCCTAATCTCGATCTATGCCAACCCAACAGACACCTTCGGAGATACCTGTAGAGCATCTTTATAATCACCCAGTTACGTTGTGACATTTGATAGCACACAAGGCATTCCTCCGGTATCCGGGAGTTGCATAATCTCATAGTCGAAGGAATATGTATTTGACATGAAGAAAGCAGTAACAATAAAACTGAACGATCATTATGCTAAGCTAACGGATGGGTCATGTCCATCACATCATTCTCCTAATGATGTGATCCCGTTCATCAAATGACAACACATGTCTATGGTTAGGAAACTTAATCATCTTTGATTAACGAGCTAGTCTTGTAGAGGCTTACTAGGGACTCGGTGTTTTTGTCTATGTATCCACACATGTATCAAGTTTCCGGTTAATACAATTCTAGCATGAATAATAAACATTTAGCATGATATAAGGAAATATAAATAACAACTTTATTATTGACTCTAGGGCATATTTTCTTCAGTTACCAGGTCGGCCGGCCTAAGTGGGATCAAGCTGAGGAACAAATGATTGCTGCAGGGGTCACTCCAAAAACATTGGGTTGGACCGACAGGTGCAGGACTTGGTTTTAAGCGCATGGGAGAAAGTTGGACCAAAGACAGAGGAGATTATGGAGCGGGCAAGTCGTAAAGAAGCCTCTTACTTGTTGCAATAGAAGAGGCTCGAACATGAGCGTTCAAGCCCGAGAGAGAGAACGACGAGCTTACGCGCGCCTTGAAGGATCCTGAACACCCGGGACGAACACGAGGCAAAGGCATTGTTCCACGGTTTGAGTGGTTTGCGGATTAGAACCCCACTTACAGAAGCCGTGCGAGAAAGAAGCAGCAGAAGGAGGAGCAGAGGAAGCTGGAGGAGGAGCAGAGGAAGCAGGAAGCAGACTGCCTTCAACAGGTAGAATCAAAGCACGCGGAGTTGGAACGCGCTTTCATGCGGCAGCAGGAGAAGATCGACTCACTTAGCCAGGAAAGGGCGTCTCAGCGGCAGCAGCAAGCAGATCCAGTATTGGATAGCACCGTCCCATCTATGCCGAAAAGTAGCGCGGGTTCCACCCTGGCTGGTGATGCACTGCTGGCTAGATACCCCGTCGATGATATCAAAGGTACGACAACTTGTGAGCTACACATGAAAGTGAAGAACATATCCATGAAGGTGCAGACGGCTATGCTTTACCAAATCCTCCTGAAGCAACCTTCCATGGCAATCCGATTCCATCTGGCTATGCTCGTGTCTGGGTGGATGAAGTGATGTCGGGATATGACGAGCTAGAGCTTGACATTCCTGGAGGTGATGAGGAGCGCACACTGGGAGAAGCCATACATGGTACGATTCTATGGAGAAAGGATTGCATCGTCTTTCCAAGGCCACTGACTCCTCCTCCAAGTACGCCGCGTCAGCCGACTCCTCCTCCAAGTCCGCCACGTCAGTCAACTCCAACCCACCCCGAGACAGAGCGCAGCACTAGTCCGCCACCGCGTCAGCCGACTCCACCCCACCCCGAGACGGAGCCCATCAGCGTGAGTCCGCCATATCGATCTCGGGCGCGTCAGTCTTATCCAAAGCGGAATAGAGCACCAAGCGAGAAAGCCTCTCCTCCTGCCAAAAAGAAGTTGGCTTACGAGAAGACTGGCGAGGAAACCAATGCCACAGTGGTTGCCGAAGTGCAGGCCCATTTTGCACCGAAACCGCCCCCGCCGCCAAAGGAGAAAATACCTGAGGAAGTCATACAACACTTTGTGGATATGGCTCAGCTGGCTGTGAAGAGAAAGGACTCAGACTATGAGCGCTCTATTAAGAAGTCATATCGTGCACAAAAAGATAAGGAGTCGAGCTCGAGCCAAACAGGTAGTAATAAATGCGGGAAAACTGTTCCCCGACTGGGAGAACAGGTAGTGCAATTGATCCCCCCGCTCATGGTATAATCACATGTGAGTACGGCCGATCAGCCAGTAATAACCGACGCTCATAGACAGATGGCTAGAGAGGCTGGTGTCACTGTTGAACAACTCCTAGGCATCGAGGAACTCCCCAAGATTCAAGAGGAGGAAGTAGCATGGAAATATGTCCCCGGCCAACCTCTCGTCAGGCCTGAGGAGATCCCGCTTCTATCAACGAAAATGCGCAGATTGCATGAATGGTACCTGAGAGAATAAAGAACGGGTGAGAGGCCCTCATGGTGAAAGTCAAGGCAGAGCATTACTTCCATGAAAAAGATTTGTGGGTTGAGTTTCAAGAAATATTTCAGTTATTCAATCAAGACGCACTCGACAAATCTCTCGTCAGTTGCTATTGTCTGTAAGTAAGTTCTTTCTGTAATTTAAGTCTCTAGCTGTGCTCGTTCATTGCCTGTAATTATCCTCACTATATTTTTTCTATGGTATTATGCAGAATGAAGATTTATGAAATGAAAAGAGATAGAGTCTATGGCATTCGGTTCATTGACCCAAATACCATTAATGAAGGTGTGCAGCAAAAAAGACACAGAGAGAAGCTTGCTAGAGTTTTTGAAGCAACTAATACCGAACCAGAAATACTACTTCCTTACAACTTCGGGTGAGTGCTAGTGTCTTGTACTACAAATTCTATTTTGCTTACTAGATGTTAATAAGTGTAGTTGATGAGTTATGCACATGCCCGCTTAATTATACAAACGCGTGCGCATTTAGTTTCCACTGGATCCTGCTAATCATTGAAGTTGACGAGGGAAAAGTTAAAGTACTGGACTCACTAGTTAAAGAAACTAAAGACTACTTAATTGTGAAGGGGATGCTCGACAGGTAATTTCAATCATTATCGCACTATGTCGGCCTCTTTAGTTAATTTCCTGATATCAGCTAATTAATAACTCCTTTATTCATTTTCTTTGCCGGGCAGGGCTTGGCAAAAGTTTATCAAAGAGGTTGTCGGCCCATGGAAACCAGAGCTGCAATGGGTGCGACCCAGGGTAATTAAGTAGTACTAGTAGAACGCCCGTGCGTTGCTACGGGCTACAATGCATGCATATAAATGAACCAAACAAATGATTAAGGTCGTGTGCAAGGTCAAAGCTGAATTTAGTATGTTAAGTGCACGTGCACTGCCATAAGACATCGCCTGAAGACCCTTGTCCTTGGAAGGTGCCCATGCGCTGCCCTAAAAAAATCCAAGGGTCTTCAAACTATTCTTGTTGGACGTCGACATAATTCATGTCCATCTCTCTCATACTCTGTAAAACAAACATATATATAAATACACCTTTTGTATTATCATGGGCCAAGGAAGATGATCCCTCCAGACTTCTCAGGCCCTCTCAATAGAACAAGTTAAAATGTCCCTTTGTGGTCCATTTCACTTCATGATCAAGCAAAAATGTACAAATCATCACTGTTTTTCAGCAGTCGAAGATTCTTATTGTTTTTTTAAGTTTGACAACTTTGTTTAAATGATTATCATATCCATTACAAGAACTGGAACCGGGAAATAAGGGCGGTGGTTCCCCTAGACCTCTCGGGCCCTCTCAATAAAACAAAATTGAGCAAGTTCATGTGAATCTACATTGGCTTCTCGCCCCCAGTGCATAATCCTTGACCTTCCAAAGCTTGTCATCAAATTCCCGCAATCATAAGTGACAACCGCACCTGGAGTGCGGTACTCCATCTTCACGGCTTGAATAATTTTCATTGAGTCTCTCCACCGCAAGGGAGTGATGCCCAATTTTCTGCTAATTGCAGGCCCATCAGTAACACTTCAGGTTCCATCGATGGAATGTCCAACCTTGACTGTTTGTACCTGCATGAAGCAACAACGAAGCCCCCAAATGAGTCCTGAAGAATAGCCCATAGGCCCCGTTGCCTCGATCAATGTGAAACAAAGTGTTCTTGTTGCGCTTCACACTGCCGGACGTAGATCAAGTCCATTTATGAACTTGGCGTCGGTGCGCGATCCTCCTGAGCAATGGAGTTTGCAACTATCTCGTCCTCATGCTCATTGATGAGTGAGCAAGGGGATCTCCTTTTTTTCTCGTGAAAATGCCTCAACACTCCCACCGGATAAACTAGCAGGAAACCATTAGAAGATCCTTGCGCTGTTGATTGGAGCCCCGGCTTTTAGCAGCTTCCTCGTGTCAATTATCAAGTCCATCCACACTTATCCAAAGTACCAATAGAAACAAAATGTAATGATATTTGCTTTGTTGGAAATGGCGTCAGGTTAGGATATAACCATTTTGAAATAAATAAATATGGTAATTAGGATTTTTTTATTGAGATGAACAACTTCTGCTTTTCTCGATGCATCGCTAATTAGTCAGTAGTTTGTTACTTGAGATGATCAAGTGGATTATTAGTAGTTTCCAAACATATAAATGATGGCCATTATTACCACCTAGTCCGTAGCATAGCTTCGACCTAGATTTTGTATTTGAGAAATTATTAAGAACAAATTTCAAAAGAATTGTATATATATGCGGACAGACAGTTAAGCAAGCACAAGCTAAACTATTTAAAAGTTGTGAAGGGTTAAATAGAATTCACAAATAACAGTAACCAACAGTTGTTTCTAAAATTTAATTCCATTGCACTATATTTCTTTAAGGGAAAGACATTTAATCAAATGCAGATAAAATGTCGCATAATACTATGCCGTCATCTCGCAAGCTATATGGATTTGAATCTGAGAGCTAAAAACTTATCAAGAATCCTTTCATCACCTCCTTGGCCTTGAGCGACCAGATGTAGCACACTGCCAAGAGAAAGGGATTAATAATATGTGATATTTTGGTCATGCTGCATAATATCATATTTAGAATTCAACTATATTTTCATTCCTCTCCTAACATAGAGGAGCAAACATGAAATGTATGGTTATCACTTAGAATATATCTCAGCAACAAAGCATCAACAAAATACACAGTATATTTTACTTGTAAAAGGGCAAAGCACAACACAAAATTCCGATATGTACAATATATCACTTTAAAAAGGTAAACTTTGAGATGCGGCAAAACACCAGATGGCCATATGTAAAAATGACAAAAGGATAAATAGGAACAAATTCTACCAGCAGGATACACAATATTTGGATATATCAGTACGTTTTATGTGGCCACAATTAAGATTTGTAGATAGGTAGCTGCATGATTCAAAGATCAAGCGATTGCCATTTTCAACAACATAAAGGGGGGGTGGGGTGGGGCAACTAATCTTCACATGGGAAAAATATAACAATGGGAGGTGAAGCCGACTCTAAGAAATAAGGCGATGAAGTCTACTTGACAAGAGTACATAGTTCTTTCCTTCACCAACAGCCACAAAATTTCAGCATGTTGTCTCACCTGATTTATAAAGCATTCTCACACCTGACTCCTTGATCATGTCATTCATGAATAAAAAAATACATAAGTAACTCTCCGCTTCAGAACTGTACTTGGCAATTTGCCATTTTTTAAATCATATGCTATTATGATGAACTACAAAAGGTGAAACAAATGTCTGTCCTTATTTTGTGAACCCTACACTTAATAAAGTATTGGAAATATCCAGATAATCATACATTTAACTGAAGTTCATGGGTGCATAAGCAGCAGTAAGAATCAAGTGAGTTAACTTGAGGATCCCCATGTCTCTCAAGTAATAAATTTTAAGGAAGCGCCCTAGTGGGGGAAAAGATGACAGATCCAAAATTGCTAACAACTTAGTGGCATTATTCTTTGACAAACTCAAGGTAGCAGTACTATTTTTATCAAGTTCATATGCAAAATCATTACAGTAGGTACCCTCGACATAGGTTGTAGGGAAAGTGCATATGCGAAATCATTACTATACCTCCTTTTTTTTGTTCATACATTCATATATGGCAATGTCCTTGCTGTTAGTTAACTATGCTTAAAGCAAAGTGCCTAAGATATGAATCATATTACCTGAATTAGTAGCTGCAAGAACTCTACCATGTACTATACAGCCTAAAGTACCAGGTTGACACCTAAGAAATGGATATTTAGTGTCCATATTTCCCTATCTACAGTAGAAGATAAAACTAAATCAAATCAAAGGTCCCCGTGCGTTGCAATGGGATGACAAAATAGACACATGGGTCCTTTGCAGTCTCACTCCTGTGCAGTCTCACTCTTTTCTCTCAACATCGCATGCTTCGCAATGGGGCAAACGCCAGATTCCGAGTCCCCCTTGCCATGCATCGATGACAGGTGCAATTTGGTTGAGCGAGGCAAGTTTCTGCTCGATGACACGGGCTTTGGCGGACACCCTGAAGCATTTCGTGCCTATGATTCCACAGTTGCGAGCGTGGCGACGAGCTAGTTAGGAAGAGCCGAGCTCGGGATCATGAGCTCCTCCTCAACTATTAGAAAGCCTTCTCAATGAAGTGTAGAAAATGATACCTAGAATGATAAAAGTGTCCAATCATAATATACGTCAAGAGCATCAATTTTGCCAAGATGATACCCTCAAACTTTCTATAGATTAAAATCTACAAATATTCCTTCAAGTCAAAGAAACTGTTGTATTAAATATTCTCATGGAGAGCTCACCACATTTTCTTCCATACTTGCTTTGAAAAGGCGTTTAGTCCTTCTTTGATTCATAGGAAAGGAAAAATGGAGGGATAGGAAAAATACAGGATTGCCAAGCCATACACACTTGAATCCTATGGAATTGGAAAACATAGGATTTGGCACAACTGGGTGTTTGACGGGAGCATAGGAAAAGCATAGGAACTCATAGCATTATAAGAGTAAATTCCGGTTTTGACCCCCTATTTTTACATTTTTGCCACTAATTACCCCATTTAGCGGGATTTCATCCATTTTACCCCATTTAGCAAAAGTGTTGCCATAATTTACCCAGTTTAATATTTTGTGAGCATTCTGACACGCAGGTCCAATTGTGTTGTCCCAATTTACCATGTTTAATATTTTTGGAGTTGATGGTATTCTCCTATTATTTATAAATCAGATCATTCTCCTATTATTTGCAACAGATCATGGAAATACACTACTATCAAAACTGATTAATATAGGCTATAGATTGCTCTGGGTTCACATGTTGAAAACAGGTTGAATGATGCTTTCCATTTATAGATAGCACCAGGACCTTAAAGTACAGCTGAATAACATCACATATATAGATAGCTTCACTAGTTCACAACTACACAAGCTACAAAATACACCAAACAGTAGCAGTGGCACATACACCTTGTCAGTCTTCACGTTTCTTAGCTCCTACACCTTGCAAAGCTCTCCATCTGGATTGCTAACATCATCTTGTCCTCCATGACTTCCAGGAGCTGTCACAAACCATAAAAATCATCCTCCATCTATGTGCCTTACGACCACTGGCGGAGATCTGGGTTACTCTGAAATCAATTCTGACAAAGGTTTATCAAACTGAAGAAGTAAAAGAATTTTGTCAATATTCAAAATGTTGAAAAAAACTTTAAATCAATGTACCTCAGTTGCAGAAGGGTGATATGTATACACGTGATCTTCTAATAAGCATTTTAATTTTGTCTGAATTAAACGCCTAACCAGCCAATGCATGACTCAGGAAAATTTTAGAATACACAAATTGTTATGATAGAGATGGTCAAAATCATGTGGGATGGGGTACGACTGAGAGGGCTTCTTTGTTCACCAACCTCACTGATCTGTTGGACCAGCCGTCGCCATAGACCCGCCATCAACTGGGCACAGTCTAATAGGGTCCCTACTATGTCGCCAAAGTATGAAGAAGAACTGAGCACAGCCTGATGGAGTCACGTACATGATTAATTTTTTAAGTATATCAAATTCAGAGGACTACGCTGACGTCAGCGAGCTTGACGGAACCGTCTGTTCCACGGGGTCGTTTCTTGCCTTGATGTTGTGGCCATACAACCCTGCTCGAGGAGGTTTGAAATCGCATGGCCGGGACCTCAGCACCCGCCACCGCTGCCGTCATCGTCGCCGCAGCCTGACAATCCCTAACCCTAGGTTGGAGCGAGCCTGACGAGTGCATGTAGTCGGAAGCCTGGACAGGTGATGCAATCGATTGGGGGCGAGCAACGCAAGCGAGAACCGAGTAGAGGCGAGCGTGGCGCTCGCCGCTCTGCCGACTGGGCGTTGTGTGTTGGACACGATGCGAGCGACCACCACCATCAGGCGGTCCCGGTCGGCAGAAGCTGCGAGGACTGGTTCAGCAGGGAGAAAAATAGGCAGGAAAAAACCGTCTATGTGGCATGCCAGCTGGACATGACAATTGAAACCTATTGGTCAGAACGCTTACAAAAAAATTAAACAGGGTAAATTGTGGCAGAACTTTTGCTAAATGGGGTAAAACGGACGAAATCTCGCTAAATAGGGTAATTAGTGTCAAAAATGTCAAAATAGGGGGTAAAAACCAGAATTTACTCGCATTATAATAATAATATTTTGAAAGGTGTGCTTTCAAACAGGTAGCCCTTACTCACTAAGCTAGCCGTTAGGCTACAGCAGGATATATACGCAAGCACAAAGTTCCTTCTTTACAAGCTCTCCACTTCATACAGCCAAGAACAGGTTGCATGCAAGTCATTGCTGCTGATAGCTAAAGTTTTCCTCGTACTTGCTTGACCTTCTCTCAAATCTGAGGTAAGTTTTTCTCCTGTACACGTCCCGTTGCTTTTTTATAGTTCTTCTACCTGTACACGTTCCCTTTGCTTTAGTTCTTCACCCTGTACACGTTCCGTCGCTGGCCATTCAGTCCATATCAAGCAAATCGACAGCACCATGGACTGTTTTGTTCCCTGGGTACACTTTTCATCCTAACCGACCACCCAAAATCATCATGTCACCAACAACCATCACCATGAGAAGCCATATTCCTTTTTAGTTCTTGCATTCTGTAACTGATTCAAACATATGCAGGGGTAAAAGGCAAGAAAAGAAATATTGTCCTAATATTATGACCCAGTTCAATGATATGCACTAAGCTGTAGGAGTATCAGTTATCTGCCGAGAAAAATCTAGAGTATGACAAGTTATTTGGGATCACGATGTGACTAGCATGGCAGAATTAAGCCTTGTTGATTGAACAATAAATTACTAGAAGTCTAACTAGACTAATTAAGCAGATTATATTTAAACTTGTAAAGTCATGATGCAACTCACTATTTTTTCAGGCTTGTTTGTCATAACATCCAATGGATCCGAGCTACTGTCGTAGATCGAAAAGTGAGGATGAATTTGCTCTTTTTGTTCTTCCTACTTTAGGAGAACCCTCTCATTCCTCAAGAAGACCGATGCACACTTCAATACTTACAGGCGCACGGCGTGTATATGAAATTTTGAATGGACACGAAGACCTATGCATTAGACTAAATAATTTTCTATGTTGAGCTTCTAAATCATCTCCTAAATTGAAAGCCTAGACAATCTGTGAGTTACTAAATGACCGAACTTCTCTGAACCTTGTACTCATACCACAGTCCAAAAAAATATTTACCCACATGATAAATTTTGACACTCGCTGGTGAGGGAAGGATAACAAAAGCTGCTGCTACATACCTTGACATACGGCAGCAACAACATCCAAACACAAACAGCGGGCACATTCAGCGAGCAGAGCATGCAGCGTCTGGCCAAGGGAAGTGAATAAACTTCACCACCATACAACGTTGCCAATGTACACCAACCAAGCCTCACAGGTTGTTTGCTCTAGGTCCATCTCTTTTGTAAATCTGAAATTGAGTTGAATTGTTGCTCTTGGTCAATGAGAGGCAAGATCCATGGAGGGAGATTGGATATGTGGGTTAGAACTTGGTCTTGAACATGGTGTCGGGACGCTGTGGACGCAGTCAGGGAGCAGCTGGTAGAAAGTCGAGGAGGAATCATCCGCCGATTCCTTGTCCTATAGATCAATGATTATTAGTAAAAATTATTTCAACACAAAAAAAAAATATACATATGGAAGAATATCCAATCTAAAAACTTAGCTAATTTGTAAACTAATTATAGTTACTGCATGATGGGGTCAAAGTTCACGAGGTTGCTCGGGCTAAACGGCAAGCGGTATGGACAAGCGTGGATTTCTCACCTAAGTGTCCTTTAGGAGCTCAGTGGCTGGAGGATCTCCATTAATCAATTGTCTCTAAGCGCAATCGGTTCGCCTCCCGGTCACGGTCATATGCAGATCAAAATTGATCTCAAGACTCCTCAGTCATCACCATAAGTCGCAACAGAAAGAACACCATCATACTCTAGGGCGTTGGGTCCTCGGCATCCTCGGTCTTCTCGGCCATGGGCGATGCCGATGGTAGGCTCCTTCCTGCCACAGCCCTCAGTGCGGCGGAAATAGGGTGATTGTGACAACATTCAATACGTATTTAAAATAGAGAAGCATTTGAGAGTAGCTAAAAAAGTACCAATTGCTATGGTTAATAGATTGTTATACTGGTGATATATACCTGAACCAACCCATGATATTGTTTGATGTAAAAAAAACCATGATATTGTTAGTCTGCATCTTTGATTCATTCCAAAAAGAAAGTTCAGATGCTTGTTTTGTGATGACTTTGGCATCTCCACGATGATGGATTTACCTTTTTTTATAATGTGGCCAAAGCACTGTCGGAATATGCATCATCTTATAATTGCACAAAAAATATTGCGTATGTTAGAAGTTTGAATTAGGATTCAATCAAAGAACCTGGTAATTGCTGAACATAAATTAGGATAAAATTGCAATAATGATGTTCATCAATAGTTGCAACAGGAAGGAGAGGCAGATCGACAAAATGGAGGTTTGCAGGTTTACCAATAACAATGTTCACCAATAACTATTATCACCAACAATAGCTGTTTTCTGTTTGTAATAGAGGAAATCAGAAGCACAAACTCACCTTCTCACACACATGAGCACACATGCACATATGGTGCTTCCTTGCCATTTTCTGGGTGGCTTCTCTCATCCTCGAGGCACCAAGAATCACGCAGGACAGTGGCAAATAGCACACTCGCAGGCAGCATCGCCACAAGCACACACAACAGTGGTCAGCGGCACATAATGCGCGCGCGCACACACACACATGCACCTGCGTCAGCAAGCACACGCAGACACTGAGAGAGAGAGAAAGACGGAGAGAGCGTGGTGTGTGTGTATCTGAGAGAGAGAGATGGGGATAGTACCAAATCCGAAGCGACATGCAGCCAAGCAGCCAAAAATTCATCGACGGCGTCTCAGGCCAGCCCGACCAAGCTGGCTCCTGAAGGGGATCAGCGCCGATGAACGTCGATCAGCGCCGGCTCCTGAAGGGGATCTCCGATGAATGTCACGGACCCTGGCAGAGCTGTCCCGACTGTGACCTGGACGGGGATCAGCGCTGGCTCCTGAAGGGGATCGGCGGCGGCTCCTGAAGCGGATCGGCGTTTGCAAAGAAATCTGCGATGGCAAGGGGTTCGGCGCCGTCGAAGGGATCGGTGGCGGCCACTGGAGGCCTCGATCCTTGATGCAAGCGCGAGGCGGCGGCGAAGGCCTGGATTTGCGAGTCGCCTGATGGGAGTGCGAGGGCGGCGGTGAAGGGATCTGGAGGCCTCGCTCGAGGGCAGGCACTCTCGCTCGTGCGTGCGAGTCGCCTGGTTTTTTGTCGTAGGTCTTTTTTCGCTGGGTTTTTTTCCGTTGAGGCATGCGAGGGACTGGAGGCATCGCTCCCTTTTTACGTGGTTTTGGTTGGTTTGTTTTTTTATACGGGGAGGTGGGAGAAGAGACGAAAATAAACCAGGTGAAGGGTGGGAGGTGGGACGAAAAAAAACCGTGAAACGGAGACTACCAACTGCTCCATTAAGAGTAGAGACTAGCTACGTCCGTGCATCTCTTTAATTCTAGTTTCAATACCATTATCATCCTTGATTAATTATTATCTGATTGAATTCTATTCTCGTAAAGTGCATGAGGCAGGCGTCGGGGAATAATTTATGTGCTTACTATGTTTGCGAGAACATTCACTTTATTACAGAAAGGAGGAAAGATGGAAGAGATGTTTTTGTACGTAAACACAATTCACAATTCTTTTTATCATGATCTAATACATATACACACAACTAATATATTCATATTTATCTCCTTCTTTAAAGATGACGGAGATGCGGGATAAGCTCATACCAACGGATCGCATACAAGCACTTCAAGAGGAAATGGCAGGATTTTTGCTTGACCAGGTCATAGATCCCGAAGGAGAATACCATTACACCTAATACCTGCATGTAATGATCTGCAAATTGTATGAGAAATTGTATATACCAAATTGTATGTATATATATATATATATATATATATATATATATATATGTGTGTGTGTGTGTGTGTGCATGGTCATACGAGAAATTCGATGATATATATATATATGATCGGTTCTACGAGAAATCCTATTTATATATGCATAATGTGTACAGTATGTAGTAGCGTAAACACTACCAGAAAAACAGGCGATGCTGACGGTCAAATATATGCCGACGGCCCTCGTCGGCATAGATAGGTGTATCCCGACGGCCCACCTCAAGCTGTCGGCGTAGATAAGCCGTCGGCATATATCCATCTATGCCGACGGGGGCCGTCGGCATAGGTCGGCCGTCGGCATCGCAAGAAATATGCCTACGGCAGCCGTCGGCATACCATGTGGGCCTGGCTACCCGGGTGGCGACGGCGGTTTGACGGCGTGACGCCTACGCCGACGGGCTAACGGTGGCCGTCGGCATAGGTATGCGCACGTCATCGACCCGCGTCATCTGCCACGTCATCGATCCGAGCCGCTCGCCGGTCCGTGGGGTGGCATATCTATGCACATGGCCCTTGCCACATCATCGATCCGCGCCCTATGCCATGTCATCGATCCATGGCTCTACCATTCCGTGGCCGTAGCTATGCCGACGGCATTGCCGTAGGCATAGATTTCTAATAATATTTTAATATTTTATTTATTTTCTCTTTTTCCTTTTTATTTTTTTTAAACTAATTTGATTAACTTAAATGTGCCTTATGTACAGAAAACATATCTCGATTATATATATATCGATTGCCCCCACACACGGGCCTTGCTTCCGTCGTGTCACGGAGAGGGGAGACGAGACGGGGTAACCGGGGGGTAGCAATGCCGCCAGGTGTTCCGGTGGGCCCTTCTACACTTGTGGAAGCGTGGTGGCAGGTGCAGGCACCCGGCACGCGGCTCCGGGGTGTGCCCCCCTCACGGGCGTCGCTGCCGCCGTGTCCCGGAGGGGGGAAACGGCCACGTCGGGCCGACACGGAGGGAATCTTGGGGTGGGTTGGGCCGGGACGGTGTTGGGAGGTGTAGCTATGGGCTGGGCTATGACAACCATGTGAAAAGGTCCACCGGTCAAACCCCGTCCTGCGAAAGTCAAAGGGCTAGATCCGGCGGTCGTCTGTGTCAGGGTTAGATGGGACGGGGTACCTGGGGGGTAGCAATGCCACCAGGTGTTTGCGTGGGCCCTCCTACGCTTGTGAAGCGTGGTGGCAGCACAGGCACCCGCACGCGGCTCCGGGTGTGCCCCCCTCACGGGCGTCGCTCCGCCGTGTCCCGCAGGGGGAAACGGCCACGTCGGGCCGACACGGAGGGAATCTTGGGTGGGTTGGCCCGGACGGTGTTGGAGGTGTAGCTATGGGCTGGGCTATGACAACCACGTGAAAAGTCCACCGGTCAAACCCCGTCCTGCGAAAGTCAAAGGGCTAGATCCGGGGTCGTCTGTGTCAGTTGACGGACGGGGTACCTGGGGGGTAGCAATGCCGCCAGGTGTTGCGGTGGGCCCTCCTACGCTTGTGGAAGCGTGGTGGCAGGCGCAGGCACCCGGCACGCGGCTCCGGGGTGTGCCCCCCCCTCACGGCGTCGCTGCCCGCGTCCTTCCCAAGGGGGAAACCCACCGGGCCGACACGGAGGAGAATCTTGGGTGGGTTGGACAGGACGGTTTTGGTGTGTCTATGGGCTGGGCTATGACAACCACGTGAAAAGGTCCACCGGCCAAACCCCGTCCGGCGAAAGTCAAAGGGCTAGATCCGGCGGTCGTCTGTGTTAGGGTTAGACGGGACGGGGTACCTGGGGTTAGCAATGCCGCCAGGTGTTACGGTGGGCCCTCCTACGCTTGTGGAAGCATGGTGGCAGGCGCAGGCACCTGACACGCGGCTCCAGGGTGTGCCCCCCCTCACGGGCGTCGCTGCCGCCGTGTCCCGGAAGAGGGAAACGGCCACGTCGGGCCGACACGGAGGGAATCTTGGTTATTCACAACATAAATGTGCCTTATCTAAACAAAAAACATACCCCAATGGTATATCGATTGCCCCCCTCATGGACGTCGCTGCCGCCGTGTCATGGAGGAGGGAAACGGTCGACACGGAGGGAATCTGGTTAGAGGGGGAATCGGGGTGTAGCTATGCCACCGAAACATCGCACGGGTCGTGATGCATGTGTGAAAGTGTTGTGGCATGCGTAGACGCCCATCTTGGGGCTCCGTGGTGTGGCCCCCGATCCATGGAAGGCAGTGCCACCGTCACTTGGAGGGGGGCTGGTGCGGGTGCTGTGAAACCGGAGGGAATCTAGTGTTGGGTTGGGTCCAGATCGTGTTCCGCGATGTTGCTATGGGCTGACCTATCGCAACCAAGTGGAAGAGTCCACTGGTCAAAGCCCGTCTGGCGAAAGTCAAAGGGCTAGATCTACTGGTCAACTGGGATTCGGGGTGGCCTTCCGGGTGTAGCTATGCCACCGAAACATCGCACGGGTCCCGATGCATGTGTGAAAGTGTTCTGGCATGCGTAGACGCCCGTCTTGGGGCTCCATGGTGTGGCTCCCCCTCCAGGGCTAGATCCGATGGTCGTCTGTGTTAGGGTTAGACGGGCGGGGTACCTGGGGGGTAGCAATGCCGCCAGGTGTCATGGTGGGCCCTCCTACGCTTGTGGAAGCGTGGTGGCAGGCACAGGCACCTGTCACGCGGCTCCGGGGTGTGCCCCCCCTCACGGGCGTCGCTGCCGCCGTGTCCAAGAGGAGGGAAACGGCCACGTCGGCATGACACGAAGGGAATCTAGTGGTGGGTTGGGTCCAGACCATGTTCGGGGATGTTGCTATGGGCTGACCTATCGCAACCAGGTGAAAAGGTCCACCTGTCAAAGCCGTCCGATGAAAGTCAAAGGACTAGATCCGGCGGTCGTTTGTGTCAGGGTTAGACGGGACGGGGTACCTGGTGGGTAGCAATGCCGCCAGGTGTTGCGGTGTGCCCTCCTACGCTTGTGGAAGCGTGGTAGCAGGCGCAGGCACCCGGCACGCGGTTCCGGGGTGTGCCCCCCCTCACGGGCGTCGCTGCGGGGCATGGCGGCAGCGACGTCCGTGAGAGGGGCAATCGATATACCATCGGGGTATATTTTTTGTTTAGATAACGCACATTTATGTTGTGAAAAAAAGAAAATAATAAATAATATAAATAAAAAAATAAAAACAAAATTTTGCTGAGGTACCTATGCCGGCATAGATTGCCACGTGGCATGTCCATATATGCCGACGGCTAAGCCGTCGTCATAGGGAGACCTTATCCACACCGCAGCGCCCCCCTCCACTCATTCTTCCTCCCCGACCCCGCACCGTCTCCCCCTCCGCCCGCATGCCGACCCGCACCGCCGCTACCGCCGCGTCCTCCACCACTCCCCCCCGCCGCGCCACCCCCATCCCCTCCCCCAACTCCGCCGCCCCGCCCCCTCCCCACTCCCACCACCCCCCCGCCCCCCCCCCTCCCCCCCCCTCCTTTCACCCTCCCCCGCCCCCCCCCACCGCCCACCCCATCCCCTTCCCCACTCTCCGCGCGCGCCCCCCCTGCCCAAACACCACCGCCCCCCCATCCCTCCCCCCCACCCCCCCACGCCCCCACCACCCGCGCCACCACCACCTCACCCGCTCCCCCGCCCCCCGCCCTCCGCACCGCCCCCACTGCCGCTAGCCTCCCCAAAACCACGTCAGAGCCAGGCCGGCCTGTCCCCGTCCCCGGCGGCCCCATCCCCGACTGCGTCGGCAGCCGACGCCACTGCCCCGCCCGTCGCCGCCCTTCTCCACCCCGACCTCGTCGCCGCCCCGCCTCTGCCTCGCCAGTGAGCCCCCTGCTGCTTGCTATGCTGCTTTCCTGCCGCTGCCGCTTGTTGCTTGCTGCCGCCGCTGCCGCTGCTACTTGCTACTGCCGCTGGTTGCTGCTTCCTGCTGCTGCCGCTGCTTGCTACTTGCTGCTGCTATCATAGGTTAGTTAGTTTAGGGTTTAGATGGATAGATTAGTTAGATATATAAATAGTTAGATAGATGGATTATAAGATATAAAAATGTTGTTGATAGGTTAGTTGAGAAATAAAAATGTTGTTGATATATAGATGGATAGATGAGTGGATACTACATCATGATATATAGATGGATAGATATAAAAATGTTGTTGATAGGTTAGCTGCTGCTTTTTTTTTATGTTTTATGTTAAAATGCTACATATGTGGTTCGATGATATGCTATATATTGCATATCTTGCAAAAAAAAATTGTTCGATGAGATGAATCAATGATGATGACGAATAGAAGATGATGATGAATATGTGATGACGATGATGAATATATTGTTAATGTTGATAGTTTTTTTGCCTACATGATGCAAAAATAAATGAATGCATGTTTAAATGTTTTAAATATGCTCTATGAGTTGTGATGTTCTAAATTTTTTGTCGCAATGGAATTTGCAGGCTTTGTGGTGTTGCATTTCATCGGAGTGA
The DNA here is from genome assembly GCA_011799875.1 of Thinopyrum elongatum. Taxonomy (NCBI): domain Eukaryota; kingdom Viridiplantae; phylum Streptophyta; class Magnoliopsida; order Poales; family Poaceae; genus Thinopyrum; species Thinopyrum elongatum. The sequence continues at coordinate 665,503,614 of CM022299.1, read as the reverse complement.
CCGTCGTCCGACGCGTTGGTCCCTGAGCATCCCTCTGTTGTTCGACTCCTTCCCCTACAGCCGAGGGTGAGCTACAAGTCCATCTCCTCCATTTTTTCATGTCACTAGATTTCATTCTCATGTCAAGTCGCGTAACCTAGGCGTCTCCCGTCCGAAAGGGTTACATCGATAAATATGCATTGAATTGCATATTTATCACCGCAGCTCTTTCGGATTGTCCAGCGTTTTCCATGGACAGCCCGAGGATGTGTAGATTGTGTATGTTCTCCATGTTCTACCCCGTTCCGAGATAGGATTTCGGCGGCGCCTCCCCATTGTTCTCCGGAGCACATTCTCTCGGCTATTTGCCGAGACGTGTATCTGGAGAACAGCGGGGAGGTGCTGCTGAAATTTTGTCTCGGAACGGGGTAAAATGGAGAACGTACTCAATCTACACATCCTCGGGTGGGATTAGGACCCATCTTTACCTATTAGAGATGTAGGTGGATTCAACGTGGTAGAAAATGAAATTTTGATGTGATTAATTTAAGTGAATCCTTAATTATGTTGTGTGGCTTGCAAAAAAGGAGAGGATGGCAGATAATCAGTGGATGTACAGTGGTTTTATCCGTCGGAATCGAGTAACATTAGAGTGGATCGCGAAAACCGATGTGTATTTGAAGGAGATATTCCGTCGTCCAATGAGAATTATCCCACCATGCCCCTGTGCGAGATGTGCCAGACATCACCGTAGAAATCAGAAGGACATGACTGAGCACCTTCGCACGCACGGATATATGCCAAACTTTGACATGCCGCCGATAAACATAGCCGAGCAGGACCATGGTAGAGAGGAGGTGATGCGACAACGCATCGATGGATATGAGGATGACGGGGTCAGGGACATGCTAGATGATGTCATTGTTGTAGAAACGGCAAATGCGACACCTTCAAAGAATGAACTGGAGGAGCCGGAGGCAACTGCAAAGGCCTTCTTGGAGGTCTTGGCCTCGTCGAAGAAACCTATTTATGCGGGTGCGAAAATATCTCAGCTGGATGCCATCTCGCAACTGATTGCAGTCAAGGCTGAGTACGGCTGTAGCCAGAAATGCTTCGAAGCATTCCTGGGAGTATGGGCTAACAGCCTCCCTGAGGGTCATGAACTGCCAAAAAGCATGTACGCTACAAAGAAAATCATGAAGGCACTCTCTATGGATTATGAGAAAATAGATGTTTGCCTTTTGTTTAGGCATGAGTATGCGGATGACAAGTACTGTAGGGAGTGCGGTTCGTCTCGGTACATTGAGGTGGTCGGTGAGGATGGTGAGAAAAAGCAGCTAGCCATCCCCGTTAAGGTTCTTCGGTATCTCCATTTCATAGAAAGACTGCAGCGCCTTTTCATCACGGAGGAGTCTGCCAAAATGATGAAGTGGCACAAGGAAGGTATAAGGTACAATCCAAATAAAATCGTACATCCATCGGAAGGCGAAGCATGGAAGTCGTTCGATGAAGAATACCCCGAGGAAGCAGCCGAGGCTGGGAATGTCAGAATAGCCATATCAGGTGATGGGTTCAATCCATATGGTATGTCATCCAATCCATACAGCTGCTGGCCCGTGTTTGTAATTCCGCTCAATCTCCCTCCTGGTGCCCTAATGCAACGCAAGACCATGTTCTTGTCGCTCATCATTCCGGGGCCTGAATACCCGGGGAAGCAATTGGGTGTGTTTATGCAGCCGCTGGTGGATGATTTGCACCATTCTTGGTACTTTCCGAGGTTGACATACGACCGGGATCTGCAGAGAAATTTCTTGATGAAAGTTTGGTTGCACTATTGCATGCATGACTTTCCCAGCTATGATCTATTCTGCGGATGGTGTACAAGTGGGAAGATGCCATGCCCAGTGTGCATGCAGGCTCTGCGAATGATTTGGCTGAGTAAGGGTGGCAAGTATGTAGCCTTTGACCTGCATCGACAGTTCCTCCCTCCAGACCATCCAGACAGGGAAGACAAGAAGAACTTCACGAAAGGCCGGGTTGTTCATGAAGTAACCAAGATTCCAACATTTTTGGGGGCAGATGTTCTTGCTCAGCTAAAAGCTCTCAAGCCTAAAGTCAAAGGCAAAGGCAAAGCCAAAGCCAAAGGCTTCGAGGGATATGGTGAGACGCACAACTGGACTCACATTACCCCCTTCTCGCAGCTTCCCTATTTCAAGGACCTCAAACTTCCTTACAACATCGATGTGATGCACACCGAAAAGAATGTGGCAGAGTCCCTTTTCCGCACGATCCTCAACATTCCTGATAAGACGAAGGATAACGTTAAAGCTAGAGCCGATCAACAGAGAATTTGTGATAGACCACGTCTAAACATGAAGCCTCCCACAGGCGGTCGAAAAAACTGGTTCAAGCCAGATGCTGACTTTGTCCTTAAAACGCCAGAAAAAAAGGAAGTACTTATCTGGCTGAAACACATTTTGAAGTTCACCGATGGTTATGCATCGAATATAAGTAAGGGAGTCAATCTTTCAACGGGCAAAGTGACCGGCCTGAAGAGTCATGACTACCATGTATGGATTGAGCGGATAATGCCGGTGATGGTTCGAGGCTATGTCCCTGAGCATGTCTGGCGAGTGCTTGCCAAGCTAAGCCATTTCTTCCGCACGCTCTGTGCTAAAGAAGTAAGTAAAGACGTGATTGAAAAATTGCATAAGAAGGCACCGGAGTTGATAGTCAAGCTAGAGAAGATCTTTCCGCCAGGCTTCTTTACTCCGATGACACATCTCATTCTGCACCTCGCGAATGAGGTATTGTTGGGGGGGCTGTGCAGAATCGCTGGCAGTACGGCCCTGAGAGACAAAACAAGCATCTCCGACAGAAATGTGGAAACAAAGCTAAGATTGAAGCTTCCATAGCTGAGGCAGTTATCCTAGAGGAGGTGTCAGACCTCAGGACATCATACTATCCAGACCATGTTCCCCATCTGCATAACAAGGTGCCTCAATACAATATAGAAGAGCCCAAGTATCAACCCAGGCTCCATCTATTCAACGTGCAAGGTGGGAGGGATGGGGCCTCGAAATCTTATAACATGCCACGACAAGAGTGGGAGGACCTCATGTTCTATATCTTGCACAACATCAAGGAAGTTGAGGAAGTGTGGATGAGGTAATACCACTACACCATTCCTTTATGTCTTCCGCATCATCATGTTCTATGTTCACTTAGTCCCGGTCTAACACCGCTTTTCTTCTTTTAGTGATTTCGTTCAAGAGGAATGGACGGGGATGAATCCTCCTACTGAGGCGGAGGCACTTACTCTTCTCCGTCATGGAAACCCTGGACGTAAAACTTTTGTTGCTTGGTTCATGGAGAAAGTAATTTTCCACATTCCCCTATTAAATACCTAGTTCAACATTTATTAGTTAACCGAACTAATGCACCTAGCAATTTCAATTATACTTGTAGGGAAAAGATCCGAACATATCTATGGATGATGAATTGAGATGGGTTTCCATGGGTTTTGACCCTGCCGTCATGACATGTAAAAAGTATGATGTGAATGGGTATCGCTTCCATACAGAGGAGCACCAGAACAGCCGGCCTGATCCCAAAACTATAAATACCGGAGTGTACACCCCCGGTCAAAATTCAGTAGACTACTACGAAAGGGTACAAAATATATACGAGATTAAATTCCGCAAGGGGCGCGAGACCCTAAGTCTGCCTGTGTTCAAATGCCGATGGTTCGATCCGCGGGAGGGGGTAAAACATACGCCTTCCATTGGTTTGGTCGAAGTTAAACCATCAACCGTCTATGCCGGAGCCGATCTCTTCATTGCGGCTACCCAAGCTACACAAGTTTATTATCTGCCTTACCCATGCCAGAAAGAGTACCTAAAGGGTTGGGAAGTTGTGTTCAAGGTGTCTCCACATGGTAAGCTACCGAACCCGAATGAAGACGATTACTACAACATTAACCCCACGACATACAAGGGAGTGTTCTATAAAGAGCAACCTGATGATGATGATGTGGTTAGAAACGATGACGCTAGACCATTGGGTGATGATGATGTGGATCCAAACGACGACGATGCACGGAATGATAGTGAGACCATTGTCAATGAAAATGACATACTTATGCTAGAAAAGTTAAACGAAGACGTTGACGACGAGGAAGAGCCTCCACCTCCGTCAGACAACGAAGATGATATGATTGATAGTGATGATATGACCGACCGAGAAAGAGGTCACAACAGTGATGATTCGTATGGGTTCTAGCAGATGTACGTTTCAAGTCTTTTTTTTCTATAGTTTAGGAATATGCCTTTTTATGCTTTTTTATTAATGTGTTTATTATTCCTTATTATTATGCCTTTTCCTTCATTTTATTAATGTACTAATTGCTTATTCTCTTTCATGCAGTTCGTGGAACATGGGCAAGGGGAAGGCCGACGACGTGGGTTTCCTACGCAAGGTCGTCGGCCTGCCTAGTCGGAGTGGTCGAGCACGTAATCCCCCCCCCCCCGGCTACTTGACGATGACTCCTCACAGGGAGGTCGAGGGAGAGGTGCCCCTAGAGGAGGAGGGGGCGGGGGGAGAGCCCTAGAGGGCGAGGTGGTGGGGGAGAGCCACTACTAGCGGGTCGCGGCCAGAAAGAGCACACCCTCACCGACTTAGGGGTGTTGTCTTCGAGGCCCTCCTCTAGTGAGGTACCCTCTGACGACGAGGAGGAGGAGGACGAGGAGGAGGAGGAGGTTCGGGATGGGGCCGAGGAGGAGGTGGAGGAGGAGGTTGGGGAGGGGGACGAGGAGGAGGAGGAGGCAGGCGAGGAGGAGGGTGGTGGCGGGAATGATGGTGGTGGCGCGGAGGGGTTTGGCAACAAGGGGTGGCTGCGTGGTAACACAAAGCTACCAAAGCAGATTCCTGCTACTGAGGAGCAGAAGTGGCTCATTGAGCCCACGGGGAAAGAGTAAGTGCCACTTTATAAGAATTTCATTCTTTTGCTTGTCACATGCTCATTCCGGTAGTTATTTATTTTGCTTGTCACATGCTAATATTTCATTCTTTTGTAGCAACTAGATTTATCCTAAAGGGGCCCGTATTCCCAACGGCCTCATCACCGTCTTGCTGAAGTTACACTGGCCGGGGCTGTACTGTCCGGATCCAGTCAGGCACCCGGACCGTCGGGTTTTGGCCACGAGCTGGGACCACTGGGAAGCGGCCCTCCACGCAGACCATGAGACCCATGCCAAGGCCGTGATCACTACTTTCTGGGTGAGTTCTCTTCAGAAGCACAAGTCCATTCTGGTTTCATGAATGATTTAACTCATGGCTTCTTCCATTCTTGTTTCATGCATGATTGTAGAAATTCTATCGAGTTCTTCCGGAGCACCAGGCCAGAGCCGACCAGATTGTGCTGCGCCAAGCCAAGAAGAAGGCCCGCCAGCTCCAGTACGAGGTGCGCTGGGTGGCCATCTCGACATACTATCACGACGCTCTTGGTGTGAAGATGACCAAGGAAGAAGCGCGGAGGATGGGCATTACCTTGGAGAGGCACGAGTAATTGGCGGTAAGTATAAAAGATTTTTCATTCAGATGTTTGTGGTACATTTCACCGTTTCGTGTTGACATGCCATTATGCTTTCATTATGTAGGTGTGTCCAAATTGGTGTTATGGAAAAGACGAGTCCTGGGCGGCATTGGTGGATCTTTGGTGTGATAAGGATGGAGCCTGGGCGGCTACGAGCATCAAAAACAAGGCTAACTGAGGGAAGGAGGGAGTACATGCTCAGGGAAACCGAAACCACTTTCTCCACAAGACACTTAATGTATGACTAACCTCATTAAACATTCTTCTTCTTCTATTTACTGTCACTTTCTTATGTATGACTAACCTCTGTTTGGTGGTGCAGGAGGAGAAACTGAAGCGGCTCCTCTCACACATGCAGGCGTGGGAGATCGCCCATACGCGGAAGGACTCCAAGCCTGGCGAGCCCAAGTACTATGGCAAGACCGCGCAGAGGAAGAAGGCCTACTCCGAAGGGTATCTGAGGTTACATCCTGACACACCTGACCCCATTGCGGCGGATCTGGACAAGAGGGTGGTGGTGGGCATGGGGCCCAAGGAGCATGGTCGGGAGGCAGTTCTGAATGCTGTGATCACTCCTACTATCTCCTACACACAGCTCCGTCGGATTGACCCGAGCCTGAGCCAGCGCACGAGCACGCCCATGACCAGTGCGCAGTCACAGCCCCTCTTTCAGGAGCGGCAATCTGTAAGTATTTTCCCTCTTATCTTCATTGCTCACTTTATTTTCCGCATTTAGTAGTTTTATGAGTTCCATCATGTCATACTGTAGGCCTACATGGAGTACACATGCCAGGAGACCATGACGTGGCACGAGAGCCTTTTTGCATTCCATGAGCAGAACAATCGCATGATGCAGCACGCTCTTCAGGAAATGGCGGCTGACAGGGTTCCTCAATTGCAACCAGCACCATCTCCTCCACCACAACCAAGGCTGCTTACCTTTGAGGAGTTTCTGGCACAGAACGTTGGCCCCTCGCCGGTTAGTTCATCCCCAATCTATTCACCCAAAGCATATCGTTTATTCAACACAGTCATATATCCCGTTAACATGTCTTTTCAATATCCAGGGAACCGGTGGATCGTCTATCGTTGGTGGTGGTCTTCGCATCACTCCCGAGTCATGGAGCCCGATCACTCCGATCCACGGAGGCGGAGGCGGAGGCGGTGGCGGTCTTGGCGGTAGCGCTGCCGCTAGCAGTGACGACCTGGGCTTTAGCGGACTTGGCGGTGACGACCTCCGCGGTGCTCGAGGTCCAGGCGCTTAAGCCTTTGGGTGACTTGTGGCGGTCTTGGTGGTGATGCTTCTTATATGCTTGTGATGTTACTTATTGTTGTTTGTGATATTCTTATATGCTTGGTGATGATGATACTTATATGTTTATGGTTTGCGATGCTTCTTATGTTGTGTGATGATGCATTTGTTGTGTGATGCTGCTCCTCATTGTTATGTGATGCATATATTGCTGTATGATTCTTATATATGCTGTATATATTCAAATGAATTGAGCTGAAAAGAAACAGAAAAAAGAAAAAAAAATAGACAGAAACTATGCCGACGGCCTAGCCGTCGGCATAGAGATGGCGTGAGCTCCCAGTGGCTGCCACGTGGCAGCCACTGGGCATTCTTGGTGCAGGGCTATGCCGACAGCTGAGCCGTCGGCATAGATTTAAACTACGCCGACGGCTCAGCCGTCGGCATAGCCCTGCCCCAGGAGGTACAGCTGCGCGCCATGTGGCACATGTATGCCGACGGCTGAGCCGTCGGCATACATGTGCCACGTGGCAGCCGTCGGCATACATGTGCCACGTGGCGCACAGTTGTTGGTCAGCACTTGACGGCGGCCACCGTTAGGCGGGGACGTTGCCGACGGCCGAGGCCGTCGGCATAGATGTACGGACACCGTCGGGATAGGATCTATGCCAACGGCCTTTCTATGCCGACAGCCTTTCGGGCTACGCCGACGGATATGTTGCCGACGACCCTATGCCGACGGGGGCCCTATGCCGACGGGGGCCGTCGGCATAGGCCTGTCCCGACGGGAATCAGGGCTATGCTGACGGCCAGGGCCGTCGGCATAGGAGGCGATTCTGGTAGTGAAAATATGTTTGAAATGAAAAAGAATTAAATGAAAAACACAAAATTAAAAGGAAAAATAAACCGTAAACCCCTAAACCTTTTAGTCCCGGTTGGTGTCACCAACCGGGACTAAAGGACCCCCAGCCCCCGGCGCAGGCTCGTGCCACATGGTGGGCCTTTGGTCCCGGGCCAACCGGCCAACCGGGACTAAAGGCCCTTATGAACCGGGACTAATGGCCAATTCTGCACTAGTATGGCTGATGTAGCATGGTGCTTAGAAAAAAATAGCTAATGGGTTGTAGCTATTTAGTCTATCCTGCAGAGACCGGATGACATAGACCTTTTTATGATGGCATCTACCCGGCTAGAGCATACCGCCAGGGAGGTTCTCTCTCTCCGTGGATGACAGTGTAATCTCCGGATAGGATCTACCCAACTTAGGTTGGACTACTTTATTGTTGTTGTAAAACTATTTTAATTTTTTGTTGTGTTGGACTTTTTGGCCGTGTGCATCGTGCTACGTAGAGGCTGGGCATTCCTTCAATGCGGTTGTATCATCTCGATATATCAGTTCAATGAAATGCCCTTTATCAAAAAAGCTATTTAGAAATAAATAAATCTAGACCTACAGACGAATTTCTCACGGACGAGCTTATGGGAGTACGTGCCCCCCTCCCCCTCTTCAGAAATCTCTTTGCCCCAATATTTTTCAGGGTGGGGCCCCTCCTTGGTTTCCTGTCAACCAATCAATCCATTACACACCGATGCCCGTAAGCTCAGTCCGTAAAATAGTTCCCGTAAGTGTAGCATCTCTCTTTAGAAATAGAGGATGTTCATGTGGGGATTCCAATCCACGACACAGCAACACAGTAGAAGTCAATGGGTATTGATCTTATTAGCAGTATAAATACGAATTATAATAATTAATCTTAGATATGTTAGAATTCATCCATATTACAAAGTATATTGTTAGTATTTATACATAAGGCATTTCACTAGAACGATGAGCTTCAAGGTTTATTGATTTTGATGCCAATATTTGAAATGCCAATTTGCTGACAAGTCGACAAATTGAATACCAGGAGTGGTGTGGCGGCGACACTAGGGATGCCAGCGATGGACCCGGTAGAGAGGTCGATGAAGGATGGGGGCTGGCAGCCTAAAGAAATTCCACTCTTTATTTACTTTTTGTGGCATATGAGATGATTTTTGCATGCAAAAATATAAGTCAAACTTTGACTTATAATTCTGGTCAACAAAATATGGGTTATATGTCATAAAAAATATATCATCGGAAATTTCTTTAAAATGTGCATCCAATATGATTTTTGTCGCATATAACTCATTTTTGTTCCTAAAAATAATGGTCAAAGGTAGACATAAAAATATGTTGTGACCTTGTATACATAAATAGAGGGAGTACATTGTTGGAGTTTTTTTTTTTCCTCTCTATCCTACCGAGTCTAGCAGAGGCACCAACTCCTCAAAAGATTGGCCTAGGCACGCCACTCCGCAGTATATGGCACCGGTCCTGAAAAGTCCCCCTATTGATCTGCTTTAGTTTAGACGCTGCGCATGCTCCGACGCGCCAAGAATACAAAAATGAGCAGCAAGCGGACAGCCGAATGAGTTCCGCGGAACTTCCAAGGAACTTCCGGCACGGGGCTATAGGCTTCCCACTAACTTCTCAATTGAACATATATATATATATATATATTCTGGGATAAGCTGCGTGGCTGCTGAAGTACCATTTCTCATAGAAAAAGCTACCGTATGGAGCGCACATGTAGGGGGGACAGTTGGTAGCCGGTGACCTCTATTCTCTTGGGTAAAAGGAGGAACCTTGCACACAAATCAGCTGAGGAAAGAACAGCTTGGGAGGGAAGGCCTCCATGGGGAAGAAGAGGAAGCAGGATCCAGGGAGGGAGGACTCGAGCTCCTCCGATGCCAAGGGCTGTAGGTCTCGCCACTGCCAGAACGGGTTAGTCAGTGGTTTCTCCTCACACCCGTTTGCTGTTTTGCTCTGCTTTCTACTCTAATTTCCACTGATTCCTTTACTCTAAGGGGGAGGAGCAGGCCAAATGACGGGATATGCCTCCTTGGGAGGGGTTTTCAGATATCGTTCGCGCGGTAAACGAGTTGAAAGACGTCATACAGGTATCTTCTCATCTGGAGTCTCTTGCTACTTTGGGCTTTTCTTTACTTCCCAGTTGATGAAGAATAAGGAATCTGAATAGCTAAAGGGTGACTATTTTGTTCCGGGCTCAAATTCCTCTGTACTGTGCCGTCTTTTCATAGGTTAGATTGAGCATGAAGGAAAAGTTCAAGAGAAAATTTCAAAAGCTCAAGGAAAAGAGGAAAAAAGACGTGAGCAAACTTGAGGAAGATCTCAGAGTACTCAAGGCAGACCTCAGAAAACTCGAGAAAAATCAAGAAGGGCTCAAATTACAAATCCAAGAGATACAAAAAGAAGAGTGTGACGAAGTACAGGCATCTCCATCTCAGAGGTGAGGAGTAACATTATCTACGACTAGACCAGGATACTAGGACTGGAGCATAATTGAAAAAAAAATATTCTCTTGGAAAAGTGACTGTTTTGAACTCAGAATTTCCACTGTTTCAGGTTGCTTATGTTGTTTTTTAGGCGCTATCATCGTAAGTGTCTGAAATGTGTTTTTTTTTTACATTGGGCGCTATTATAGGTGTCAGGTCGTATACAGGCCCATTTCAAAAAAAAAAAGAACCATTTCAAAAAAAGATCGTATACAGGCTCAATGTGGATGGTAAATGGACACTATTTATAGAATTGGAAGCATTACAAAATTTGAGTCCTCCGGTGAAAGCATATTAATTTACATTTCGAGATTTACTGAGTTAAGGTGCTCAAATATCTGGACAGTTCATACTACCTACCATACAATTTGATATCGTAGTAGTTTCAATCCTATATATTATAAGTGAAAAGTGATACAAACAATCTGAATGAGCATTTAAACTTCTGTACTTTCTTACATCATACTTTTTGAACCAATTTATGGAAGTCTATTAAGTTCTGCTGCGCAATTCATGGAAATTCAACAATCCTCCATACTGTGCACTCTAGGGTCTAATACTGAATATGTAGACAACAGAGAGTTATTTGAAATTCTGAACCAATTTTTTTGTTTGTGTTCATGTTCTTTCTCAATCAATTATCTCCTTTTAGGAGCTTTTCAGTCTAACAACCTTATGGTGTAGTCTAAACTGCTACAATACTGCCAATAGCACCCACTTTAGGAAGCATGACATGTCATGCCTGTAAGATGGGTCTAAGCTACTTTACTACACTTATCTACTTACATATAAAGAGAAAACGTAGTTGACAAGATGAGTCACTATTCTATAACTAATGTTTTTCCTTATGTGGCTTATAAAATAGGAGCAATTCACTGTCACTGTCTTCTTTCAGAATTTAGTGTATCTTACATTATGTTTGGTGCAGATCACAACTAAGCCAATCAACAAGATTTCGACTAAAAATTGAAAATAGCATGAAGAAAACAATTTACAGAAAGGAAACTGTAGAGACCGATGATGGTGGAGGTCGCATAAAAGTTGTCATGTACGATGGTGACAATCGAATTGCATCTGACCATCCTTTTGCTTCAATAAGAGTTGACCTAGTTCTTATTAAAGGAGGGTTCAATGAATCTAAACCTATGCCAGTTTCTTGGTCTAAAGAGGAATTTGAGAAAAACATTGTACAACCGCGAGAAGGAATCAAAAGGCTAGTTGAAAATGGTACATTTGATCTGATTGATGGGAGTTGTGCTCATGAAGGTGCCATTATTATGGATAATTTGCAACAAAGGGAAGTTAAGCTTGGAGTAATGATTGCAGTGCCTACAGAAACAAGAGTTCTTGAAGGAGTATCGAATCCTTTCAAAGTGCAGGAAGGCAAGACAAAAAGTAATGGCCATTTCTTTGAATATTCTATCAGTTACTTTAATCTCAGTATCAAAACATGATTGCCTTTTTCTAGTACATGAGATATGTCACACAATATACTCTCATTATAGGGGCATGCTTGATACCACAGTTTTCTTTGTTACTTGTCTCGAAACTGATTACAACTGTGATTGAGGGAATGGTGAAAACCTTCTTTTATTGTCTTCTTTTACTCCCTCCGTTTTCGTATACAAGGTCACTTCATATTTTTATGTCCAACTTTGACCATTAATTTTACCAACAAAATGCGAGTTATATGCCACAACAAGTATGTTGTTGGATGCACATTTCAAAGAACTTTCCAATGATATATTCTTTATGACATATAACCCGTATTTTGTTGACCAAAATTATAAGTCAAAGTATGACACAAAAATGAAGTGGCCTTGTATACAAAAATGGAGTATCTTGTTCACACTAGTATGAGAGCAAATTGTTTTCATTTCAGAAACAGAGCCAAACAAAAAGGGTAAAAAGTCTTCTCCTCCAGTTCCAACGGGAAACTTGGTAAAGCCAACCAGCACCAACACAACACAACATGGTAAAGGCTAGAAATTATTGTTTATTTCTCTGTTTCCCCCCTTAAGTGTATCATTTATATAAAGTTCTCAACACGACTGGTTTATGTCTCACCAACATGCCAAGGTCCAGTTAGTACAGATGTGCAACATTGTTTCCCACCACCTGTCATTCAACACGCATTGCAGAAAGCAGGTAACAAGTTAGTGCTTGGGGTCTCCATTACCCCAAACGAGTAATAATGATTGCAGATGATAAGCCTCTGCCATTGTTTGCCTTTTTCTGTATGTGACATGTATCCTTATGTCTAAGAACCATGTTTGGTAATGTAATTTCCATTTTATTTAGTTTCATTGCCTGGAAACTTCCCAGACCATGCCGCTGGGCCTCTGTTTGTTGAGAGAAATGGTGAAGCCTTCTGCCTTGGTCTTCCTTTATCTGGTTTACATTAGTTTATGTGCAAATGATTTATTTTTTCTTTCAAATTCAGGGCAAGCCCTAAACGGCAACGGTCAACAATCGTGTCAACAAATTCCAACACAAATCTCATATCTGCCAACCAGCACCCACTCAGTGCAACATGGTAAATGCTACAAGCCTACAAGTTAATATCCATTTCTCGGTTTTTCTCCTCAAATAAATGAACATGACTGGTTTTCGGCTTGCCAACAGGCCAAGACTATAGGCTGCCATCAACTAGCATTCAGGACCCATTGCAGGCAGCAGGTAATAGCTCGTGCTTGAATCCTCCTCTACCACCAAATGAATGGATGATTGCACATGATAATACTTTATAATCACTTCCAGGATATTGTGAACAAGACGACTACACTAGTTTTCCTGATGCAAGTTCTCAACTTGCATTTCCAGACCTTTATGCGCCGTTGAATGATTTATGCCAGGTAATTATGATATGCATTTAGGAGTTACTATTATGTACAATAAGACTGCGTTCATAGTTCAAAAAAGTATGTATTAGAGTCCACTAGTTTAGTTACGATCATTTCCATTTATATATAGGGTGTGTCATCCTCAGGGACAACAGACCATTACGCCCAAACTTTTCTACAGTATGTTATTGTGTTACCAAACATATGAAATGGTTTTGAATCTTGGGTCGTTTGGCTACATTACCATTTTTCTAATTGTTTGTTAGCAGTTTCACCTGTCGTGGGTATTGGGATTATAAGTTCTCGTTTGACATCTTTTGTTTACTTTATTCAGTGGAGTTCCACCCCCACTGAATTGGGACTTCCATCACAAAGCACAGGGGCCAAATCTATTGAAGATGTACCTAATTTAAATGTCCGGACACAAATTCAAGAGACTTGTAAGTTCAAACTACAGGCATATTGCTTGTCTTCAACTTAAATAATCATTCTGATTCCACATGCATGTGTTACCTTTGTAATTTTGAATTTATCTGCTTACTGAGTACAAAATAATTAATACAATTCATCATCACATTACTATGTTCGTTCAATAGGTTCCTTTATATTTCTTAATTTGCACATGAATAAGTTTACCGTATACTTTACTCCATTCCTAAATTTTCCCCGTGGCTGTACATATCCATCCTCGCAATTAACTTCTAGCTAATTGACCGTGCATTGCAATGGGACATACCTTACATCCACCATATTCTAGATTTTGTTAAACTTTAGTTTGATTTGAGTATGGGTAGGGAAAGATAAGGAAAGTTTTAATTTAGTTGATGCTTTGGTAAGGTTTGATTTGATTTGGAAATGGGTACGGGAAGGCACAAAAAGTTTTGATTTAGTTGAGATTTTGGAAGATTTGATTTGATCGATTTAATACAAGACATGGTTTTGGGAATGTACCGATTTGGTTTAGGTTATTCAAGTTACTTTATTTAAGTTGCTTCTTATTCTCTGCGGCATCGGTTGAGATTACCAAAAAATCAACCAGAAACCAGAGCGGAAGGGGGCATAGGTGGGAAATAACCAAGGAGGAGGTGAGCCGAACCTGCCAACTCCCCTTTAATAGTAGAGATTTTGTAAGATGCCACTCTCAATCATTCTTGAGAAGCCCACTAAGATTTTGGACACATTTGTCAGTTTTCTTTTTTACTCACCAAACTCTGTTTCAACAGAAAGGGACTATAGGGGCACGTGATACATGAATGCAGGGGCAAGAAAAATGGCAAAATGAAATAAAATAAAGGTTAAGTGGGTCACTATTTGCTGTCCCTCTGTTTCAAAAACTGTTTGTTGTGCATGTCAGTGGCTCAACTACTGTACTGTTGTACCTATATACTTGATAGTTAGTGATCGTACGCAAAACTAAAAATATGCTGACACCTCAAATTCTGAGTTTTGAAGTCCCAGTTTCAAGTATGTTAAATAACTATGTGCTCTTTGCTGATTCTCAACATTTATTTTTTGTTTTATTACGTTTTCCGAAATTCATGGGCTACAGGATACAAGGTGAAGTACATTTGTAGAATCTTGTTAGAACCAAACCGCATGAGATAAATGGGCTTGTGCCGAGCTAAACTGTGACTATCTTACCCTAAAAAAAATGTGTGACCATCTTGTGCAACTGTTTTGTAGATGGCTCATTTATATATGGTAAAGTACTACTTCAATGGGATAAGCCTCATGTAGAGATCAAGAAACACTGGAACTCTCTTGAGCAGCTCATGCCGCTGTACAGCACACAGTCGATATTTTATAGAGAAAGTTGCCTCATGGATAAAGCCCATAAGTTACTGGCCTGTATTTCATCAGGCGGTTCTGTTTTGAAGATGCTTACAAGTCTTACGGGTCGAGCCACACAAACTTCTCAGAGGAGAGGTGTTCTCATTCGCCCCATTGGGCCATATGATTCAGATAATTGGTGTGTTTGCTAACCCAAGGCTTTCTCTCTTTTTTTAGAAGAAATTTGCGTTTTCCGTTGGAAATCGACAAGGTCACATTGGCCCATGGTCAAATAAGGACTACCATCTTACTAACTGTTATTAATGTGCTTACCATTTTCAGGCCACCAGTTAAGAAGAAGCAAAGGAATGCCAAATATCAATTGCGATTTGTCAATAGGGTGTGCAGTGAATACTATGCACTGGAAAAAATCAAGTCAAAGGATGGGAAACATTTAAAGGTAGCTCTGTATGATGAGAACAATCTCGTAGTCACATCTGGTCCATTGTCTTCAGCTTCTTTGGTGGTCGTACTACTTCATGGTGATTTCAATGTCGAAGGTCAAGATTATTGGACATCAGAGGGCTTCAGTGCCTGCCTAGTGCATCCACAATCTGTAAAAGAACCACCAGCCTTGGGAGGTGATTGTGTCTTGGCACTGTCTGATGGAGAGGCTCAACTTGGTGATGTCTATTCCCAGACCTCGTCCTTCCATGCCAGAACTAGAAAGTTCAAGATGGGTGTTCAGATTAAAAATGTAAGAGAAGAGAGAGTTCAAGAAGGAATCACTAGCCCATTTCTTGTGAGAATTCGCCAAGGGGAAGGTACAATTTTTTTTACATTAATCTTATTGATAGAACACCCGCAAAAAAAAAGAACTTATTGATAGAACATAACTTCTCACGCAAATTTAGCAGGACATTTGACCTCAAATTTTGTAATTCAAAATTGCAGTCCTTATATGATTCTTTTCATAAATATTGAGTAAAACTTTAGACCAAGAAGTAAGATATTTTCAAAATTCTTAATGCACACTTCTGAGAAAGAGTAAATAATAGACTTGGGTAATCTCCTGATCAGTAATATTCAAGTTAATGTATTGCAACTTTTCATAAAGTATATTTATTTGAATATCTTCATCCCTTTAGTAATTGGAGCTGCTGCAAACATGTCATTGTGGCTTTTGAACATTTCAAATGTATTTTTTTTACAGTAATTGATTAATTGATTGGCCATGGCCGTTCCTTATCTCTCTCTCTCTTTAGCTCGAATTTGTGAGTGAATTTAGTATGTCCAGGTGATCAATAAATCATTGCCAATGTGAGGTTCACTTGTAAAGGAGGGGGGGGGGGGGGGGGGGGGGGGGGGGGGGGGGTTACCAATTATCAAACATATATCGCCTCAAACCAGTTACACCTTATTTTGTTATAATAAGTACATCCATTGTTCCAAAACTTTGTGTAGTTGTATGTGTCTCCATTTGACATACCATTATTTATGTATGCTTTTATAGAATCTAGCCACCATCGGATCACATCTCTCAAAGAGTTGCTCCGAGTGAAAATAGAATTGCCCAAACAAGTCTGCGGGGCACTGGAGTGTGATGCCAGGAAAAACGTCAGCGCATCATCGGTAATTACTTTATAGTTTATACCCCCCTCGTCTCACAATTTATAGTTTATAACAGTTTATATTAAGATGAAGTTTGGGATGGTGTTGTGGGTGCTGCATGATCAGTCGTCACAGGTAAGAAGTGTCTTGGGGGCATCAAGGGTGGAGGACCCTGACAGCATGGCCTAGACGGCTTCCGATCGACCTCTAGAACCATCTCGACAGGGTGTCAAACGGCCTGCTTTGTCTACCCTCTTGAAGGCACAGAAGCACGAAAGCGTCCTGGAAGAGCAGGAAGATTCAGACGAGTATCACCCCTTGCCTTCTGAGATATTAAAGAGAGTGGAGCATAAGTTACTCTTGGAGAAACAGGCGGAGGACTTCGCCACCGCGCGTGAGAAAAGATTACGTGTACTAAAGGCTATGCAAACATCTGGAAAAGATATCTTTCAATGGGAGAGCATTTAGGGCACGTGGTCTGTGGCCCGCCGATCTGCGCCAAGATTCAAAAATTTGTGGCTATATTTCGTGTATTCAGTAGCGTATATCGCTTCACATATATCTGTATTCGCATTGTAAAGCTAACGTATTATATCTTTTGCTATGGGTCCCATTTCTAAGACACAGATATTTCGATGAACAATTCTTGTAACATATTATATCTTTTGCTATGTGTTCCTTTTGTTCTTCTACCTCATTGTTCCCCTGAAGTACAGTCTGCATATCTTCTTAGAATACTTTGTTAGAACTCTTCTGAAGAAGCATCGTTGTAGACGTGAACGGATTGAATCTATTTGTTTGTAATTCCGCACGGGCAGGAGAAGTATAGCGTAAAGTTATCTACCACAGGTTAGTAGACGCTCTATTCCCGAAAGTGATGTTCTAATCCCGAGCTCATGTGAGCTCGGGTGAACAGTAAAGTAAAAAATTCAAAAAATTCCAAATTTTTTGTGTAAAACTTCGGCAAATGTTTTCATAGCTTGCAAAATTTTCTCACCATATGAAATTCGTGTAAAATGTGATGAAAAAACAAAATTGATGCTCCAAAATGCGTTCGAAAATAACGTTTTGGAGCATTGATTTTGTTTTTTTCTCCACATTTTCCACGAATGTCATATGGTGATGAAATTTTGCCATCTATCGAAACATTTGTCAAAGTTTCACCCCAAAAATTCAGAATTTGTTAAAAAAAAAAATTTACTGTTCACCCGAGTTCACATGAGCTTAGGATCAGAACAGCCGGGTCCCTCTATTCCCTTTATCTTTGATGTTCTTCTAATGTTTTCGTATGCACAGTGTCAGCATAAGATTGTTGGCTATTTAATCATTTCTTCTTTAACTCGTTTCTTTTACTTTGTGCTTCTTCAACAAGTCAAAGCTTTGGCTTGCCCAATTTTGTTGGAATATAAAAATGTATGGATCTTAGAACAAAAAATATATGGTAGGTCTCATATTTACAATCTTAGGACGTGGTTTTATATATCGGAAATTATAAGTCAGAAACCTGGATAGTAGGCACGTTCGGGAAGTTGAAACTTAAACCAATACAGTAGATAATCAGCCGAAAACATAGAGCACACATATACTCTCCTCTACCTTTAGAAGAAATATGAGCACAAATTCTTAAATATTTCTACAATGTACATTTAGAATTTGCATTACTATCTCTGAAACCAAATATATGTGCTTGAATATGTATGTGAAAGTTTATTTAAGTTTATAAAAACTGTGAAGAAACAACAGCTTGGTCTTGGGAGGGGAGGTCTCCATGGGGAAGAAGAGGAGGCAGGATCCAGGGAGGGACGACTCGAGCTCCTCCCATGCCAAGCGGTCTAGGTCTTGCCACTGCCAGAACGGGTTAGTCAGTGGTTTCTTCTCACTCCCTTTTGCTGTTTTGCTCTGCTCTCTGCTCTAATTTCCTCTGATTCCTTCAACATCCTACTGCACTTTCATGGATACAAGCAGGCCAAATGAGGGGATTTCAGATACCTTGCGTGGCGCCGTAATCGAGTTGAAAGACATTATACAGGTATCTCCGCATCTCTTGATTCACCGGAGGAAAGCTGTGTGTTCAGTTTATTATATTTTGCCTAAAAAAAATGTCTGGAGGCTCTTGCTACTTTAGTACTCCCTCCGTCCGGAAAAAGTTGTCCCCGACAACATTTTGCGAAAAACCCCTCCCCTTTCCCCTGACAAACCACGCACTCCCCGCTCGTCACCCCCGAGCCAGAGCTCCCCTGCTCGTCTCCCCCGCGCCGGAGCTCCCCTGCTCAGCTCCCCCACGCCAGAGCTCCCCTACTCTGCTCCCCCGCATAGCTCTCCCCCGCATCGCCGGAGCTCCCCCACCCCCGCCGCCGCGTTGCTTCCCCCTCCTTGTTCCTCTCCTCGTTCCCCATGGCGAACCACGACGAGGAGAAGTTTGGATTTTTTTTTCCGATCTGTTCTTCGACGGCGGCGTCCATCCCCGAGGGCGGCGAGCCGGAATTGGACCTGCCCGTCGTCGGTTACCTCCTCGCCTGTTGGCCCTGCCCGTCATGGCATCGTCGACCACCTCCCGACTGCATCTGCTCAATTCCACACCAAGATCTCTGATTTGAGAGAGGCAAGCATCGAATCAGCAGTCAGGAGGTCTCGGTCACCAACCCAGCAGCAGCTTTCCTTGCTGTTTTCCTGTTTGGGCGATGAATGGTAAGCCCTGTTCGACCACGTATGTACAGCAGCCCCCAAGTGGCTAACCATCTGCGTCGGGTCCCAACTACCCACGCTCACCGTGCGCGCTACCTGCGCCCGCACCCGCACGTCCTGCATGCCAGGACATGGCCGTTGTACTCTCTCCCTCTCCCGTTGTACTTCTCTGCTGTAGTGAGCATATAAGCCCTCTGTGGCTCTGTAATACAGCAGTGTGAGAGTAACACAATTCAGCTTGGTATCAGACGCATCCCGATCCCCCATCTTCGCTTCCGCCATGAATCACCTTCTTCGTCGCTCCCGCTCTGCCGACCTCGACTCGCTGGCCCACGCCAGGCGTCCCTTCGTCGTGGTCACCGCGGCCCCCGTCGCCCCACCGCCGGCCCCCGTCGCTCCCGCCGTGACTCCCGTGGCTCCCATCGCCACAGCCGCGGCCGCTCCTGCCGCGCTCCCGCGGCCCGCCTTGCGCCCGACGTCGTCCGCAGCAAGGAGCCCGTCCCTGAGGCCCCTTCCTCGTCCTCAACCGCGGCCCGGACCCATCTCGCCTTGCCGCTCGCGGCCCCTGCCCCGGCCACCCTCCGCCTGGCCGGCAGCGTCCCCGTCCAACCTCTCACCCTCGGCGGCTCCGGCAGCTCCATGGTGCACCGCCTCGCCGTGCCGGACGTCGGCTCCTCCACCCCTACCGGCCTGCCGCTGTCGATCTCGCACTACTTCCACGCCAAGCTGGAGCTAGAATCCGGTAATTACTCGAAGTGGCGTCAACTCTTTTACGCGATTTGCTGCAAGTACAACGTACAGCGCCACCTCGACGAGGCCGTCCAGCCGCTCCTCCAGGACGCGGTGTGGCGCAACGACGACCTTACGATAGTTCTTTGGTTCTATGGGGTCGTCGCCGACGAGCTCCTGGAGGTCGTCGCGTCGCCGGCCAGCACCGCGTTCGACGTGTGGTCGCAACTGCACCTACTCTTCCGCGACAATCAAGCGGGGCGCGCCGTCATCCTCGGCGCCGAGTTCCGAAACTTGGTCCAGGGGGACCTCTCGGTCGCCGAATACAGCAGGCGCCTCAAGTCCCTCGCCAACGAGCTCGGGGATGTCGGCGAGCACATCACCGACCAGACTCTAACCTTGCAGCTCATTCGCGGACTCAGCCGCAAATTCCATGTCATGGGGACGCTCCTGCCAATGCAATCGCCATTCCCTTCGTTCGTCCAGGCACGTTCGCGGCTTCTCATGGAGGAAATCGCGGCTAATGAGCGGGCCCGCCTCGACGGCCGCCCCGAGGTCACCGCCACCGCGCTCACCATCGGCACCAACTCGGGCCCCTCCTCCGACCGCGGCTCCTCCAACTCCTCCACCGACGGCGGCGCCTCGGCCGACAAGGGCAGGGGGAGCTCCGTTTCTCCTAACGGCGACCGGGACTCCGCGGGCGCGGCCGTGGCCGTGGGCGTGGCCGCGTCCGTGGTCGCGGTTCTTCCTCTCGTGGTGGCTCCTCCGCCGGTCGCGGCGCAGCCCCGCCCGCTGCTGGCCAGCAGCCCTACACGGGGTACTTTGCCCCGTACGGTGCCCTCATCCCCGGCCCGCCCCAGCCTCACGCCCCGTGGGCCGCGCCGAACGCAGTGGGCATACTCGGGCCTTGTCCACCACCACCACACCAAGCGTACCCGGTGGCCACGCCATCGTCTTCCAGTGGCCCAACCTGGGAGCAGTACAATCAACTGTACGCTGCCCTCCGTTTTGACCTTTTTTGTACGCTTCCCCTCTCGCTAGGGTTTCGTTTTTCCTCTCGACGCCGCCGGCGATCGTTGAGATCTATCGTCCTCCTCCTCCGTTGTGCTGAGCCTCTGTTCTCGGGCCGATCTCGGGGCAACCCTAGACTGCTTCCCGGCCTTGTTCGGTCTTGCCACTCGGGGAGGTAGGTTTCCTTTCCTCCCGACGGCTTCAAGCCTGGGAGATCGATATGTTCTTCCTGACGACACGCCCATGGCGAACCGCAGAGATGCTCAAGCCTCAGGGGACAAAGGGAAGGCAAAACTGGAGGAGCTAATGAAGGAGTTGGCCCTTAAGGAAGATGACCTTGATGATGTGGTTTTCGAGGATGATGATGCCCCGGCGGAGGAAGAACTCCGTTGGATGATCTTGGTCAGAGTTCATATGGACAAGGGGTTTAGCACCTACTAGTTTTTCCGCGACATGAGGACGGCCTTGGACCTTGCTAAGCCGGTCAAAATCAAAACCCTAGAGGAGAATCTCTTCCAGATGCAGTTCGATTGTTTGGGTGATTGGGAGAGAGTTAACCAAGGGGGGCCGTGGCACTTTCGAGGCAACCCGGTGATCATCGCCCCATATGATGGTTACACAAGGGCTTCGTCAATCGAGCTTTTTACGTTTGAGATTTGGGCACGCATCATCGACCTCCCTATTGCCTTCCATGGAAAAGCGAAGGCGCTGGCTGCTAAAATTGGTGAGTTTGTGGACTCGGAGCCGTCTTCCTTCGATTTTGAGGGAAACTTTTACAGGGATAGGGTTCGGCTGGACGTGAGAAACCCTCTGAAAAAAGCGATCTCGCTGGTCCGTGGAGGAGAGAGGGAGATCTTTGTTGTCAAGTACGAACGCCTTCCCGATTGGTGCCAGGTTTGTGGTATGATGGGCCATGAGTTTAAGGAACATGTAGGCGGGGTTCATCCTCCCTCGGCTTTGGTATTCAAAAATCTGCGAGCTCCAGCGACTACCGCATGGGGCACCCGGCGCCACAACAGAAACCAGAAATCCAAGTCCCTGGGTATGCGCACTGGAGATAACGCGGACGAGGAGACGGATGACCTGCAGGAGCAGCAAAACATGGACATGGAGCTATCTGAAGCAAACCGCAAGCGTCCGTCAGAGCAGGTTGTAGACACAACTCCCACGTCAAGCACTTCGGGGCTAGAGCTGGTGTTAGCAGCCAAGACAGGCGGGGGAGCAGTCCCAGCAAGCCCACCGCCCAAACAAGATCCCAAGCGGTCCAAGACTACTCAACTGAATGAGAAGCAGGGCAACGCAGGATTGAAGAAGGCCGTCCCAAGGGGGAAAAACATTGATGCGAGATCGGCGGCCTCCATGCTGGAGGACCGCCGGGCACAATGAATCTCTTATGCGGGAATTGTCGCGGGATAGGCAACGCCCCGACGATTCAAGAGCTACGCGAACTCGCGATAAAGTTTGCCCCTAGAGTACTATGTATCTTGGAAACCCAAATTAGTGGTGCGAGAGTTGACAGCTTAAAAAGTACTCTAGGTTTTGATAATTGTTTTTCTGTTGATTCCTCCGGTAGGAGCGAAGGCTTAGCAATGTACTGGAATAATGAAATAAAGGTTGAGAATTTGGGTTACTCGCAGTATCACATAGATATGAAAATTTCAGAGCTTGGTGGTGACGCGTGGAGGCTGTCATGTTTCTATGGTGAAGCACAGACTCACCTCCGGCAAAGCACATGGGATACTATGAAGAACTTAGCAGCCCTCCATGACATGCCGTGGGCATGCATGGGTGATTTCAATGAAGTATTGCGATATGATGAACATGATGGTATTGGTGTGAGGAGCCAGACGCAAATGCAAGGGTTCCGGGATGCAGTGGACGTGTGTGGCCTTATTGATCTAGGCTTCCAGGGCCGGAAGTGGACCTTTGAAAAGAAAGTTGCTGGTGGATCCTTCACAAGGGTCAGACTTGATAGGGCGCTGGGCATGGGAGAGTGGTGTGCGCAATTTCCCTTAGCTGTGGTGGAGCATCTTACCGCGGCTACCTCTGACCACTCGCCGATTTTGCTGAAACTATACCCTCCGGTGGGGAGGAAAGATGACAAAATATTCAGGTATGAGTGTATGTGGGATACACACCCTGATTTGACACCCACCATTCAGAGTGCATGGGAGGCAAATGGCCCCAATCTCACGGCAGCGGAAGTGAGAGCCAACTTGGCATCTCTATCTGTTAACCTAGGTGCCTGGAGCAAGTCCACCTTTGGGTCTGTAAAAGCAGAGATCAGAAGGCTTAAAAAGGAGTTGGATAGGCTCAAGAACGACCCTCTCAGATTAGGGCCGAGCCACGCCGAGATTAAAACTAATGACAGATTGATAGAATTATACCTGCGCAAGGAGCTCATGTGGCGTCAAAGATCCCGTGTGGAATGGTTGTCTGCGGGCGACCGTAACACACACTTTTTCCGCTTGAGAGCTTCGATCAGGAGGCGAAAAAATTTAATCAAAGCACTGCAGAAACAAGACGGACAGCTGACGGAGGACCTCACAGAGATGCAGGTGCTAGCGATGGAATATTATAAAAACCTGTACTGTTCGGAAGGAGTAGAAGGCATGGATGAGGTGCTCCAACACGTTCCAGTGAAGGTGACGGCGGCCATGAACGAGCAACTATTGGCCCCATACACAGAGAAGGAGGTGAAAAATGCATTATTTCAAATGTTCCCCACCAAGGCTCCGGAGCCGGATGGGTTTCCGGCGCATTTCTTCCAGCGACACTGGGATACTTGCGGTGCAGATGTAACGAGAGCGGTCCTCGGCATAGTAAGAGGGGAGGAAAGTCCTGCTTGTGTGAATGACACCATCTTGGTGTTAATACCAAAGGTATCAAATCCCACTCTTTTATCACAGTTCCGCCCTATCAGTTTATGCAATGTCTTTTACAAGATAGCTTCAAAGTTATTGGCAAACCGTCTCAAGATGATATTGCCGGAAATTATATCAGAAGAGCAGTCAGCTTTTGTCCCTGGGAGGCTCATTACTGATAATATAATATCTGCATATGAATGTTTACATTTTATGAAGAGGAGCAAATCCAAGGGTAATAGCTTCTGTGCACTTAAGTTGGACATGATGAAGGCCTACGACAGGGTCAAGTGGAATTATCTGGAGGCTATAATGAGGAAATTGGGCTTTGCAGCACCATGGATTACGGTTATTATGAGCATGGTCAGAACAGTTTCTTTCTCAGTTTTGTTTAATGGATGCAGGTTGGAGGGTTTTAACCCTACACGAGGTATTCGACAGGGAGATCCTATCTCTCCATATCTCTTTTTGTTGGCAGCAGAGGGCCTTTCGTGCATGTTAAAGTCTCAGAATTAATCATCCCAGCTCAGCGGCATTAAGGTGGCACCTTCGGCCCCGTCGGTGAACCACCTTTTATTCGCGGATGATAGCCTGCTATTTTTCAAGGCGAGTGTAGATGGAGCAGAAGAGGTGTCAAACCTATTGGATACATATTGCAGGGCATCGGGCCAAAGGATTAACAGGGATAAATCTTCAATTTTCTTCAGTAAGGGTTGCCCGCAAATTGTCAGAGATGCAGTTAACGGATGTTTAAATGTGCCTAATGAGTCCCTAAGTGATAGATACCTTGGAATGCCTACTGATGTGGGCCACTCAAAGATGGGAACGTTCAAATATTTGAGTGATCGAGTTTGGGATAAAGTTAAAGGATGGATGGGTAAGTGCTTATCAGCTGGTGGAAAGGAGGTTCTAATAAAATCTGTAGCACAAGCAATACCAGTTTACTCGATGTCCTGTTTTAAACTTCCCAGGGGTTTGTGCAATCACATTAATTCCATCATCCGCAAGTTCTGGTGGGGGTGCAAGCAGGGAGGCAGGAAGCCAGCATGGGTGTCTTGGGAGGTGATGACAAGACCTAAATACCTAGGTGGATTGGGTTTTAGGGACTTGGAATTGTTCAATTTGGCACTGCTAGCAAGACAGGCTTGAAGGGTTTTGAATGATCCATCCTCATTGAGCGCGAGAATACTCAAGGCTTCCTATTTTCATGACACATCTTTCCTTGGTGCAGAGTTGGGATCAAGGCCGTCTCAAATATGGCAGGCTCTCCTAGAAGGGAGAGATATTCTCAAGCAGGGCATAATTAGGCGGATTGGCAACGGGCAAAGGACGAACATATGGGAAGATAATTGGATCCCAAAAGAAGTGTCTTTGCGCCCTATAACGTCCCTGATTCAAAATCCACCGGAGATGGTTTCAGAGTTACTGGTGCCCTCTATGGCATCGTGGAATGAAGAATTGATCAGATCGGTGTTTTTGCCTATCGATGCGGAGGCAATTCTGAGGATCCCAGTATGTACCAGAAACGTAGAGGACTTTTGGGCATGGCATCCAGATTGCAAGGGCCGCTTCACAGTAAGCTCGGCCTACAAGTTTATGGTTAAAACAAAAATCACAAGGGAGAACTGGCTAGAAGGGAGAGGCGGTCCTTCAAGTAATGCTAGGGAGGAGCAGGACTGGACGAATCTGTGGAACCTAACTGTCCCGTCAAAGATCCGTATTTTCCTTTGGCGTTTGGCCCGACATTCGCTACCAATGACAGACGTACTGAACAAGAGGAACATGTCCACTAGAGACACATGTCCTCTATGCGGGGTGCCTGATTCTTGGCAACATGCACTTATTTCTTGCACTCATGCGAGATGCACATGGGCATTGGCTGATCCTGTGTTGGTTTCCACAATGTCAGAGAATCAAGAACCAAGAGCAAAAAACTGGTTGTTCCAGTTGAACGAAAGCTTAGAACAAAGCGTGTTTACCAAGTTGGTGGTGACTCTTTGGTCGATCTGGTTCGCACGGAGACAAGCAATTCACGAAGGGATCTTCCAATCTCCAGGGCAGACTTCATCCTTTGTTGATCACTACATATCAGAGTTGGATCAGGTTCCCAAACCTGTGGTGCGTCAGCACGAGGGATCGGGGGTCCAACAGAATCCGACCCAGCGCTGGTTGGCCTCGGCGGAGGGTGAGGTGAAGATCAATGTAGATGGAGCTGTGGCACGCAATTTCCGCGGTGGTGCTGTAGCAGCAGTGTGTCGTGATCACAAGGGGACGTATCTTGGATCCTCGGCTATGCTTTACCGAGGGGTAACTGACCCAACCATGCTGGAAACATACGCATGCAGGGAAGCGTTGGCACTGGCATCCGACTGCCTGGGAGTGGTGAATGATATAAACAAGGGAACGGGAGGTTCTCATGCGGCAGTAGTACATAAAATAATGAACCATAGTGGTAGTTTTGCTTTTTGTTCTTTTGTTTATGAGCCACGGTACCATAATTTCGAGGCTCACAATCTCGCCAAGTTTGCTTGTAATCTGAGTTTAGGTAGACATGTGTGGCTGGGCAATCCCCATGATCCACGGGCGCGTACCTATGAACATTCTTGCTTAATAAAGTGGCGAGTTTCTCAAAAAAAAAAAAACTGTACGCTGCCCTCCAGAATATGTGGATGCAGCACAACGCCGGCGGCGGCCAGGACTTGTTCCTTGACACTGGAGCCTCTTCCCACGTGACAGGTATGACGCACACTCTCTCCAAGTGTTCTCCTCCATCTCCACGTCATTCTTCGGGCATCGTAGTTGGAGATGGTTCTCGTCTCCCTATCACCGCCGTCGGCTCCACCACCCTCTCCTCTTTCTCTCTAAACGACGTCTTGGTTTCTCCCACCATTATCAAAAATCTTATTTCCGTATGCCGTTTTACCATTAACAACTCTTGTAGTATTGAGTTTGACCCATTTGGTTTCTCCGTGAAGGACCTAGCCACGCGCAAGATCATCATGTGTTGCAATAGCCATGGCGACCTCTACCCCTTCTTCACCAACTCCGGCGTTCAAGCTCTTCTCACGGTCGTTGGCAGCGATGTTTGGCACCAGCGGTTGGGGCACCCCAGCAACAAGGCTATTTCAAATTTAGCTCGTACTTTCCTTCCCACATGTAATAATGGTGTGTCTAGACTTTCCGTTTGTACGGCATGCCAATTAGGCAAGCAGCCACGGCTGCCTTTTCCTCGTTCAAACTCATTTACTACAGTGCCATTTCAATTAATACATTGCGATTTGTGGACTTCTCCTACTTGTAGTTTTTCGGGGTTTCAATACTACCTCGTCATTCTTGACGACTACTCTCATTATTCTTGGACGTTTCCCCTACGCAACAAATCCGACACCGTTGATGCTCTGCATCGTTTCCACGCCTACGTGCTCACTCAGTTCCACGTCCCCATCCAATGTATGCAGTGTGAAAACGGGGGTGAATTCCTCACCACTTCCCTCCGTGGCCTTTTCTCTAGATATGGCGCGTCGTTTCGCCTCTCCTGCCCCCACACATCGCCGCAGACCGGCAAGGCCGAACGGCTCATCCGGACTACCAACGACATTCTCCGCGTACTTCTCATACATGCAAACCTACCACCGCCGTTTTGGGTTGAGGCCCTACACACCGCTACCTACATACTCAACCGTCGGCCGTCCTCTTCCATCGCCAACGAGACGCCCTACTGTCGGCTTCTCGGCAAACACCCTACATATGACCACATGCGTGTTTTCGGTTGCTTGTGTTTTCCTAACACCATTGCCACCAGTCCACATAAACTCTCCCCATGCTCATCGCGCTGCGTTTTTCTTGGCTACCCATTAGAACACAAAGGTTATAGATGTCTTGACCTCTCCACACGTAAAGTCATCATCTCCCGACACGTTACATTTGATGAACAGGCGTTTCCTTAATCTTCTGCCGATCCACCGAAACCAGCACCTCGAACGGCCGCTGAGACTCCCGGGCCTGAGATCCTTCCCGAAATACGCGCCCCACCTACCTCGTACGCAGACCGATCTGCTCCGGGATCGCCTCCTCCCACCACCCTTCCCTTATCCTCTCCGGGATCGCAGTTTCCCGCCGCTGCATGCACGTCCGTCCCCACCGCCCCCCCCCCCCCACACCCCCCCACCACACCACACACAAAAACCCCCCCCACCCCCACCCCACCCCCCCACCCCACACTCCCCCCCCCCCCCCCCCCCCCCCCCCCCCCCCCAATGCCCCACGCGACCACGCATCGTGCACACACGCTCGCCTCTTGCGCCTACGTTGCCCCCGAAAACTTGCACCGTATGCGTACACGCGCCAAGTCTGGCTTCGCTCAACCCAAGGCGCTCGTCACCTCCTCACAGTCCCCTTCCACCATTAGCCCGATCCCATCTTCCTTCCGGGTAGCTTGAAGAATATAACGCACTGATGCGGAATAACACTTGAAGTTTAATGTCACGTCCTGCAGGTACCAACATTGTCACCGGGAAGTGGATCTTCAGGCACAAGTTCAACCCCGATGGATCGCTCGCCCGCTACAAGGCGCGTTGGGTGCTCCGCGGATTCACGCAACAGGCCGGCATCGACTACGACGAGACGTTCAGCCCCGTCGTCAAGCCGGCGACCATCCGCACCGTCCTCAGCCTCGCCGCCGGGAAGGATTGGCCCATTCATCAACTTGACGTCAAAAACACCTTCCTTCACGGCCATCTCTCGGAGACGGTCTACTGCGTCCAGCCATCCGGGTTCGTCGACACCGCCTCGCCTTCCCACGTTTGCCGGCTGAACCGTTCTCTCTACGGTCTCAAGCAGGCGCCGCAGGCGTGGTTCTCTCGCTTCACCACCTACCTACGCACTCTCGGCTTCGTCGCATCTCGAGCGGATTCGTCACTGTTTATTCTCCGCGACGGTGAGCACCTTGCTTACCTCCTGCTGTATGTGGATG
This sequence comes from Thinopyrum elongatum, assembly GCA_011799875.1. Classification (NCBI taxonomy): domain Eukaryota; kingdom Viridiplantae; phylum Streptophyta; class Magnoliopsida; order Poales; family Poaceae; genus Thinopyrum; species Thinopyrum elongatum. The sequence continues at coordinate 665,474,927 of CM022299.1, read as the reverse complement.
ACATCATCCTCACCGCCAGCTCCACCGTCATCCTCAACTCCGTCATCCAGGCGCTCAACCGCGAGTTCTCGATGACTGACCTCGGCACGCTCCATCACTTCCTTGGGATTAACGTAACCGTCACGGGGCGCGGCTTGTTTCTCTCCCAGGAGCAGTACGTTCTGGAGATCCTTGACCGTGCCGGGATGCTGAACTGCAAACCGATCTCCACTCCGGTCGATACGCTCGCCAAGCTCTCCACCGACACCGGAGCGCTCTTCCACGACCCATCTCTCTACCGCAGCTTGGCTGGCACCCCTCAGTACCTCACTCTTGACGCGCCCCGACCTCTCCTACGCCATCCAGCAGTGTTGCCTGTTCATGCACGCACCGCGGGACTGCCACTTCCAGCTTGTCAAGCGCATCCTCCGGTACTTGCATGGCACGACGCACCTCGGCCTTCAGATCCATCGAGACACCGCCACCGAGCTCATCGCCTACTCCGACGCTGACTGGGCCGGCTACCCCGACACGCGCAAATCAACCTCCGGCTATTGCGTCTTCCTCGGTGGCAACCTGGTCACCTGGTCGTCGAAGCGACAGACTACCGTCTCTCGCTCCAGCGCCGAGGCGGAGTATCGCGCGGTGGCCAACGCCGTCGCTGAGTCAGTGTGGCTGCGCCAACTCCTCGGCGAACTCCATTGACCTCCCACGCGAGCCACGGTGGTCTACTACGACAATGTCAGCGCCGTGTACTTGTCGAGCAACCCGGTGCAACATCAACGCACCAAGCACGTCGAGATCGATCTTCACTTCGTGCGTGAGCGTGTCGTCCTCGGTGAGATCCGTGTGCTCCATGTACCCACGAGCTCGCAGTTTGCGGATATCTTCACTAAGGGGCTGCCATCACGCGTCTTCGATGAGTTCCGGTCCAGCCTCACCGTCGGCGAACCCCACGTTTTGGCTGCGGGGGGGTGTTCGACCACGTATGTACAGCAGCCCCCAAGTGGCTAACCATCTGCGCCGGGTCCCAACTACCCACGCTCACCGTGCGCGCTACGTGCGCCCGCGCGTCCTACATACCAGGACGTGGCCGTTGTACTCTCTCCCTCTCCCGTTGTACTTCTCTGATGTACTGAGCATATAAGCCCTTCGTGGCTCTGTAATACAGCAGTGTGAGAGTAACACAATTCAGCTAGCCCAAGCTGCTTTCCTTGTTGTTTCCCTGTTTGGGTGATGGATTTGAGTGCAGCCATGCAGATCATTAAAACTTGGTTTCATTCTCTCATTTTTGGGGACGCAGCAACAACATAGTGTAACCCTTGAGCAGCATATTCATGCCCAGACCATGCTCATTGATTCTCAAAAGAGTAGTATGTATATGCAATGGAGAGAATAGCTGTTGGTACTGTGATGGATATGACTGTTGCTGTTTTCAGTAAGGAAATGCATCGTAAGCAATCCTAGTCTGAAACTAGTAGAGGTCTTGGTGATTTACAAATTGCAAGCAAGATGACTGAAACTAGTAGAGCAAGTGTACTGCTTATTGTAAGATGTCTGAAACTAGTAGAGCAAGTGTAAATGTCTGTAAAAATTCAGTATTGTATCCTGCTCTGAATATAAAGTGTACTGCTTATTGCAAACAAGTTTAAAAATTCAGTCTAAAAGTCAGTTAACTGAATTTTGACACAGTAGTTAACTGAATTTACTGTCATCATTACCAAATGCAGTTTACCCATTTGTTGCTTCTCACTTTCTGCAATGTTTGCTAAGAGAAGATTAACTTCCTTCTGTAATTGTTCACAAGATAGATATGCCAACTTCATTTGGCAAAATCTTGCCACCTTGCCCAACATTTTGACAGACTTATTGTGACATAGAGTACTCAATAAATTCAGTTAAATTTGCACATGACTGCAGCCCATTTAAACTTGGAGTACAAATATTGGATGGATCCATTTAAGTTAGACTATTTTATAGACTGTTTTATAGGTACTGAATGGAGTAGACTTTTTGGACTTGATCTACAACATCAATTTTATTCTCATCTTCGCTGATTTACACTACACCACAACACTTGATTGGGGGCAGTTAACTGCCGGGGAAAATACGTAACCAAGGGCAAAAGAACTGCCGGGACATTTGTTTCTGCCGATACAAGTACCTCATGGCAGAAAATCTGCCGGGAGAACTTGAAAAACGACGTCACATGTACTGCCGGTAGATTTAAGGGCCCATTGTCTGCCGGAACAATTAAACAGCGGCCCGTAAGATGCCGGGGCACCGTCTTCCGCGCAAAACCAAAATTGTATTGGGCCTTAGCGCGGGCTAGCGAGGAAAAACCGCGCGATTGATGAAAATTTTGGCCCAAAAATAATAGGGTCAATTGGATCTATGCCACTCCAATTTTCACCAGTTGGAGATATGCCATTACAAAAACTGAACTTGGACATATGCCACTCTAACTTTCTTATACCTCTATGCATGCCATTTTGTCAACTTAAAAGAATAACGGTTCAAATAATACATGTATTTCGGCGTGTACTCGAGTATTTACCATAGTACCCCTATTTCCAACTTTGAGCAGCACGTTTGGGTCTTCCACGCGCCAAAAAGTTTGATTTTTTTTAAATTTTAACACAAAATTCGAACTTCTCAGAAAAAATTATAAAAATTACAGAAAATCATAAACACTATTATCACTCTACTATTCAAATATGATCCATTTCTGGGCACATATGAAGCCTTAAATGGACATGTGAAGTTCTGTCCAGAAACTTCGACTCCATTTACACGATATTTCGGCCGCATTTCGGCTCAAATTAACACAGATTAACAAGCATAATTCATATAGATTCATAAACAGGTTCACAATCACGATTTAACTTAGTAAATAGGTAGGTTCACAAGAAGAATTCATATAAGTAGGTTCACAAGCAGAATTCATATAAGTAGGTTCACAATCATGATTCAACTGAGTAAATAGGTTCACAAACTGCTAGCCACCAAGCCAATAAAGAAGGCTTCTTTTTGCACCATTTGTAGGCTGCCCTTCTGGAGGTGGAGGCAGAGGTGGAGGTATAACAGGTGCAAATGGAACATTTTTCTTCACTTTCTTCCCTTTAGTTGTCTTCTTGGCTTTCTCTTGTGATGCAACTTTCTTCACGGGGGTCTTCTTTTTGGTTTTCTGGTGTGTTGCAGCTTTCTTCACAGGACTCTTTTTCTTGGCCTTCTCTTGTACTGCAGCTATCCTCACAGGTGTCTTCTTCTTGGCTAGTGTATTGGCCTTTTCAGGTGCCTTCGGCTTCTGTGGAGTTGTTCTGGCCTTTTTCCTGCATTGACAACATCTATTTTAGATTGAGTAATCATAGATTAAGGCAAGTGCAGTAATTTACCTTATAAGATTGATAAGGACTTCATCATCTCTTGCATCACCATCTGTTGTAGCCGTTGTTCCATCACATTTCTTCCTGCGGTACAAACAAGACAAATCATTTTTGTGAAGATTAGTCATCAAAACAAATTCAGAAAATACTTATGTTGTAGCAGTTGTTGCATCACCTTTTGTTTGTCGGTGTAGATGAATCCTCTATAGGTATATCATCATCTACTGCCATATATTCAGGATTAGGAATCTTGCATGTCTTCTGCATGTGCCCAGATTCACCACACCTCTTACACTTGACTACTTTCCTTCCGGGCTCTAGCCATCCTCTAATCCTCTGAACTCGTGGCCTACCAGCCACTGTTTGCTGCAAAGGAGGGTGCACCTTGAAACCCAAATCCACTTGTATCCATTGTGACTTATCTGTCATGGAAGGGATGTTCCCAACATATGCTGCCTTGAACTTCTCTACAGAATAGTAATCATCCACATATGTTTGAATCTCAGCACCGTTAATGCTACAAATGAAGGCCAATGCGTGCATGCATGTCTTTCTCGAAACTTGCCAAACTCTACAAAACCACATCTATACCACAACCTATTGTGATGAATCTCTAGATATTCAATAGTTGTTGGATCTGCTTCCTTAATTTTCTTCATATGATGCATAAACTTTCGATGTGAGAAAGACCTTGCAGCTGGATAAAGATTATCTGTGTACACTTTACCATGGAATTTCTTCATAAAGTTTGCATACAAGTGTCGCACGCACTCTCGGTTTTCAAAATTAGGGAACACAAGGTCAATGGCAGTCTCTAATCCTTTGCATGCATCGCTAGAAATAACAAGACCAGGTGGAGAACCTATAGCTCTATGCAATTGTTTCATAAACCATTTCCAATTTTCACCGGTTTCAGAATCAAACACAGCAAATGCTACATAAATATACCCAATTGTGCCCATCTACAGAAGTTGCTGATGCTAACTGACCCTTAAACTTGCCATAAAGTGTCGTTGAGTCCACACCAACATAGGGCCTACAACCAGCTAAGAAACCATCGATGCAAGGCTTGAATGCAACAAACATTCTGTTAAAATGATATTTATCTCCATTTTTTAACAGCTCTATCTCTATAATACTCCCCGGGCATTTATTTTCTATCTCAGCTTTCCAGTTGTAAGGCCATATTTCACCCTATGTGGTTTTGGTGATTGATGACAATGCGTTTGCGGACTAATCGTGTGCATTGAGCATTTCAGATATCTCATGTTTAGGCGTTCTCTTCGTTTCTTTTCAGTGGATTTTAGTCGTAGGAAAGCCGTACTATTAAGAGGGGGTCCGCTTCGGAAAGGTTAGGGTGGAATCAACACGTACACGTCTATTCCTTTGCACCACCCTTCCATTGTTCCTTTGGAGCACCAACCGGTTATCCGTGTCTTTGCAAAATGAAGGACTCCAAGTGGGATTATGCTGTGGCATGCGGTAGTACTGCTCTACGGAGCAGTAGTACCGCAGATGCTCACGGTAGTACCGGACAGGGAAGCGGTAGTACCGCAAAGTCTTGCGGTAGTACCGCTCCTCGGACGCGGTAGTACCGTGACGTCTGGCCCAGCTCAGCTACTCGCGCGGAAGTAGGGGCGGATGTAATTTTTTACATCCGCGCCCTATGCGGTAGTACCGCTCCCTGGATGCGGTAGTACCGTGTCGGATTTTTGCACAGATCAATACTCAGCGGAAGTAGCCACGGATGTAATTTTATTCGTCCGTGCCTTCCCAGCCTAGTCGAACCCTGCCTTGCGGTAGTACCGCAAGGGCGCGCGGTAGTACCGCTCCGGCGGTTCTACCGCTCACTGCGTCAACGCAACAGGGCTTCGTCTGACCTCTGTCGTGGGTGCGGTAGTACCGTACAGACTGGCGGTAGTACCGCAAATGCCTTGCGGTAGTACCTCATGTCTGATGCGGTAGTACCGCACGTCGCGGGCTGTTTTAGTGGGTAACTGTTGGATTTGTCTTCTGACTATTTAAGGGGAGTCTTCTTCTCCGAGTCCACTACCTCTACTCCCCTAAGCTCCATTGTTGCTCCAAGCTCCATTTTCGCCCGATCTCTCTCCCTAGCCAATCAAACTTGTTGATTTTCTAGGGATTGGTTGAGAAGGCCCCGATCTACACTTCCACCAAGAGAAATTTGATTCCCCCCACTAATCCCTTGCGGATCTTGTTACTCTTGGGTGTTTGAGCACCCTAGAGGTCTAAGGTCACCTTGGAGCCATATTCCATTGTGGTGAAGCTCCGTGGTTTCGTTGGGAGCCTCCAATTCGGTTGTGGAGAGAGCCCCAACCTTGTTTGTAAAGGTTCGGTCGCCGCCTTCAAGGGCACCAATAGTGGAATCACGGCATCTCGCATTGTGTGAGGGCGTGAGGAGAATACGGTGGCCCTAGTGGCTTCTTTGGGAGCATTGTGCCTCCACACCGCTCCAACGGAGACGTACTTCCTCTCAAAGGGAAGGAACTTCGGTAACACATCCTCGTCTTCACCGGCTCCACTTTTGGTTATCTCTTACCTTTACTTGTGCAAGCTTCTTTGTGTGTTGTATTCCTTGCTTGCTTATATGCTTGTTGTTGTTGCATCTTATAGGTTGCTCACCTAGTTGCATTTCTAGACAACCTACTTTGATGCAAAGTTTAATTTGGTAAAGAAAAGCTAAAAATTGTTAGTTGCCTATTCACACCCCCCCCCCTCTAGTCAACTATATCGATCCTTTCAATTGGTATCAGAGCCTCGTCTCTTTATTAAGGACTTTACCGTCCGAAGAGTATGGTTGACACCATAGATGGTGGGGAGGAGCACCCCGGTGTGAATCCATCCTCGTCTGCGGCCGATGGGGGATCTTCGGTCTCTCGTGAGGAGTTCAATGTGGCTTTGGACACATTGAAAACCTCCTTGACGGCCGAGGTTAAAGGCATGTTTAAGGAGTTTCTTGATGGTCTTAAAGTGTCCACCGAACCCTTGGAAGTGGTTGATCCCGCCAACAAGGTGACGGATGCTAACTCCAAAAAGGGGGAAGCTAGTAGTGAGCATGCTCCTATGCCTAGTGGTAGAAATGGAAGTGGCATCTTTGCCCATGTTGAACCACCTCTTACTTATGGAGGACCGGTTCCCTCCACTCATTTGAATCATGTTGGTCCTCCTCCTAAGTTTGTGAAAAATGAGGATTTTGCCTCTTGGGGTCTACCGTTTTAAACGTCATTTAAATCATAGTTCTACTAATCTTTGGAGAATTATTGAGCAAGGTTTCTACCCGCATGACCCAAGCAACCTCACTCCAAGAGAAGCCGTGGATCATCAATTCAACGAGTCCGCCCTCTTCATTATCCAAGATGCAATCCCACCCGAAGATATTGCGCACCTCCGACCTTTCACCGTGGCCAAGGAAGCATGGCAACATGTTGTTTCCATTTATAAGGGAAGCGCAAGCATTCAACGCTCCAACTATGAAGTGGTGCAAGATGAAGCCGATGAGTTTGCGATGAATGAAGATGAAGAACCTCGTGAGCTCTACCGGAGATTAACCACTCTCGCGGTCTCACTCCGAGATCATGGGAGCAAGGATACGGATGACATTGGATCAAGCGCAAGTTTCTCAAGGCCATGATGCCCTACCATAAGGCCATGTCATCCGTCATCCGTCAAAGGCCGGACTTCCATACCTTGTCCTCAAGTGAAGTGTTGGATGAGTTTGTTGCTATGAGAATCTTGGACAAGACCGCCAACAATGCGGTGTTACGCTCTCAACGAGTAAAGAAACCCAACCTTGCTTTGAAGGCCAAGGCGAGTGTGGAAGAAGAGGATGAAGAGGAAGAAGAGGAGAGTAACCCCGAAGATACCAAATATGCTTATCATGAGCACATGGCTCTCGCTTCAAGGCAATTTTGGAGCAAGAAGATCTCAAGGCCCAACTTCAACAAGAACAACTCAAGTGGCGCTAAGGGCAAGCAACGTGTGAGGACATGCTACAATTGTGGCAATGTGAGCCATTTTGTTGCGGAGTGCCCATATGAGAAGAGGGAAGACAATGGTGGCAAGCTCATCCGAAAAGACAAGGCCAAGTCTTTTCCCAACAAGAACAACTTCACCAAGAAGACTCCTCCCAAGGGGTTGGTGGCACAAGAAGAGTACAATGAGGATGATGATGATGATGAAGACGGTGAGACGGTTGCCATGGCCTCCGTTGCCATTGCGACAACTCCACGGGTGTCCCTCTTCGACTCACCCAATGAGAACATCACCGCCAAGTGCCTCATGGCTAAAGCCAACAACAAGGTAACCCCCAACATCAAAACTACCATCATTACTAATCCTTCCTTGACGGATTGCATTGATGAAAGTGAGGGGTCTAATGAGGAAGAAAATGAATTTGAGTCTTTTATGAGTAAGCTCAAGGGTAAATCCAAGAAGCACTTTGTTGCTCTCTTGGAACAACTTGGTGAAGCCAATGACTTGATCGAGGCTCATGAAGAAACCATCTCTAAGATGGAAGGGCATAGTCGTGACTATGCCGATGAGATATCGGATCTCTCGAATGCTCTTGAGGAAGAGCGTGATCATCGTTTGGCTCTTGAGGAGTCACACAACGATGATCATGCTAAATTAAAGAAAGATCTTGATCATGCTCTTGTTGTATCTTGTGTGCTCAATTCCGAGAAGGCTAAACTTGGGGTTGACCATGCTAGACTCAAGGAGGAGTTTGATATACTTGACAAGGCTCACAAGGCCTTGAAGAGTGCTCATGCTAACCTCAAAGAGTCTCATGATCAACTCCAAGTAAAGCTAACCAAGGAGAAAGCCACATTTCCTCACATGGTTTTAATTGATAATGCAAATGCTACTAACCCATGTTGTGAGCATGTGCATCTTGTGGAGGAGAATGCCAAGTTGAAGGAGCAACTTGAGAAAGGCCTTGTGTCGTGCATACAAGGTGAGAAGAACCTCAACGACCTTTTGAGCAATCAAAAGGAAGTTGTGAGCAAGGAGGGAATTGGGTTTGCACCCAAGTCCAAGAATAAGAAGAAGAATGACAAGGCCAAACAACCTCCCCCTCTCAAGCAAACCTTTGTGAAGGAGGGAGAGGGTGCTTCTAAGGAGAAGAACAATGTGAAGGGTGGTGGTGTCAAGACGGGCAATGCCACCGCTTCCAACAAAGCCGGCGACTTTAACCCTTCTTATGTGTTATGCCGTGCTAGTGATGGGCATGTTTATGCCAAATTTGTTGCTTCTCCTTATGAGTATATTGAATGGTCTATTTGGGTTCCTAAGACCCTTGTTACTAACATCAAAGGACCCATTACAAAATGGGTACCTAAAACCAAGCATTGATCTCTTGTAGGTGTTTGCTTCCGGTGGGGGATCATGGTTGCTCGATAGTGGAGCCACAAATCATATGACCGGAAGCAAGGACTTGGTGGTGGACGTGCACAAGATTTCATCTATGCCCACCAATGTCGAGTGGGGTGATGCCTCGTCTTCTAAGGTATTGGGTCTTGGCAAGGTTGTCATTTCTCATGATCTCACGATCGAGAAAGTCATGCTTGTTGAGTCCCTTGCATACAATTTACTTTTCGTTCGTCAACTTGCACTCATGGGCTTTGCCACTTTCTTTGATATTGATACCGTGGCCCTCTTGTGGAGCAAGACTCTTAAAGTAGCCTTTGTTGGGCATGTCGAGAACGGTCTTTATGTGATTAACTTTTCGGAGCGACCCACTAAGACCGCGACATGCCTAATGGCTAAAGTTGACGTGGGTTGGCTTTGGCATCGCCGTTTAGCCCATGTCAATATGAGATCTTTGCAAAGTCTTCTCAAGGGGGACCATGTCCGTGGACTAACAAATGTTAGTTTTGCCAAAGATCGTGCTTGCAGTGCTTGCATCGAAGGAAAGTTGCATGAGAAAGCTCACCCTCCCACGACTATCATCTACTCGAAGAGGCCCTTGGAGCTCCTTCACTTGGATCTCTTTGGACCTCCATCCTTCGATAGTCTTGGGGGTAGAAAGTATTGCTTGGTGATTGTGGATGATTATTCAAGATACACTTGGGTATTTTTCTTCAAGAGGAAGAGCGAGACCCAACAAACCGTCATCGACTTTGCAAATGAAGCTCAACGCCAACACAATGCAAAGATCTTGACGATAAGAAGTGACAACGGCACCGAGTTCAAGAACTACACCTTGGATGAGTTTCTTAGTGATGAGTGGATCAAGCATCAATATTCCGCACCTTACACCCCTCAACAAAATGGTGTAGCGGAGAGGAAGAACCGGACGTTGATGGATGCGGCAAGAACCATGATGGCGGAGTTCAAGTCTCCGTACAACTTTTGGGCCGAAGCCATCAACACCGCTTGTCATGCATCCAATCGGCTCTATCTCCGCAAAGGCTTGAACAAGACTCCATATGAGATTCTCACCGGTAACAAGCCTAACTCAAGTACTTCCGGGTATTCGGGTGTAAGTGTTTCATTCTCAAGAAAGGTGTTCGTTTGTCTAAATTTGAGGCTAGAGCTCATGAGGGCATATTTGTTGGTTATGCTACAAACTCTCATGCTTACCGTACTTATTGAGGAGATGTGTAACGTAGAGTTTGATGAGAATAACGGCTCCCAAGTGGAGCAAAGTGGTACTTGTGATATAGGTGATGAAATTCCTCCTCAAGCCATAAGAAGAATGGGTGTTGGTCATATCCTACCAGTTGAGGAACCCCTTGTGGCCGAAGGAGAAGGACAATGTTCCACTCAAGTGGAACCATCACCAATCCAAGACCCACACGCTTCTGAAGAACAAAGTGAAGACCCTCAACCAAATGAACTAGATCAAGGGCAAGATCAACCTCAAGATGGTGGTGAACCACCATGTGATGCCCAAGGTCAAGTTCTCTCCACCGAGCAAGTTCAAGATCAAGAGCAAGCTCAAGATCAAGAGCAAGCTCATGACGACGCTCAAGATGATCAAGTTACCGCTCCTCAACTCTCTCTTGAGGAGGAATTAGAGCGTCGTGCCGCCAAGATTGCCTCCAAGCTCACTACCAAAGATCATCTCATGAAGAATGTGCTTGGAAGCTTAAGAAAGGGGGTAAGCACTCGTAGACAATTAGCAAACTATTGTGAACATCACGCGTTTGTCTCTTGTGTTGAGCCCCAAAAGGTCTATGAGGAGCTCGAGGATCCGGATTGGCTCAATGCCATGCATAAAGAACTCAACAACTTCGAGCATAACAAGGTGTGGAGATTGGTGCCAAGGCCAACGGGGAACCATAATGTCATTGGAACCAAGTGGATATTCGAGAACAAGCAAGATGCTCATGGAATTATCGTTCGCAACAAGGCTCGTTTGGTAGCTCAAGGCTACTCCCAAGTCGAGGGTATCGACTACGGTGAAACCTTTGCTCCCGTTGCTCGCCTTGAATCTATTCGTTTGTTGGTTGCTTATGCTTCACATCATAACTTCAAGTTGCAACAAATGGATGTGAAGAGTGCTTTTCTTAATGGTCCTATTAATGAGTTGGTGTATGTCAAACAACCCCCGGGGTTCGAGGATCCCTATTTCCCCGATCATGTGTACCAACTCGATAAGGCACTCTATGGCCTTAAACAAGCCCCACGTGCGTGGTATGAGCACCTTACCGAGTTGTTGCAAGATCGCGGGTTTGAAATTGGGAAAATAGACCCCACTCTTTTTACTAAGAAGGTCAAAGGGGAGTTGTTTGTATGCCAACTATATGTCGATGATATTATCTTTGGTTCCCCTAACAAAGCTTTCAATGAGGAATTTGCCGCTCTCATGACCTCAAAGTTCAAGATGTCCATGATGGGAGAGTTGAAGTTCTTTCTCGGGTTCGAAATCAAGCAAAGAAGAGAAGGAACATTCATCAACCAAGCCAAATACACTCAAGACATGCTCAAGAGATTCAAGCTAAGTGATGTCAAGCCGGCTTCCACTCCAATGCCTGTCAAATGCCAACTTGACATAGATCCCAATGGTAAAGCGGTGGATCAAAAGGTATATCGCTCCATGATTGGCTCCTTACTTTACCTTTGTGCATCTAGACCGGATATCATGTTGAGTGTGGGAATTTGTGCACGGTTTCAAGCTGCACCTAAGGAAAGCCACTTTGTGGCGGTCAAGCGAATCTTTCGATATTTGGCTCATACCCCAAACTTTGGCTTATGGTACCCAAGAGGAGCAAACTTCAATCTTGTGGGCTTTTCAGACTCGGATTGGGCGGGGGACAAAGTGGATAGGAAGTCAACCTCAGGAGGGTGCCAATTTCTTGGTTGCTCTTTGGTGAGTTGGTCTTCTAAGAAGCAAAGTTGTGTGTCTCTCTCGTCCACCGAAGCGGAGTATGTAGCCGCCGGTAGTTGTTGTGCTCAACTTCTTTGGATGAGGCAAACTTTAAAGAATTATGGTGTCATTTGTGACAAAGTGCCTCTTTGGTGTGACAATGAAAGTGCCATCAAGATCTCTCTCAACCCGGTGTAACAGTTCAAGACGAAGCATATTGAGATTCGGTATCACTTTATCCGAGATCATATTAGGCGAGGGGAGATCGAGCTCAACTATGTCAACACTCATGATAACCTTGCAGATATCTTCACAAAGCCTTTGGATGAATCAAGGTTTCGCAAGTTAAGGCATGAGCTAAATATCATTGCTTTGAGCAATGTGGCTTGAACCCTTGCACACCCCACCATACTCATCTTGATGTCTTGTTTAGGTGTAGGCATGGACATAGGGGGAGTGTTGTTCTCTCAATGAACTCTCCCTCCCCCTTTATGCATAAATTGACCAACTCTTTCACATTAGCCATTTTTATGGTACTTGTGCTTCAAAGACGAGTTTTGGTCATGGGCCCAAGGATAATTCTTCGCGGTGCCATACCAATTGACTCAAACATAGGTGGCTCCGGCCACCGCCCTCTCTTTGGAGAGGTTGTGTTTCATGTTTGGTTGGTCCTTATTGTCTTTTACCTTCCCTTGAGTCGTGTTTGTGGTTGAGTTGCCTCATGTGTGTACTCTTCCGCGTATCCGGTTGCCTGTAGGTTGCATTGCATAGGCCGTGTTTCTCTGTTTTTGTTGAAACTTGCACTTTCTTGGGTTTACGGTACTACCGTGCTGAGCCACGGTACTACCGCAGTAGATGGGTTGCCCTGTGCGTGCACAGCTGCATCCCGGCACGGTCCTACCGCTTCCATCGCGGCAGTATTTTTTTACTGCCGCTGGAAGAGCGGTACTACTGCCCTGTGTGCGGTACTTCCGCCCGGGCGGTACTACCGCGATGACCCGCGGTACTACCGCGCAGTCGCGAGCGGGTGGGGGTCAAGAGCGGGCAGGGGGAGTTCCAACTCCCCCATACCCATTCAACTCTTTTTCCCCACCTCGTCTCTCTCTCTCCTGCCCAAGAACGGCGCCGGAGGACCTCGCCGGATCTCCGTCTCCGGCCGCTCTCCTCGCATTCCGACCGGTGGGATCGATCCCCACCTCGCCCTCTTGCCATGGAACAAGGTTTCTCCCCAAATCCCTCTCTTTTTGCCTCGTAGTTTCGCTTTTAGGTTTTGGGGAGATGCATGTTGTTCTTGAGATTTTTGGCCAAGTCTTTGCAAGAGGAGGACGTAGAAGAGTAGTAGTGCTGTAGAGATGCTATTTGGTATGTTGCCTCACGGTATTTTTGATCGACCGTAGTACCGATCCAAAGTTGCGGATGTGCCCAGATCCGTTCTGTGCTTCTTTGTATCCGTGCGGTACTACCGCGCATTCCGTGCGGTACTACCGCTCTGGCTCGTGCGGTACTACCGTTCCTCTGGAGCGGTACTACCGCTCGTAGCGCGGAAGTAAAATTTTACTTCCGCTCTATGCGCGGTACTACCGTGCCATCCCGGCGCAGTACTACCGCGGCTAGAGCGGATGTAAGCGTTTATTCCCTCTTAGTGGTGAGGTACTACCGATGCCATCTAAACTACCTTGGTGCGACTACCCAATCTTATTTCTACGTGTTTCGTCTGTGTTGGCTTTGGTCTTTGCTTTGATCCTTCTCGTCTTCTCGTGTGTTTTGTGTTGTGTGTCACAGGTGGTGGCTCCAATGTCCGTCGCTCGAATCCTAGCCGCAACACGAGCTCTAAGCGGCTTCGCAATCAAGAAGCACCGGAGGGCTCCAATGCCCAACAGCGCAATGTCAAGAAGACCGCCAACAGGTTCAAGGAGCCAAGTCTTGGCATGGATGAGTTGCCTCAATCTGAGTTCATTATTCGAAGGAGGATCAATCCCTATGTGAACCCTCGTGAGACTGTCAAAGGGAATGAGTTGTTCTGGACCAAGCAGCAGAATCTCATTTACATCGATGTCATCAAGTCAAAGCACAACATATATGTTCCTATGCAGTGGATTGATATGACTCATCTGAGGAAGGACCGGGCATACTTTGGTGAGGCCTTGGACTTGGTGGAGAAGTTTGGCATTGAAGACTTCATCACTTTCCACATGGACTTTGACGTGGAGCTCGTGGCACAGTTCTTTGCTTCTGTCCACTTCCACACGGATGGGAAGCGGACTATGACTTGGATGACTAATGGGAGGAGGATGTCTGCCACTTGGAAGGAATTCATGGAAATGCTGCATGTCCGTGATGAGGGGCTCGATGTGCCCGTTGGTATCCGTCCACACGCCAATCCTGAGTCCGCCAACAAGAACAAGCTTCAACCGTTCCTTGTGGAGAAGAAGTTGGCAAATGGCTCGCAGTCATGGGTGCTCAACCCCTTCCTGGACGTCATGCATCGGATCTTCCGCAACACGCTCTTTCCGCGCATTGGCGACAAGGATAAGGTGCATGCTTATCTCGTGGATATGTTGCTTCTTTGTGAGGAGGCGCGCCGTCAAATTACCCAGCCCCTGGACATCTCTCATATCATGTGGATTGAGCTTCGGTTTGCGGTCTACAATCGCAAGGTGCCCATCTATGGCCCTTATCTGCACCTCTTGATCTCGAAGACGTGGGAGAAGCTCTTTCTGACTTAAGTCTTCTCTGCTCCCAACTGGGTTCTCCATGAGCCTATCAAGCTGCGCCAGAAGAACAAGTGGGCCAATACCACTACCAGGGCTGAGGCTGAGGCAGCTACGATGGATGTTGATGAGGATGAGGCTGAGGAGGAGGAGGCTGAGGATAGCTCTGCTGGGTATGCTCCTCCATCTATTGAGCCCTCTTGGGCTAAGAGGCTGAAGGCCAAGATGAAGACCCTGTTCTGCATGCAGGCAAAGGGGTAGTACAGAACCCATGTTGCTTCCAAGGAGAGTCGCTAGCGTGACAAGAGGATCTTGAGGACTTTCGGCGAGATCGTGGAGAGCGGGTCCGAGACGAACATCACCCCGGAGGCTGACTAGATGAGCAAGCAGGACTATCAGTGGACCGAGTCATAGGAGGAGCCCATTCCCGCTGCTGAGTCTGATGAGGAGCGTGTTGAGTGAACTCTGCAGAGGATGCTACCACATGTGTCGTAGGTGTCCTCTCTGCCTTTTTGGTGTCTCGATGCCAAAGGGGGAGAGAGTGTAGGATTTGCTTTCGTGTTCGTGTCTCTGTGCCTTCGTTTCGTTGGTCTTCCGTTTGTGTTGCCTTGGTTTGTTGGTTTGCGCTTGTGTTTGTGTGTCCCGGAGACTTTCATATGGTGTAAGACATATGCACTCAAGCTTATCTTATTGTCTTTTATGCTTAGTAGTCCGTGAGCCTTTGCTATCATGTGCCCTTTACTTTATGCTCATATGCATTGCCTTGCCTCCATGCTTAGTGTTATTTATATTGTTGCAAGGAATGCCTTGTCTATAAAATATAGGGGGAGTGTTGATCCTAGTATGTGTGCCGTGCAGTCCAAAGCATTTAAATAGAGTGCACACATCTAGGGGGAGCCTGTCTATATTTTGTGGATGGTGGGTTTGCTTATGTTATTTTAGTACCCCTATGTGCAAATCCCGTGTTGTCATCAATCCACCAAAAAGAGGGAGATTGTAAGGGCATATTTCACCCTATGTGGTTTTGGTGATTGATGACAATGCGTTTGCGGACTAATCGTGTGCATTGAGCATTTCAGATATCTCATGTTTAGGCACAAGACGATTCGATACCCCTCGGAGCCTAGTAAAGACGGCGTTTCTCTTCGTTTCTTTTCGGTGGATTTGAGTCGTAGGAAAGCCGTACTATTAAGAGGGGGTCCGCTTCGGAAAGGTTAGGGTGGAATCAACACGTACACGTCTATTCCTTTGCACCACCCTTCCATTGTTCCTTTGGAGCACCAACCGGTTATCCGTGTCTTTGCAAAATGAAGGACTCCAAGTGGGATTGTGCTGTGGCATGCGGTAGTACTGCTCTACGGAGCAGTAGTACCGCAGATGCTCACGGTAGTACCGGACAGGGATGCGGTAGTATCGTGACGTCTGGCCCAGCTCAGCTACTCGCGCGGAAGTAGGGGCGGATGTAATTTTTTACATCCGCGCCCTATGCGGTAGTACCGCTCCCTGGATGCGGTAGTACCGTGTCGGATTTTTACACAGATCAATACTCAGCGGAAGTAGCCACGGATGTAATTTTATTCGTCCGTGCCTTCCCAGCCTAGTCGAACCCTGCCTTGTGGTAGTACCGCAAGGGCGCGCGGTAGTACCGCTCCGGCGGTTCTACCGCTCACTACGTCAACGCAACAGGGCTTCGTCTGACCTCTGCCGTGGGTGCGGTAGTACCGTACAGACTGGTGGTAGTACCGCAATGCCTTGCAGTAGTACCGCATGTCTGGTGCGGTAGTACCGCACGTCACGGGCTGTTTTAGTGGGTAACGGTTGGATTTGTCTTCTGACTATTTAAGGGGAGTCTTCTTCTCCGAGTCCACTACCTCTACTCCCCTAAGCTCCATTGTTGCTCCAAGCTCCATTTTCGCCCGATCTCTCTCCCTAGCCAATCAAACTTGTTGATTTTCTAGGGATTGGTTGAGAAGGCCCCGATCTACACTTCCACCAAGAGAAATTTGATTCCCCCCACTAATCCCTTGCGGATCTTGTTACTCTTGGGTGTTTGAGCACCCTAGAGGTCTAAGGTCACCTTGGAGCCATATTCCATTGTGGTGAAGCTCCGTGGTTTCGTTGGGAGCCTCCAATTCGGTTGTGGAGAGAGCCCCAACCTTGTTTGTAAAGGTTCGGTCGCCGCCTTCAAGGGCACCAATAGTGGAATCACGGCATCTCGCATTGTGTGAGGGCGTGAGGAGAATACGGTGGCCCTAGTGGCTTCTTTGGGAGCATTGTGCCTCCACACCGCTCCAACGGAGACGTACTTCCTCTCAAAGGGAAGGAACTTCGGTAACACATCCTCGTCTTCACCGGCTCCACTTTTGGTTATCTCTTACCTTTACTTGTGCAAGCTTCTTTGTGTGTTGTATTCCTTGCTTGCTTATATGCTTGTTGTTGTTGCATCTTATAGGTTGCTCACCTAGTTGCATTTCTAGACAACCTACTTTGATGCAAAGTTTAATTTGGTAAAGAAAAGCTAAAAATTATTAGTTGCCTATTCACCCCCCTCTAGTCAACTATATCGATCCTTTCACCAGTTAAAAAGCAATGGAAAACAATCTTCATAACTACCGTGAATTTGATCAAGTGCTACCTTCATACCATACCAAGCCTTGTTATATTTCAGCTTGATGTTGAACTCATCTTCCAACTTTCCTTTGGCGTCTTTTGCACCAACACCAGGATTTTTCTTCACCTAATCCCCAATCTTATCTGCAATCCATCCTTGTGAAGCCATTGTGCAAATTGACAATTTTGTAGTTGGACAATTGTGCTCAAATAGAAGTGTTTTTATCTGCAAAAAGCATGCGAACAACATAAATCAGATGCAATAACAAAAAATCTATATAAGATAGAAAGTAGCTTTGTAAACAACCCATACCATGACGGTTCTACCGTCTTGCAGTGTGGATGCATGTATGCGCCATGGACATGGCCCATGTGCACACTCAGCCATGAACCTAGTTTTGTCTGTTTTGATTTTAGCCAACTTAAACCCAACTGAAATAGCACGTTGCCTTATAGATTTTCTGAAAGTCACAATGTCAGCAAAGAGAGCCCCAACCCTTATGTCTGGGTTCTCAGCGTCATGCACGACAGTATAGCCTGCAGGATCAATATCAATCACTTCTTCCTCCTCATGGTGCACAAACACATCAGCGCAATTATCCTCTTCCTCCTGAATGTTATTCCCCTGCTCAATAGATGCCACTGGGACTGGAGCAGATGGCTCAACAACATACATGTACTCATTATCTACCCCTACGTACTCCTCAACCATGTCAAATGGATCAGTTTCTAGAACTAGCGTAGATGGGTCTACTTGTCCAGATTGCTTTAAAGGACAATCTTGCATACCCATCAGCAGCACATCATTATCAGCAATAGTTGCCTCAGGCACATGAACAACATTGTCAATGATAGGTAGAGGAGTTTCAGAATCAGAGTTATCAAGCACAACAATGGTCAGTGTAAGCTTCTTCTCTGCTTTGTACATGTGAAACATCACATGAAGTTGATCCTTACGAGTTAGTCTAACATCTTGCGCCATTATCATGTCAAAATACCACACAGTGACACTCTGATTCCTGCCAACTCTCAGCTCTGCACCTAAGCCATCCATGAGCACATCCATTGTGAAATCCTCCGAGTCTACGTTCCATCTAATTGTTTTCCCCTTCACATATGATTTCCTACCGCTCAGTTCCTTCAATAGAAACCCTTCAAGAACTAGGTCTAAGCTAAAAATATTTGTTGGTTCGAGCCTACAAATTTCATGCAAAAACAGCACAGGTAAAAGGCTATTTGACATCCATGAAAAAATTCAGTCAACAGTCAATAAGTTTTTAGTACAAGGGTTCAGGCTTGAGGTTCAGACATGAGGAACTCACTCGTACGACGAGTTGGGGCTCAGGGTCTCCATCGATCCAGCAGCCACAGCGGCTCGAGTCAACAGCCGCAGCACTCGCCGCAATTCCAGCCGCGGCGGCGCAAACCAGCAGCCGTGGCGCCCTCCTCTCGCCGCATCGAGCAAGCCGCCGTCGCCCGCGTCTCCAGCCGCCGTCGCCCGCGTCGCGCAAACCAACAGCCGCGGCGCCCTCCTCTCGCCGCGTCGAGCAAGCCGCCGTCGCCCGCGTCTCCAACCGCAGCGGCGCGAGCCAGCAGCCGCGGCACCCGACTCCCGCCGCCTTGGGCCCCGACGCGTCGAGCAAGCCGCCGCCGCCCGCGCGCTATGGTTCGTGTGTGTGAGTCGGGTGGATAAGGTTTGCGATGTGTGTGTGCGGTCTATGTATGTGGCTCGAGTCTGTTTGTGTCTCACAGGTACGTATATGTATGTATGTGCGCACGTATAAGGGGAGTATATGGTTTGGTATTGAAGAAAATGGCATGGAGATACGAAGAAGTTGTCGTGGCATATTTCCAACTTGAGTTTTTGTAATGGCATATCTTCAACCTGTGAAAATTGAAGTGGCATAGATCCAATTAACCCAAAATAATAACAGACGCGCCGGCCCTCCATGGCTCCAACAGACCGCAGACCTTCCCCCAAATCTCGACGCCCAATCCACCCGTACCCTCCACCAGACCGCCGCTGCCGCCCCCAACCATCCCAGCGCCGGCGGCCGCCCTCCATCCAGATCACCACTGCCGCCGTCACCCACCACCGCCGCAGCCCTCCGCTGCCCCCAACGACCACTGCAGCCCCTCCGCCGACCCCAACCACCACACTGCTGCCGACCGCCCTGCGTCCCCGACCACGCCGTCGTCGCCCCCAACCACTCCAGAGCGACGCCGCCGAGCACCCGATTGACACGGAGCACCACTAGTGTCGCCGAACCGCTCCACCGGCGATGACCATCTTCCGCAGAACGCCTTCCTCGCCACCACCCTGAGAGCTTCCTCCCTCGAGCAAGCTGCCTCCTCTTCACCCGAGCACCAAGGGGTCCGCCTCCTCTCCCGTGAGCAGCTCTACCCCAAGTAGCGGAGCGTCGACCTCAAGCGGCCACGAGCGGGAGCCCTCCTCCCACCTTCCCGTGAGCATCCCCTTCCGCCCTTCCTTCTCTCTGTATGTTTCCCCTTGAGATAAATCCGAATCAAATGTTCGTTTTAATTTCTGCGCATTTGTAATCCCCCCGATCGGCCAACTCCTAGGATTTAAGGATTGCGACTGCAGATTATATCTGCATGTTTTTGGACTACAGGGTGCACAATTGTGACATCCTTTGCTGTTGACGGCTGACCCTGTACTAAGATGATTATTGATATCGGAATGTTTTAAGGCTACTATCTGTCAAATATAAACTGTGGGAGCATGGAGACCAGTTTGGACTTTGGAGCAGAGCTATACAAGCAAACTAGATGGGTATTGTGCGATTGACCAAACAATAGGTAGTTTCGACTGATGAATTGCTGCCTATTCCAGTTCTCATGTGTGTATTTGGACTTTGGAGAACCCTGACAAGAAAGGTTACTTAGTTTAATATCTAACTTAGGGTGATATGATGTTTGGCTTGTGGGGTTTACAATTATTTCCCCTTTCTGTTGAGATGCACGACTCTCTAATGGCAATTTATCAAATGCCAAAGGCAAAGTTTCAGATGGAAAATATCAATGTACTTTGTAGACCTTATAGTGCTATGGTTTCGGTTTTGCTTGTGGATCCGTAGGATTGTAGATTTTCTTCTGTAAAAACTGTATAATGTGCAAAATTCTAGTACCTCTATTCTACTTTTCTCATGTAGTTTATTTACTTTTTTTGGAATCTACAAGTGCAATAAATTTGCTCTGTAGTAAGACTATTTTTTTGTTGCTGATAAAGAACTTTTTGGATGCTCGTTTTTTAGGTTCTGCGTCCAGGTTTGGTAGTAGTGCTGGTGTGTGTGGTTATGTTCCTAAGTAGAAAAAAATGGAAGAAATGGGTCATGAGGCTAGCTCAGTACCTTGCTCTTTTTTCCTATATGTAATTCTTACAAACTGTTCTCTAATTTTCACTAGGTGCTTTCACTGAAACAAACTTTTTAGATTGTTTCTTCTGTGATCAGCGTGCATCTTCTAGTAAGCATGCCTTGTGTATTCAGAACTGAGCTTTTGCATCCTCTTTGTGTTCTGAAGCTTAGTCTTGTGTTATTGGGCAGTACTTGACACTGACTCATTGGTTTGCCTGCCATAGAACCATTTATGAAGAGGATATGTGTTGCCTTCTCTTGTATTCCTACGCATAGTCTAGTACTTCTTTTTCATATGTAAAAAATGGTTGACCTGGCATTACACTGTTTAGTATTTTGTACAACAGAATAGGTATTCTGTCAGCTGCTGTTTGCTGTTCTTTGCTTAACTAGATATCAAAGTATAAACAACAAGCTCACGTACAATATGTCAAAGTATAATTAAATTAACAAGCTCTTGTTCTTGATTAATAATATGACAGCTTTGCAAATAACAAGCTTCAGTACAAAGATGTCAAAGTTTTGATATAAATTGTACTAACTTATAATTGTGGATTCTAATTATAGTGCTATGTTAATTTCAGAAGTATAAACATCTATGCTTGGCATGCAATTTTGGAAAAAAAAAGGAAGCATCCCATGTGTAAAAATTGCTTGACCTTGCATTTTGCTGCTTACTGCTACCTCTGTACCATAATATAAGACGTTTTTGCAGTTCAAATTGAACTAAAAAAAGTCTTATATTTTTAGTGAATGTACATGTCAGCTGCTATATCATTTGCTTTGGCCTGTATTTAGTGTTTTTATGATTTCTTGTTTTGATGTTGCAATTTTGTTAGTTCGTAGATGTTGCTGGTTTGTTCTTAGAAAATATTCAAAGTTGATTCTGTTGTCTCTGCAGTTCAAAACGTTTTGTATCAAGCTTCTAGGTTTTGTCACAGATAGTAATGCTTTGCTCATGTAGTTGCTGCATGGTCAACTTGTGTCCAAGAAACTTGAGCTCCTGTTCCAGTTTATATTATTAATTAGTAATTCAAACAGATCATTATAGTTCTTTAGAAGTGGGCTTTTGTGTCCAACCGCCATGAATTTGTAGAGGGGTCAGCTGAATAAATTTCGTTACTCTGATCTCGGAAGCATAATGCTTAACTTTTGTATATATAGATACTCCTACAGCAGGTATAAAAAAAGACACTCCTACAGTACTTATTTTAGTCCATTACAAATATAAACTGCAATTGGATCATCATTCTTTCATGTACATGATAGACACTGCCATGTAGAGTAATGAGTTTCATTTGATTACATGCTCACAACAATTTAATGTAACTGGATCCTCAAATTTTTCGCTTAACACTCTCAAATTTTTCGCAAGCATGTAGAGTAATGAGTTTTTCCGCTTAACACTCTCAAATTTTTACAACACCCTATATGGGTCATATAATGACACCATGCCAAGTATCATCCTTTCCGTACCTCATTTTCATATATATTTTTGAATTGAAGAGCATTTTTCTCATTTTAATAGCTAGAAAATGATTAATGCTTTAAAATTATCATATCAACCTAGTACAGTTCCAAATTTGAGCATGGGAGTTTCCATGGTCTATATTCAACATAGAAAAAATTAACAGCGAAAAGATATAAACAAAAACAGTTATATATGAAAGTTGACGGTTTTCTGTTCGAAACCCTGATAGTTCGCTAGAGACTATTCAGCTTGTACACGAAGTGCATCAACTTTTCTCTATAACGCTCTCAAATTTTTACAACACCCTATAGGGGTCAGATAATGACACCATGCCAAGTTTCATCCTTTCCAGGCCTAATTTGCATAAATTTTTTTGAATCGAAGAGCATATTGACCATTTTAATGCCTGGAAAATGATTTGGTGCTTTACAATTATCATATTAAACTAGAATAGTCTAAAACTTGAGCATGTGAGTTTACATGGTCTATATTCAACATAGAAAAAGTTAAACAGTGGAATATGTAAAAAAAAAGAGTTCTTTATGAAAGTGAGAGTTTTTCGTTTGGAACACTGATACTTCGCGAGAGACGGTTCAGTTTTTACATGAAGTGCATCAAGTTGTTCCTATAATGCTCTCAAATTTTTACCACACCCTCTCCAAACCTCATTTGCATATTTATATGAATCGAAAAGCATTTTGCTCATTTTAATGCCTAAAAATCATTTATTGCTTTGAAATCATCAGATTAACCAAAATATAGGCAATCATTTGAAATGACTCTACTTATGATGTAAATTCAACCGCAAAAAAGTTGCGAATTGTGAAAAAAATGATCATGATTAGAAAAAAATGTTCGGGAAATGATAAATGCTCACGGATTAAATAAATGTTCATGTTTCAATAAAAAAATTAATCTATTCGAATAATATTCTTGAATTTTTTAAAAAATATTCATAATTTTCAGTAGCTGTACAAAGTATTCAAAAAGATTATGCAATTTGAACAAAAATATTAGTGAAATTCAAAAAATGTGCATGATTTTAAAAAATAATCATGAATTTTTAACATATGCTCATGATTTCAAAAAAAAATTCATTAGTTTGAAAAAGATCATCATTTAAAAACAGTTGATGTTCCAAAAAATGTTCATGGATTTATTTATCTTTCACAATTTTAGAAAATGTTCCAGAATTTGAAAAAAATGTTCCTGATTTATAAAAATGTTCACTTATTCGTAAAAAATGTTCAGAATTACATAAGATATAAGAACATTTGTTGAATTCAAAAATGTTTCACCTCCGATTAGATGAAATGTTCCGTGTATTTAAAATAAACAGTTCATGATTTAAAAAATGTTCATGAAATTTGGAAAGAAAAACTCAAAATATAAAAGTAAAAAGAAATAAAAAATAAAAGGAAAAGTAAAAAAAAAGATAAAGGATAAAAGAAAAAAGAAAGGAGAAAATAAGCGAAAGAAACAACAAGAAAAAAGAAAAGCCGGTACAACCTTCCCAAAGCTGGACATGAGCTAGCGACCGGTGGCGGGTATGCGACCAACGTCCGGAATAGGAGCCGCCAACTACCTTATACTCGTCATATCCCAGAATTCTATTTAGGGCATGTTGCGGCAGTTAAAGGAAACAAAATAAATGGCGCCCGCTGCATTGTTTCTGCGGTTTTTGTTCGTTTTTTGGGTTACATACTGTTCCGTCTCCTTTTTAGTTTTCGAACGTTTTTTCTTGCTTATAAATTTTTTCAATATTTTTATGAACATTTATAACCTTATATTTATTTGAAATTTATGAACTTCTTGAAATCCATGAACATATCAAATTTCATGAACTTCTAAAAATTCCTGAACTTCTTTCCAAATTCATGAACTTTTTCTAAATCGTGTGTTTTTTCAAATGCATGAACATTTCTGAAATTGTTGAATATTGTCTGAATTCGTGTACTTTTTTCAAATTTGTGCACATTCCTGAAATTCATGAATTTTTTTTAAATAAGCGAGCAAAACATTTTTTTAACATTTAATGCAAGATCATTATTTTTTACAAATTTTTCAAAATTTTATAAAGCGGCAATATTTTCCAAATTTAATTTGTGCAAACCCGCAAAAGTTTTTTATATCCACAAAATTTTTATGAATCTGTGACATATTTCATATCCATGAATTTTTTCAAATTCCTGAAGTTTTCCCCAAATGTGCAAACTTTTTTGAACCCACTAACTTTTCTCAACGTACGAACTTTACAAATCCAACCATTATTTTTCAAATCCGTGAATATTTTTTCAAATTCATTAACTTTTTTGAATCTGTTTTTTTAAATTCATGAACCGTTGAAAATCCGCGATCCTTTGTAAAACCTATGAACTATTTCGAAAAAAAAAAATCAGATGCATGATTTGTTTTTTAATAATCCATTAACCTCTTGCAAATTTGCAATTTTTTTTTTCAAATTTGTGAACCTAATGGTAGCGCTCTGCCGAAGCTATTTCTCGTCCGTGGCCGGACGTAAGTAGCTCTCGCTTCTGGAGAAACGCTACTGGCCCGGCCAGGTACTGAAGCTGATGCGTAATTTATTTGTCCGTACGGTTTGATTTATGGGTTATTCACTGTTTTGCATTAGTTTTCTTCTTTTTTTTCTTTGGTTATTTTGCTTTCCTTTGTGCGATTTTTATTGGTTTGCCACATGTTTTTTCTTCCTGTTTCGTTTTTCCTTTTGGTTCCTTTTTTAAATATCGGATTTTTTCATACATTGTACATGTTTTGTATACATCATGAGATTGTTTTAGACATGGTTAACATTTTCAAACACATTATTAACATTCTTTCAAAATATATATCTTCTTGTGTACTTTATTCATATACATTGTACATTTTTGTATACATCTAAAGTATATTTTATACACATTTAATATTGTTCAAGTACATGATAAATATTTTTTTCAAACACATGTTTTGGAACATTGTTTAGGGATGATTTTGAGAAAAAAAATTCAATACATGGGTGAAATCGTTTGTGAAACACACGCTGGAACATTTTTAGGGATGATACAAGATATTTTGTAAACATGTGAATATGTTTAGATAACACTTTTATAAAACTTCAAAAATATATTCCGAAACACATGAATTTTTTAAATATAATGTACATTTTTTGAGAATGGTAGATTTCTAATTTTGAGTTAGAGAAACATTTTTATATTGTATATCATATTTCAAAAATAAATCTTACATATATAAATGTTCGAACCTTATTAAAATGGCACATACATTTTTTTAAAGGTTACGCGAATATTGATTTTACACTGCATGAGGATTTTTTAAATGTTATATCATCACTTTCCCAAAATTAACTAAATTATTTTTTCTAATATATGTATTTAATATTTTTTTTCAAAATATAAATAAAAGGAAAAACAAGAAACATAACAATTGTGTGACGACAGTGTGAAGAGCCCCCTTGGCTACTAGGCAGACCCACTATCGACTCCATGTAGGCGAGTCGAGTTACTGTCTCACATAAGGCGATAGCCGCGCCCATAGCCTACAGCACGTGTCGAGCGGGCCGCCCCATCGTTCGCGGGTTAGTTTGGGTACGAGAGCCGGTTTTGTAAAACATCTAGAACCTTATATGGGAAGGTTCCAGAAGGTTTTTCTTGGTTTTCTTCATTGGTTTTCCAGTTTGTTATTTTAAGTTTTTTTGTTTTTTTGTTTTCTTTTTATCCCCTTTTTTTTTTACTATTTTGATCTCCTTTTTGTTTTTTCAATTTAACTATTTTATGAATAATTTTGCCAATCTGCGACCATTTTAAAAATTAATAAACATTTTTCAAATTTCTGGATATTTTAAAATTGGTAAATAAATTTAAAATTTGCAAAGATTTTTCCAATCCACGAACAATCTTCCAGTTTTTTGAATATTTTTTATATTCGTGATCTTTTTTAATTTGATGAACATTTTGTACTCATGTCCGGTCCTTTTGGTTGCTGGTGTGGTGCAGGGATGTGCCACCTGTGCTAGAGAGAGGGGATGGGGTGGGGCTAGAGGATGGTCGGTCCAGCGGTTACTCGAGCAAGGTGCAGGGGAGGGGCATGGCAGTGACGCTGGTAGTGGGTTCCATAAGCCAGTGCGCTAGTCGATGTCGTCGACAAAACAGGGTACAACCGGTGGCGGCGGAATGGACTAAACTGATTTTTTCCACTCGACTGAAAAATAGATGAGCCCCGTATTTATGCAATGTTTAGGCACATCCTCTGACTGCGTGATGAGGCATATCGTTTTAACCTAGCGATAAAGACCCTATATGGGACATGGAGTATAGGCTCCCGAGCTCAAATGCTCCCTTGTGAACAGTAAAATCTGAAAAAATAGTAAATAAATTCAAAAAATTCTGAAATTTTTTTACGGTAAACTTTGACAAATGTTTTGAATGCTTGCAAAATTTCAGCACGAAATAACATTCGTAGAAGTCGTGAAAAAAAAACAAAATTGGTGTTCCAAAAATGCTAGTTTTGAACACATTTTGGAGTGCCGATTTTGTTCTTTTCGCCACGACTTCCACGAATGTCATTTCGTACTGAAACTTTGTAAGCGTACAAAACATTTGTCAAAGTTTACAATAAAAAAATTTCAGATTTTTTTAAATTTTTTTTAATATTTTTTTTCGATTTTACTGTTCATGCGGGTGCATTTAAGCTCGGGAGCAGAATAGTACTTTTGCCCTATATGGCTTCAACGTGCCGATCCCTGCTAGATGGCCACCATTCATATTCCGTCGCAACAACAGGGTCGATGTGATTGGTGGCCTCAGAGCATCTATATCCGTGATGGGCAAATCCGGCCCGCGCGTCCGCGAGCACTGACCGGGCACCTCTTAAGTAATGTAATCCATATCTGAACACCTCAATTATTATATCTCAAATTCATATAAACTCATGCAACTACGTCGATGCATACACATCGTTCGGCTACTCCATCACTACTAACTAAACATGCCATCGGACTACCAATATTTGGCATATTTGGCTATGGTGGAGTTCATCCATGGCTGCCCTTGCCCTTCCCGGCGCCCTTGTCGTCTTTCTCGCGGAAGTACCGGTCGAAGACGCAGTACGGATCGAGCCGGATCTGCTCGTCACCGGAGCTGTCCTCGCCACCGTTGTCCTCCTTCTCCTCCTTCGGTGGCAGTCCGGCCATGGCACGGACCGCCCGATTCTGCTCTCGGGCGAGGGCGCGCGTGTTCCTCCGCTGCCGTTTCTTCATGATGTGGGCGCGGATGGCTTCCTCCTTTGCAGCCACCCGCGCCACCACATCAGCCGCCTCCGCCGCTGCCATTTCTGCCGCGATACGGGCCTCAGCAGCCCTCATCCTCTCCCACCGGTGGGCCACCCGTTCCCGGTGGGACTCATAGTCTGCCCGACCGGTGATGGGGAAGGAGGGGTTCCAGCTGCCTGGACCGCGAGGATCCAGCCCCCGAGGACCCCGAGCGCGTGTTGAGCCGACGCTGTGGAGTCGCGGTGAACAGATCGTCCGTCGGACGGGCGCTGTCCTCTCGGGAGCGGCGGAGTGCAATGCGGACCACCATTGCCTCCTCCAACCCGCATGGAATGACACCCCAGTCGACGGATCCGGACAGGTCGGAGTCAGATCCACAGCCTGCCATGCCGGAGAAGGCCGGAAACCGCCGGAGGTGAGCTCGGGTTGCGGAGGGGAGTGGATTGAAGTGGCTAGGGTTTGGTCCGGCGAGCGGATGGGAAGGAATATATGTGGGGTTGGGTGGGCCAGCATGTGCCGGGTCCGACGTGGCGGGCTTGCCCGGGCGTGCTCGGACGCCTCCATATCCGCCCCATAATTGGGCTGGATATGAGGGGTGTCGTTCAGCCCGGCCATTTGAGGCGTCCGTCTAGGTCGAAAAATCGTGACCGCTGAGTGACCGGGCGGGCCGCCTGGGCGTTTGAGGAGGGTTTGGGGTGCGCGGCTGTAGATGCTCTCAAATGGCTCACATCAACCCCACGAGCATCCGGTGAGTGAGATACAAGGGAAACACATTGGAAATACTAGTAACCTTTATATGGTTGTGCCGAGTTTTTCTTGAATATTTCTATTTTCCAAGATTATTGGTGTGTGTTTCAGAAAACAAAAACAAATATTTGCCATGTTTATTGGAAACAATAGTGATTGCAACGAATCTTGTTTTTTTCCAAACCCTTGGAATTTCGTAATTGTAAGTTTTGGACCTCATCGTATTTCAAATTTCAAATTTCGTAATTGTAAGTTTTCCAAACCGATGATATTTTTCTTGGTTTTTTTTTTTGTGGGAGCTCAAATTTCCTTCACTTCCGGTTCTTTTGTTTTTTGAAAATGAGGGTTCCATTTCCTAAATACAGGACTGGACAACAACTCTGCTGCCCCAACTCTGTTTTAGTGGAAAGGGATCCTACGTGTACTCTTCAAAGCCAATCGGTTTGTGATTTAATTTTTTTTTTTTGGAATGGAGGCAAAAGATTTGTCTCATCTATTAATTAAGCAGATGAGACTTGCTCGGTTAATAAATGGAAAACCGAGCAAAAACCGTCACAATCTGCTGAGCGACACACATATAATACCCCACCCACATCATTATGGAGAAAGCCTAGTTGAGATAGCATATTGACATCATCGTCATCACTTCTCCCTGAACAAGCATCATATCATCCCTTTCCTTTGAGCAAGCGACTCCAACTTCACCATAGATGACCATCGACTCAGCCCAGACCGAAGAGGCCGTGCAAAGCCATATGAAGCTCAATGACGAACACTTAGCCACCCACGACGGGGGCATTGCAGCACCGATTCTAACATAGAGCCTCGGAGGAGAACAATGAAAGGTTGGTGTCGCAAAAGATCGCCGAACAGACCACCTATTGCTTGTCATCGTTGCCACCAAGGCTACGCCATCGCAAGTCTGATTTCACCACAACAAACAACCCGAGACAATCCCGCAAATACATCAGAGAAGAGCCAACTATCACAACCATTGTTGTGACTCCGACATCGCTCACCGCCCACCGTCGTTGCCACAGAAGCCTTGACACCATCACCACCTTCAACCACTGGCCGCCACCATGACAACTCCCCACATCCTCACGCATCCACTGCACACCCGCGCCCCTGCTCGGGTGCCAGATCCGCGCGTCACGTGGTCATCGCGCAATACGTGCTCGGACCAGGGTGCAACAGGGCGTCCAGCCACCCCTTGCCGCCATGCCGCTCTGCACGCCATCACTACACACCCGCGCCTCTGCTCGGCTTAGCCATGCCACGTCGGACACACACCTCACATGGGAGAAGAAAGGCCTCGCCGCCATCTCCGCCATGTGGGCTTTGCCCAGCAGCCGTGGGGGGAGGAGGGCCGGTGGGTTGTGGAGCTTTGTTAGTGGCTAGGGTTGGCTTCCAGGCTGGCCACGCGGGGAGCGACACGGGATAGAATAGAGGATCTAGCCTTGTACTCTTGTTTTTTTTTTTTTTTGAGCTGCTCTTGTGTTTTGTTTTGGCTGTGTTTACAACATTGCTCGCGAAACGTTTTGTGATTTTGTGAGCCATGTGTGGACCGGGAGAGGGAGATGTGATCCAACGGCTGGAGGGAGAAGGACGGGATGTGGAACTTCCTAGGAACATCCTGCCATCTTCCCTTTCGGCTACGCATGCTGACTAGAAAGGCAGGCTCTCGTCTCGCTCCTGCGCCTCCTGGTCGCGCGAGTTACTTCTTCTTTTTGTGTGAAAACTTTCAATCTATTCATTTTTAATTATGGTAGTACAACGTACATTAAAAATACGAAAATACTAACGCCCACGCATGTGGATATTTGCATCTCGCCCATACGCATGGATCAATGTCCGTTTGTGTTTGCACGAATCTTGGTATTTTTTGCTAGATTTTTTATGCCACGTAGGACTGGGCTGGTGTGTGGGCATTCATCTGGTCGCCCAGACGTCCATTTCACCACGCGGAGGGGCTGGTGTATGGGCGTTTAGCAGTTCGCTCACACGCCCGTCTCCTCTCCCACACCCAAAGCTGTCAGTTGCCATGTGTTTTACAGGGTACATGGCAACTGCCCTAGTGTGCTTGTAAGCAGATGGCAACTCCCTTTTTACCCGAACATGTCAGTTGCCATGTGTTTTACAGGGTACATGGCAACTGCCCTAGTGTGCTTGTAAGCAGATGGCAACTCTCTCTTTACTCGAACATGTTATTTTGCCATGTCTTTTTGTAGTGCTACATGACAACTGCCTAGTGTTAGTAGGTGGCAACTCCTAAAGTTTTTCAAATCATGGCAACTATAGTAGACCAGACCATACATGGCAACAGCTGCAGTTGTCCAAAAATGGCATCTGGCACTTGACCTGAGATGGCAACTGCAGTTGAGCAACAATGGCAACTGTAGTTGTCAGACATAGCAACTGTAATTCAGTAACATGGCAACTGCAGTTAAATGAACATGGAAAAGGGTCCGGACCATGACAACTACGGGGACGCGTGGTGACTGCCACGCGGGGCGTGCGGGATCGTGAGGTAGGAGGCCGAGAGAGGTCGTGCGGGTTGCGGGGTCGCTCGCCCGGACGTGTGGGCGATCGCGCCGCACACCGGATGTGTGGGCTACGACTGGGTGCGCCCGGACGTGCTCGTGCGGGCGGGCCTGTTTCGATGCCACATGGGACATGCGGCACATACCCCCTAGATGCCACACGTGTGATGGCTATCGGCGTCCAGTTCCGTAGACCATCTAGCGACGACTACAAGCACTGAAGCGAGCTGAAGGCGCGCTGCTGTCATCGCCCCCCTTCACCGGAGCCGGGCAAACCTTGTTATAGTAGATAGTTGAAAAGTCGTCGTACTAAGGCCCCATAGAACCAACGCATCAGAACAGCAACCGCAGTCGCGCGAGTTCCTTGGAATGGAACACCTCCGGCCTCTGCTCTTCTCTCCTCTACTCTCAGATCCTCCTCCGCGATTCCGCCGACGAGAAGATGCACTCACTATGCTCCTTGCCTCCTCTCTTTAACCCCTTGTGTTTCACTACGAGACAGTCGGAGTCCAAAGCTGATTGCCACATGGAGCCCATATAAACCCTGCTCC
The DNA here is from genome assembly GCA_011799875.1 of Thinopyrum elongatum. NCBI lineage: Eukaryota > Viridiplantae > Streptophyta > Magnoliopsida > Poales > Poaceae > Thinopyrum > Thinopyrum elongatum. Next base: position 665,443,936 of record CM022299.1, on the reverse strand, counting down.
TAGCAGCTTACTCTCCATCAGCTTCAGCATCAGGATTGGGGTGTGTGGCGTCCTGGCGGACATTGCCACCGTCGCGCAGCTGTCGGGGCTGCACGCCGTCGTGCTCATCGCCCAAGCCGCGCACCTCCCCCGCGCTACTGGACATGCGACAGGCTCAAGGAGTGCGCGCGCAAGCTCCCCGCGCTACTGGACATGGCGATGCAGCAGCAGAACCCGGCGCTTGCCGAACTGGTCGCCGGGGCGCTGGCCGAAGCGGCCGGCCTGGTGGCCTTCTATCGCGGGAGCACGCTCTGGCGCCGCGTCCGGACCGGCAGGAGCATGGAGACTCAGCTTCGGGACATGCGCAGCCGCCTCGAGTGCTTGTGCGCGCTCGTGCTCTGTGTGCACGCCAATCTCCTCAGGGCGTCACATACCACGTAAGATCTTCGACCCATCCATGTATTACAGAGTCTAGACCTGGTTTTCACTTTCAGCGAGGTGTTGATGTAATTCAATGAATCTCTCAATAATTTGACCATTTGAGTACACACCCTAATATTTACCCTTTTTTTAGGGAATAATATTTACCTTTCAATCAAAATATTTCAGCAGTTTAATTAAGTAGTACATATGAATTCAAATATTTTCTAAATTTTAAATATTTAGTTGAATTGGAAGTTAATATTTTGGCCATCGGCTGAAATGCAAACCAAAAGCACAGAAATTCACTGGATTTCAATTGTTGCTGAGATATTTCTGAAATCCAAAGTGTAAACCTTCCACATCGGTCAGCATTACCAGTACACTAATTGTCTATGTTTACTTGGTAACTAGTAAACGTGCACGTGCAACGCACGTTTCAACTAATATTACAATCATATATGTGAAAACGCACGTCGTTTGTTATAATTAGTACCCTCAACCTGAACATATGCTACTATCGTACATCCATTTTTCATTTTATATATAATTAAGAGCCATTTATATGCCCAAATTTGATATTAGAAACAGTATTGATCAGTTTCAGATCTTACATATACACCTAAATCAAGCAAGCATTCGGACATGACATTCGTTTCCAAAGCAACACCAGAAGAGTTCTCAACTCTCAAGATTGAAGGCTCTGCTGTATTTTTAGGGATGAGCATGCAAACTTGTTTAGTCATCAATCCACAATAATATATGCATTTCTATTGTAAAATAATTCCTTGCAGGGTACAGCTGTGTAGCTAACATGCATTTCTACATCACATTATTATTATCGATAATTACTAACTTCTCTAACATTCTGTCCATTTCTCATTAGAACATGACACTCATGCAGGAGCAGAGAAGGAAACCGAGATGGTTACCAAACCAGTGGCGAAGAAGATGTCAACGACTCAGAGAAGCACCTACAGTGACAGCCATATGGCCAACCTTAAGCAGCACCAAGACCATACACCCCTCAAACATTAATGAAAAACTTGGTCATTATTTTTGCTCCGGCCAACAGGTTAGCCCCACTTACCTTCCCTGCCTCATCACCAAGGTAGACAGTAAACATAGTAGCATACAAAAACCCAGATATTAGCAGGGCAGGTTGCACACTTTGTAAACTGATGACATCATGATAGTGAAAGGTTATTTTACTGCTAACATGAAGTCATTCACCCTATGCCTTTTGAAAATGCTTTGCAATGTGCCCAGTCATTATGTGTTTTGTCTGCAGTACCAAATTATCAGTCCAACTAAAACAACTAACTTAAAATATATCGGTGGCATATCAAGAACAAGTACTTGCTCGATGAGATACATAACATGCCAAATTCTACATTTATTATTCAAATAACCAGTGAGAGAATTATCTGACCATAAACAACTATGCGGCAATAATCATATTGATTTACTGCCCACCAAACTCAGAGAAGTAGTTTAGTTGCATTACTTCTTGCCATGGATTGATAGCAGTAAGGACAACCGATAATCCAAAATATTGAACTTGGAAAAATAATATAAGTTGGGGCATACTGCGCTTATGGGTGACTTTATCCGGTTAAATAATGGTGGGTGAGAACAGAGACGTCTGTCTTGTCCGGTGGTTGAACGACAGCAGAGAACTAATGTGGGAGGTATCCTAGAGCATCATCGACACTGTGCTGCAAATAAATTAACGCATCACAAGTTCTTAAATGACCCAAAGAATCAGAGAATGAGGAAATGGGGAGGGTTACATACATATGTCAAGTTGATACCTGAAACAAGTCATTTGGATCACAAATACTACTCACTCGGCATGAACCTAAAACAAGAACCAAGATGAGGGAAGCTACCGACCTTGAAATAGAATCAACATTAATGAGTAAAGATAAGAAAAAACTCATGTGCACAGTCCACAGATATAACAAAAGTAATGCAAAAAGGCACTATATATATACACAATATTGTATTGCCCGATCACAACAATAGAGCAATCAGTCTTGGTTTGATGTGCTTGGTCAGAAGTAGCAGAACAGGACTGGAGGACGGCGCAACATCCAGGTCAGTGGCCGGTTCATCTGCTCAGGCAGAAGGTACACGTCACGTAATTGACTGATGATGTCGAGGCTATAGATATTTAAGGATGTGCTACACATACAGCATACTAAAAGATGTCAACTGAACCAAATAGGGATCAGAAAAGAGATTCTTACCCTAACCAGCATGCTATTATAATGTCCTATATAAAAAATTTCAAGTATGTGAATCATTCTCAGCTAAATCAACCCAGGTACCATATAAAAACAGTGACCCTCACAATCAGTAACCATTGCATGTAGAGAACTTCCTAATATAGCGATGCAGGCAAACTCACTCACAAATTGCTAATTATAATGCTACTGAATATCAGGAAACAACAAAAACAACAAAAAATGATTCCATCAATAGCCTCTTCTCCTTACTTGTGAATCCTGACTATATATAGCTGAAGGAGAAGAATATTGATACCTTGTCAATCGTATAAAACAGAGGTAATTACTAAAGCCTCTAAAGTAAGGATCAAAGATCAATGCACATTTTGACTAATATGAAATGCGCATATCCAAAACAAAACTTTGGAGTGTGACTTTAAGAAATAAGATATCTGACAAAAACAATAACAGTGAAGGCAAAAAACAAAAGAGATAGTTAAAACCCAAATATGTTAAGCTGGAAGTTGTGTCCCTGACCATTATGAAGAGGACACCTTTGTCCCCTATGAAGAAACAAGTCAGACCTGCATATATTTGTCCAATTTTCATATATCTCCAGAGCAAAACAATCAAAAAGATAGACTGTACTTCTGAAATCATCATGTTGCAAAGAGAATAGTACAATCTAATAGCAGATGGTAACACATAGAAGAATGCTTATTACCTCATGTCTCATGTCCTTGCTGACGCCTTTGTCATTTCAAAAATCTTCCTCCAGCCTTCCATTTGACTGTACTTCTAAAATCATCATGCTGCAAAAAGAAACACCAAGCTCAACAAGCCAAAAGTTCATTTCTTCTACAGCGAGCCAAAAGTTTATTCCAGTCAAGTTTTTTGTTGGACATCTATATCGCTTGGACGCGGAAGTCCATCAATGGATTTGCACTGTCCATCCTATGATACTGTTCATATCCACATCAAGTAGTTCATGTCTTGCTATCTTGTAATTTGCATCTATTAATTGAGTAGGATTAGTTTCACTTTTATCTAAAAATTGATGCAACTGTCGTCATGTAATATGAAATTTACCGAGATTAGCTGATGTATTGTTCTTGAATTCCTTCTCCCACATATTACAATTGGGAATGGAAATGGCTTTTTCTCGAAAATTCGTTGAACAGAAAAAATGTTGATTGAAGGAAGGAAGAGTCAGTATATTACCGTGGGCGTGTGACGAACAACTTGTTGGCCAGGGCTGCACTTCATCCTCTGCTTGGGCAGACATGGCGGATGCATGAGGAGTGGAGAGAGCCCGTATCCGGCGAAAGCAAGGCAGGGGATGGTCAGATCGTGTAACTCGCGCCGGCGACGCTCCTGCGCAGCGCAACCCGTGCCTCAGCGCCGCTGCACCAAGCGCTCGCCGCGCGCCTGCGCCAAACCGTCAGGAACCAGGTGCCCCGCCGTCGGCTTCCTTGGGACTGGCCCTAGATTCGCCCAGGGGCGCCCTCCATCGGCGGCGAGACGGGGAGCAGGGGAGGGAAGGAGTGGCGGCTAGGGTTCTACCCCGAGACGCCTCCCTGGTGACGTGGTAATTGCGATTTGTTTTTTTTTTTAGTTGGACGTGGTAGTTGCGATTTGGAAAGGTCTTTTGCATTGTGAAGCATCGTACGCGGACGCGCGTGGAATATTCCTCTGCGTGTGGAGTGCGTTCAGTCCTACTAAATTGCTAATTGCACATATAGCTCGGGATTAATTTAATTATAACCATTAGATTTTATTCAGTGGGGCTAATTTGATGGTGATAATTAGGCTGTGTACACCTGCGGGATGGCTTTAAGAAAGAATTAGTTGGATTGTTTAATAGTAGTATAGATATAGACTGGTGCAGGAACCATCATCTATTAAACGGCATAGCGACTTCTGATACTTCCAACAGTCAAACGTACAGCAGTATTGGTCAGGGAGGAGACAACACCGAGACAGGAGGATTTGAATCCGTGTGATTTCGCTTTGGAATATCACACACACATCACATAAAACGGGGTTTGCTATTTCACATCTAGATGTGAAATAGTTATCTCACATCTAACTCGTAAGCCGTTTGATGAAAAACTTTATGATTCGTATTCTTTTTAAAATGTGGGTTCACGCAGTTCTTTGTTTCTCTCCGTCTGTTGGTTGCATGTCCCTTTTCAGGTAGTTGGATCGTATAGGTTCTTCTTTTCATGAGCTGCAGTCTATATGGGCTGCTGCATTCTTTTTCTTTTTGTCCTTTTTTTTTCTTTTCCTGTTTCATTATTTGTTTCAAATTATGAACTATTTTAGTTTTTTGTTTTTGTCTTTTATTTATATTTTTTCCTTTTCCATTTCTTTTTCTATTATTTGTTTATTTTGTTTTATATTCATGAAAAAAATCACACTGTCATCTGTTTGGTTTAAATGTCCAGCAACTCTTGATCACTGATAATTTTGTCGCCCTGTCCCGTGTCACGTCGTGCGTTTGGTGTATACTTGTCGACCTGCTTGTCTGCGTTTTGTTTTGGACCGTTTTACGACGTGATCTAGGGGTCCCGTTTCAGATTGGTTTTGCTAATTCTCATCTAGATAAGAGTTAACAATGTCTCATCTAACTCATATGCCGTTAGATATACGTGCTTCTGAGTTGCGCTTGTTGTCGTGTTTTTTGTTCGTCCTTTATGAAGCAGTGAGGCCCGATATGACTTATTTTTTGCAGGTCATTTTTATGTTTTTATATTTTGTGTATTGGCTTTATTTTGTGGGCTGTATCATTTTTGTGGAGGGTCACCTATCTTTTTATTCCTTGTTTTGTTTATTTTGTTGTGTAGTTGCAGAGAGTGTAAGTAGATTGTTTTCTTTCGGATTTGCTAAATCTCATCTAGATGAGATTTACTGATGTCTCATATAAGTTTTATAATCATCTGATTGGTTTAATGTTCGCATAAATTCAATCATGTGCGTCCGTGTCAGCTTGTTCTTTTTTGTTGTCCATCCTCTTGTCTCATTTTATTTTGTGTCAGCATGTTCTCGCGTTTCTTTTCACATGGGCCCATACATGTTGTTGTTTGGGAGGCACGGCCCATTTCTTTTCTGTTCGTTTTTTGCTGTGCATTTTTTGTGGCGTGGTGGAGAAATTGTAGAGTCGACCCTCGACTTGTAAATGGATTCGTACTTGTCCCAGTTCCAAGTTCATTCTTGACTCACAACTGGGTATATGTTTTGTTTTTCATCCTAGTTGCAAGTCCATACTTGACTCGCAACTGGGCTTGTAGTTTGCTATTGTCCTAGTTGCAAGTTCATTCTCGACTCGAAAAGAATATCGTTGTTTTGTGTAGTTGTCCTAGTTGCAAGTTCGCCATTAACTCGTAACTAGGCCTATAGTTTGTTTCATCCCGATTGCAAGTTCACCCTTGATTCGCAACTGGGCTCGTAGTTCATAGTTGTCACAGTTGCAAGTGCGCCCTAGACTCACGACTAGGCCTATAGGTTTTGTTGTTGTCCCAGTTGCAAGTCCATCATGAACTCACAACTCGTATTATAGTTTTGTTTACTTGTTCGAGTTGCAACTCCACCCTCGACTCGCAACTCATATCGAAGTTTTGTGTAGTTGTTCTAGTTGCAAGTCTACCCACAACTAGGTTCGTAGATTGTTTCATCTTAGTTGCAAGTCGACCCTTGACTCGCAATTGGGCTCGTAGTTTCGTAGTTTTCCTAATTAGAAGTCCATCATCGACACACAAATGGCCTCGTAGTTGTCCCAGTTGCAAGCCCACCCTTGACTTGCAACTGGGTATGTGTTCTGTTTTCATCCCAGTTGTAGATCTACACTCGACTCGCAACTGGACTTGTAGTTTTTATTGTGCCAGTTGCAAGTTCACCCTTGACTCACAAATGATATCGTAATTTTGTGTAGTTTTCGAAGTTGTAAGTTTGTCCTTGACTCGCAACTAGGCTCATAATTTGTTTTATTTCAGTTGCAAGTCCATCCTTAACTCGCAACTAGGCTCGTAGTTTTGTAGTTGTCCCAGTTGCAAGTCCGCCCTCGACTCGCAATAGAGCCATAGTTTCGTGGTTATCCCAGTAGTCCATGGGTTGGTGTAGTTGTCTGAGTTGCAAGCCCACCACTCGACTCACAACTAGAGTCTGTGTTTTTTTCCATCACAGTTGCATGTCCACCCTTGACTCGCAATTGGCCCCATAGTTTATTTCATCCCAGTTGCGAGTCAAGGTAGACTCGCAACTGGGCTTGTAGTTGTCCAAGTTGCATTTCCATCATCGACTCGCAAATGGGATTGTAGTTGTCCTAGTTGCAAGTCCACCCTCGACGCGCAACTAAGCATTGTTTTCTTTTCATCCCAGTTGCAACTCCACACTCGAGTCGCAACTGGGCTTGTATTTTGTTCTTGTCTCAGTCGCAAGTCCACCCTCGACACGCAAATGGTACCGTAGTTTTGTGTAGTTGTCCGAGTTGCAAGTACGCCCTTGACTCATAACTAGGACCGTAGTGTATTTCATCCTAGTTGCAACTCCACCCTTGACTCGCAACTCGACCTTTGTTTTTTTCATCCTAGTTGTAAGTCCACCCTTGACTCGCAACTGGGCATGTAGTTTGTTTCATCCTAGTTGCATGTCGATCCTTGACTCGCATCTGGGCTCGTAGTTTCATAGTTGTCATAGTTGCAAGTCCACATTCGACTCGCAATTAGGCTTGTGTTGTTTCATCCTAGTTGTAAGTCCATGTTTAACTCACAACTAGGCCCTAAGTTGTAGGTGTCCCGGTTGCAAGTCCATCCTCGACTCGCAACTGGGCTTGTAGTTGTACTTCCCCAAGTTGCAAGTCCACCATCGACTCACAATTGGGGCTTGTAGCTGTAGTTACCCTAGTTGCAAATCCACCCTCGACTAACAACTAGGCCCGTAGTTTGTTTTCATCCTAGTTGCAAGCCCACCCGTGACTCGCAACTAGGCATATAGTGTGTTTGTCATCCCAGTTGCAACTCCACCTTCGACTCGCAACTAGGCTTGTAGTTTGTTCTCACCCCAGTTGCAAGCCCACCCATAACTCGCAACTAGGACTATAGTTGTTGTTGCCCTAGTTGCAAGCCTACCCTCGGCTCGCAACTGGGCCAGACCTTTTTATTCGCACCTAGTTGCAAGCTCGCTCTCGACTTGCAACATGGCTTGACCTTTTTTTGTTCACACTCAGTCACAAGTTCACTATCTACTCACAACCGGGTTCGAATTTTTTTTTTGTTGCCCAAGTTGCAAGTCCACCATCAACTTGCAACTAGGCTTTGAAGTTTTTTGTTGCCACCTCAATTAAAATTTCACCTCAGTTGCAAGTCGATCATTTGTGACTCACAACAGGGCTCGAAATTCATGACCTATTTTTGAATCCACAAGCAAATTTTGAACTCACAATTTTTTTGAAATCACAAATATTTTTGGAACTCGTGAGTATTTTTTTCTTCAGATTTTCATTTTTTTAGTCGCAAACATTCTTCAACTTCATGAACATTTTTTGTACCTGCCAAGTTCGCGGACATTTTTCAAAGCAGTGCATAATATTTAAATTTATTAAGTTTTATTAAAATATTTACTTGAAAATGTAAGCTTTTTACCGAAAAGCACTTTCATCATTTGAAAAGAAAAAAAATTAATGCCCACGTAGATGCTTTTTTGGGACGTACATGCTTTTTGTGCTTTTTCTTAAGGTTTAGTGTGATACAAGGTACAACCGATTGTTATTTTCACGATCATTATTTTTCTTGGAGCAGCCCAAGTGGGAATCGTGAGCCACGTTAGTGATGGGTTGGACGTTAGCTACGTGAGCGATTCTCAAAAAAAAAAGCTACCTGATCGTAACAAAACAAACAAACAAACATGCCACACAAAAAATGATGATGTCATGCTTAGATGTAAGATATTATCTCACATCTAGATGAGATAAAACGCCACATAAAATTGTCCGGTAAGCTGGATCCGTTTGGAACTGCTCGTCCGTTTTGTACTACTAGTAAGCAGCATCTGATCCGCTTCTTAGGCCTGTTTGGTCATTACCCTCAACCAGCCCGCTGGATATGGCTTTTTTTCCGTCTTTTGTTTGGTTGTATACAAACACTTTGGGCCTGTGCGGCACGCTTTTTAAAGCACATCTGAGCTTGGACTTGGAGGGACGGCCGAATCGAACGTTTTTCAGTGAGCCACGCCCGAGCGATGCTCTTGGGCGCACATGTATGCGTGTACGGTGTACCTGTACCTGATTTTGGTGTTTTCCTCTAATGACATCATTAATCTCCTTCAGTTAGTCTCTTCTCTTTTACACAACTGTGCTTCGATTCGAGATAATCTGTTCATGAAAAAGATACATCTCGATATTCTAATTTCATTCAGGGGATTGGACCATGGTTTCATTCACTACAAATCTTGAATTTTGTGTTCATATTGGGAGCTTTTTTGACGAATTTTGACAAATTCATGGCACACGGTCGACCGTTTGAAATTTCCTTTAACGAGTAGCTTCACCTCGTTGTTTGACACGACTTTCATGTTGTACATTTCTGTTTCACAAATCGTAGACGAGTAGATCTACATGTCTACTATCTCCTTCACCCCCAATCTCGGTCACTAGTCTCTTCTAATCTATACAATCGTGCTTTGATTGGAGATAAGTTGTACGCGAAAAGGATGCACATCGACGTTGTGCTTCCATTCAGGCAATCGGTCTGTGATTTCATTGACCGTAAATGTTCAATTTCGTGTTTATATTTTAGACTATTTTGGTGAATTTTGACAAATTCATCGTGCACGGTTGACCGTTTGAAATTTCCTTTGATCAGTAGCTCCATCTCTTCGTTTCACATGACTTCCGTGTGTACGCATTCTGTTTCGGTGGTCATAGACGAATATGTATACATCTCACTAGTCTCTTCTAATCTCCCGAGTAAATTGTATACTGTACAACGATGCTTCAAACTTGTGGTAGTGTTGTCGCGTGTGCGTGTATTGTTCATGTGAACATGTGAGTGTGCGTGTGTTCTTCATGCGAACGTGTGGGTCATGTGCGTGTGTTGTTCATGTAAATGTAGGTGTGCGTGTCTCTCTCTCACTGTTCACGTGTAGCTGTTACCTCCTAATCACGATGCATGTATGCAACCAAACACCGAGGAAAAATTGCTTTCATAGTGCAGACAACTCATATGTAGGAAACCAAACTATATGCATATGCCATATTTTGCCCGTTCTCTCAGCCAGGCTCCGGTGAGCCTGACCCATTTTTTCATGCAACCTCTGAAAATCGCTGCATGTAACCAAACAGGCCTTTATGTTCCGCGTACTTCCATTCGGTTAGGATGTGTACCTGGCCTTTTGTTTTGTTTGTGCATGTGTCAATCTTACTGTTTCGTGCGGCGCTACTGTAGTGGTAAAAAGAATCTGCAAATTTTATTCACCCCACAAACAACATATTCCCGAGCTCGTCTCTATTCCAAAGGCGGCCAGGTGAAACCCTACCCGCCACCCCCGTCTCCTCCCCTCTCCATCCACCTCGCCACCGCAAGAGATAGCCGATGGCCAAAGCCTGCCTGGTGGACGGTGGTGGCGGGCTGATTTCCTTGTGCCAAAGGAGTCCTTGCAGTTGGGGCGTTGGGGCGGCCTTGACGGTGCACGTGTAAACAAAGATCAAACGCCAAAGTGGCGACCCTGAGACATCTAGGCAATGCCATGCCGCAGTGACTTCGGGTGCGGAACAATGGCCGGTTATGGTGTGTAGGATCGAAAGTAGGTCTTGAGAGGGAGTGATTAGACTACTTGCCAAATAAAAATCTAGCCTTTTTCCAATTTTAGTTCTTGATAGTTTTTAGCAATTTTAGTTGGTTATTCGTTAATTTGAGTTAGCTCAATTAGTTGGCAGTGTTTGTAGTTATACAGATTGATTAGTTGGTCAATCGATTAGTTGGTAGATCGATTAGTAGGTCGATTAGGTAGTGTACCTAGTTATATAGATCAATTAGTCGGTGGATCGATTAGTTGGTTATTCATTCAATTGAGTTAGCTCGATTAGTTGGTATATTTCTCTTCATTTTCTTTCTTACATTTCAACATTAATTTGAGTTAGCTCAATTACTAACATCATAGAACAGATCCAACATTTTCTCTTCTATTCTATTCTCCATTTTCTGTGTGAGCATCATTATTTGATTTGTGACACGACTTTCCAGCCCGATGTTGCTAAGTTTGTGATACCGACTAATGTCGTGGGGGGGGGGGGGGGGGGGGAGGTCGTTCTTTTTTTCCTTTCTTTGCCGACCTTGGCAACAAGGAAGGAAAAGAAGGAACGACCATCAATCGACAATCGAAATTGTTGGGGAACGTTGCATGGAAAACAAAATTTTCTATGCACACGCAATGATCTATTCATGGAGATGCATAGCAACGAGGGGGGAGAGTATGTCTACGTACCATTGTAGACCGTAAGCGGAAGCGTTTCACAATGCGGTTGATGTAGTCGAACTTTCTTCGCGCTCCAACCGATCTAGTACCGAATGCACGGCACCTCCACGTTCTGCACACGTTCAGTTCGGTGACGTCCTCCGCCTTCTTGATCCAGCAAGATGGCGAGGTATTAGATGAGTTCCGGCAGCACGACGGCGTGGTGATGGTGATGGTGATGTGATCTCCGCAGGGCTTCGCCTAAGCACTACGAAAATATGACCGAGGGAGTAAACGGTGGACGGGGGCACCGCACACGGCTAAGACAATGTTGTGTGTCCTTATGTGGCGTCCCCTCCTCATATATATATAAGTGGGAGGGGAGGGGAGGCAGCCAGGCGCGCCCTAGGGCTGGCCGCCGGCCCCTAGGGCTCCTGCCTTGCCCTGCGCCCCATTTCCTTGTATCAACAAGGGGAAAGGAAAGAGGGGGGAGAGGGAAGGAAGGGGGAGTCCTACTCCACACTTTCCTTGCCCTCCCCTCTTTACTTCTCCTCCTCATAGGGCCGGCCTCTATAGGGGCGCACCAGCCCCTTGTGGGCTGGTGTGTTCCCTCATTTGGCCCATAAGGCCCATATCTTTGTTGGGGGGTGCCCGAAACTCCTTTCCGGTGACCCGATAAGTACCTGGTACCCTCCGAAACACTTCCGATGTTCGAATACCATCGTCCTATATATCAATCTTTACCTCTCGACCATTTCGAGACTCCTCGTCATGTCCGTGATCTCATCCGGGACTCCGAACAATATTCGGTCACCAAATCACATAACTCATATAATACTATATCATCATCGAACATTAAGCGTGCGGACCCTACGGGTTCGAGAACTATGTAGACATGACCGAGACACCTCTCCGGTCAATAACCAATAGCGGAACCTGGATGCACATATTGGCTCCTACATATTCTATGAAGATCTTTATCGGTCGAACCGTTATGACAACATACGCAATTCCCTTTGTCCATCGGTATGTTACTTGCCCGAGATTTGATCGTCGGTATCTTCATACCTAGTTCAATCTCGTTACCGGCAAGTCTCTTTACTCGTTCTGTAATACATCACCTCGTAACTAACTCCTTAGTCGTTTGCTTGCAAGCTTATGATGTGTATTACTTAGAGGGCCCAGAGATACCTCTCCGATACTCGGAGTGACAAATCCTAATCTCGATCTATGCCAACTCAACAAACAACTTCGGAGATACCTGTAGAACATCTTTATGATCACCTGGTTACGTTGTGACGTTTGATAGAACACAAGGTATTCCTCCGGTATCCGGGAGTTGCATAATCTCATAGTCGAAGAAATATGTATTTGACATGAAGAAAGGAATAGCAATAAACTGAACGATCATTATGCTAAGCTAACGGATGGGTCTTGTCCATCACATCATTCTCCTAATGATGTGATCCCGTTATCAAATGACAACACATGTCTATGGTTAGGAAACCTTAACCATCTTTGATCAACGAGCTAGTCTATTAGAGGCTTACTAGGGACACGGTATTTGTTTATGTATTCACACATGTATTTAAGTTTCCGATCAATAAAATTCTAGCATGAATAATAAACCTTTATCATGTATAAGGAAATATAAAATAACAACTTTATTATTGCCTCTAGGGCATATTTCCTTCAGTCTCCCACTTACACTAGAGTCAATAATCTAGTTCACATCACCATGTGATTTAACACCCATAGTTCACATCGTCATATGACCAACACCCAAAGAGTTTACTAGAGTCAATAATCTAGTTCACATCGCCATATGATTAACACCCAAAGAGTACTAAGGAGTGATCATGTTTTGCTTGTGAGAGAAGTTTAGTCAACGGGTCTGTCACATTCAGATCCGTATGTATTTTGCAAATTTCTATGTCTACAATGCTCTGTATGGAGCTACTCTAGCTAATTGCTCCCACTTTCAACATTTTCTCAGAGTCATCTGAATCGTCGTTAAAGCTTGCATCGACGTAACCTTTTACGACGAACTCTTTATTACCTCCATAATTGAGAAACATTTTCTTAGTCCTCTTTAAGGCACCTAAGGATAATTTTGACCGCTGTTCAGTGGTCCACTCCTGGATCACTTTTGTACCCTCTTGCCAAACTTATTGGCAAGGCACACAACGGGTCTGGTACACAGCATGACATACTTTATAGAACCTATGGTTGAGTGATACGTCTCCAACGTATCTATAATTTTTGATTGTTCCATGCTATTATATTATCTGTTTTGGATGTTTTATATGCATTAATATGTTATTTTATATTATTTTTGGGACTAACCTATTATACTAGAGCCCAGTGCTAGTTCCTGTTTTTTCCCTGTTTTTGAGTTTCGCACAAAAGGAATACCAAACGGAGTCCAAACGGAATAAAACTTTCGCGATGATCTTTCTTGGACCAAAAGGAAACCAGAGGACTTGGAGTGCAAGTCAGAGAAGCTACGAGGCGGCCACAAGGACGGAGGGCGCGCCCCCCACCCTTGTGGGCCCCTCGTGCGTCTCCTGACCTAATTCTTTCGCCTATATATACTCTTATATGTCCAAACCACCAGAGGCATCCACGAAAAAACTTTTCCACCGCTGCAACCTTCTGTACCCGTGAGATCCCATCTAGGGGCCTTTTCTGTCGTCCTACCGGAGGGGGATTCGATCACGGAGGGCTTCTACATCAACACCATTGCCCTTCCGATGAAGCGTGAGTAGTTTACCTCAGACCTACGGGTCCATAGCTAGTAGCTAGATGGCTTCTTCTCTCTCTTTGATTCTCAATACAATGTTCTCCTCGATGTTCTTGGAGATCTATTCGATGTAATACTTTTTTGTGGTGTGTTTGCCGAGATCCCATGAATTGTGGATTTATGATCAGCTTATCTATGAATATTATTTTAATCTTCTCTGAATACTTTTATGCATGATTTGATATCTTTGCAAGTCTCTTCGAACTATCGATTTGGTTTGGCCAACTAGATTGGTTTTCTTGCAATGGGAGAAGTGCTTAGCTTTGGGTTCAATCTTGCGGTGTCCTTTCCCAGTGGCAGTAGGGGCAGCAAGGCACGTATTGTATTGTTGCCATCGAGGATAAAAAGATGGGGTTTTCATCATATTGCTCGAGTTAATTCCTCTACATCATGTCATCTTTCTTAATGCGTTACTCTGTTCTTCATGAACTTAATACTCTAGATGCAGGCAGGAGTCGGTCGATGTGTGGAGTAATAGTAGTAGATGCAGAATCGTTTCGGTCTACTTGACACGGACGTGATGCCTATATTCATGATCATTTCCTTAGATATTGTCATAACTTTGCGCTTTTCTATCAATTGCTTGGCAGTAATTTGTTCACCCATCGTATTATTTTCTATCTTGAGAGAAGCCTCTAGTGAAATCTATGGCCCCCGGATCTATTTTCCATCATATTACTTTCCGATCTACTATTTTGCAATCTTTTATTTTCAGATCTATAAACCAAAAAACCAAAAATTATTTACTTTATCTTTTGTTTAGTTTTACCTATCTCTATCAGATCTCACTTTTGCAAATAACCGTGAAGGGATTGACAACCCCTTACCGCGTTGGGTGAAAGTTTGGTGTTTGTTTGTGCAGGTATTCGGTGACTTGCGTGTTGTCTCTTACTGGATTGATACCTTGGTTCTCAAAATTGAGGGAAATACTTACTCTACTTTGCTGCATCACCCTTTCCTCTTCAAGGGAAAAACCAACGCAAGCTCAAGAAGTAGCAGGAAGAATTTCTGGCGCCGTTGCCGGGGAGATCTACACCAAGTCAAGACATACCAAGTACCCATCGTAAACTCTCATCTCTCGCATTACATTATTTGCCATTCGCCTCTCGTTTTCCTCTCCCCCACTTCTAAAACGATTTTTGAAAAGTTTGCCTTTTCTAGCCGCGGTGTAACACCTCTTCTCCCCGCTGTAATCTCTACTTAAATATGGTGCTCAACTCCATATATTATTTCCCAATGATTTTTGGTTATCCTATGATGTTTGAGTAGATCCGTTTTGTCCTATGGGTTAATCGTGATCTTGGTTGGTATGATTGTATATTTTATTTATGGTGCTCTCCTATGGTGCCCTCTGTCTCGCGCAAACATGAGGATCCCCGCTGTAGGGTGTTGCAATATGTTCATGATTCGCTTATGGTGAGTTGCGAGAGTGACAGAAGCTTAAACCCGAGTAAGTGGGTTGTTGCGTATGGGATAAAGAGGACTTGATACTTAATGCTATGGTTGGGTTTCACAACCTTAATCATCTTTAGTAGTTGCGGATGCTTGCTAGGGGTCCAATCATAAGTGCATATGACCCAAGTAGAGAAAGTATGTTATCTCATGCCTCTCCCTCATATAAAATTTCAAGAATGATTACCGGTACTTGTTATCGATTGCCTAGGGACAAATAACTTTCTTGTTGACAAAAGCTATCCACTTTTATTATCTCGCAATTTATTCGTAGCTTTATTCTCGCAAAGTACTCGTAGTTTTATTCTTGCAAAATAGTTTCATACTTGTTTTAGGTAATGCAAACGTCAAGTGTGCGTAGAGTTGTATCGGTGGTCGATAGAACTCGAGAGAATATTTGTTCTGCCTTTAGCTACTCGTTGGGTTCGACACTCTTATTTATCGAAGAAGGCTACAAACGATCCCCTATACTTGTGGGTTATCAAGACCTTTTTCTGGCGCCGTTGCCGGGGAGCAATAGCGTGGGGTGAATATTCTCATGTGTGCTTGTTTGCTTTATCACTAAGTAGTTTTTATTTTCCGTTCTAAGTTGTTCTCTATCTTTAGTTATGGATATGGAACATGAAATACCAAAAAAAATTAGTTGTACTTGCTACTCATGGAGATGGGGAACCTCCTAAAACCCTCGATGCTCGTTATGTGAAAAATATTATGCACTACTTTGATAATCCTGAGAAAGCCCCATTCAACATGATAATGGGAGACACGTTGGATCAACGTGAATACTTTAGGGATTATCGCTTAACACAAAAAGGGAAATTGTTATGGGATCAAATTGATATGTTGCATTGGTATGCTTGGAATTTATGCCAGAGATATGATTTTACTTGTTGCTCTAGGATGAATGCTCCACACCTTCCCTTTTCATGCAAATTTAATGATAATGAAACCTTGGCTTCTTATGCCAACGATAGATATGATTATTATGATGTGGAACAAATAGAATAATTTGTTGCTCTGGCTGGATCTGCGCCCTCGTGCACCAGGGCGGCCAGCCGCGCCCCTCTGCACGTCTGCGCCCCTGCTCGGCTGAGCCGCGTCGCGTCGGACACACACCTCACAGGGGAGAAGAAAGGCCCCGCCGCCACACGGGATTTGCCCGGCGGCGGTGGGGGAGGAGGGCCGGTGGGTTGTGGAGCTTTGTCGGCGGCTAGGGTTGGCTCCCGGGCCGCCCACGCGGGGGGTGACACGGGAGAGAATAGAGGATCTAGCCTTGTATTCTTGTGTTTTGTTTTGGCCATGCTTCTCGCGAAATGTTTTGTGATTTTGCGAGCCACATGTCTGGACCGGGAGAGGGAGATGTCATCCAACGACTGGAAGGAGAAGGACGGGATGTGGAACTTCCTAGGAACATCCTGTGATCTTCCCTTCCGCTGACTAGAAAGGCAGGCTCTCTGCGCCTCCTGGTCGCGCGAGTTCCTTGGAATGGAACACCTCCGGCCTCTTCTCTTCTCTCCTCTCCTCCCCTCTCAGAGCCCCCTCCGTGACTCCGCCGACGAGAAGATGCACTCACTATGCTCCTTGCCTCCTTTCTTCAACCCCTTGTGTTTCACTACGAGACAGTCGGAGTCCAAAGTTGATTGTCACGTGGAGACCCATATATACCCTGCTCCTAGCATTACTCTCCATCCTTCAGCATCAGGATGGGGGTGTGTGGCGTCCTGGCGGACATTGCCACCGTCGCGCAGCTGTCGGGGCTGCACGCCATCATGCTCATCGCCCTGAGCGTGCACCTCCTGCAGATTCCGCAGTGCGAGGTGGAATGCGCCAGGCTTGAGGAGTGCGGGCGCAAGCTCCATGCGCTGCTGGACATGGCGACGCGGCATCCTGCGGTGGCCGGACTGGTCGCCGGGGCGCTGGTCGAAGTGGTCGGCCTCGTGGGCTCTGTTGGTGTTAATCTTGTTGTTTAGGAGTTTATTATGTTTTATTTCCGTTTGAGTTTGTTGAGTCTAAGTCTAGTACAGCGATGCATGGCATCATGGTGAAGTGGACTGATGGATTAGCAGAGGTGAGACCTGATCGTCAGTCAAGTGGACCAGGAGTTGTAAGTACATGCAAGTACTAGTTAGATTTAGTCAAGAACTAGCTTAGTGGTCGTTCTGTTAGTGTGAAGCTGCATGCACCCGTGTAGTGTGGAGTCCCAGTAGCCAAGTCGTGATCAGATGGACGTGGAGCTAGAGAAGCGGATCGTGGTGCCGTTGTGGACTAGCTCCTTCATGGCAGTGACTCAACGTGTGTGCGTGTGGGTAGTGGTGAGTAGAAATCGGAGCAAGCCGGTGTGTGGCTTGGCCGGTGCGTTTGCTCCCCTTTAAAAGGAGTTGTAATCAGTTTGTTTGATCAAGCAAAAAGAACAAGATAAAAAAGGCAGAAGTGCGTTGCCACCAAAAGCTCTGTGTGTTCTTGTGTGCTGTGTGTGTGCCCGCGTGAGTTCATCTCCTACCCTGGGCAGAGATTACAGGCTCCTACCGCGGGAGCACGCTCTGGTGCCGCGTCCGGACCGGCAGGAGCATGGAGACGCGGCTCCAGGACATGCGGAATCGCCTCAACTGCTTGTGCGGGCATGCCAATCTCCTCATGGCGTCACATACTTTTGATACTACGTAAGATGTTCGATCCATCCAAATTGGTTGTCACTATCAGCGAGATGTCCATGAAATTAACTGCTCAGTAATTTCAGTATACACACTGAAATATTTTCTTTTTGTCAAAATATTTCAACAATTTCAGTAGTACATAAGAATTCAAATAATTTTTTAAATATTCGGTTAAATTTTAAACGAATGTTTCGGCCCTTTAGCCGAAATGCAAACCGAAACCACTGAATTTCACCGAATTTCCGTTTCAGTGATTTCAGTTATTGCTGAAATATTTCTGAGACTGAAAATGAAAACCTTTCACGCTGGTCAGCATTACCATTACACTAATTGTGTATGTTTACTTGGTGCAGGAACCATCATCCATTAAACCGAGCAGAAACTTCAGATATTTCTGACAGTCAAAGGTACAACAGTATTGGTCAGGTAGGAGCAGACGATCAGCCAGACAACAACGAGCCAGGAGGAATTGAATCAGTATGATTCCGCTTTGCATGACACATACACACAGGAGAACTTGTTCATCTGTTAGTTGGATATATATTATTCCTGTTGCTAAATGTTGGTCCGTTTTGTACTAGCTAGCACGCAGGATCTAACATGCTTACTTGTGTCAATGCAGAGTGTCTATGTGTCATGGGACCCTATTCATCTAAATTTCCCCAGCGTTCATGTAAACATCTCTGATGTATTATCAACTCCAAATATATCAATTCCTGGCGGTGTGAATTCAACAAATCAGATCATGCTCTCGCAAAAAAAAAAAAAAAAAATCAGATCATGCTCTCGGTCCAATGAACCATGTGACTGATTTTCACCACATTAATTTCATCAGTATAGACTATAGAGGGCCGCTCATGAGTTGGTCATGCTGCGTAGTGTCCACTACAACTCCAACTTTCTTCACAAATGCTCCCTCTATAAAGAAATATAATAGAGTTTGGATCACATTAGTGATCTAAACACTCGTGTATTATTTTTACGAAGGGAGTGGTTTACTTAAAGGGGGCACCTAATCAGGGAGCACAGAAGTCGAGTACACATCTCCTTAAGCCTGAAGGGCGAGGACCTTGGAACGATGGGAGGGCACGCACGGGCATCCCACTGAGCTGGCGCGTGTCGCTCCGTGGTGCTTTGCCACGATATTTTTTCTCCCTTTCCTCTTTTTTTTACTGTTTTCTGTTGTTTTTCTTTGGTTTTCTCTGTTCTCTCTTTTTCTCTGTTTTTGGTTTTTCTTCTGGTGTTTTCTCTGTTTTGTCACGTACTGCACAACGCGGTGCACGTGTACTGCATGGTGCTTTTACTGTACTGCATGTGTACTGCCCGAGTATATTTTGTGTACTGGAGTACATGAGAAGTACAAATACACTACTTTTTTTAGACAATACAAGTTTTTTTTTAGCGAATGAGACAATACAAGTACACTAATCAAATCAATTTGGGAAAGAAAAGCCAACACGTCTGCGTGGTGCTCGTCCATAACCCAAGAGTTGCACTGCTTGAGGCCCAACAGTCTAATCAATTTGTCCGGCCCAGCTCCAAATCATATCCCTCTCTGCTTTTCTTCTCGAGATGGCAACGGATAACCCATCATCCCAACCCCACTAGTAATAACTAGCGCCGAAGAAGCGCGGCACACGCCTCGTCCGTGACCGATTCCGTATGTATTTTACCGAAATAAGCAAAAAAAGCAACATGTATTACATGAAAAAGGAAAAGGAAAAGGAGAACACAAATTCTATCTTTACCCCATAATTTGTGTGGGCACGAAACA
The DNA here is from genome assembly GCA_011799875.1 of Thinopyrum elongatum. NCBI lineage: Eukaryota > Viridiplantae > Streptophyta > Magnoliopsida > Poales > Poaceae > Thinopyrum > Thinopyrum elongatum. Next base: position 665,424,175 of record CM022299.1, on the reverse strand, counting down.
AACATTAAATGATTTAAGAATTAAGTAAACTGGCTGGCCTATTAATATTTTTTCATAAGAACATATTTTTCTTTTTCGTAAGTAAAAAAATATAATGGGCGCAGTAGTAATATGTATTTGGATTGATTCTCATATGGCCTGTTTGATCAACAGTGAGATCGAATGGGATTGTTACCAATGTGTAGACCCTATAGTAGGGAAATATTTCTTGTCCAATTTATGCATCCTTTTCACCTACATTTCATATCAAGTTCCTAGTCGACACTCTTTCATTCCCTCTTAAACATGGATTTATCCAATAAAATTCAAATTTGAAATTTTGTAAGTAATTTAAACCCCAAACTTGTCTGGTGCAAAAATGGATAGTAATTGGCGGAGAGCTTATTTTAACGCACTTTATATGAATGGCTAATCTGATAATAGGACGTTCATCCCAATGCGCTTTTCAAACTGTGGTATAGGATAAGTGGTATATCCATACTTCGGAAAATTTTGGCGGCTGAGGAATGACTGGTTCTACAATAGTTTTTTGAGCAAACACTACCTTCCACAGATGATTCATTGTCTTGTATTTTCTCTTTCTCTTTGAATCAGTCAAAGAAATAGAATAGAGAGTAGAGTGAATAGGTTGGTCGAGCGACCCTTTTTATTTATCATGTTGTCTCTTCTCATTGGCGGCTTGTAGACTGTCGTGATGGGGCGCGTCGTAGAGGTGACTTCAGTAACCGCATTGTGGTTAAAGCGGGCTTTAGTAACCGCATTGTGGTTAAAGCCTTGATTTGGTTGGCCACAGGGAAGGAGAAGGTGAGGTAGAAGACGGCAACAACACCGGTTATTCTCCTTGCGTCGGTGAACGCACCGAGGGAGAAGGAGTCTTATTTTGTTAGGGATTTTTTTCCTGACTTTTCTTCTGGATTACTATTCACTTGAATGCATAGTGGGGATTCATTGTTTTTATTGTCCCAGTTTATTCGGGTGTATTGCTTTGGGTTACAATTCGGGTATTGTTTCGGTTTATGGTTTGGATGGGTTAATGTTTTTGGTTTATTTAGGTGTTGCTCCGTTTCACTGGTTTTACTGTTCCGTGGCTAGGGAGGAGGAGTCTCTTTATTTCCTTCTGGACTACTATTCACATGAATGCATAGTGCTAGTTTAGAGTTTTCGTTGTCCTGGTTTATTCGGGTGTGTTGCTCTGGATACAATTCGGTTACTGTTTTGATTTATGGTTCGGGTAGGTTTATGTTTTCAGTTTATTCATATGTTGCTTCGTTGCAATGGTTTTACTGTTCGGCTTATTCGAGTTTGCTGTTTTGTTTTATTTGGGCTATTGTTTCGGTTAGTAGTTTTGGGTTTATTCGGATAGTGGTCCGATTTTTTGTTCAGGTAATTGTTGATGCACTGTTCACTGATGCCGTGGTGTAGAGATGGACATCAATCGATAAAGAATTATTCCCACCTGTTACCGTTCTTTCAAATATACTCTTTCGGGTCTACTGTTTTGTGCCTCGGCAGCAACATCACCGGAAAGAATCGGGAGGCGAACGTGATGGCTCTGCATCGGTATGCCGACGGAGAGAAATGATGTGTAAAAGAAATCCCAGTTTTTAATAGTATGCACATTTTTTCCGCGGAAGCACTGTTCACACGGAGAACAATGTTCATTGATGAGCACTGTTCACGCATAAAGTACTGTTCAAACACGATTGCTGTTCACTGGCACTGTTCATGATGTCCACGTAATTGAACAGTACAACTCTCAAAAAAATGTCAAAAAAAAGAGAAAAAGCAAATGCTTCCCACTTTAGTATAGTAACTTATTGCCCTATTAGGGAATGTGTTTGGTTCAAATTTGATACCCCTTCCGATCCATATTAGTTGTGGCTCAAATGGACGTATGTAGACGTATTTCTGTGCTAGATACATCCATTTAAGCGACAATTAATATGGATGGGAGGGAGTACCATGGATAAGTAAACAGCCAAAACCTTGCATATTAACTAACAGGGGTTGTGTATGTTCCACCATAAACTTTTACTTTTACTTTTATTTTTACAAAACATATGGTTTTGTTCATACCGGCAATAATTACATGTACATTGCTTTGGATCCAAGATCCAAAAAAATAATACAAAGTAGCTCTTACAACTAAGAATTACATTGATATATCTTCTTCATAGTTTCAATCTTTGCAAGATGAAATACTCCCAAGATTTACTAAAAAGACTGCAATTGGAGCAGAGCAACAATACTGTCACTCATTCAACATCACGAACTTGATTACCAAGTCACTTGAGTCGCCGATCCAAAAAGACGGGAAACTATGAGTGATGCACTAACTTGGGCCAGTGTAACACCCCACGTCATTAGCCACAGTGATCACTTTTGATAATGACAAGTCAGCTAGATTAACAGTGCATACTCATCATTTGCATCATATTGTATTTCAACTCCTAATTCAAACTTCAATTAAATTCAAAATGGAAAATGAAAGTTGTTCAACCACAGGAACTAAAATGTTCAATAAATAGCAAATAATTCAGAGACAATACTAAAATTATAACAAATATTATTGAGGTTGGATAAGTGACTCAAACATCCTCTAACAGTGGCTGAAAACAATATTTAATAACCTTTTTATTAATCCAAAATTATTATGAAATGATAAATACCCCAAACTAATTTTTGGTGTTAGGATATAATGCACTGTGATTTATAAACTAGGTCACACTTTTCATAAAATTCATTTAGTGCCCAAACATTTAACAAAACAGAGTTAAAGAAAACAGAAAAGGGAAAAATAGAAAAAGGCCTAAAACCTACTGTGCACTTAAGCCTACCGTCTACAGCGCCGGCCCAGCCCACCCCGCGCCATCCCCCACCTCGCGCACTGCTCACTGCCTCGCTGTCGAACACCTCGCGCCCGCACGCGCGCGCGCAACCCCCCCCCCCCCCCTCCTCACGGTCGACAGCGCGCCGAGCTCGCCGGGGAGGATAAGAGCAGGCCCCGCAGCCCCCTGGCGCCTCCCTCGCTCGTTCTCCGCCAAGGCCGACGTGGCCATCGCCGTTGCTCCATCGCCCGTGTAGCCACCGCCTCCGCCACACCGTCCCGCCTAGTCCAACGTCACCGCCGTCCTCCGCCACTTCGACTGCGCCGAGAAGCCGAAGCCGAACGCCACTACTGCGCCCCCGACGCCGCCGTCTTCCTCCTCTGCTCCGACGAGCTTCTCCGGCCGATTCGCCTCCGTCGAGCCCTCCCCGAGCTCGCTGCCACTCCCTACGGCTTCGCTGTGAGCACCGCGTCCCTCTCCTTATCTCCCCGTGCTCTTCCGTGGCCGTAGGCGCCGTTCCCCAACGTGCCCGAGCCCACTGCCGCATGAGCTCGTCGCCGGCGAGCCTCCGGCAAGCAAATGGCCATGCGCTCGTGCCCGTTAACTTCACCGCAACGTGTAGTCCCCCGCTAGGTATTCCTTTTGCTCCCACGTGAGCTCTTGTGCTGTTTCCGCCCACCACCGAACTCCGGCGTCCGCCGACGAGCTCGCCGCCGTCACTACGCACCGTCCCCGGCTGCGCCACCACCACCGATGGACGCGCCGCGCTGCGGCCGATCCAAAGCACCTAACCACACGCGAAATTGTGGCCGGTGGACGAATCCCGACCACCTCCCAAGCCGCGCCGCCACGAAACGCGCTCGCCGGCGTGATTCCGGCGAGTCGCCGGCCACCGCTGATGTGGCCTGACGTGTGGGACCCCCTGTGTCGCTGACGGGTGGGTCCCGTTGACCCCAGTCAACGTTGACTGGGCGGCCCTGTGTCTATGACATGTGGGTCCCGCCTGTTAAAATGTTTTTATAAATAAATAAAACTGTTAATTAATTAATTAGATAATTAGTATACTAATCACTCATTGACAGTAGGCCCCACATGCTAATTAATCCTATTTAGTTTAATATAACTCAGTTTAATTAGCTGAGTCACTGACATGTGGGTCCCACTGGACCAACCTGTCAGGTTTGACTCTGGTCAGCTAGGTTTGACCTGCTGATGTCATGGTGATGTCATGCTGACATCATCATTTACTATTCTGGATAATTCGAATTTAAATAAATAATTAAATTCAGAAAGTGTTTAAATCTTTAGAAAATCATATAAAATAATCCGTAACTTCGATGAAAATAATTTATATATGAAAGTTGCTCAGAATTTCGAGACGAATCCAAATACGCCCTCCGTATTCCTGTCAGATGCCCCTAGCTATATGAACATGGAACTTTTAGACCGATTTCAATAAATGAATAATGCTCAACTTTAATTAAATAAATCCAAATAAATTCCTAAATTAACTAAATCATTGAGATAGGCAGTAGAACACCTCTGCATATTATTTAGACATATCATGCATATTGTTTGCATCTTTGCCATGAATTAATTGTTTCTTCCCCCCTCCTTCTCTCTCGATAGACGCCGAGACCGACGCCGTTGCAGCCGAGTACGACTACGCTCCAGACGAGCAGCCCGTTGACGACCCCTCTCTCTTGCCAGAGCAACCAGGCAAGCCCCCCCTTGAGCATCCAGATATCGCCCATTCCATTTCTCCTGCTTGCATTAGATTTTGCTTCTGTTAATGTTTGCTCCTATTCTGATGCATAGCCTGCTTTTGTAACCTGTTTATTGTTACCTTACCTGCCTATGTTAAACTGCTTAGTATAGGTTGGTAGTGAACCATCAGTGACCCCCACCACCTTACCCTTGTTGCCCCTGCTTGATCATCGATGACTCGATCAATGTGATCGTCGACCAGAGACCGACACATCACTTCACCCCCTTAGTTGTACGACTTTGCATAGTTACTATCGAGTGCCGAGGGTGATACCTCGTAACACACTCCTGATGAATACTCTGCAGTGTAGCTGTTCGGTCGTGGTCATCGAGGGTGATTCCTCCTTCTCCACTTCCGATACGACTCTGTCGTGCAACCCCTCAGTGTGAACCTCGAGGGTGATGCCTCATACGCTCACCCTAATGATTTCATCAAGTGGAATCCACCGAGGGTGATTCCTTGTGGTTTCCCCCTTGATGTTATGACCACACGGTTACTTTGACCTTGTTACAGGCAAGTCGACCCTGATGGGTACCCGCAGGGGATCTATGATGTCGGATGTGCCGGAAGGGCACTCGAGTGTGATATTGTGGCGGAGCTTCAGAAACTCTGATTATCTCCGCGTGTTACTAAATGAGCATATCGGATTTGGGTGTTTGATCTGAGTGGGTCAACGTGCCCTATACGCACTACCACCACGCGGGATTATGGTTTATGGGGCCCTCTACGTCATACGTTCCTCCCGAAAGCTCTTCAGACGTCACGGTTCACAGTGCGGGCTGATTGTCGGGAATGGGTTCGATACTTCACTGACGAGTTCAGTGTCGCGCCTGCACCCCGGCCAGTCTCGCAACGCGCAGGGTGCCCAGGGCGATGGCCCAAGACCTCTGGGTGCATAGGTTAGTCCAGCGTGCTGACCTCTCTGCTGAGCCTAGGTAGGGCGCTGCTTCGTGTTGATCTTCCGAGGCCGGGCATTACCCAGCAAATGTGTCCGACCAGAGTTGATCGAGCGTGTTGGGTAACAGTAGTGCACCCCTGCAGGGATAAATAATCTATCGATAGCTGGTCCTACGGTAAAGGACGCTCAGTTTGTATATCCCGATCTACTACTTGAACTGGATACTTGTTACTTAATTGAAGCTTCGGGATCGCTTTCTCGCAGGGAGTCGAGGAAGGATCTCTAGGCTTACTTCAACATGTTTGCTTAATAAAATGTTATTCTACTCTCTTCTATTGCTGCAAGATGGTGGCTCGTGAAGATGTTTGAAGATGCTAGTCTTCGATAGGACTAGGCCTTCTCTCTATTCTGGCATTTCTGCAGCCCGGTCCACATATACAGCCTTTCCCCTTTGATAATGTTGCATATGTAGTGTAGATCCTTGCTTGCTGAATACTTCGGATGAGTACTCACGGTTGCTTTGTTACCTCTTTTTCCCTATATCCCACTTTGATGATACATCAGACGATGGAGCCCAGGAGCCAGATGCCACCACAGGAGCTTACTACCATGAGGGTCCAGACGGCACGTACTACTGGATCGAGCCAGCCAACTAGGAGTAGGATCGGAGGCTCCCAGGCAGGAGGCCTTCGCCTTTCGATCTAGAGTTGTTGTTTGTGCTAGCCTTCTTAAGGCAAACCTTGACTAACTATGTCTGTACCCAGATATTATTTGTATGACTGACTTATGTATTCAGATCTTCGTGATCCCTGATCTGTAGTATTGTGGATCTCCGTTTATTTGTGTTAGAGTTGTGTTGTGATATCTTCCCGTGAGTCCCTGTGCTTGATCGTGCATATTTGCGTGTATGATTAGTGCACGATTGATTCGGGGGCGTCGCAAGTTGGTATCAGAGCCGACTGCCTGTAGAAAGCCCCTTTTCCGACTCCTTGGCCGAAGTTGAGTCTAGACATCGAAAAACTAATTTACTAACTTGGCTGTGTGCCTTACGGGCCCACGTCGCCAACTGGGTGGTATTATGATCTTTTATTCCTCGTCTATACTCTCGGACTCTGATCTCTCTTCTATTTAGGTAAATTTTACTAATGCCGACACTTAGGATCTCGTAAATCTCGTCCACCCGAAGAGCTGGATATTTGTGCGATTTCCCTGTCATTGATCTGATTAGTCTGATAATCATTTTCCTTTCCATTGTTTTGTTTAACCTTTCTCTCCGAGTTGTGTTAAACTTCTCATTGTCATTTGACAAACCTGAATTTCCTCTGTTTCAGATGGATCATTTGTTTCCACCACGTCCTACAACACAGCTTGTGCTTCGCACTTGGGCTCGTGATGTCCCTGGTTTTCCAGCTGTTCTGATCGCCCTCCTGACCAGACTTGGCTACCGCTGGTACCCCGAGTACATGGTCTACGAGGATTACCGCGAGTTCAACCAGGAGCAGTACCATGCTGATGTTCGTATCTATGATCAGCAAGATGACTCAGACACTGAGCTGCACCTTTTCCACGGTATCGTCGTGACGATTGAGATGGCAGTCCATGATGCCGCCTACTCTGCTGTCGCACGTCTCCGAGGTGAGTTCAGCAGTATCTTGGATGCCTCTGAGTTCCGATACATTCCGTATGCCCCTGCTGGAGATGCTACTGGATACTACACAGCTATCTGTGCCTCGTACGAGCCTCGTCGCTATGACCCGCTCGTTCTGATTCAGTGCACTTAGGCTCTGGATCGCACTGTACGGGCTCTTGCCATCGAGTTGGTTGCCACTTGAGCACATCTCTACGATGCTATGACGCAGTTGCTACCCGCTGTTCGTGCAGGGATACATCCGGAGCACATCATTTATCCGCGCAGGACTCAGATGTATGCTGGTATTGATTTGTGGCGCCCCCGACTCGATCGTACACTAATCATGCACGCAAACGTGTACGATCAAGATCAGGGACTCACGGGAAGATATCACAACACAACTCTAAAACATAAATAAGTCATACAAGCATCATAATACAAGCCAGGGGCCACGAGGGCTCGAATACAAATGCTCGATCATAGACGAGTCAGCGGAAGCAACAATATCTGAGTACAGACATAGGTTAAACAAGGTGCCATAAGATGGCTAGCACAAACAGGGATACAACAGATCGAACAGGCGCAGGGCCTCCTGCCTGGGATCCTCCTAACTACTCCTGGTCGCCGGCGTCCTGGACGTAGTAGTAGGCTCCGTCCTGGTGGTAGTAGTCGTCGAAGGTGGCGTCTGGCTCCTGGGCTCCAGCATCTGGTTGCGACAACCAGCAAGAAGGGAAAAGGGGGGAAAAGAGGGGGGAAAGCAACCGTGAGTACTCATCCAAAGTACTCGCAAGCAAGGATCTATACTACATATGCATGGTATATGTGAAAAGAGGCAATATCGGTGGACTGAACTGCAGAATGCCAGAATAAGAGGGGGATAGCTAGTCCTGTCGAAGACTACGCTTCTGGCAGCCTCCATCTTGAAGCAATAGAAGAGATTAGTTGGAAGTTAACCAAACAACAACGTATAGCATAATCCTACCCGTCGATCCTCTCATCGCCACCATGCGAGAGAGCGACCACCGGGTTATATCTGTCACTTGTAAGGGTGTGTTTTATTAAGTATCCATTTCTAGTTGTCATGAGGTCGGAATACAACTCCGGGTCGTCCTTTTACCGAGGGACACGGCTATTCGAATAGATAAACTTCCCTGCAGGGGTGCACCACATATTCCCCAACACGCTCGATCCCCTTTGGCCGGACACACTTTCCTGGGTCATGCCCGGCCTCGGAAGATCCACATGTCGCAGCCCCACCTAGGCTCAACAGAGAGGTCAGCACGCCGGACTAATCCTAGGCACTCTGGGGTCTGGGCCCATCGCCCAGTGCGCTCCTGCACGTTGCGTACGCGGCCGCGAGCAGACCTAGCAACCCACACGATCACGGCGGTTACGTTAGCGCGGTCCAACACGGCGCGCGCCGCTCAGTCGCTGACGTCAAGAAGGCTTCAGCTGATACCACGACGCCGGGATACCCATAACTACTCCCGCGTAGTTGGTTAGTGCGTATAGGCCAGTGGCCAGACTCAGATCAAATATCCAATCTCGTTAAGCGTGTTATTATGAAGTAAACGCGAACGCCGACCAGGGCTTGGCCCACCTGTCTCCTAGGTGGTCTCAACCTGCCCTGTCGCTCCGCCACAAAGATCCACTCAAAGGGCCGTTGGGACAAAGGTCCTTTCAGCTCCCAATCCGTGAATCACTCGCGGGTACTCTTCGAGCCGACCCGACTTTAGTCACCATTTGTATAGTATGTATATATGTATAGTTTAACCCGTGATCACCTCCCGAGTGATCACGGCCCGATAGTATAGCAAGGCAGACTGACAAGAATGCAGGGCCAATGATGATAAACTAGCATCCTACACTAGGCATTTAGGATTGCAGGTAAGGTATCAACAGATGTAGCAACAGTGTCAGGCTATGCATCAGACTAGGATTAACGGAAAGCAGTAACATGCTACACTACTCTAATGCAAGCAGTATAGAGGAGAATAGGCGATATCTGGTGATCAAGTGGGGGGGGCTTGCCTGGTTGCTCTGGCAAGTAGGGGTCGTCAACAACGTAGTCGGTCGAGGCACCAGCAGCTGCGTCGGTCTCGTAGTCTACCGAAGAGAAGAGGGGGAAGAAACAGTAAACACACGGCAATAATGCAACAGGGATGCATGACATGTCTAAATGATATGCCGGGGTGATATACAGCCTAACTAAGCGATTTAGTTAATTTAGGAATTTATTCGGATTTATTTAATTAAAGTTGGACACTATTCATTTATCGAAATCGGTCTAATTGTTCAACGTTCTCATAGCTGCGGGCGTCTGACGGAGATACCGAGGGCGTATCCGGGTTCGTATCGTCGTTCTGAGCAAGTTTCATGTATAAAATATTTTCATCGGAGTTACGGTTTAAAAGATATGATTTTCTAAAGTTTTTATTAATTTCTGAAATTTTAATTAATTATTTAATTCAACATTATCCGAAACAGTGCTGCGATGATGTCAGCATGACATCATGCTGATGTCAGCAGGCGCCCTGACAGGGTGGGTCCCACCTGTCATAGACTGTTAAATTAATTAGGGTTAACTAATTATATTACTGTTTAATTAACACTAATTAGTTAGTTAAATTAACCTAATCAGGATTAATTAACTAATTAATTAATTATTTTTATTATTTTTATTTTTATTTTTATTTCCTTTTTATTAAAACGTTCTGGGGCTGGGCCCCACATGTCAATGGGCCAGGGGGACTTAACGGGCGCTGGGTACGGGTAACGGGCGGGCGAACCCGCTCGAACGGGCACGGGCGATGGGGCGCGCCAGGGCGCCATCGCCGGTCGCGGGAGATGGCCGCGAGGGTGCGCGGCCGGCGGCCACGGCGCGGCTGGAGCCGCGGGGGGGGGAGGACCGGTGGCCGGAGGCGGCGTAGAGGGGCGAGGTGGGACTGGCGGCAGAGGTAGGCGAGGGTGAGGCGCAGGCAGCGCGCGGGGTAGTGAGTAGGGGCCGGCGAGGCAGAGAGGCCTCAGCGGGGCGAGGCGCTGGGCGCGGTGACCGCTGGGCGACGGGCACGGCCGGACGGCGCGGCGCATGGCCAGGGCACGGCCCGACCGCGGTGAGCGCGGGGCCGGAGCGCGCGAGGCGTGGTCACGGCCGGAGCGGAGCAACGGTGGGCGCGGCGGGAGCGCGGCAGGCGAGCGAGAGAGGAGGACCGGGGGCCTCACCGAGGGAGCGTAGGGACGGGGCAGTGGAGCGCGAGGAGGAAGACGGGGACGACGGCGGAGAGGAGAAGCAGGCCGGCGGGGGAGCGCTCCGGCGACGGCGTCCAACGGCAATGGCAACGGGGCGGCGTCGGGCGGCAGGGTCGGGGCGTCGCGGCGACCTCCACCTCTCGATCCCGATCCAATCGGGGGAGAGGGGGGAAGTGGGGGGGGTGGCTGGTTAGGGTTTCCCCCCCCATGGGGATAAGGCAGGGGATGGGGCTGGGCCGGCCAGTTGGGCCAGGTGGGTCGGCCAGCTGGGCCGCCTGGCCCAGTTGGCCAGGGGGGCCTTTTCTTTTCTTTTGTTTTTCTGTTTCTTTTCCCTTTTCTTTACTGTTAAATGTTTAGGCCCCAAATGGTTTTTGTAAAAAGTGTGACCTATTTCATAAATACCATTGCATTATTCCTCAACACCTAAAATTAGTTTGGACAAAACATAATTCCATATTTATTTCAGATTTAATAAATGGTTATTAAATACCATCTTTATCCACTGTTTGAGGTTGTTCGAGTCACTTATCCAATTCCAATGATGTTGGTTTCAATTTTAGAATAGCCTCTGGAATATTTGTTACTTACCTGACATTTTAGTTTCTATGTTGGACAACTTTTATACTCCACTTTCATTTAAATTTGAATTTGACTTAGGAGTTGAAATGCAATATGATGCTAATGATGATTATGCACTATTAATCATGATGACATGGCCTCATCAAAAGGGTGATCTCTGTAGCTTAATACAGGGGGTGTTACAAATCTCCTCCACTACAAGAAATCTCGTCCCGAGATTTAGGAGGTAGAAAGAAACAAAGCGGGGTATTCATCACGAAGACGATCCTCGCGTTCCCAAGTGGCTTCATCCTCAGAATGGTTTGACCACTGAACCTTGAGGAACTTGATAACCTTCTGGCGTGTGCGACGCTCGGCTTGATCGAGAATGCGGACCGGATGCTCTTTATAAGAGAGGTCTTGTTGCAGTTCAAGCAATTCGTGATCTACTCCGCGGATAGGGTCTTTGAAGCAGCGGCGGAATTGTGATACGTGGAACACATCGTGAACCTGAGAAAGGTTCGGTGGAAGTTCCAACTGATATGCCACCCTACCACGCCTTTCAAGAACAGTGAAAGGACCAATATAGCGAGGAGCTAGCTTGCCCTTGATCCCGAATCGGTGTGTACCTTTCATCGGTGTGACTCGAAGATAAGCCTTTTCGCCAGGTTGATAGACCATATCTTTGTGTTTGCGGTCATACTGACTCTTTTGACGTGACTGAGCAGTCTTCAAATGCTCGCGGACAACGCGAACTTGATCTTCGGCAAGTTGGATAATATCCGGACCGAAGAGTGGACGTTCCCCAGTTTCTGACCAATTTAGAGGGGTTCGGCACTTTCGTCCGTACAATACTTCAAAGGGGGCCATCTTCAGACTGGCCTGATAGCTGTTATTGTAAGAGAATTCGGCATATGGGAGAGATTCTTCCCATTTCCTTCCGAAGGATATGACACAAGCTCGAAGCATGTCTTCGAGAACTTGGTTGACTCGTTCAACTTGTCCTTGAGACTGAGGGTGAAAAGCGGTGCTGAAGGACAGATGAGTTCCCATAGCTTCTTGGAAACTTGCCCAGAATCTTGAAGTGAATAAGCTGCCACGGTCTGAACTGATAACCAGTGGAATACCGTGAAGTGAAACAATTCTGGACATGTAGAGAGTTGCGAGCTGACTAGCAGTGATCGTCTCTTTGACGGCTAGAAAATGTGCAACTTTGGAAAGTTGGTCAATGACGACAAGAATAGCATCATTACCTTTCTGTGATTTGGGAAATCCAGTGATAAAGTCCATTTCAACATGGTCCCATTTCCATTCAGGAACAGCAATTGGTTGCAGAGTTCCGGCGGGCCTTTGATGTTCTGCTTTGACGCGACGGCAAACATCACATTCAGCAACATAGCGAGCAATGTCTTGCTTCATGTTTGACCACCAGAATCTTTGACGGATGTCTTGGTACATCTTGGTACTGCCGGGATGAATAGACAACGGAGTGTCGTGAGCTTCTTGCATGACCTCCTGAGTCATACCCAGGTTACCTTTAGAGGGGACCACTAGACGACTTTTAAAGAACAAGGTGCCAGTATCATCAATAGTGAAGAACGAAGGCCTTCCTTCAGCGAGATAGCGCTTAATCTTGTGGGCTTGAGAGTCATAACCCTGCAGCGTCTTGATGCTGTCCACGAGATCTGGTTTAGCAACCAGGGTATTAAGTGAACCCTGGGAAACAACGTGGAGGTTCATTTTGTAGGAACCTTCAGGAGGGGGAGCGAGTGCTCCAGGAGGAACAATGTGGAGATTCATCTTTCTGAATTCTTCAATAAGCGAAGGTTGAACTTCGTGAAACTGGAGGTGACTGCAATAAGACTTGCGGCTCAAGGCATCGACCATTACATTAGCCTTGCCAGGGGTATAAGAAATACCCAAGTTAAAATCCGCTACGGTCTCCATCCATCTCTGTTGACGGAGGTTCAGGTCTGGCTGAGTGAACAGATACTTCAGACTTTGATGATCGGTGTAGATCTCGCAACGATTACCGAGAAGGTAATGTCGCCACTGTTTTAGTGCATGGATGACGGCAGCAAGCTCGAGGTCATGTACTGGGTAATTCTCTTCGTGCGGACGCAATTGACGCGAAGCATAAGCAATTACTCTGCGGTCTTGCATTAGGACACCGCCTAATCCTTGACGGGATGCATCACAATAGATGACAAAATCCTTCTGGGAATCAGGAGGGGCAAGCACTGGGGCAGAAGTTAGCTTGTCTTTGAGCGTCTGGAAACTTTCCTGACACTTTTCCGTCCAATCGAACTTGACGCCTTTATGAAGCAGGTTAGTCAGGGGCTTGGCGATCTTGGAGAAGTTCTCGACAAATCGACGGCAATAGCTGGCGAGTCCGAGAAAACTTCGAACTTGCTTGACGTTCTTTGGAGGAGCCCAATCAAGAATAGCCTGAACTCGCTCGGGGTTGACGGCAATACCATCCTTGGAGATGACATGCCCAAGGTATGTTACTTCGGGAAGCCAGAATTCACACTTGGAAAACTTAGCATATAGTTGATGCTCTCGAAGTTTCTCCAGAACAAGTCGAAGATGTTCAGCATGTTCCTCTTTGTTCTTGGAGTATACTAGGATATCATCCAAGTAAACCACGACGAACTTGTCAAGGTATTCCATGAATATATAATTCATCAGGCGGGAGAATGTGGCGGGAGCATTGGTTAAGCCGAATGACATGACAGTGTACTCGTATGAGCCATATCGAGTAACGAAGGCGGTCTTTGGGATATCCTCTTCACGAACGCGAATCTGGTGGTAACCCAACCTTAAGTCGAGTTTAGAGAACACTGATGAACCCGCCAGTTGATCATACAGATCGTTTATCCGAGGAAGGGGATATTTGTTCTGGATAGTTGCTTGGTTAATAGGACGGTAATCTTGGACCAATCGGTTTGATCCATCCTTCTTCCTGACAAAGAGAGAAGGTGCTCCCCAAGCAGAGGAACTTGGGCGAATGAAACCCTTACGAAGTGAAGCGTCGATTTCCTCCTTAAGTTCAAGGAGTTCATGCGGCGGCATCTTGTAGGGTCGCTTGGCGATAGGAGTGGTGCCTGGTTTCAATTCGATGACAAATTCGACAGCTCGAGCAGGGGGTATCCCTGGGAGTTCTTCTGGGAAAACACCTTGGAATTCGCGAACAACTGGAATGTTCTCGATGCCTTCAAGTGGTGATGCGTTTAACGCATTCAAGGCATAAAGTCTCGCCTCGGCATTTTGGATGATTTGAGCCTGGTAGCTTATTATTTCATCAGAAGGGTGTAGAAGATGGACGATCTTCGTGGCGCAAACTATAGAAGCAGTATGCGCTTTCAACCAATCCATTCCGAGAATGAGGTCGATACTACAAGACTTTAGTATGAAAGGGGAGGCGTGAAACTCCAGCCCTTCAATTTCAACGGTGACGTCGTTGCTACCCATGGAGGTTTGACATTGACCCGCGGGGGTGTGTATTACTATTGCAGTGTTCATGACCTCACATTTAATGTCGTGTTTGTATGCAAATTCTTCGGACATGAATGAATGCGATGCTCCCGAATCAAATAAAACAGAAGCTGGTACTGAATTAACAAGGAGAGTACCCATCACGGTGGCAGGCTGATCCTGAGCTTCATTGAAATCGGTGTGGTTGGCCTGAATACGCCCATAAGACTTGGCATTGTTGTTGCGAGGCTGATTGTTCCTACGGCCAGTTGCAGGAAGTGCCAGTTGGTTCTGGTTCTGAATGCAGTTCCTGGAAAAATGACCTGGCTGCCCACACTTGTAGCACAGACTATCATTGGGATTAGGAGCAGGAGCTCGGGGTGGTGGAGCTGGAAGTCCTGGCTGCCTAGGTGGTGGAGGCAGGCGTGGTGCAGTATAGGACCGTCTTGGAGCAGGTGCAGCTGGACGGTACACGCTATTTGGAATCCAGATCCGACGCTTCTGTGCAGGCTGGCTCGAAGATGAACCAGTGTCACGGTTGCGCCTAAGAGATCCCTGGTGTGCCTGCAGACCAGTCTCGACCTGGATAGCCTTGTTCACCAAGATGGAGAAATTATCAAATTCATGCACAAGGAGCGCTAGCTTGATGTCAGCTTGAAGTCCTTCGCGAAACCATTCCTGACGGCGAGCATCAGTGGGAATGTCTTCTTCAGCATAGCGGGATAATTCCAGAAACTCCCGCTGATAAGCTTCCACTGTCTTGTTGCTCTGGGTGAGGTTGCGGAACTCTTGCTTCTTCCGGTCCATGATTCCCTGGGGAATGAAACGGGCACGGAAGGCAGCTTGGAAATCCGGCCAAGTGATGACTGTGCCAGCTGGTTGAGTGCGCCTGTGGCTGTCCCACCATTGAGCAGCGGGGCCCTTGAGAAAGAAGGAGGCGAAGGTGACATAGTTTGCAGGGGCAACGCCACCAGATTCCAACTCATAGGTGATGTCACGAAGCCAGTCATCCGCATCCAGGGGCTGAGTTGAGCCGCGGTAGACGGTTGGGTTGAGGCGCATAAAGTCCTGCAAGGTCCCTGGGCCCGGATACTGGTTCATATTGGGACGAGGAAACTGATCCATGATCCCTTGCATGAACTGACGTTGCAGTTCAAATTGCTGCATCATTCCAGCCATATAGTTCGGCGGTGGTGGATCGTTGGCACCACGTCCACGACCACGACCAGCGGGTCTAACCATCCTGCTGATTTTCAACAGGGGGGTAGTTTAGTAAAAGCAAGCACGAGTGCTTAGCGACAAGCATGAGGTAACTCGACAATAGTTTAAGCAGTGCATCAAATACATAAAAGTAGTCGATTAAGACATACAGATCCATACACAACGCCGGGTACAAGCGGACAGCATAACGGCGCAAATCAAAAGCTAGACATACTAGGCGGCGCGCAGGCACGCGGTAAGGAAGTACACAACGAGAGATAGCAAAGGCTACATCAACGTCGGAGAGAACCACTGTATCGGGGTAGCTGCGAGTGCGAACGACGAATGTTCGTCGCGGAAAGATCCTGTGCTCCATGTGCACTCTGATGCAGAACCCGGTCTCGAGCTGTAAGAAGAGGTCCACGTGTCGGTGTGTGACCCCCAACAATAGGCCAGTCAATACCAGCATACATCTGAGTCCTGCGCGGATAAAGGATGTGCTCCGGATGTATCCCTGCACGAACAGCGGGCAGCAACTGCGTCATAGCATCGTAGAGACGTGCTCGAGTGGCAACCAACTCGACGGCAAGAGCCCGAACAGTGCGATCCAGAGCCTGAGTGCACTGAATTAGAACGCGCGGGTCGTAGCGACGAGGCTCGTACGGGGCACAGATAGCCGTGTAGTATCCGGTAGCATCTCCAGCAGGGGCATACGGAATGTATCGGAACTCGGAGTCATCCAAGATAGCATTGTGCTCCCCTCGTAGACGTACGACAGCGGAGTAGGCGGCATCATGGACTGCCATCTCAATCGTCACGCCTAATCCGTGAAAAAGGTGTAGCTCGGTGTCTGAGTTGTTCTGCTGATCATAAATCCGAACTTCAGCATAGTACTGTTCCTGGTTGAACTCGCGGTAAACCTCATAAACCAAGTACTCAGGGTACCAACGGTAGCCAAGTCTGGTCGTGAGAGCGATCAGGACAGCTGGAAACCCAGGGGTATTACGAGCCCAAGTGCGAAGCACAAGCTGTGTCGTAGGACGCGGTGGAAACAAACGGTCCATCTGAAAATAGAGGAAATTCAGGTTTGTCAAACGACAATAAGAGGTTTAACACAACTCGGAGAGAAAGGTTAAACAAAACAATGGAAAGGAAAATGATTATCAGACTAATCAGATCAACGACAGGGAAATCGCACAGATATCCAGCTCTCCGGGTAGACAGAATTTACGAGATCCTAAGTGTCGGCGTTAGTAAACTTCATTTAACCCGAGTAGAAGAGAGATCAGAGTCCCAGAGTATAGACGAGGAATAAAAGATCCTAATACCACCCAGTTGGCAATGTGGGCCCGTAAGCCACACAGCCAAGTTAGTAAAACGGTTTTCTTTGTCTAGACTCAACTTCGGCCTAGGAATTGGAAAGGGGGATTCCTACAGGCAGTCGGCTCTGATACCAACTTGTGGCGCCCCCGACTCGATCGTACACTAATCATGCACGCAAACGTGTACGATCAAGATCAGGGACTCACGGGAAGATATCACAACACAACTCTAAAACATAAATAAGTCATACAAGCATCATAATACAAGCCAGGGGCCACGAGGGCTCGAATACAAATGCTCGATCATAGACGAGTCAGCGGAAGCAACAATATCTGAGTACAGACATAGGTTAAACAAGGTGCCATAAGATGGCTAGCACAAACAGGGATACAACAGATCGAACAGGCGCAGGGCCTCCTGCCTGGGATCCTCCTAACTACTCCTGGTCGCCGGCGTCCTGGACGTAGTAGTAGGCTCCGTCCTGGTGGTAGTAGTCGTCGAAGGTGGCGTCTGGCTCCTGGGCTCCAGCATCTGGTTGCGACAACCAGCAAGAAGGGAAAAGGGGGGAAAAGAGGGGGGAAAGCAACCGTGAGTACTCATCCAAAGTACTCGCAAGCAAGGATCTATACTACATATGCATGGTATATGTGAAAAGAGGCAATATCGGTGGACTGAACTGCAGAATGCCAGAATAAGAGGGGGATAGCTAGTCCTGTCGAAGACTACGCTTCTGGCAGCCTCCATCTTGAAGCAATAGAAGAGATTAGTTGGAAGTTAACCAAACAACAACGTATAGCATAATCCTACCCGTCGATCCTCTCATCGCCACCATGCGAGAGAGCGACCACCGGGTTATATCTGTCACTTGTAAGGGTGTGTTTTATTAAGTATCCATTTCTAGTTGTCATGAGGTCGGAATACAACTCCGGGTCGTCCTTTTACCGAGGGACACGGCTATTCGAATAGATAAACTTCCCTGCAGGGGTGCACCACATATTCCCCAACACGCTCGATCACCTTTGGCCGGACACACTTTCCTGGGTCATGCCCGGCCTCGGAAGATCCACACGTCGCAGCCCCACCTAGGCTCAACAGAGAGGTCAGCACGCCGGACTAATCCTAGGCACTCTGGGTCTGGGCCCATCGCCCAGTGCGCTCCTGCACGTTGCGTACGCGGCCGCGAGCAGACCTAGCAACCCACACGATCACGGCGGTTACGTTAGCGCGGTCCAACACGGCGCGCGCCGCTCAGTCGCTGACGTCAAGAAGGCTTCAGCTGATACCACGACGCCGGGATACCCATAACTACTCCCGCGTAGTTGGTTAGTGCGTATAGGCCAGTGGCCAGACTCAGATCAAATATCCAATCTCGTTAAGCGTGTTATTATGAAGTAAACGCGAACGCCGACCAGGGCCTGGCCCACCTGTCTCCTAGGTGGTCTCAACCTGCCCTGTCGCTCCGCCACAAAGATCCACTCAAAGGGCCGTTGGGACAAAGGTCCTTTCAGCCCCCAATCCGTGAATCACTCGCGGGTACTCTTCGAGCCGACCCGACTTTAGTCACCATTTGTATAGAATGTATATATGTATAGTATAACCCGTGATCACCTCCCGAGTGATCACGGCCCGATAGTATAGCAAGGCAGACTGACAAGAATGCAGGGCCAATGATGACAAACTAGCATCCTACACTAGGCATTTAGGATTGCAGGTAAGGTATCAACAACAGTAGCAACAATGACAGGCTATGCAGCAGAATAGGATTAACCGAAAGCAGTAACAGGCTACACTACTCTAATGCAAGCAGTATAGAGGAGAATAGGCGATATCTGGTGATCAAGGGGGGGGGCTTGCCTGGTTGCTCTGGCAAGTAGGGGTCGTCAACAACGTAGTCGGTCGGGGCACCAGCAGCTGCGTCGGTCTCGTAGTCTACCGAAGAGAAGAGGGGGAAAAAAACAGTAAACACACGGCAATAATGCAACAGGGATGCATGACAAGTCTAAACGCAGGGCCAGGGTGAAATACAGCCTAACTAAGCGATTTAGTTAATTTAGGAATTTATTCGGATTTATTTAATTAGGGTTGGACACTATTCATTTATTGAAATCGGTCTAATTGTTCAACGTTCTCATAGCTGCGGGCGTCTGACGGGAATACGGAGGATGTATTCGGGTTCGTATCGTCGTTCTGAGCAAGTTTCATGTACAAAGTATTTTCATCGGAGTTACGGTTTATTTAATATGATTTTCTAAAGTTTTTATTAATTTCTGAAATTTTAATTAATTATTTAATTCAACATTATCCGAAACAGTGATTGATGACGTCAGCATGACATCATGCTGACGTCAGCAGTTAATTAAGTTAATTACTGATTACTGTTTAATTATCACTAATTAGTTAATTAGATTAACCTAATCAGGATTAATTAACTAATTAATTATTTAATTAATTAATTAATTATTTTAATTATTTTAATTATTTATTTTTATTTCTTTCTTTTCGTTTATAAAAGAAACACCGTTCTGGGGGGGGGGGGGGGGGCCCACTGGACAGTGGCACAGTACCGGATCGTCCGCGCTGTCCGTTCCAGAGCCGGACGTGACCCACTTACCCAAGACCACGCATCACAGGCGAAGAGGAAGGGGGGCAGGCCCGATTCGACCACGTCGGAAAATAGACCTACTCAACCCGGATGGAGGACCCCAATCTCCTCAGCAACCGAAGAAAGAAATTGGAACAGACGGAAAGGGGGACACAGGACGGCGAGGCACAACAGGCATCCGGGGGCGAGGACGCGACCAAGAGGTGGAAAGAGGCAAGGATCTTAAGAGCTTGGACTTACGAGCTGGCCAGACCGAAAGGAAGGGGAAGCGGGGAGATGCTAAGTAGACCTGGACCCGCGGCTAAGAGGGGGGGAATCGGGGCTAGGATGAAGAGCGTCGGGATAGGAAGAGGAGCTGTCGGTAGGGAGGGTCCCCGGCTTGAAGGCGAGGAAAGGGGAGAGGATCCCACGAGGGTAGATTCGAGAAAAGGACGAGGAAGGGGAAGGAGGTGGCGAATGAGGGACAAGGGGAAAGGGAAGGGGAGGACAGGCGGCAAGAGAAAGAGATGGAAGGAGGACCGGACAGCGGGGTGAGAGCTAGTGGAGGGGGAGGAGGGCGAGAGCGTGAGGCGAGAGCCGGAGGGGTACGGGGCGAGGGCGTCGGGTCGAGAGGCGAGGAGGGGCTCGGGGTGGAGGTGAGACGACGGGTCGACGGGGAGGCCGGCGTCGGTGGAGTCCGCGGCGAGGCGGCGAGGTCCAAGGGCGACGGCGGTTCGCGACGGCGTCGGAGACGAGGCGGAGACGGGCGCTGAGCTGACGACGGCTCGGCCGAGGAGGGCATTCTAAGCCCCGCCCCAGCCACAAAAACCCGGACTCTTCGCTAGCTCTCTCCCGGCCTTATCTCCCCTTACTCCCCATCCTCACCATTCCACCTCACAAGAGAGAGGGCGGGAAAGTAGCCGCGGGAAGAGGTATGGGAGGAGCGAGAAGACGGCGAAGAAGAAGAGCGGCGGAAGGAAGGCGGAAGGAGGAGAGGGAGAAGGGACGGCGGCGAGCGGACCCCCCCCCGTCGGCGACGGGGCGGACGGGATAGGGGGATCGCCCGATCCAGATCCAAAGCCGAGGAAGAGGGGGGGTGCGCCGCCCAGGCCTGCGCGGCGCGCTAAGAGGGGGAGGGACAAGGCGTGAGCAGGCGGCGAAGCAGACAACAGGGGGTGGTATAGGGCAATCTAGCCTCGTCACGAGGGGGCGCCGAGTATGTGTCGGGACCGCGACGCTAGCTCGGAATCAAACCTCAATCCACCCCAGCCCAATTCAGGGAAGGACGAAAACGGCCGCAGAAAGGCGAGGGGGAGGGGCGAAGGGGGTAGAGGCAGAGCGGGGAGAGGGGGAAGGAAGTGGTGGGGGGCGCGGCGGCCGGGGGAGAGGGGGGGGGAGAGGGCCCCCAGGTGTGGCAAGGTGTGGGGGCGTGGGGGAGATGTATAAGAAGGATGCGCCAAGGACGGGGGCAAGGGTGGATAGCTGGGAAGCACGGGCCAAGTCGGGGGGGGGGGGTGGCGGGGGGGGGTGTGTGCTCTTTTTTTTCTTTTCTGTTTCTTTTTCCTTTTCTTTATTCTCTTTTCTCTACTGCCAAATGTTTAGGCCTCAAATGGTTTTTGTAAAAAGTGTGACCTATTTCATAAATACCAGTGCATTATTCCTTAACACCTAAAATTAGTTTGGACAAAACATAATTCCATATTTATTTCAGATTTAATAAATGGTTATTAAATATTATCTTTATCCACTGTTTGAGGTTGTTCGAGTCACTTATCCAATTCCAATGATGTTGGTTTCAATTTTAGAATTGCCTCTGGAACATTTGTTATTTATCTGATATTTTAGTTTCTATGTTGGACAACTTTTATATCCCACTTTCATTTAAATTTGAATTTGACTTAGGAGTTGAAATGCAATATGATGCTAATGATGATTATGCACTATTAATCATGATGACATGGCCTCATCAAAAGGGTGATCTCTGTAGCTTAATACAGGGGGTGTTACAATTGGCCTGCTGTTGGAGGTCACACACCTGCACGTGGACCTCTTCTTACAGCTCGAGACCGGGTTCTGCATCAGAGTGCACATGGAGCGCAGGATCCTACCGCGACGAACATTCGTCGTCCGCACTCGCAGTTACCTCGTTTCAGTGGTTTTCCCCGACGTTGATGTAGCCCTTGCTATGTCTCGTTGTGTACTTCTTTACCGTGTGCCTGCGCGCCGCCTAGTATGTCTAGCTTTTAAATTTGCGCCGTTATGCTGTCCGCATGTACCCGACTCTGTGTATGGATCTGTATGTCTTAATTGACTACGGTTAAGGATCTGTTACACTGCTTAATTGTTGTCGAGGTACATCATGCTTGTCGCTAAACACTCGCAATTTCTTTTACTAAACTTCCCCCTGTTGATACTTAGCAGGATGGTTAGACCAGGTGGTCGTGGTCGTGCCCCTGAACGCCCACCACCGCCAGACTATATGGCAGTTATGATGCAACAATTCGAGCTCAACCGTCAGTTCATGACCGGAATCATGGCTCAGTTCCCGCACCAGAACCAGAACCCTGCTTCAATAACTTTGACAGAGTTTATGCGAGTCAACCCCACTCAGTTCCGCAACTCTGACAAGCCACTGGATGCTGATGACTGGCTCCGCGACATCACTCACGAGATGGAGTATGCTAATGTCGCCCCTGCCAACTTCGTCACCTTCGCGGCCTTTTTCTTAAAGGGCCCCGCTGCTCAATGGTGGGACACACACAAGCGTACACTGCCCGCTGGAACAATAGTTACCTGGTATGAGTTCCAGGCTGCTTTCCGTGCCCGTTATATTCCTCAGGGAATTATGGACCGGATGAAAACCCAGTTCCGCAAACTCACTCAGGGCAACAAGACTGTCGAAGCTTATCAGCGGGAATTTCTTGACCTCTCCAGCTATGCTGAAGAAGACATCGCCACAGATGCCCGTAGACAAGAGAAGTTTCGTAGTGGACTCCACCCAGACATCGAGCTTGCACTTGCTGCTCAAGACTTCAACGACTTTGCTATTCTTGTGAACAAGGCTATTCTGGTTGAGACCGCTCAGATGAAGCATAAGGACTCGCAGAAGCGCTATCGTGATGTTGGCTCATCTTCGAGCTCAGCACAGAAGCGTCGAGTCTGGATTCCCAACAACGTGTTCCGTCCAAATGCCCCTGCGCCAAAGAACAACTATGCTGCACCACGTCTGCCTCCTCCACCACCGAGGCAGCCAAGAGCTCAAACTATTCAACACAATGCTCCTCTTCGTCCTGAAGATGGTCTATGCTTCAAGTGCCGCAAACCAGGTCACCAAGCTAAGGACTGCCGCCAGACTCAGAATTAGTTGGCTTTCCCTCGTACTGGCCGTGGCAATGGTCGTGGAAACAATTAGGCCCGCAACTATAATACTGGGTCTGCTGCACATGGTCGTGGACACGCTTACAACATTGATATTGAAGAAGTCCAGGATCAACCTGCTACTGTGATGGGTACCATTCTCGTTAACTCAGTACCTGCTTCTGTTTTATTTGATTCAGGAGCATCACATTCATTCCTTTCTGGAAAATTTGCATTCATGCATGGCATTCGGTATGAGAAGATGCATACTCCGTTAGTTGTTAAAACTCCCGGAGGTCATTGTCATGCTGACGTGATAGCACCTGACGTTACCGTTGAAATTAAAGGGTTGGAATTCCTTGCCTCACCCATCGTCTTGAAGTCTTCCACCATAGACCTCATACTCGGATTGGATTGGTTGAAAGCTCACATTGCTTCGATCAATTGTGCCACTAAAGTCGTCCAACTTCTTCACCCCTCCGACGAGATAGTGAATTATACCGCCCACATTACACGGGATGCTGAAGCTCAGATATATGTTCTGAATGCTTTGAACGCCTCACCTCTGGAAGGAATCGAGAACGTTCCTGTCGTTCGAGATTTTCCAGGCGTCTTTCCGGAAGAACTTCCAGAGATACCCCCGGTTAGGGCTGTCGAGTTCGTCATCGACTTGAAGCCTGGCACTACCCCTATTGCGAAGCGTCCCTATAAGATGCCGCCGCATGAACTCCTTGAGCTTAAGGGAGAAATCGACAAGTCACTTAAGAAAGGTTTCATTCGCCCCAGTTCCTCTGCTTGGGGAGCACCTTCACTCTTCGTTAAGAAGAAGGATGGAACTAACCGATTGGTTCAGGATTATCGGCCCATTAACCAAGCTACAATCCAGAATAAATACCCACTTCCCCGGATCAATGATCTGTATGATCAGCTTGTTGGATCCTCTGTGTTTTCTAAACTCAATTTGAGGTTGGGTTATCATCAGATCCGTGTTCGTGAAGAGGATATTCCGAAGACTGCCTTTGTTACTCGATATGGCTCTTATGAGTACACTATCATGTCATTTGATTTAACAAATGCTCCAGCAACCTTCTCCCGGTTGATGAACTATATCTTCATGGATTACCTCGACAAATTCGTCATGGTTTATTTGGATGATATCCTTATATATTCCAAGAATGAAGAAGAACACGCTGAACATCTTCGGCCTGTATTGGAGAAGCAATGAGAACATCAGTTGTATGCTAAATTCTCCAAGTGTGAGTTCTAGTTATCTAAAGTGACCTATCTTGGTCATGTGATTTCCAAGGATGGAATTGCTGTTAACCCCGAGCGAGTTCAGGCTATTCTTGATTGGACTCCCCCGAAGAATGTCAAGCAAGTCAGAAGTTTTCTCGGACTCGCTAGTTATTACCGTCAATTCGTTGAGAACTTTTCCAAGATTGCAAAGCCACTTACTGATCTGCTCCACAAAGGTGTTAAATTTGAGTGGACAGAAAAATGTCAAGAAAGCTTTCAGACGCTAAAAGATAAGTTAACATCTGCCCCAGTGCTAGCACCCCCGGATTCCCAAAAGGATTTCGTGATATACTGTGATGCATCTCGTCAAGGATTAGGCTGTGTCCTAATGCAAGAGCGTAAGGTGATTGCTTATGCCTCTCGACAATTGCGTACTCATGAAGAAAATTACCCATTGCATGATCTCGAACTTTCTGCGGTTATTTATGCTCCGAAGCTATGGCGACATTACCTTCTCGGTAATCGTTGCGAGATATACACGGATCATCAAAGTTTGAAGTATCTATATACTCAACCAGATCTGAACCTTCGTCAACAAAGATGGCTCGAAACAATTGCCGATTATGATATGAATATCTCATATACCCCTGGCAAGGCTAATGTAATGGCCGATGCTTTGAGTCACAAGGCTTATTGCAACAACCATATGGTTCAGGAAGCACAACCTGTTCTTTATGAAGAGCTTCGCAAATTGAACCTCCATATTGTTCCACAGGGTTATCTCAATACCCTGGTTGTTGAACCGGATCTTGAGCACAGCATTAAGATTATACAGAAATATGACTCTGAAGTTGAAAGGATTAAGCGATACCTCGAAAAAGGAAAGCCGTCGGAATTCCATCTTGATAATGATGGGATCCTATTCTTCCAACACCGTCTCTTCGTACCCAAGTTCAAGGATGAGAGAGAACACGTTATGAAAGAAGCTCATGACACTCCTCTGTCAATTCATCCTGGTAGCACAAAGATGTACCGTGACATTTGTCAGAGATACTGGTGGCCTAATATGAAGCGAGACATTGCTCGTTATGTTTCTGAGTGTGACGTTTGCCGCCGCATTAAAGCAGAACATCAAAGGCCTGCTGGAACTCTGCAACCACTTGATATTCCTGAATTGAAATGGGACAAGGTCCAAATGGATTTCATTACTGGTTTTCCTAGATCTCAAAAGGGTCATGATGCTATTTTTGTCGTCATTGACCGATTCTCAAAGGTTGCTCACTTTCTGCCAGTCAAGGAGACAATCACTGCTAGTCAGTTAGCAGACTTGTATGTTTCCCGAATTGTGTCACTCCACGGTGTTCCGTTGGAGATCAGTTCGGATCGTGGCAGCCTCTTTACCTCCAGATTCTGGAATAGTTTCCAAGAAGCTATGGGAACTCATCTGTCGTTCAGTACCGCTTTTCACCCTCAGTCACAGGGTCAAGTCGAATGAGTTAATCAAGTGCTCAAAGATATGCTTCGAGCTTGCGTCATCTCCTTCGGTAAGAAATGGGAGGAATCTCTCCCATATGCCGAATTCTCTTACAACAATAGCTACCAAGCTAGTTTGAAGATGGCACCATTTGAAGTTCTTTACGGACGTAAGTGTCAAACCCCTCTAAATTGGTCAGAAACTGGGGACCGCTCACTCGTCGGACCGGACATTGTTCAGCAAGCTGAAGAACAAGTCCGCATCGTCTGTGAACATCTGAAAACTGCTCAGTCTCGTCAGAAGAGCAACTATGACTGAAAGCATCAAGAAATGGTCTATCAACCTGGCGAGCAAGCTTACCTTCGTGTCACTCCGTTGAAAGGCACTCATCGGTTCGGAATCAAAGGCAAGTTAGCTCCTCGCTACATTGGCCCGTTCCGTATTCTCGCCCGTCGAGGAGAAGTGGCATATCAGTTGCAATTGCCGCCAAATCTTTCTCAAGTGCATGATGTCTTTCATGTATCCCAACTCCGTCGCTGCTTCAAGGATCCTATTCGAGCTGTGGATCATGAAATGCTTGAATTGCGGGAAGATCTGTCTTATCCAGAATATCCCATCCGTATTCTTGATCAAGCTGAACGCCGGACTCGTCAAAAGACAATCAAATTTCTCAAAGTTCAGTGGTCGAATCATTCTGAAGATGAAGCCACTTGGGAACGCGAGGATCGTCTTCGCGAAGAATACCTCGCTTTCTTTCAGTCTTCCTCTTAATTCTCTGGACGAGAATTCTTGATAGATGAGGAGAATTGTAACACCCCACATCATTAGCCACAGTGATCACTTTTGATAATGACAAGTCAGCTAGATTAACAGTGCATAATCGTCATTTGCATCATATTGCATTTCAACTACTAATTCAAACTTCAATTAAATTCAAAGTGGAAAATGAAAGTTGTTCAACCACAGGAACTAAAATGTTCAATAAATAGCAAATAATTCAGAGACAATACTAAAATTATAACCAACATTATTGAGGTTGGATAAGTGACTCAAACATCCTCTAACAGTGGCTAAAAACAATATTTAATAACCTTTTTATTAATCCAAAATTAATATGAAATGATAAATACTCCAAACTAATTTTTGGTGTTAGGATATAATGCACTGTGATTTATAAACTAGGTCACATTTTTCACAAAATTCATTTAGTGCCCAAATATTTAACAAAACAGAGTTAAACAAAACAGAAAAGGGAAAAATAGAAAAATGCCTAAAACCTACTGTGCACTTAAGCCTACCGTCTACAGCGCCGGCCCAGCCCACCCCGCGCCATCCCCCACCTCGCGCACTGCTCACTGCCTCGTTGTCGAACACCTCGCGCACGCACGCGCGTGCAGCCCGCCCCCGCCCCCCCCCCTCCGCGCGGTCGACAGCGCGCCGAGCTCGCCGGGGAGGATAAGAGCAAGCCCCGTAGCCCCCTGGCACCTCCCTCGCCCCACTCTCCCCCTCCCTCGCTCGTTCTCCGCCATGGCCGACGCGGCCATCGCCGTTGCTCCATCGCCGGCGTAGCCACCGCCACCGCCACACCGTCCCGCCTAGTCCAACGTCACCGCCGTCCTCCGCCACTTCGACTACGCCGAGAAGCCAAAGCCGAACGCCACAACTGCGCCCCCGACGCCGCCATCTTCCTCCTCTGCTCGGACGAGCTTCTCCGGCCGATTCGCCTCCGTCGAGCCCTCCCCGAGCTCGCTGCCACTCCCTACGGCTTCGCTGTGAGCACCGCGTCCCTCTCCTTATCTCCCCGTGCTCTTCCGTGGCCGTAGGCGCCGTTCCTCAACGTGCCCGAGCCCGCTGCCGCATGAGCTCATCGCCGGCGAGCCTCCGGCAAGCAAATGGCCACGCGCTCGTGCCCGTTAACTTCACCGCAACGTGTAGTCCCCCGCTAGGTATTCCTTTTGCTCCCGCGTGAGCTCTTGCGTTGTTTCCGCCCACCACCAAACTCCGGCGTCCGCCGACGAGCTCGCCGCCGTCACTACGCACCGTCCCCGGCCGCGCCATCACCACCGATGGACGCGCCGCGCTGCGGCCGATCCAACGCACCTAACCACGCGCGAAATGGTGGCCGGTGGACGAATCCCGACCACCTCCCGAGCCGTGCCGCCACGAAACGCGCTCGCCGGCGTGATTCCGGCGAGTCGCCGGCCACCGCTGACGTGGCCTGACGTCTGGGACCCCTTGTGTCGCTGACGGGTGGGTCCCGTTGACCCGTTGACCCCAGTCAACGCTGACTGGGCGGCCCTGTGTCTATGACATGTGGGTCCCGCCTGTTAAAATGTTTTTATAAATAAATAAAACTGTTAATTAAATAATTAGATAATTAGTATACTAATCACTCACTGACAGTAGGCCCCACATGCTAATTAATCCTATTTAGTTTAATATAACTCAATTTAATTAGCTGAGTCACTGACATGTGGGTCCCACTGGACCCACCTGTCAGGTTTGACTCTGGTCAGCTGGGTTTGACCTGCTGACATCATGGTGATGTCATGTTGACATCATCATTTACTATTCTGGATAATTCAAATTTAAATAAATAATTAAATTCAGAAAGTGTTTAAATCTTTAGAAAATCATATAAAATAATCCGTAACTCCGATGAAAATAATTTATATATGAAAGTTGCTCAGAATTTCGAGACGAATCCAAATACGCCCTCCGTATTCCTGTCAGATGCTCCTAGCTATATGATCATGGAACTTTTAGACCGATTTCAATAAATGAATAGTGCTCAACTTTAAATAAATAAATCCAAATAAATTTTTAAATTAACTAAATCATTTAGATAGGTAGTAGAACACCTCTGCATATCATTTAGACATGTCATGCATATTGTTTGCATCTTTGCCGTGAATTTATTGTTTCTTCCCCCCTCCTTCTCTCTCGATAGACGCCGAGACCGACGCCGTTGCAGCCGAGTACTACTACGCTCCAGACGAGCTGCCCGTTGACAACCCCTCTCTCTTGCCAGAGCAACCAGGCAAGCCCCCCCCCCCCCTTGAGCATTCAGAATATCGCCCATTCCATTTTCCTTGCATTAGATTTTGCTTCTGTTAATGTTTGCTCCTATTCTGATGCATAGCCTGCTTTTGTAACCTGTTTATTGTTACCTTACCTGCCTATGTTAAACTGCTTAGTATAGGTTGGTAGTGAACCATCAGTGACCCCCACCACCTTACCCTTGTTGCCCCTGCTTGATCATCGATGACTCGATCAATGTGACCGTCGACCAGAGACCGACACATCACTTCACCCCCTTAGTTGTACGACTCTGCATAGTTATTATCGAGTGCCGAGGGTGATACCTCGTAACACACTCCTGATGAATACTCTGCAGTGTAGCTGTTCGGTCGTGGTCATCGAGGGTGATTCCTCCTTCTCCACTTCTGATAGGACTCTGTCGTGCAACCCCTCAGTGTGAACCTCGAGGGTGATGCCTCATACGTTCACCCTGATGATTTCATCGAGTGGAATCCACCGAGGGTGATTCCTCGTGGTTTCCCCCTTGATGTTATGACCACACGGTTACTTTGACCTTGTTATAGGCGAGTCGACCCTGATGGGTACCCGTAGGGGATCTATGATGTCGGGTGTGCCGGAAGGGCACTCGAGTGTGATATTGTGGCGGAGCTTCAGAAACTCTGATTGTCTCCGCGTGTTACTAAATGAGCATATCGGATTTGGGTGTTTGATCTGAGTGGGTCGACGTGCCCTATACGCACTACCACCACACGGGATTATGGTTTATGGGGCCCTCTACGTCGTATGTTCCTCCTGAAAGCTCTTCAGACGTCACGGTTCACCGTGCGGGCTGATTGTTGGGAATGGGCTGGATACTTCACTGACGAGTTCAGTGTCGCGCCTGCACCCCGGCCAGTCTCGCAACGCGCAGGGTGCCCAGGGCGATGGCCCAAGACCTCTGGGTGCATAGGTTAGTCCGGCGTGCTGACCTCTCTGCTGAGCCTAGGTAGGGCGCTGCTTCGTGTTGATCTT
The DNA here is from genome assembly GCA_011799875.1 of Thinopyrum elongatum. Classification (NCBI taxonomy): domain Eukaryota; kingdom Viridiplantae; phylum Streptophyta; class Magnoliopsida; order Poales; family Poaceae; genus Thinopyrum; species Thinopyrum elongatum. The sequence goes on along the minus strand of CM022299.1, from coordinate 665,394,543 downwards.
CCGAGGCCGGGCATTACCCAGCAAGTGTGTCCGACCAGAGTTGATCGAGCGTGTTGGTTAATAGTAGTGCACCCCTGCAGGGATGAATAATCTATCGATAGCCGGTCCTACGGTAAAGGACGCTCAGTTTGTTTATCCCGATCTACTACTTGAACTGGATACTTGTTACTTAATTGAAGCTTCGAGATCGCTTTCTCGCAGGGAGTCGAGGAAGGATCTCTAGGCTTACTTCAACATGTTTGCTTAATAAAATGCTATTCTACTCTCTTCTATTGCTGCAAGATGGTGGCTCGTGAAGGTGTTTGAAGATGCTAGTCTTCGATAGGACTAGGCCTTCTCTCTATTCTGGCATTTTTGCAGCCCAGTCCACATATACAGCCTTTCCCCTTTGATAATGTTGCATATGTAGTGTAGATCCTTGCTTGCTGAGTACTTCGGATGAGTACTCACAGTTGCTTTGTTACCTCTTTTTCCCCATATCCCACTTTGATGATACATCAGACGATGGAGCCCAGGAGCCAGATGCCACCACAGGAGCTTACTAACAGGAGGGTCCAGACGGCACGTACTACTGGATCGAGCCAGCCGACCAGGAGTAGGATCGGAGGCTCCCAGGCAGGAGGCCTTCGCCTTTCGATCTAGAGTCGTTGTTTGTGCTAGCCTTCTTAAGGCAAACCTTGACTAACTATGTCTGTACCCAGATATTATTTGTATGACTTACTTATGTATTCGGATCTTCGTGATCCCTGGTCTGTAATATTGTGGATCTCCGTTTATTTGTGTTAGAGTTGTGTTGTGATATCTTCCCGTGAGTCCCTGTGCTTGATTGTGCATGTTTGCGAGTATGATAAGTGCACGATTGAGTCGGGGGTGTCGCAGCCAGGATGATCCCCTAGACCATCGAATCACAATATCTTCACCGTAGTGTTGAGGAAAGATTCTAACTCCACAAATAATCAAACTGACAAAAACAACATGAGAGAATAAGATAAACTCATCATATCTGAACAATCGAATCTGTAAGGGTGCAAACCTCTCTAGCTTCATGGCACATCCAAAGAAAGAACTAGAATAATTTTATTCGTAAAAACATCATGAACACCACTGTACATTGACGAAGAACACAAAATTAAGATCTGAGGTCCCCCACCTATCAACGCCAAGATGAGAGTCAGAGGCAAGGGTTCAAAACGCACCCTCAATTGGCATTGTTGTCTTGCCTCACTCATCGATTGGTGCTCATTCCACCCCTACCCATGCCCTAAAAGCATCTCCAAGTGAGTGGGTTGACCCCTTATACGTCCGGGACACGTTCGACAATGTCTGAGCGTGTTTACTCCAAGCCTTCATTTGTTTGTGCATGTAGTCATGACCCCACCCACCCCGAACAAACACACACACACACACACACACACACACACACACTTTCCCTCTGTATGTTCGGTCACATACATATGACTGGTTGAGAGAGAGAGAGAGGGAGAGAGAGAGAGAGAGAGAGAGAGAGAGAGAGAGAAGAAATATAAAGAGAAAAAATGGTCCGAGATGGGCCTAATCCAACGCGATGGCAGAGTTTTGAGGTTTGCAGGCAGCCCATACATATGGGACGATTTGAGTGAGATCACTAATTAAGGGGTACCCCTAGCAAAGGTCAGTCCCACCTTCTCAGGGTTGACAATTGGCACACAACATGTGCGCAACTTGTCGCAACCTGGGAATTTCTTTTTTCGTAGATTCGTTTATTCAAAATATTTTATCTCTTGAACCGTGCATCCTAATCCTGAACCGTTTCACCTTTGGATTCCTCGCATCGAGATCTTTGAAACTAGATTCCATGTTAATAGGTTTTACCAAACTTTTTTTCATGAAAAAAACTGAAAGAAACCGGAAGAAAAATAACAAGGAGCCGGAAGTACGTTTTTTCCCCACTTTTCTCCCCTTCCGGTAGACACAATTGTGCTTCTCGAGGAAGCAAATATGTCCTTCTAGTGGAAATAAAAAAATGTGTTTCTTTCTTTTCTGAGAGGCACATCTGTGCCTCTCGCGGAAGCAAATCTGTGCTTCTCGTGGAAGAAAAAATGCGCATTTTTCACGCAAAAGTTTTTTCCTGAATTTTTCTCTCCACAATCTAAGGAAAACCGGGAGAAAATGAAAAAGCAAAAAAACCACTCTAAAACCCAAAAACGCGTTAAAAAATAAAATAAAATTCGAGGGAGCGTCAGCACGCGACAAATGGCGGTGGCTGGACGCACCATTTGGCGTGCTCTCAGCCCAACAAAAATGACCCTTGCGGGGCTCTAGCAAGGGGTATCCCTCGATTAGTTGCTCCTCAATTTGAGGGGTCTTGTTGGGTTGTTTTTTTTTCTCTATTGTATGGGCAGTGTCGGGCCTGTCTGAGCGGGGAAAGTAGGGGGTGGGGGTGGGGTGCTCCTATTGGGCGCTTTAGGCGCCAGGGAAGCTCCGTTGTGCCCACGCAGCAACCATGGTTGGCTGGCCTATATAGAGCGAGATTCGATCGCATTTGAGAAACAGAACTAAAAAATCATAAAAAATAATATATTTTTTTGTGAATTCAAGCATGTTCATGCATTTTGGAAAAAGTTCATCAGTTTGAAAAAGTTAATCAAAAATGAAAAAATCTTCATGGATTTTTATAAAAATGCCATTGATTGAATTTTAGAAAAGCTCATCAAATTTGAAAAAAAAAAAGTTAATTGACTTTTTTGAAAAAATCATCGAAACTGAAAAAAGTTCTTTGAATTTTAAAAAGACATTGATTTGAAGAAAAAGTTCACGTATTTCCAAACAATTCTTCAAACCAGGAAGAACAAAAAGAAAAAAGAAAAAAACATTAAATTAAAAAGAAAAAAGGGGAAAAAAGGAAGAATAAAATAGGGAAAAGGTTGTAACTTACGACATCCCGCTGGTTGGCGGGGTGGTTACACTAGCCTACCTCGATGAGGTAGGTTGCTGGTTTGATTCACAACCAGCGCACATTTTTTGTCGGATTAAAAACTCAGAAAAATATCTACATGTGCCGGCCCAGCACGGGGGGAGCTTCAGGCGCCCATTTGCAAAATACACAGTAATGGGCGCCTAAAGCGCCAAATAGGAATTGCCAAGGGAGGGCTCCTATTGAAGATGCTCTAAACCCACGGGCCACTGAAGGCCTGACATGTGGCACCATCATACAACAACCCAGCCCATTCTACAGCTACAGCCCACGCAGCCCTCGAACCCTGGACCTAATCCCCACGCACGCACACACCGCATCCTGCCGTCAGCCGCCCAGCTCTCGTTTTCTGTCCATATATCTGGTGGATATGCTCTTACAATGTGTGGTAAGCGAGTAGACACGGCAAAACAAGTACTCCCTCCGTCCCATAGTATAAGAGCGTTTTTGTGTCAAAAACGCTCTTATAGTATGGGATGGGACGGAGGGAGTAACTTCCATTGGACAGCAAGCGCACGGCGCCATGAGTTCCAAGGAACTTCCCGGACGCGGCTACGCCGCCGAATTGGTGCGACTGGGTGAGCTGGAAGTACCTCTGGCGCTCCTAAAGTCACCGTATGGAGCCCACACGTAGGGGCTGAAGTTGGCTGCCCGCGACCTCTTGGCTCTTGGTAAAAGGAGGACCAAACAGAACAAGCGAGCAGCCTTGCACACAAATCAGCTGAAGAACAGCTTGGTCTTGGGAGGGGAGGTCTCCATGGGGGTGCACCTACCTAGAAGCCCAACAGCCCATCGGCTGACAGCCATCGTGGCCTGGCATTGCTTTTTTTTCAGAGCCAACGTTGTGCCAACAGATATGATCGATTGGAAATTCAGATCCGTCGATTTGATTATCACAACCGCTGCTAGGGCACCTGCCTGCCGCTGCTCGCCGTCATCCAGAGGCGCAAGGAATTGCTACACCCGCTCCGGCGCTCCCTCCTGCCGCTGTGCCGCATACCACGCTAGTATACTATCATTGGATCGAAGGATCTTGGACTGATCACTGTAAGTTTTTATGTAGATGGTGGCACCTGTATATACACAAGCTCCAGTACTACTATATGTGCTAGCTAGTTACCAATTTTCCTTTGATGAATTGATGGATTTCCACCTACCAATCTTGGTTAATCACTACTTACATATGGAACAACATATTAATTACCAGTTTGATATGATTACTCTTTCCCTGGGTTTTACTAATTCTCAAATATGAAGAGGAAAACTACAACGTTGATAACTACTTTTACAAGCCAATTTCTTGATGCTCCAACACTGCTAGTGCCAAGAATAACACTTTGTTCGACGGGTGTGATGGTTGTAGCTAAAAATTATTTTACCTACAAGGTTAAATCGTTTCTCTAAAACAGATATAATCTAATGGCAATGTACTTTTTGTATGATGATACATACGTTGCCATGCTTTGGTATCAATGCTATATTAAGACTTAATATACTGTGACATTTTATGTACGGTGGGATCATTACTTTTTCGCCCCCCTCATGCTCAAATCCTGGCTCCGCCCCTGCATGGGGAAGAAGAGGAAGCAGGATCACGACTCAAGCTCCTCCGATGCCAAGCTCTGTAGGTCTTGCCACTGCCAGAGCGGGTTAGCCGTGGTTTCTCCTCACACCCTTTTGCTGTTTTGCTCTGCTTTCTACTCTAATTTCCTCTTATTCCTTCAAGTGAAACGAGCAGGACAAATGACGGGTTGCCGCATCTGGAGGGGCTTGTAGATATCGCTCGCGCGGTAATCGAATTGAAAGACGTCATGCAGGTATATTCTCATCTCTTGATTCACCAGGATTTATGCTACAGTGTTGAAGCTTTCGCTACTTTGGGATATTCTTCTTTTTTACTACCCAGTTGATGAAATAAGGAATCGGATGGCTAAAGCTTGTCTATTTTGTTCTTCAAATTTCTCTGTACTGTACTCACTTTCTCTCCATAGCTTCACTTGCGCATGGAGGAAACATTCAAAAGAAAATTTCGAAAGCTTAAGGAAAAGAGGAAAAAAGACAAGAAAAGGCACGAAGAGGATCTCAGAGTACTCAAGGAAGAGCTCGAATAAAAAATCCAAGAGATGCAAAAAGAAGAGTGTGCTGAAGTAAATCATTACAAGGCATCTCCATCTCAGAGGTGAGGAGTTTCTTTAGCTATGATTGGACCAGGATATTAGGACTGGGGCATTTGTTTTTTAAATACTCTCTTGGAAAAGTGACTGTTTGAAATTCAGGATTTCCACGTTCTCAGTGTACTCGGGTAGCTCATGGTGTTGCAATGTGGATTTTATTACATTTGGCGCGATCATCATAGGTGTTAGAAATGTGGGTTTTATTACATTGGGCGCTATCATCATAGGTGTCAGATGGTATACAAGCTTAATGTGGATGGTAAATGGGCCCCATTTATAAAATTGGAAGATTGGATCCATTTCATCGAGAATAAAACTTGCACTAAAGTTCTTCGGGTGAAAACATATCTATTTACGGTTCAAGATTTATCGAGTTAAGGTGCTCAAATATCTGGACACCTCATATGCTCATACTAGTATACTACCATACATATTGATATCGTAGTGCTTTCAATGCTTTATATTATAAGTAGTACAAACTATCTGAATGAGCACATAGAATTTGTACTTTCTTACGTCATACTTTTTTAACCAAATTAGAGAATTGTTATAAGTTCGGTTCTGCAATTCATGGAAATTCAACAACTATTCATCCTGTACAATCTAGGGCCTAGTACTGAATATCTAGACAACATAGTATAATTTAAAATTTGAACCAAATTCTTTTTGTTTATGTTCATGCTCTTTCTCAATCAGTTATCTCACTTTAGGAGGTTCTTCAGTCTAATTATCTTATGACGTAGTCTAACTTTCTACAATAGTGCCACTACCACTAATTAACTGTAGGAAGCGTGATGTGTCAGAAGTGAAATAGGCATCTAAATAATGAGTGTTGCCAATAAGATGGGTCTAAGATACTTTACTACACTTATCTACTTACATATAAAGAGAAAACGCAGTTCACAAGATGTGCCGTAACTTTATAACCAAGTTTTTTCTTATATGGCTTATAACATAATATTAAGAACAATTCAGTGTTGCTTTTTTTCTCCGAATTTAATGTACCTTCTGTTATGTGCTGGTGCAGATCACAACTGAGCCAATCAATAAGATATCGACTAGTAATTGAAAATAGTGTGAGCAGAGCAATTTACAAAAAGCAAACTATAGAAACTGAGGATGGTGGAGGTCACATAAAAGTTGTCATGTACGATGGTGGCAATCGAATTGCGTCTGAGCACCATCTTGCTTCAGTAAGAGTTGAGCTAGTTGTCATTGAAGGAGGGTTCGATGAAAAGAGAGATTCGTGGTCTAAAGAGGAGTTTGAGGAAAGCATAATAAAACCACGAAGAACAGCAACATTGACAAGTCTAGTGAAAAACAGTACATTTAATCTGATTGGTGGGAGTTGTGGTCATGAAGGTGCCATTATTATGGATAATTCGCAGCAAAGGGAAGTTAAGCTTGGAATAAGGGTCACAGTGCCTACAGAAATAAGAGTTCTTGAAGGAGTATCAAATCCTTTCAAAGTGCAGGAAGGCAAGACAAAAAGTAATGGTCATTTCTTTGAAAATTCTGTCAGTTACTTTAATCTCAGTATTAAAACATGTTTTTCCTTTTACTAGATGCGATAAGTCACGTTTATTGTGTTCCTTTATCTTATTTACACTGGTTCAAGGGAAAATTGTTTTCTTTTCAGAGCCAGCACCAAACAAAACCGGTAAAAAATCTTCTCGTCCAGTTACAACGCAAAACTTGGTACAGCCAACCAGCACCCACACAACACAACATGGTAAAGGTTATAAATTATTGTTTATTTGGTCCCCCCCCCCCCCCCGGCCTCTGAAGTCTATGATTTATATCAACATGACTGGTTTATGGCTCACTAACAGGCCAAGGTAATTTTTTCTTTTCGAAAAGAGTTAGTCTAGATGAGCAACATGGTCCTCCACCACCTCTCATTCAAGGCGTATTGCAGAAACCAGGTAACAAGTTAGCTAGTGCTTGAAGTGTCCATTACCACCAAACGAATAAAAGTAAATGATTGCAGATGATAAGCCTCCATTATTGTTTGCCTTCTTTCTATATGTGATATGTATCGTCATGTGCAAGAACCATGTTTGCTAATTTAGTTTCCATTTTATTTAGTTTTATTGCCTCAAAACTTCCTAGACCGTGGAAAGCATTCAGAACTTCCGACTGATGATACTGCAGAGAATAATCTACCGAATTATCCACATGCTACCGTGGGACTGATGGTTGAGGGAAATGGCGAAGCCTTCTGCCTTGATCTTCCTTTATCTTGTTTACATTAGTTCATGTGCCAAACTGGTTTCTTTTCATATTCAGGGCAGGCCCTAAACGTTAACATTCAACAATCTTCTCAGCAAATTCCAATGCCAATCTTGGGGCAGCCAACCAGCAATCACTCAATGCAACATGGTAGTATTGTTTATTTCTATGCCCCCCCCCCTCCCCACCCCCCCACCCAACCCAAAGTAAATGAACTTGACTGGTTTTCGGCTCGCCAACAGGCCAAGGGTGTAGTCTGCCACCACCTAGCATGCCAAATCCATTGCAGGTAGCAGGTAATAGTTAGTGCCTGAAGCCTCCTCTACCACCAACTGAATGAATAGTTGCAGATGATAATAATTCATATTCACCTTTAGGATATTATCCACCTTTACCTGCTTGTCGACAAGACCAATGCACCAGTTTACCTAGTGCAAGTTCTCAAGTTGCATTTCTTAACCTTTCAGGGTACGGGTTGTTGGATGGCCAGGTAACTGTGATATGCATCGAATCACTATTCTGTACAATAAGGCCCAGGGTTCGTAGTCTAACAATAGTATGTGTTACCACTAGTCCAGTTACCATCGTTTCCTTATATACAAAGAGTGTGTTATCCTTAGCGGCAACAGACCATTGCGCCCAAACTTTTCTACAGTATGTTATTGTGTTACCAAACACATGAAATGGTTTCGAATTTTTGTTTTGTTTGGCTGCACGTTCATCAGCAGTTTTGCCTGTCGTGGGTATTAGAATGATTGTATCAAATAAAATTACTCAGAGAGCAATAGAAAAATATGACGTGTTAATGAATTGTACAATTGGTTAACTTCATAACATAGGCGATTGTAAATTCTCTTATGACATCTTTTGTTTATTTTTATTCAGTGGAATCCCATGCCCGGAGGAGAAATATTTGTTGAAGATGTAAAATCATTCAAATGTACAACTACCAGTAGAAGAGTATTGTAAGTTCAGATTAGAGGCAAATACTGCTTGTTTTCAACTTAAATATTCATTCTGATAGCATATGCATGTTTTACCTTCGCCATTTTGAACTTATCTACTTGCCGAGTACAAAATAATTAATGCAATTCATCATAACAATAATATTTATGTTTGTTTATGTTTCATAATTTGCACCTGAATAAGTTTACCCTATACTTTACTCGGTTCATAAATTTGCCCCCGGCCTTGCATATTCATTGATTCCTGAGTAAAGTCCACTAGCATGTTGGACACTTGTGTCTGTTCTTTTTCTCCCTCACCCAACTGTGTTTCAACAGAAAGAGACTAATAGGGGCACGTGGTACAGGAATGCAGGGGCAAGAAAATAGCAAAACGAATAAAATAAGAGGCTAATAATAAGTTCACGGTTTGTTGTGTCTTTGTTTGAAAAACTGTTTGTTGTGCATGTCAGTGGCTCAATTACTCAATTACTAAACTGTTGCACCAATAAAATTGATAGGTGTGATCTTTCGATAAAAGGGTAATATATACCAAGAATATAGCAATTACACCCGGCCTTCGCGAAGAGCTAATCATGACACCACAAAACTAAAACCCACAGTGGCACCTCAAATTCTAATTTACGAAGTCCCAGCTTGAAGTATGTTAATAAATATCTATAGACGTTGTGCTGATTCTCAACATTTTTTTATTTCAATATGTTTTCCAAAGTTCATGTGTTATAGGGTAAATGATGAAGCACATTTCTGGAAAATCTTGTTAGAACCAAACTGTATTAAATCAAAGGGCTTGTGCCAAGCTAAACTGTGACTATCTTGTGTAACTGTTTTGTAGATGTAGATGGGTCATTTACATGTAATCAAGTACTACTTCAATGGGATAAGCCCCATGTGGAACTCAAGGAACACTGGAACTTTCTTGATCAATTCATGCCGCTGTATAGCACACAATCAAGGTTCTACAGAGAGAGTTTCCCCAATACGAGCCTCATGGATAAAGCCCATAAGTTACTGGCAAGTATTTCATCAGGTGATTCTGTTCTGAAGATGATTACCAGTGTTACGAGTGAAGCCACACAAACTCCTCAGAGGAGAGGCGTTCTCGTTAGAAATCGACAGGATGATCCTGACCATATGCCTATTGAGCCATATAATTCAGATGATGGGTGTGTTCTAATCCAAGGCTTTCTTTCTTTCTTTAGAAGAAGTTTTTATTATTTTTGTTGGAAATCGACAGGATCACATTGGCCCGTGGTCAATCATGACAACCATCTAACTGTTATTCATGTGCCTAAAATTTTCAGGCCGCCAGTTAAGAAGCAAAGGAATGCCAAATATCAACTGCGATTTGTCAATAGGGTGTGCAATGACTACTACACACGGGAACAAATCAAATCAATGAATGTAAATCTTTTAAAGGTAACTTTGTATGATGAGAGCAATCTGGTAGTCAATTCTGGTCCGCTGTCTTCAGCTTGTGTAGAGGTCGTGCTACTTCATGGTGATTTCAACGCCGAAGGTCAGGATTACTGGACATCAGAGGAGTTCAGTGCCTGCTTAGTGCATCCACAATCTGTAAATGAAGCACCAGCCTTGGGAGGTGATCGTGTCTTGGCCCTGACTTATGGAGAGGCAGACCTTGATAATATCAATTTCCAGACTTCCTCTTTCCACGCCAGATCTGGAAAGTTCGTGATGGGTATTAAGATTAGAAATGTAAGAGAAGAGAGTGTTCAAGAAGGAATAACTAGCGCATTTCTCGTGAGAGGTCGCCGAGGGGAAGGTACATTTTTTTTCATTAATCTTGTTGTTCGAACATATCTTCTCATGCAATTTAGTAGGATATTTCACCCCAAAATTCTCTACTTAAAAAATTGCAGTCCTTATATGACTTCTTTTCACAAGTAAAAATTTAGACCAAAAAGTATGATGTTTAACAACTACTGAGAAAGAGTAAATAGTCGACAGGGGTAATCTCTGTAGACCACTAGTATTCAAGTCAATGTATTGCAACTTTTCATGAAGTGTGTTTCTGTGAAACTCTTCAACCCTTTAGTAATTGGAACAGGCGAGGAGATGGTGGAGCCGCCGTTCGGGTTGTCATTACAGATCGCCACCACCTCCGACGCCACAAAGAGGAAGCGCAGGACGGACAGGATACCATTACCAGGTAACAGTCGACGCAGATTTGTTGTACTATAGTCCAGCTAGCAAGTAGGCCAAGATTTGATGTATGTAGTTTGTATAAAGCAGTGTGTGTATGGTGCGGCGTGCGGGAATGGTGGAAATACAATACTAGTACTAACATTAATGGTGCATGCGTCGATGGGCAGACCCGGACACGGAGGTGGTTTCGCTGTGGCCGCAGACGCTGCTGTCGGACCTGTGCGTGTGTGAGATCTGCAACAAGGGGTTCCAGCGCGACCAGAATCTGCAGCTGCACCGGCAGGGGCACAACTTGCCGTGGAAGCTGAAGGCCGGCGAGGCGGCGCACAAGCGCGTGTTCGTCTGCCCGGAGCCGAGCTGCCTGCACCACGACCCCTCCCACGCCCTCGGCGACCTCGTTGCCATCAAGAAGCACTTCCGCCTCAAGCACAGCGACACTGCCACTGTGCCTGCAACCGCTGCTCCAAGGCCTATGCCGCCCACTCCTGCGATTGCGAACCCGCTTCCTCCCGGTAATTATTAATTAAATAAAATCTCCTGCCAACCAACCCTATAATTCATCAGTTACCACGAATTCAAAAACTTCACTTGAAATTTGACCCAAAAACTGTATACTTGAAAATTTGAAGTCTTTATATGATTTTTTTTCATAAAGTAGTAAGCATGGAGTAAGTAAGATACTTAACAAAATGCTAATGTACACTTCTGTGAAAGAGTAAATAATAGACTGGGTAATTTCTGCAGACCTCAAGTTAATGTATTGCAACTTTTCATAAAGTATGTTTGTTTGAAACTCATAAACCCTTTACTATTTGGAACCACTACAAACAAGTCGTTCTCATTGTGGTTTTTTAGCATTTGAAATTTAAAACATTTGCCAAAATCAAGGAATCGACTGGCCATGAGAGTTTCTTGTCCGTCTCTCTCTCTTTAGCTTGAATTTTTAGATGACCTGACCATATCCCGTTCCAAGTGATCAGTAAATCTAGGGATGTAAATGCCAAATAAATGGCGCCCGCAAGTCCTGTTTTGTTAACTTTAGCTAGCTCGATAGTTCATTTTCCCCGAAAAGAAACTTTATTGAACTGTTAGACCATAAGTGGGATTAAACGGAACCCGTTTACGTCCCTAAGTTAATCCTCTTCCTGGGGCGCTCGCCCTCAATATCACCAGGATCATCGCGGCTGATCTTATAGCACAATGCACCGTAAACCGGGCATGCATTCAAATTCTCGTACTCCTCACCGCGGTAGAGGATGCAGTCATTAGGGCATGCATGTATCTTCTGCACCTCTAATCCTAGATGGCAGACAGCCTTCTTTGCTTCGTACGTACTGTCGGGCAATTTGTTGTCATTTGAAAGCATCTACTTTAACATTAGCAGCGACTTTTTAAATTCCTTGTCAGATACATCATTCTTTGTCTTTCATTGCAGCAATTCCAGTGTGGTACGCAGTTTTTTTTTGTCATCTTCGTAATTTGGGTACAATAATTTCTTGTGATACTCTAACATGTGCTGCAACTTCAACTTCTCCCTTTCACTTGCACAGTTTCTCTTTGTATCAGCAATGGCCCGACCAAGATCATCAGCGGGCTCATCTGATGCCTCTTCTTCAGCTTCTTCCCCCATTGTAGTACTATCGTATTCAGAGAACCCATGGTCAGGATAGCTGTCATCATCCTCTTCTTCTTCATTCTCTTCCACTAGAACCCCTCTTTCTCCGTGCTTGGTCCAACAGTTATAGCCGGACATGAAACCGGACGTAAACAGGTGGACGTGAATGACTCTTGAGTTAGGGTAATTGTAATCATTCTTACAGACAGCACATGTACAACACATAAAACCATCCGGTAGCTTTTTTGCCTCAGACGCAAGCAGAAAAGTATGCACGCCATCAAAGAACTAGGGAGAGCATCTGTCATCGTACATCCATTGCCGGCTCATCTTCATTACACAACATCGAAAAGACCAAATTAATAAAAGTTCATACACACTTATTCTCATAAAACAACATACAAACTCTCTAGCAAAAGCATTTAAATACAACAACAAATGCGATCAAGATCGCAACTAAGATAAAAATTGATCCAACAGTATAGTGATATCAAGCCTCTTTATTAATGGTATATTTTCTAATCTTTCTAATTTTCAAGCGCATTGCATCCATCTTGATCTTGTGATCATCGACGACATCAGAAACATACAACTCCAGTTTCATCTTCTTTTCTTCAATTATTTTCAATATTTCTTTCAAATACTCGTTTTTTTTCCAACTAAATTTAACTTCTCGACAAGAGGGTCGGTTGCAGTTTCCGGTTCACATACCTCCTAGGTAAAAATATCTATGTCAACTTGATGGGCATAATTGTCATAAACACAAAATGCAACAAATAGTTATAAAAGAGAATATATATACCACATCCGAATCATAAACCGGACGAGGGCCGACGGGGACAGATATCAAAACCATGCCACTATGTATAACAAACAACCATACAGGTAAGAAAATTATACAAGTAACTATCTAAATCATACAAACATGATTTTTTTTATAAAAAGGATAAGAACAAGAGGCTCACCAAGGTGGTGCCAGCGACGGGACGGTCCGGGCGATCGACGGTGGTGGGACGGGAAGGCAATAAGTAAACCACACCTACACATATGCAAACTAGAAGTTAATTTGAGCTCAAGTTGCATATAAATCAAATAAACTCCCACATAATTACTCTCAAACAACCCTGCAACTAAATAATAAAAAGTCTCTTGTGTCCCCAACACATCAAATACAATGGTAATTTGTCATTACAGATCGCCACCACCTCCGACGACACAAAGAGGAAGCACAGGACGGACAGGATACCACTACCAGGTAACAGTCGACGCAGATTTGTTGTACTATAGTCCAGCTAGCAAGTAGGCCAAGATTTGATGTATATAGTTTGTATAAAGCAGTGTGTGTATGGTGCGGGAATGGTGGAAATACAATACTAGTACTAACATTAATGGTGCATGCGTCGATGGGCAGACCCGGACACGGAGGTGGTTTCGCTGTGGCCGCAGACACTGCTGTCGGACCTGTACGTGTGTGAGATATGCAACAAGGGGTTCCAGCGCGACCAGAATCTGCAGCTGCACCGGCAGGGGCACAACTTGCCGTGGAAGCTGAAGGCCGGCGAGGCGGCGCACAAGCGCGTGTTCGTCTGCCCGGAGCCGAGCTGCTTGCACCACGACCCCTCCCACGCCCTCGGCGACCTCGTTGCCATCAAGAAGCACTTCCGCGTCAAGCACAGCGACAATGCCAATGTGCCTGCAACCGCTGCTCCAAGGCCTATGCCGCCCACTCCTGCGATTGCGGACCCGCTTCCTCCCGGTAATTATTAATTAAATAAAATCTCCTGCCAACCAACCCTATAATTCATCAGTTACCACGAATTCAGAAACTTCACTTGAAATTTGACCCAAAAACTGTATACTTGAAAATTTGAAGTCTTTATATGATTTTTATTCATAAAGCAGTAAGCATGAAGTAAGTAAGATACTTAACAAAATGCTAATGTACACTTCTATGAAAGAGTAAATAATAGACTGGGTAATTTCTGCAGACCTCAAGTTAATGTATTCCAACTTTTCATAAAGTATGTTTGTTTGAAACTCTTAAACCCTTTACTAATTGGAACTACTACAAACATGTCGTTCTCATTGTGGTTTTTTAGCATTTGAAATTTAAAACATTTGCCAAAATCAAGGAATCGACTGGCCATGAGACTTTCTTGTCCATCTCTTTCTCTTTAGCTTGAATTTTTAAATGACCTGACATATCCCGTTCCAAGTGATCAGTAAATATAGGGATGTAAATGCCAAATAAATAGCGCCCGCAAGTTCTGTTTTGTTAGCTTTAGCTAGCTCGATAGTTCATTTTCCCCGAAAAAAAACTTTATTGAACTGTTAGACCATAAGTGGGATTAAACGGAACCCGTTTACGTCCCTAAGTTAATCCTCTTCCTGGGGTGCTCGCCCTCAATATCACCAGGGTCATCGCGGCTGATCTTATATCGCAATGCACCGTAAACCGGGCATGCATTCAAATTCTCGTACTCCTCACCGCGGTAGAGGATGCAGTCATTAGGGTATGCATGTATCTTCTGCACCTCTAATCCTAGATGGCAGGCAGCCTTCTTTGCTTCGTACGTACTGTCGGGAAATTCGTTGTCATTTGGAAGCATCTACTTTAACATTATCAGCAACTTTTCAAATCCCTTGTCAGATACACCATTCTCTGCCTTTCATTGCAGCAATTCCAGTGTGGTACGCAGCTTTTTTTGTCATCTTCGCAATTTGGGTACAATAATTTCTTGTGATCCTCTAACATGTGCTGCAACTTCAACTTCTCCTTTTCACTTGCGCAGTTTCTCTTTACATCAGCAATGACCCGACCAAGATCATCAGCGGGCTCATCTGATGCCTCTTCTTCAGCTTCTTCCCCCATTGTAGTACCATCGTATTCAGGGAACCATGGTTAGGATAGCTGTCATCATCCTCTTCTTCTTCATTCTCTTCCACTAGAACTCTCTTTCTCCGTGCTTGGTCCAACAGTTATAGCCGGACATGAAACCGGACGTAAATAGGTGGACGTGAATGACTCTTGAGTTAGAGTAATTGTAATCATTCTTACAGACAGCACATGGACAACACATAAAACCATCCGGTAGCTTGTTTGCCTCAGCCGCAAGCAGAAAAGTATGCACGCCATCAATGAACTGGGGATAGCATATGTCATCGTACATCCTTTGCCGGCTCATCTTCATTACACAACATCGAAAAGACCAAATTAATAAAAGTTCATACACACTTATTCTCATAAAACAACATACAAACTCTCTAGCTAAAGCATATAAATACAACAACAAATGCGATCAAGATCGCAACTAAGATAACAATTGATCCAACAGCATAGTGATATCAAGCCTCTTTATTAATGGCATATTTTCTAATCTTTCTAATTTTCAAGCGCATTGCATCCATCTTGATCTTATGATCATCGACGACATCGGAAACATACAACTCCAGTTTCATCTTTTTTTCTTCAATTCTTTTCAATATTTCTTTGAAATACTCGTTTTCTTTTTCAACTAAATTTAACTTCTCGACAAGAGGGTCGGTTGCAATTTCCGGTTCACATACCTCCTAGATAAAAATATCTATGTCAACTTGATGGGCATAATTGTCATAAACTCAAAATGCAACAAATAGTTATAAAAGAGAATATATATACCACATCCAAATCATAAACCGGACGAGGGCCGACGGGGACGGATATCAAAACCATGCCACTATGTATAACAAACAACCATACAGGTAAGAAAATTATACAAGTAACTATCTAAATCATACAAACATGATTTTTTTTATAAAAACGATAAGAACAAGAGGCTCACCAAGGTGGTGCCGGCGATGGGACAGTGCGGGCGATCGACGGTGGTGGGACGGGAAGGCACTAAGTAAACCACACCTACACATATGCAAACTAAGAAGTTAATTTGAGCTCAAATTGCATATAAATCAAATAAACTCCCACAAAATTACTCTCAAACAACCCTGCAACCAAATAATAAAAAGTCTCTTGTGTCCCCAACACACCAAATACAATGGTAATTTGTCATTACAGATTGCCACCACCTCCGACGCCACAAAGAGGAAGTGCAGGACAGACAGGATACCATTACCAGGTAACAGTCGATGCAGATTTGTTGCACTATAGTCCAGCTAGCAAGTAGGCCAAGAATTTGATGTATGTAGTTTGTATAAAGCAGTGTGTGTATGGTGCGGGAATGGTGGAAATACAATACTAGTACTAACATTAATGGTGCATGCGTCGATGGGCAGACCCGGACACGGAGGTGGTTTCGCTGTGGCCGCAGACACTGCTGTCGGACCTGTACGTGTGTGAGATCTGTAACAAGGGGTTCCGGCGCGACCAGAATCTGCAGCTGCACCGGCAGGGGCACAACTTGTCGTGGAAGATGAAGGCCGGCGAGGCGGCGCAGAAGCGCGTGTTCGTCTGCCCGGAGCCGAGCTGCCTGGACCACGACCCCTCCCACGCCCTCGGTGACCTCGTTGCCATCAAGAAGCACTTCTGCCTCAAGCACTGCTCCAAGGCCTATGCCTCCCACTCCTGCGATTGTGGACCCGCTTCCTCCCGGTAATTATTAATTAAATAAAATCTCCTGCCAACCAACCCTATAATTCATCAGTTACCACGAATTCAGAAACTTCACTTGAAATTTGACCCAAAAACTGTATACTTGAAAATTTGAAGTCTTTATATGATTTTTTTCATAAAGAAGTAAGCATGAAGTAAGTAAGATACTTAACAAAATGCTAATGTACACTTCTGTGAAAGAGTAAATAATAGACTGGGTAATTTCTACAGACCTCAAGTTAATGTATTCCAACTTTTCATAAAGTATGTTTGTTTGAAACTCTTAAACCCTTTACTATTTGGAACTACTACAAACATGTCGTTCTCATTGTTGTTTTTTAGCATTTGAAATTTAAAACATTTGCCAAAATCAAGGAATCGACTGGCCATGAGACTTTCTTGTCCGTCTCTTTCTCTTTAGCTTGAATTTTTAAATGACCTGACCATATCCCGTTCCAAGTGATCAGTAAATCTAGGGATGTAAATGTCAAATAAATGGCGCCCGCAAGTCCTGTTTTGTTAGCTTTAGCTAGCTCGATAGTTCATTTTCCCCGAAAAGAAACTTTATTGAACTGTTAGACCATAAGTGGGATTAAACGGAACCCGTTTACGTCCCTAAGTTAATCCTCTTCCTGGGGCGCTCGCCCTCAATATCACCAGGGTCATCGCAGCTGATCTTATAGCGCAATGCACCATAAACCGGGCATGCATTCAAATTCTCATACTCCTCACCGCAGTAGAGGATGCAGCCATTAGGGCATGCTTGTATCTTCTGCACCTCTAATCCTAGTTCGCGGACAACCTTCTTTGCTTCGTACGTACTGTCGGGCAATTCGTTGTCATTTGGAAGCATCTACTTTAACATTATCAGCAACTTTTCAAATCCCTTGTCAGATAAACCATTCTCTGCCTTTCATTGCAGCAATTCCAGTGTGGTACGCAGATTTTTTTTGTCATCTTCGCAATTTGGGTACAATAATTTCTTGTGATCCTCTAACATGTGCTGCAACTTCAACTTCTCCTTTTCACTTGCGCAGTTTCTCTTTGCATCAGCAATGGCCCGACCAAGATCATCAGCGGGCTCATCTGATGCCTCTTCTTCAGCTTCTTCCCCATTGTAGTAACATCGTATTCAGGGAACCCATGGCCAGGATAGCTGTCATCATCCTCTTCTTCTTCATTCTCTTCCAGTAGAACCCCTCTTTCTCCGTGCTTGGTCCAACAGTTATAGCCGGACATGAAACCGGACGTAAATAGGTGGACGTGAATGACTCTTGAGTTAGAGTAATTCTAATCATTCTTACAGACAGCACATGGACAACACATAAAACCATCCGGTAGCTTGTTTGCCTCAGCCGCAAGCAGAAAAGTATGCACGCCATCAATGAACTGGGGAGAGCATCTGTCATCGTACATCCATTGCCGGCTCATCTTCATTACACAACATCGAAAAGACCAAATTAATAAAAGTTCATACACACTTATTCTCATAAAACAACATACAAACTCTCTAGCTAAAGCATTTAAATACTACAACAAATGCGATCAAGATCGCAACTAAGGTAACAATTGATCCAACAACATAGTGATATCAAGCCTCTTTATTAATGGCATATTTTTGAATCTTTCTAATTTTCAAGCGCATTGCATCCATCTTGATCTTGTGATCATCGACGACATCGAAAACATACAACTCCAGTTTCATCTTCTTTTCTTCAATTCTTTTCAATTTTTCTTTCAAATACTCATTTTCTTTTTCAACTAAATTTAACTTCTCGACAAGAGTGTCGGTTGCAATTTCCGGTTCACGTACCACTTAGATAAAAATATCTATGTCAACTTGATGGGCATAATTTTCATAAACACAAAATGCAACAAATAGTTATAAAAGAGAATATATATATCACATCCGAATCATAAACCGGACGAGGGCCGACGGGGACGGATATCAAAACCATGCCACTATGTATAACAAACAACCATACAGGTAAGAAAATTATACAAGTAACTATCTAAATCATACAAACATGATTTTTTTTTTAATAAAATGGATGAGAACAAGAGGCTCACCAAGGTGGTGCCGGCGACGGGACGGTGCGGGCGATCGACGGTGGTTGGACGAGAAGGCACTAAGTAAACCAGACCTACACATATGCAAACTAAGAAGTTAATTTGAGCTCAAATTGCATATAAATCAAATAAACTCCCACAAAATTACTCTCAAACAACCCTGCAACCAAATAATAAAAAGTCTCTTGTGTCCCCAACACACCAAATACAATGGTAATTTGTCATTACAGATTGCCACCACCTCCGACGCCACAAAGAGGAAGTGCAGGACAGACAGGATACCATTACCAGGTAACAGTCGATGCAGATTTGTTGCACTATAGTCCAGCTAGCAAGTAGGCCAAGAATTTGATGTATGTAGTTTGTATAAAGCAGTGTGTGTATGGTGCGGGAATGGTGGAAATACAATACTAGTACTAACATTAATGGTGCATGCGTCGATGGGCAGACCCGGACACGGAGGTGGTTTCGCTGTGGCCGCAGACACTGCTGTCGGACCTGTACGTGTGTGAGATCTGTAACAAGGGGTTCCAGCGCGACCAGAATCTGCAGCTGCACCGGCTGGGGCACAACTTGCCGTGGAAGCTGAAGGCCGGCGAGGCGGCGCAGAAGCGCGTGTTCGTCTGCCCGGAGCCGAGCTGCCTGCACCACGACCCCTCCCACGCCCTCGGCGACCTCGTTGCCATCAAGAAGCACTTCCGCCTCAAGCACAGCGTCACTGCCACTGTGCCTGCAACCGCTGCTCCAAGGCCTATGCCGCCCACTCCTGCGATTGCGGACCCGCTTCCACCCGGTAATTATTAATTAAATAAAATCTCCTGCCAACCAACCCTTTAATTCATCAGTTACCATGAATTTAGAAACTTCACTTGAAATTTGACCCAAAAACTGTATACTTGAAAATTTGAAGTCTTTATATGATTTTTTTTCATAAAGTAGTAAGCATGAAGTAAGTAAGATACTTAACAAAATGCTAATGTACACTTCTATGAAAGAGTAAATAATAGACTGGGTAACTTCTGCAGACCTCAAGTTAATGTATTGCAACTTTTCATAAAGTATGTTTGTTTGAAACTCTAAAACCCTTTACTATTTGGAACTACTACAAACATGTCGTTCTCATTGTGGTTTTTCAGCATTTGAAATTTAAAACATTTGCCAAAATCAAGGAATTGACTGGCCATGACACTTTCTTGTCCGTCTCTTTCTCTTTAGCTTGAATTTTTAAATGACCTGACCATATCCCGTTCCAAGTGATCAGTAAATCTAGGGATGTAAATGCCAAATAAATGGCGCCCGCAAGTCCTGTTTTGTTCGCTTTAGCTAGCTCGATAGTTCATTTTCCCTAAAAAGAAACTTTATTGAACTGTTAGACCATAAGTGGGATTAAACGGAACCCTTTTACGTCCCTAAGTTAATCCTCTTCCTGGGGCGCTCGCCCTCAATATCACCAGGGTCATCGGGGCTGATCTTATAGCGCAATGCACCGTAAACCGGGCATGCATTCGAATTCTCGTACTCCTCACCGCGGTAGAGGATGTATTCATTAGGGCATGCATGTATCTTCTGCACCTCTAATCCTAGATGGCAGACAGCCTTCTTTGCTTCGTACGTACTGTCGGGCAATTCGTTGTCATTTGGAAGCATCTACTTTAACATTATCAGCAACTTTTCAAATCCCTTGTCAAATACACCATTCTCTGCCTTTCATTGCAGCAATTCCAGTGTGGTACGCAGCTTTTTTTTGTCATCTTCGCAATTTGGGTACAATAATTTCTTGTGATCCTCTAACATGTGCTGCAACTTCAACTTCTCCTTTTCACTTGCGCAGTTTCTCTTTGCATCAGCAATGGCCCGACGAAGATCATCAGCGGGCTCATCTGATGCCTCTTCTTCAGCTTCTTCCCCATTGTAGTACCATCGTATTCAGGCAACCCATGGCCAGGATAGTTGTCCTCATCCTCTTCTTCTTCATTCTCTTCCACTAAAACCCCTCTTTCTCCGTGCTTGGTCCAACAGTTATAGCCGGACATGAAACCGGACGTAAACAGGTGGACGTGAATGACTCTTGAGTTAGAGTAAGTGTAATCATTCTCACAGACAGCACATGGACAACACATAAAACCATCCGGTAGCTTGTTTGCCTCAGCCGCAAGCAGAAAAGTATGCATGCCATCAATGAACTAGGGAGAGCATCTGTCATCGTACATCCATTGCCGGCTCATCTTCATTACACAACATCGAAAAGACCAAATTAATAAAAGTTCATACACACTTATTCTCATAAAACAACATACAAACTCTCTAGCTAAAGCATTTAAATACTACAACAAATGCGATCAAGATCGCAACTAAGGTAACAATTGATCCAACAACATAGTGATATCAAGCCTCTTTATTAATGGCATATTTTTGAATCTTTCTAATTTTCAAGCGCATTGCATCCATCTTGATCTTGTGATCATCGACGACATCGAAAACATACAACTCCAGTTTCATCTTCTTTTCTTCAATTCTTTTCAATTTTTCTTTCAAATACTCATTTTCTTTTTCAACTAAATTTAACTTCTCGACAAGAGTGTCGGTTGCAATTTCCGGTTCACGTACCACTTAGATAAAAATATCTATGTCAACTTGATGGGCATAATTTTCATAAACACAAAATGCAACAAATAGTTATAAAAGAGAATATATATATCACATCCGAATCATAAACCGGACGAGGGCCGACGGGGACGGATATCAAAACCATGCCACTATGTATAACAAACAACCATACAGGTAAGAAAATTATACAAGTAACTATCTAAATCATACAAACATGATTTTTTTTTTAATAAAATGGATGAGAACAAGAGGCTCACCAAGGTGGTGCCGGCGACGGGACGGTGCGGGCGATCGACGGTGGTTGGACGAGAAGGCACTAAGTAAACCAGACCTACACATATGCAAACTAAGAAGTTAATTTGAGCTCAAATTGCATATAAATCAAATAAACTCCCAAACTAAAACCCACAAATCACTATACTTATAGAGCATTGCACGAGCTAATCTAGCAATGAGAGATGAAAGGACAAAGTTGCTAACCTTTGTGAACACTTGGATAGATGGGGTGCCTTCAAATCTTGACAAATCTTGGCAAAAATGGAGGATGAGATCGAGTAAGGGGAAGAACAAAGGAGAGGAAAGGGGAAAACAGAGAGAATGGTCTCGGGCTGGACAAAGGGTTTATATAGTGACATCTTTAGTCCTGGTTGGTTATACAAACTGGGACTAAAGGTATACCTCTAGTCCCGGTTTGTGATACAAACCGGGACTAAATGGGCTCGTGGGGCCCCAGCCTGCCACCACCCCTTTAGTCTTGGTTTGTATCACAAACCGGGACTAGGGGTACAAAATGAACCGGGACTAATGATGCCCGTGCCCCCGACCGCTCCTAGCCGTTGGAACCAGGACTAATGGTCACATTAGTCCCGGGCCGTAATCAAACCGGGACTAATGATCCAAACGTAAGGTCTGTTTTCTACTAGTGTGTTCTCTCACCGGATCTGGGTTGCACTCACCATTGAGCTCAACCTTCTTCAAAGAGCAAAGCCCAATGAGTCCATCCATGGCCTCCATTTTGGCAAAAGACCACACAATCATCTCAAGCTTTGGAGATGCACCTATATGGTCAAACTGAATGCTGGTGATCTCACTGCCTTGGACGATCAAAGACTTGAGACTACAGAACTCTCCTCTCTTGATGTGGAGCTGGCTTCCGTTGTATGAATTGTGTAGACGCATGAGGCAATTGATGTCTGCTAGAACTACGTCGGTATTTCCCCAAAGAGGAATGGATGATGCAGCACAGCAATGGTAGGTATTTCCCTTAGTGATGAGACCAAGGTTATAGAACCAGTAGGAGAACCACGCAACACTACATGAACGGCACCTGCACACAAATAACAAATACTCGCAACCCAATGTATTAAAGGGGTTGTCAATCCCTTTCGGGCAACGGCGCCAGAAATGGCTAGTGGACGGGAGAAAGTTGTAATAGATTGGATAAATAGATCTTGAATAAATGCAAAATAAAATAAAGTGCAGCAAGGTATTTTTGGGTTTTTGGAAATATAGATCTGAAAATAAAAGCAAATAAAAATAGATCGCAAAGGCAAATATATTAAAGAAGAGACCTGGGGGCCGTAGGTTTCACTAGTGGCTTCTCTCGAGAAAAATAGCAAATGGTGGGTAAACGAATTACTGTTGGGCAATTGATAAAACTTCAAATAATCATGATGATATCCAGGCAATGATCATTATATAGGCATCACGTCCAAGATTAGTAGTCCGACTCCTGCCTGCATCTACTACTATTACTCCACATATCAACCGCTATCTAGCATGCATCTAGTGTATTAAGTTCATGGAGAAACGGAGTAATGCAATAAGAACGATGACATGATGTAGACAAGATCTATTTATGTAGAAATAGACCCCATCTTCTAATCCTTAATGGCAATGATACGTACGTGTCGGTTCCCTTTCTGTCACTGGGATCAAGCACCGTAAGATCGAACCCATCACAAAGCACCTCTTCCCATTGCAAGATAAATAGATCAAGTTGGCCAAACAAAACCCAAATATCAGAGAAGAAATACGAGGCTATAAGCAATCATGCATATAAGAGATTCAAAGAAGACTCAAATAACTTTCATGGATAAAAAGATAGATCTGATCATAAACTCAAAGTTCATCGGATCCCAACAAACACACCGCAAAAAGAGTTACATCATATGGATCTCCAAGAGACCATTGTATTGAGAATCAAAAGAGAGAGAGGAAGCCATCTAGCTACTAACTATGGACCCATAGGTCTACAAAGAACTACGCATGCATCATCGGAGAGGCACCAATGGACATGATGAACCCCTCCGTGATGGTGTCTAGATTGGATCTGTGGTTTCTAGAACTTGCGGCGGCTGGAATTGATTTTCGTCGACTCCCCTAGGGTTTCTGGAATATTTGGGTATTTATAGAGCAAAGAGGCGGTTCGGGAGG
This sequence comes from Thinopyrum elongatum, assembly GCA_011799875.1. Lineage (NCBI taxonomy): Eukaryota > Viridiplantae > Streptophyta > Magnoliopsida > Poales > Poaceae > Thinopyrum > Thinopyrum elongatum. The sequence goes on along the minus strand of CM022299.1, from coordinate 665,370,740 downwards.
CCACCGAGGTGGGCACAACCCACCAGGGTGCGCCTGGGCCTCCAGGCACGCCCTGGTGTCTTGTGCTCACCTCGGGCTCCCTCTTCGGTACTTCTTTGGCCCACTAGATGTCTTCTGGTCCACAAAAAGTTTCGCTGCGTTTGGACTCCGTTTAGTATTGATTTCCTGCGATGTAAAAAACATGCAGAAAACAGCAACTGGCACTTGGCACTATGTCAATAGGTTAGTACCAAAAGATGATATAAAATGATTGTAAAACATCCAAGAATGATAATATAACAGCATGGAACAATCAAAAATTATAGATATGTTGGAGATGTATCAGCATCCCCAAGCTTAATTCCTGCTTGTCCTCGAGTAGGTAAATGATAAAAACAGAATTTTTGATGTGGAATGCTGCCTAACATGCTCATATCATATTCTTTTCTTTGTAGCATGGACATTTGGACTTTTATATGGTTCAAAGCAATAGTCTAGTTTTGACATGAGCACTTTAATACTCAAGCATATCAACAAGCAACCATGTCTTTCAAAATATCAACGCTAAAATAAGTTATCCCTAGCCCATTATGCTCAATCATTGATCCATTCATGAAACACACTCGCATATTAGCTACACGCAATGCTCAAGTACGATCATAGTGCCCCTTAGTTGGTGCTTTATAAGAGAAGATGGAGACTTAAATAAAAAATAAAAAATGCATAAAGTAAAAGAAAGGCCCTTCGCGGAGGGAAGTAGGGATTTGTAGAGGTGCCAGAGCTCAAAGCAAAAAAGATAGATAAAAATATTTTGGGTGGCATGCTTTTCCTGTCAACGAGAACGATTGATTAGTTCCCAATACTTTCCATGCTAGATATATCATAGGCGGTTCCCAAACAGAAATTAAATTGTATTCCTTTTTCAACCATACTTTCACTTTCCATAGCTAGCCGTATCCACGGGTGCCTTCCATACCAACACTTTCCAAGGAATTTATTATTTGACAACATAAAGTAAATTCATTTTTCATTTCGGGACTGGGCATCCCTAATACCTTCGCCTTACTCTTGTGCAATGACAAGTGAATAAACACTCATCGTGAGAATAACATATCTAGCATGGAAATATATTAGCCACCCCCTACCGTTTCATGAGCGGTACGGGCACACAAAAGAGAAATTCATTTTGAAAAGTAGAGATGGCACACACAAATTTGCTTAGAACGGCAAAAGAATACCGCATATAGGTAGGTATGATGGACTCATGTGGCAAAACTGGTTTAAAGGATTTTAGATGCACAAGTAGTGATCATACTTAGTGCAAAATGAAGGCTAGCAAAAGATTGAGAAGCATCCAACCAAGAAACGAAAAATCTCATAAGCGAGCATTAAGCATAACTAACACCGAATAATGCACCACAAGTAGGATATAATTTCATTGCATAACTATTGACTTTCGTGCTTGCATAGGGAATCACAAACCTTAACACCAATATTCTTACTAAAGCATAATTACTCATCAACATGACTCACATATCACATCATCATATCTCAAAACTATTACAAGGAATCAAGTTTATTTTGTCCAATGATCTTCATGAAAGTTTTTATTATATCCTTCTTGGATATCTATCACTTTGGAAGTAATTTTTATATGTTGCTTTTGATAAGCTCAAACAAATATAAGTGAAGATCATGAGCATAATATTTCTTTCTCTCAAATTAATTTAAGTGAAGCAAGAGAGAATTTCTTCAAAAAAATTACTAACTCTCAAATAAATCTAAGTGAAGCATAATAGTATTTCTTCAAAAATAACAAAGCACACCGTGCTCAAAAAGATATAAGTGAAGCACTAGAGCAATTCCAAGGCTCTAAAAAATTTAAGTGAAGCATAGGAGCAAGCATAATTTTTGGCTCTCTCAAAAGGGTGTGTCCAGCAAGGATTCAAGACTTAAAATAAAAAGCAAATCAAGCAAAGACTCATATCATACAAGATGCTCCAAGCAAAACTCAATAATATGTGACGAATAATAATATAGCTTCGAGTAAAATACCGATGGTCGTTAGAAGAAAGAGGGGATGCCACTCGGGGCATCCCCAAGCTTAGTTGCTTGCTTCTCTTTGGATAAAGGCTTGGGGTGCCTTGGGCATCCCCAATCTTAAGCTCTTCTTACACCTTATTCCTTCATCCATCGTAACATCACCCAAAACTTGAAAACTTCAATCACACAAAACTCAACAAAACCTTCGTGAGATCCGTTGGTATAAGAAAACCAATCTTTACTTTAAGTACTGTAGAAAACCCACTCAAATTTTGTTATTTCATTATATCTACTGTATTCTAACTTTTCCATGGCAAAAACTCTTCAAAGAAAACCATAGAATCATCAAAATAAGCACATAAAACAACGAAAACAGAATCTGTTAAAAACAGAGCAGTCTCTAAATCTGCGAATTGTTCTCATACTTCTGTAACTCCAAAAATTCATAAATATTAGGATAACTGAGGAAATTTGTATATCAATCTTGTGTAAAAAATTCAGAATTTTTCATCGCTTCTGCAATTCTAAGAAATTATTTTTCTGGACGCAAAAGTTTCTGTTTCCCAACAAGATCAAATCAACTATCACCAAAGCTATCCCAAAGGCTTTACTTGGCACAAACACTAATTAAAACACAAAAAACACAATCATAACAGTAGCATAATTGTTCAAACACTCAAGAACAGCAAGCAAAAGACAAAAATAAATTTTATTCATTGGGTTGCCTCCCAACAAGCGCTATCGTTTTACGCCCCTAGATAGGCATAAAGCAAGGATCTAAGTTTTGTCATCTTTAGTTTCATTTTCCTTAGAGGTGTCTTTGTCAGGAGGTTTAGAAAAAACAACATAGAACACCTTATCCATAGAGACTTTAACACTATCAAGTTGCTTAACATCATATCCCCTTTGATTTCCGGCAATAATCCAAGAATAGTGTTGATTAACATCATTGAAGACTTGTTGGATTATATCTAAAACAGGAACTTCCTTTTTAAGATTTTCATCAAAGATTTGATTATCCCCAAGCAAATGTCTTAGCACATAATCACTATTATAAAGAATCTCATCTATCACCGGTTTTTCATGGTTCATACCATAGAAATCAAAAATTTCCCTAGCTTCCCTTATTATGTGATCAAATTCATTCATAAGAACAAGGGTAGCCAACGTCTTAGCTTTGGGATTCTTTAGATCCAGTAGCTCAAAAAACAATCTTTGCAAGGTAGGATGAGTATGGATATTTTCATGTTTCAGAACTAGTGCTGAAATAGCTTCCGCATAAGATTTAGTTCTTTTAAGTATAGGAGCATCATCAAGACTTAAACTTCCAACACAATTGAAAAATTATTGGATATGTTCTTTTCCTATAACATTCCCTGGCCCCAAAACAAAAGTTTTAGCATCCGGATTGCCAGATCGTCCAATTTTAGGAATTAGGCCATCATCTATTTCTGCCATACCAAAGTCACTCATGATGACAAATCCTAGCAAACAAAAACTCCAACAAAAAACGCGAACGAAAAAGAGGGCGAATAAAATGGCAAATTTTTTTGATGTGGGGGAGAGGAAAATGAGAGGCAAATGGCAAATAATGTAAATTGCAAGGAGATGAGATTTGTGATTAGGAACCTGGTAGATGTTGATGATGTCTCCCCGGCAACGCCGCCAGAAATTCCTTTTGATGTCTGCTAGAACTACGTCGGTATTTCCCCAAAGAGGAAGTGAAGATGCAGCACAGCAACGGTAGGTATTTCCCTCAGTGATGAGACCAAGGTTATCGAACCAGTAGGAGAACCACGCAACACTACATGAACGGCACCTGCACACAAATAACAAATACTCGCAACCCGATGTATTAAAGGGGTTGTCCATCCCTTTCGGGCAACGGCGCCAGAAATGGCTAGTGGACGGGAGAAAGTTGTAATAGATTGGATAAATAGATCTCGAATAAATGCAAAATAAAATAAAGTGCAGCAAGGTATTTTTGGGTTTTTGGAAATATAGATCTGAAAATAAAAGCAAATAAAAATAGATCGCAAAGGCAAATATATTAAAGAAGAGACCCGGGGGCCGTAGGTTTCACTAGTGGCTTCTCTCGAGAAAAATAGCAAACGGTGGGTAAACGAATTACTGTTGGGCAATTGATAAAACTTCAAATAATCATGATGATATCCAGGCAATGATAATTATATAGGCATCATGTCCAAGATTAGTAGACTGACTCCTGCCTGCATCTACTACTATTACTCCACATATCGACCGCTATCCAGCATGCATCTAGTGTATTAAGTTCATGGAGAAACGGAGTAATGCAGTAAGAACGATGACATGATGTAGACAAGATCTATTTATGTAGAAATAGACCCCATCTTGTTATCCTTAATGGCAATGATACATACGTGTCGGTTCCCTTTCTGTCACTGTGATCAAGCACCGTAAGATCGAACCCATCACAAAGCACCTCTTCCCATTGCAAGATAAATAGATCAAGTTGGCCAAACAAAACCCAAATATCAGAGAAGAAATACGAGGCTATAAGCAATCATGCATATAAGAGATTCAAAGAAGACTCAAATAACTTTCATGTATAAAAAGATAGATCTGATCATAAACTCAAAGTTCATCGGATCCCAACAAACACACCACAAAAAGAGTTACATCATATGGATCTCCAAGAGACCATTGTATTGAGAATCAAAAGAGAGAGAGGAAGCCATCTAGCTACTAACTACGGACCCGTAGGTCTACAAAGAACTACTCACGCATCATCGGAGAGGCACCAATGGACATGATGAACCCCTCCGTGATGGTGTCTAGATTGGATCTGTGGTTTCTAGAACTTGCGGCGGCTGGAATTGATTTTCGTCGACTCCCCTAGGGTTTCTGGAATATTTGGGTATTTATAGAGCAAAGAGGCGGTTCGGGAGGCCACCGATGTGGGCACAACCCACCAGGGCGCGCCTGGGCCTCCAGGCGCGCCTTGGTGTCTTGTGCTCACCTCGGGCTCCCTCTTCGGTACTTCTTTGGCCCACTGGATGTCTTCTGGTCCAAAAAAATCCACAAAAAGTTTCGCTGCGTTTGGACTCCGTTTGGTATTGATTTCCTGCGATGTAAAAAACATGCAGAAAACAGCAACTGGCACTTGGCACTATGTCAATAGGTTAGTACCAAAAAATAATATAAAAGGACTATAAAATGATTGTAAAACATCCAAGAATGATAATATAACAGCATGGAACAATAAAAAATTATAGATACATTGGAGACGTATCAGCAATCTAGAACTCTAAGACTGCCAATGATGCATTGAGCATCTTCCCCAAGATAAGTTTCGCTCAGTGTTAATTTGACGAGCTGATCGAGCTCTGCGATCCAGGGAAGGAGCCCACTTCTAATGCATCTGATGCTTAGGCTCCGAAAGAGTTTTGGAGGCAAGGCCAATGGAGGCACCTCTTCTGCATCATCATGAATAATACCACTTGTAACTGGATGGTTTATCTGGATTGACAAGGAACTGAGGCAATCCAGCAACTTTTCAATATGTTGGAACAAACGATCTAGGAAGCCATCTCTCTTCTTCTTATGGAGAATCACACACAATTTCCTTAGTTGTTGCAACTGGCTAATGCCGACTATATCATCATCAACGTCGTGGGGAATGATGTCTACTGCGCAACTTTGTTCTTGTAGACACGTGTTGGGCCTCCAAGCGCAGAGTTTTGTAGGACAGTAGCAATTTTCCCTCAAGTGTATGACCTAAGGTTTATCAATCCATGGGAGGTGTAGGATGAAGATGGTCTCTCTCAAACAACCCTGCAACCAAATAATAAAAAGTCTCTTGTGTCCCCAACACACCAAATACAATGGTAATTTGTATAGGTGCACTAGTTCGGCAAAGAGATGGTGATACAAGCATAGTAATGATAGTAGATATTAATTTTTGTAATAGGAACAATAAAACAACAAGGTAGCCATTGATAAAACAGAGCACAAATGGTATTGCAATGCTTGAAAATGAGGCCTAGGGTCCATACTTTCGCTAGTGCAATCTCTCAACAATGCTAATATAATTGGATCATATAACCATCCCTCAAAGTGCGATGAAGAATCACTCCAAAGTTCCTATCTAGCGGAGAACATAAGAAGAAATTGTTTGTAGGGTACGAAACCACCTCAAAGCTATTCTTTCCGATCAATCTATCCTAGACTTCATACTAAAATAACACCAACCTATTCTTTCCGATCGATCTGACCAAGAGTTCGTACTAAAATAACACCATATGATACACATCAACCAACTCTAATGTCACCTAGATACTCCAATGTCACCGCGAGTATCCGTGAGTTGATTATATGATATGCATCAAAAAAATTCAGATTCATAATACTCAATCCAACACAAAGAACCTCAAAGAGTGCCCCAAGATTTCTACCGGAGAAACAAAGACAAGAACGTGCATCAACCCCTATGCATAGATTACCCCAATGTCACCTCAGGAATCCGCGAGTTGAGTGCCAAAACATATGTCAAGTGAATCAATATGATACCCCATTGTCACCACGGGTATTCATAGCAAGACATACATAAAGTGTTCTCAAATCCATAAAAGTATTCAATCCGACAAGAACAAAATCTCAAAGGGAAAACTCAATTCACAACAAGACACTACTAGGGAAAACCCTAGTAGTGGCGCGTGTTTTATTGCTATCAGTAGCGCGGGTAGCCGCGCTACTACTACGGCGCTACAGCTAACTGGTAGTAGTAGCGCGGTCTAACCCAGTGCTACTACTAGTAACCGTATCAGTAGCGCGGCTTCTGTCACGCGCTACTACTATGTAGCTGTAGCGCTTTTCCTGTCCCTGCGTTGCTGCTGTATCTTTCAGCATTTTTTTTCTGCTTTCTGTAGTTGTAGAACAGTACCCGTTTCAATAAACTGCAATTTCACAAATACTAGGTACTCATATAACAATATCATTAACCACAATACCAGATACTCATATATAGTCATACAATATCATTAAACATTATAGGTACTCATATATAGTCAACATGCATGGATAGATCTCATATGGCGAACTAATAATAGTTGATAAGCAGTCTACTAGGTAGTCAAACAGTAGCATATATATGGTTCTCAGCAGCCGCACACATATATAGTTCTAGATAATATCGATGACGATCATCATCCTCAAGCCTTGGCGGTGGGTATTCCTGATAGTAAATAGGATGGCTTGTCCAACACGAAGATTCTTGCCAACAAGGAAGCTCTTCCACCCAACCGAGCTTAAGTGTGTCCGACCGTCAGTGTCCACACCGTACGCATAGGTGGTGACGGAGCCCCTTCCGGTAAGGCGTATTCCAGTAGAGCCTTCTTCATCAGGCTCGATACCACAACTCACAGATAGGCTCTTTGGCAATTTCTGAATAAGACAAAACATATCAATTAATAAGTAGCCTCGCACATACTCTTGCAAATATATTTCTACTAAGTATAGATTTCTACACTATCAAAAACAGTACTACATTTCTACTAAGCTTGAATTCAACTAATAAGTGTGGATTCTACACTATTAACAGTTCCTTGGATTCTACACTAAGCATATATATCATTGGACTCTAGCTACGCTAAAGCATATCATCGATCGGATTCTACAGTAAGCATATATATCATTGGACTCTAGCTACACACTAAAGCATATCATCGATCGGACAGTAAGCATGTCATTGGACTCTACACTAATTAAGCATGTCATCGGACTCTACACTAAAGCATATCATCGGCTAGCTTCTACACATCATATCATTGGACTCTACACTAAGCATATCATCAGATTCACTAAGCATATCGTTGGACTCTACACTAAGTAAGCATGTAATCGGATTCTACACTAAGCATATCATTGGATTCTACACTATGCATATCATCGGATTCTACATACAAATAATTTGCATTTGTAAGTATAACAATAAAGCATATCATCAAATTACTACAGTAAGTATAACATACCATGACATGTCAATCAACCATGGTACTTGTCAGGCGGGTCACGAATGGTACCCCGACAAAGTCAGTACATGGCGGAATTATGTCCCATAGGTTGCACACCTCCTCCTCGCTCAGCCTCATTCTTTGAGCATATATGGCTTCATCAAGTGGGTCCTCATCATCTTCCTCCGTGTTGACATAAATGATGGCCAGCTTGGGTCTTTCTGCTCTGAAGGAGAAGCTGATCAACTCACCACAAGTGATACCCATGTGGGCAATGAAACGGACCCATCCATCTCCTCCCATCTGCGACATATTTCGTCCTTTCTCGACCTCCATAGTGTAGGGCCCCCCAGGAGCCTGAAAGGTCACAGTGTCTCCGGTCAGCTTGTTGAATTCCAACCTCATATTGCATGGGACGATCTGTGTAAAAAAAAGCAAAATGATATATACACAATGCATTAATGCCAATAACACTAAAAACAAAATAGTTGTTATAAGTTTCATATATTTTGTTACCGCCGCATGAAGAAAACTCGGCTGGAAGTAGATGCCGAATAGCGTGCCAGTTGCAAGGCTGCTGGCGCACCTTGACTTGCATAGTCGACATGGTGGTGGTGGTGGTGGCGCCATTTTCCTAAAGCAATATGAGAAAAGGATTAACGATCCACTTCAGAGGAAAGAAAAACAGTAGCATGTGCTATTTTTGGTTCTTCTTTAGTTATATTTTCATAGTGGAACATGATCCCAAAAAGTAAACATAAAGTTCTCAATTAACTTACTAACACCTTCTAGAATAGAACCAGCAGCTAGCAGGCAAATGCCAAATAGCCAACAAGACTCACAGCTAGCAGACTACAGTGCATTGATCTTTATCGAAAAATAGAATATTCAGGTTTAGTAACTAAAATTAAGAGCATGCACATGCTTCCGTCCATCTTTTATATTTACATAAAAACCGTCAACACTTGCAAGTTGCAACAGGTCGTACAAGCAATAGAAATATCTAGTCACAAAGGCTAACGAATACATATGACGATTTTGGACAATCTTTGTTGTTTATCTTGTGCATATAAACAAAACAAAATTATAATCCTAAGATCTCTAGATGAAGAGATTCTTCCGCGAGAAGCAATTTGATGGAAAAATATAATCCTAAGGTCTAGTAACATATAAGATGATATGTGATACTAATTAACAGTAGGATCTAGAGATGCTAGAATTAACCCATTTAATCCATATGCGAACAATTGCACATCTACAATAGCATCAAAAAACAACTACTGTGAGAAACACAAAAACCACAACCAAAGCAGTAGACACGGAATCATCGGACTACTACACTAGAGGTGGATGCATCTCGATCGGTAGCCTACACTACTACACTAGAGCAGCGCGGCTAGGTTAGTCGGGTAGGGTTCTGGCGCGCGTCGGGTTGCTCTCGATATAGCCCGAGCCAGTCGGAGTGGGGGGCGGCGGCGGAGTTGCATGGGGGCGGCCGGGATAGTGGAGCAGCAGGGGGAGTGGGGAGGCGGCCGGCAAGTGCGCGCGGGCGACAACAGAGGGGGCGGCGAGAGGGGGGAGGAGCAGCGGAGTTGGGGAGGACGAGCATTACCTGCGGCGGCGGTGGTGCGCGTGGTGGCTAGGGTGCGGCGGCGACGTCGTCGTCGGCTGGGGTGAGGAGGGTAGGAACCCAAACTGCGGCCGGCGGCGTCGGGCGGAGGGGAGGACGATCGAAGTGAGAGAGGGTGTGGGGGGGCCGGGCGGGGGGTTTTCTTTTCGTGTAGTAGTACCGCTGCGTAGGTACCGGCGCCTCTGCTAAGCCCTCTAGCTGTAGCGCCGGTTCACAACCCACGCTACATCTAAGTGGGCTACCGTTTTGGCCCTGCGGCCCATGTAACAGCAGCGCGGCCCATGCTAACCAATGTTGCTGCTATTAAGTAGCAGTAGCACGTGTTGTACCAGGCGCTACTGGTACATACCAGTAGCGTGGGGGCCCAAACAGGCGCTACTGGTAAAATTCTATGTATAAGCATTTTCCTAGTAGTGGAGATAGAGTGGGGAAAACACCATATGATCCAACTATATTAACAAAGCTCGCGATACATCAGGATCGTGACATCTCAAGAACATGAGAGAGAGAGAGAGATTAAACACATAGCTACTGGTACAAACCCTCAGCCCCGAGGGTGGACTACTCCCTCCTCATCATGGTGGCCGTCAGGATGATGAAGATGGCCACCGGTGATGATTTCCCCCTCTGGCAGGGTGCCGGAACGGGGTCTAGATTGATTTTTCGTTGCTACAAAGGCTTGCGGCGGCGGAACTTCTGATCTAGGGTTATTTCTGGGGGTTTCTGTATTTATAGGAATTTTTGGCGTTGGTTTCTAAGATGGGCCTCGAAGTGAGCACAACCCACCACGCCTCGGGTTGGGCTCCAGGCGCGCCCCGGTGGGTTGTGCCCTCCTCGTGGCTCTTCTGGCCCTACCACGAAGCTTCGGGGGTCTCTTTTGTTTCAAAAAAAATCGTCAAAATATTTCAGCTCATTTGGAGAACTTTCATTTCTGCACAAAAAACAACACCACGGTAGTTCTGCTGAAAACAGCGTCTGTCCGGGTTAGTTCCATGCAAATCATACCAAAACCATATAAAATTGTTGTTAATATGGCATGAATACTTCATAAATTATAGATACATTGGAGACGTATCAGCATCCTCGAGTAGGTAAATGATAAAAGAAATAATTTATGAAGTGTGAATGCTAGCATAGTGCATAAGTTTGATCAATGTTAATTTCAAGCACTTTTCCTAGCATCATAACAACAACTCTTTCTCGTAAAACTCATCATGATAAAGTAGCAATTGAAAACGGAATTTTTTTTGTGGAATGCTACCTATCATATTCATCATATACTCTTTCTTTTGTACCATGGACATTTGGACTTGAATGATTCAAAGAAATAGTCTATAATTTGGCATGAGGGCATCAATACTCAAGCATATCAACAAGCAACCATGTCTTTCAAAATATCAACACTAAACAAAGTTATCCCTAGCCCATCATGCTCAGTCATTGATCCATTCATGAAACACACTCGAATATTAGCTACATCCAATGCACAAGTATTATCATAGTGCTCCCTAGTTGGTGCTTTATAAGAAAAGATGGAGACTCAAATAAAAATTGCATAAAGTAAATAGAGAGGCCCTTCGCAGAGGGAAGCAGAGATTTGTAGAGGTGCCAGAGCTCAAAGCTTAAATTAAGAGATAAAAATATTTTGGGAGGCATACTTTTCCCGTCAACGAAAATGACCGAGTAATTCCCAACACTTTCCATGCTAGATATAGCATAGGCGGTTCCCAAACATAAAATAAAGTTAATTCCTTTTTCCACTATACTTTCACACTCCACGACTAGCCGTATCCATGGGTGCCGTCCATACCAACACTTTCCAAGGAATTTATTATTTGACAACATAAAGTAAATTTATTTTTCATTTCGGGACTGGGCATGCCTATTACCGCCATACTCTCATGCAATGACAAGTGAATAAACATTCATCTTGAGAATAACACATCTAGCATGAAAAATATTAGCCACCCCCTGCCGCTTCATGAGTGGTACGAGCACACAAAAGGAAATTAATTTTGAAAATTAGAGATGGCACATGCAATTTTACTTAGAACGGCATGGAAATACCGCATATAGGTAGGTATGGTCGACTCATTTGGCAAAACTGGGTTTAAGGATTTTTTATGGACAAGTAGTATTCCCACTTAGTACAAATGGAGGCTAGCAAATAGATTGAGAAGCAACCAACCAAGAAAAGAAAATTCACATGAACGAGCATTGAACATAACTAACACCGAATAATGCACCACAAGTAGGATATAACTTCATTGCATAACAATTGACTTTCGTGCTTGCATAGGGAATCTCAAACCTTAACACCGATATTCTTACTAAACCATAATTACTCACCAACATGACTCACATATTACTATCTCCATATCTCAAAACTATTGCAAGGAATCAAACTTATCATATCCAATGATCTACATGAAAGTTTTTATTATATCCTTCTTGGATATTCATCACATTAGGACCAATTTCAAATCTTGTGCAAATTGTCATCATTAGTACCAACTCTCAAAATAATATAAGGGAAGCACAAGAGTAAATAACAAACTACTCCAAAAAGATATAAGTGAAGATCAAATGAGTAGTTAAGTAAATGGGTAGCTATTTGAGGACTCTCTTTTATTTTAAAAACTTTCAGATCTAAGTATTTTATTAGAACAGCAAGCAAAACAAAATAAAATGACATTCCAAGAATGGCACACATCATGTGAAGAAGCAAAAAACTTAGGCTCAACTGAGGCTAACCGATAATTGTTGATGAAGAAAGGTGGGATGCCTACCGGGGCATCCCCAAGCTTAGATGCTTGAGACTTATTGAAATGTTAATTTGGGATGCCTTGGGCATCCCCAAGCTTGAGCTTTTGTGCCTCCTTAATTACTTTTATATCACAGTTCCCCTAAATCTTAAAAACTTCATCCACACAAAACTCAACAAGAACTCGTGAGATAAGTTAGTATAAATCAATGCAAAAACCTTATCATTCTCTACTGTAGCAAATCACTAAAATTATTATTTAACATTACATACTAAATGCCTCTGCATATTTAATATTCCTATCCTCAAATAGAATCATTAAACAAGCAAACATATGCAAACAATGCAAACATAACAGCAATCTGTCTAAACAGGACAGTCTGTAAAAAGTGCAATTTTCCTCATACTTACCTTACTCCAAAAATTCTGAAAATTTACTACACTGTAGAAAATTTATCATAACTTATTTTGCAAGAAATTTCAACATTTTATCACATTCTTACTTTTCTCAAGAATTCACGCACTAGCTTGCAACATTCTGTTTTCAAACAACCACATATAGACTTGCAAAATGAGCATGGTAAAGGCTATGCTTGACATTTTTATTGAAATAAAAGATACAAAACATTATCTAAATAACAGAAAACAAATCCAACTAAAATAAAATGATGCTCCAAGCAAAACATATATCATGTGACGAATAAAAATATAGTCCCAAGTGAGGTTACCGGTAATGTTGAAGATGAAAGAGGGGATGCCTCCCGGGGCATCCCCAAGCTTAGTTGCTTGGATCCTCCTTGAATATTACCTTGGGGTGCCTTGGGCATCCCCAATATTAGGGTCTTATCACTCCTTATTCTCCTCATATCGAGATCTCACCCAAACCTTGAAAACATCAATCACACAAAACTTAACGGAACTTCGTGAGATGGGTTATTATGATAAAGACAAATCATTCACTTTGGTACTGTCAAGATAAGATTCATAATTGTTCTCACACAATGCCTACTATACCCTACAATTTTCACAATTTATATTAAGCAATATAAGCCATAGAAACCATAAAACAAGCAAACTATGCATTGAAAACAGAATCTGTGAAAAACAGAACAGTACGTTAAGATCTGAAGTTTAGTCATACTTCTGTAACTCCAAAAATTCTGAAAATGTTGGATAACGTATAAAATTTGTATACCCAACATCTGTAAAAAATTCATAGTTTTTCGACGCCCAGTGAATAAAAACAATTCTGTTACTGGGCGCAAAAGTTTCTGTTTTTGCACAGAATCAAGTCAACTATCATCCACACTATCCCAAAGTCTTTACTTGGCACTTTATTGAAACAAAAGCTATAAAACATGATTAATACAGTAGCCTAATCATGAGAACAAACAAAAACAGTAGGGGAAAATGTTGGGTTGTCTCCCAACAAACGCTTTTCTTTAATGCCTTTTTAGCTAGGCATGATGATTTCAATGATGCTCACATAAAAGATAAGAATTGAAACAGAAAGACAGCATCATGAAGCATATGACTAGCACATTTAAGTCTAACCCATATCCTATGCATAGGTATTTTGTGAGCAAACAACTTATGGGAACAAGAATCAACTAGCATAGGAAGGCAAAACAAGCAAAACTTCAAAAATTTCAACACACAGAGAGGAAAGTTGATATTATTGCAATATGTAAAAGCATATATTACTTTCTCATAATAATTTTCAGTAGAATCATGAATTAATTCAACAATATAACTATCACATAAAGCATTCTTTTCATGATACATAAGCATAGAAAATTTCTTACTCTCCACATAAGCAAATTTATTCTCATGAATAGTGGTGGGAGCAAACTCAACAAAATAACTATCATGTGATTGGAAATTAAAATCATGATGACAAGTTTTATGGTTATCATTATTCAATATAGCATACATTTCATCACCATAATCATCATAGATAGGAACTTTGTTGTCATAATCAATTGAAACCTCTTCCAAAATAGTGGATTCATCACTAAATAAAGTCATGACCTCTCCAAATCCACTTTCATCAATATAATCATCATAAATAGGAGGCATGCTATCATCATAATAGATTTCTCATCAAAACTTGGGGGAGTAAAAATATCATCTTCATCAAATATAGCATCCCCAAGCTTATGGCTTTGCATATGGTTACCATCATGAATATTCAAAGAGATCATACCGACAACATTGCAATCATGCTCATCATTCAAAGATTTTTTGTCAAACATTTTATAGAATTTTTCTTCTATCAATTGAGCACAATTTTCCTTTTCATCATTTTCACGAAAGACATTATAAAGACGAATAATATGAGGCCACCTCAATTCCATTTTTTTGTTGTTTTCTTTTATGAACCAAACTAGTGATAAAACAACAAACTAAAAGATTCAATTGCAAGATCTCAAGATATACCTTCATGCACTCACCTCCCCGGCAACGGCGCCAGAAAAGAGCTTGATGTCTACTACACAACTTTATTCTTGTAGACACGTGTTGGCCCTCCAAGCGCAGAGTTTTGTAGGACAATAGCAATTTTCCCTCAAGTGGATGACCTAAGGTTTATCAATCCATGGGAGGCGTAGGATGAATATGGTCTCTCTCAAACAACCCTGCAACCAAATAATAAAAAGTCTCTTGTGTCCCCAACACACCAAATGCAATGGTAATTTGTATAGGTGCACTAGTTCGGCGAAGAGATGGTGATACAAGCGTAGTAATGATTGTAGATATTGATTTTTGTAATAGGAACAATAAAAAACAGCAAGGTAGCAATTGATAAAACGGAGCACAAACGGTATTGCAATGCTTGAAAATGAGGCCTAGGGTCCGTACATTCGCTAGTGCAATCTCTCAACAATGCTAATATAATTGGATCATATAACCATCCCTCAAAGTACGATGAAGAATCACTCCAAAGTTCCTATCTAGCAGAGAATATAAGAAGAAATTGTTTGTAGGGTACAAAACCACCTCAAAGCTATTTTTTCCGATCAATCTATCCTAGAGTTCATACTAAAATAACACCAACCTATTCTTTCCGATCGATCTAACCAAGAGTTTGTACTAAAATAACACTATATGATACACATCAACCAACTCTAATGTCACCTAGATACTCCAATGTCACCGCGAGTATCCGTGAGTTGATTATACGATATGCATTAAACAATTTTAGATTCATAATACTCAATCCAACACAAAAAACCTCAAAGAGTGCCCCAAGATTTCTACCGGAGAAACAAAGACAAGAACGTGCATCAACCCCTATGCATAGATTACCCCAATGTCACCTTGGGAATCCGTGAGTTGAGTGCCAAAACATATATCAAGTGAATCAATATGATACCCCATTATCACCACAGTATTCATAGCAAGACATACATAAAGTGTTCTCAAATCCATAAAAGTATTCAATCCAATAAGAACGAAATCTCAAAGGGAAAACTCAATTCACAACAAGATAGAGAGGGGAAAACACCATATGATCTAACTATATTAACAAAGCCTGCGATACATCAAGATCGTGACATCTCAAGAACACGAGAGAGAGAGAGAGATTAACCACATAACAACTGATACAAACCCCCAGTCCCGAGGGTGGACTACTCCCTCCTCATCATGGTGGCCGCCGGGATGATGATGATGGCCACCGGTGATGATTTTCCCCTCCGGCAGGGTGCCGAAATGGGGTCTAGATTGGTTTTTCATGGCTACAGAGGCTTGCGGCTGTGGAACTTCTGATCTAGGGTTATTTCTGGGGGTTTATGTATTTATAGGAATTTTTGGCGTTGGTTTCACGCTAAGATGGGCCTCGAGGTGAGCACAACCCACCACACCTCGGGTTGGGCTCCAGTTGTGCCCTCCTCGTGGCTCTTCTAGCCCTCCCACAAAGCTTCAGGGGTCTCTTTTTTTCCAAAAAAAAAAGGTCAAAAAGTTTCAACTCATTTGTAGAACTTTCATTTCTGCACAAAAAACAACACCATGGTAGTTCTGCTGAAAACAGCGTCAGTCCGGGTTAGTTCCATGCAAATCATACCAAAACCATATAAAATTGTTGTAAACATGGCATGAATACTTCATAAATTATAGATATGTTGGAGACGTATCAGGGAACTTCGACATGAGACAACTTCTCTGGTTTTTCCATTTTTTCGATGCCACTGGGAAGGCGCGCCTCCGCAAATGACTCTTGAAACTTGTAGTTAGAGTTGTTGCTCATACGAGGAGTGCATGTCAATTTCTTAATCTGTCCAGCAAGCATATGCTTTAGCATTGGTAGCATAACAGACTGTGTGGCGAATGCCCTTACCGCAGTATCCCGGATGTCCAATGTCTCCAAGCAAGTTAGCATCTCGATTTGCTTTGGCAGTTCGGTGACATCTGTGTTTCTGAGGCTGAAATACCTAAGCAGTATTATCTGGCAACTAATATCCAGATGCTTCTTCTTCAAGCCTCTACAACCCTCTAGATCCAGCACCTTCAATAGCTTCCACTGAGATGACTTGGCCAAATATGGAAGAGATGCTACTATGCCATCAACAGCTTCCTTAGGAGGATGACATGCTTGTACTGCTATTCTGTTGTGGATGGAAAGGTGTTGGGCCAAACCTTGGGGTAGCTCTGTGTCCACAAAGTTGACATCTATTGCAATCTTGGCGGTGAACTCGGAGATTTCATGATGTACCTTGCATGTCTTGATGTTGCATGCATCGCTGATTTCCATGGGACAAATAAACCCTCGAACAACGAGAATCTCGAAATGGTGCTTGGCTACATCCTCCAGTGTTGTGTACATCCTCCAGTGTCCTGTAATGTTGCATCAAAGATTCCACAAATAAATAAAACTAGAATTTCACTCTTGAAGAATCTTGTGCCACACCAAAACGTCGTCCGCCATTGTCCACACCAAGACTTTGTGGCATGTCGGCAAGGGTTCTTCCCCATGTCCTCTAGATCCCAACGCCCTGAACTTCATCCGACACGGTCGAAGAAGAGGAACGCCGCCATCCACGCACACCAGTGTAAGGCACCAAATACATCCATAGCAGTTGACACCAACGCCACCCGAGAGAGAGATTGTCGTGCACCGACCACTAGACACAAAAATCTCACGGACCCATCTTCTCATCGGCGCCTCTCGTTGGAACATCACCGAGACGAAGGAAGAGCATAAGCAAATTATTCCAACGCGATGATGTCTCCACCATTGATGCAGCACCTCCGAAGCAAGCTATGTCTATCCTATCTCGTACTAGAGAGAAAATGCGCGCGCGCGCGCGCGGGGGGGGGGGGGGGGGGGAGGGGGGGGGGGGGTGGGGGGTGGGGTGGGGGGGGGGTGGTCCGCTCCTACCGTTGGAGTGGTAGACGGAGAAGACGAGGACCCGCAGCGTCACCGGCGTTGTGAGGAACAAAATCGCGAGCGGTTTCCGGAGGAGCGGGTCAACGTCTGATTTTGTTTCTAGGCGTACTCGGTTGGCGCTTGAAAATTGACTTGTGGGCCAGTCACATCTGTTTGTGGGCACTTAGCTGTTGTAGCCATGAGATGTCTTTTTTGTTTTTCTTTCTTTCGGTAAAAGACGCTTTATTAACTCAAAAATTGCCGCATCGACAGGACCCTAAAAATAATTTCCGTGTATATTAGTAGTAATATCAGTCTCGGTCGTCTTCCACCGTGTTGCCGTGCTGTGGATTGGAATGACTACCTGAACATTTTATTAGCCGCCGTACGTAGCACGGTAGGGATGGTGTCAGCATACAGGGCATAGGGTGCAAAAGCGGCAGATTAACCAGCAAAAACGCGAGGATCATATGGCCAAAGGAGCCTAAAAAGGAAACACAGAAATCAACACATGCACACACCAAACATAGGCCACGTACACACCACACCCCGCCTGAACACAAGTTAGTAGATCAGATCCTCCGTACGACCAACATTTGCCAACAGAGGAACAAGTTCTCAGCCATTCCTTCCAAGAAAAAAGAATTCTCAGCCATTCCTACTACTGATAACTTGAAAAACTACTGATAACGTACTCTCGAAAAAAAAACTAGTGATAGCTACAACCTAAAGCCTACAAAAATGTTTTAGATTTTGAGACGGAGATAGTACTACTGATAACTTGAGACGCAAACGCATCGAGAACTACCGGACAATTCTCTGTTAGGTGTGTGTGTCATGGAAAGCGAAATCACACGGACTCAGATCCTCCTCCTGGCTCGTTCGTGTCTGGCTGATCGTCTGCTCCTCCCTGCCCGATACTGTCGCGCCTTTGACTGCCGGAAGCATCAGAAGTTTCTGCGCCGTGTGATGGGTCACTCGCATGGTGGTTCCTGCATCAGTCACCAAGTAAACAGAGACAGTCAATGAAGGCACTGGTACAGCTGACCGCGTCGTGGATATACATGGATTGATCGAACATCTCACGTGGCATCTGTAGAGGAACAGGATGCAACTCTCAATGTATTGATGGGTGCATATGCACAAGTATATATAGTACATAGGGCAAGTCATATCCTCAACTATACAAAAGGAGGAGACTTGGAGTACAAGAATACATGTGCTAAATACATATCTCAACACCCCCCCGCAGTCGAAGCGACACCGTTGCTGACGCAGAGACTGGACCGGAATTCCTCGAAAGACGTCGTCGGCAAGCCTTTGGTCATGATGTCGGCAAATTGTTGGGAGGTGGGTACGTGTAGAACACGAACATGGCCAAGAGTCACCTGATCCCGAACAAAATGAATATCAAGCTCAATGTGCTTGGTGCGACGATGGTGAACCGGATTGGCGGAGAGGTAGACGGCGGAGACGTTGTCGCAGTAGACGACCGTGGCCTTCTCAACAGGACACGAGAGCTCGTGGAGAAGCTGACGAAGCCAGGAACACTCAGCAACAACGTTAGCCACAGCGCGGTACTCAGCCTCGGCGCTAGACCGTGAGACGGTGGGCTGCCGCTTGGACGACCACGACACCAGGGACGGTCCAAGGAAGATGCAGTAACCCGAAGTAGAGCGACGGGTGTCCGGGCAGCCAGCCCAGTCGGCGTCGGAGTAGGCGACCAGATCAGTGGCAGTGGAGGCGCGCAGAGTAAGACCAAGATCCATAGCACCGCGGATGTAGCAGAGAATCCGCTTAACGGCAGTCCAGTGAACGTCTCGAGGAGCATGCATATGCAGGCAGACCTGCTGAACCGCGTACTGAAGCTCCGGCCGAGTGAGAGTGAGGTACTGGAGAGCACCAACAATGGACCGGTAGAAGGCAGCATCCGGAGCGGGAGTACCATCAGTAGCGGAGAGCTTGGCCTTCGTGTCGACAGGCGTGGAGGCCGGTTTGCAGTTAAGCATGCCAGCACGGTCGAGGAACTCATGAGCGTACTTCCGTTGATGAAGGAAGAAACCATCAGGACGACGCACCACCTCAACACCGAGGAAATAGTGTAACAGACCCAAGTCCTTGATGGCAAACTCAGCACGGAGACGATCAGTAAGCCGGCGAAGGAGCTCAGAAGTGCATGCTGTCAGGATGATGTCGTCAACATAGAGAAGCAGATACGCCGTGTCGGTGCCATGGTGATAAACAAACAGCGAAGCATCGGAGCGTGTAGAGCGGAAGCCGAGTTGATGAAGAAACGCTGCGATGCGCTGGTACCAGGCACGAGGAGCCTGCTTGAGCCCATATAAGGAGCGTGAGAGCAGGCACACATGATCAGGACACGCCGGATCAACAAACCCCGTGGGCTGCTGACAGAAGACTTGCTCCTCAAGATGACCATGGAGGAAAGCGTTGGAGACGTCCATCTGATGAACCGGCCAGGCACGGGAAACCACTAACTGTAGAACAGTGCGGATTGTCCCGGGCTTAACAACCGGAGCGAAGGTGTCGGTGAAGTCCACACCGGCGCGTTGCCGGAAACCACGAACAACCCAACGCGCCTTGTAGCGATCAAGGGTGCCGTCGGGACGAAGCTTGTGTTTGAATACCCACTTCCCGGTGATCACATTGGCGTGCCGGGGACGGGGAACAAGCTGCCAAGTCCGGTTCCGCTGCAAAGCGTCGAACTCCTCCTGCATCGCGGCCATCCAGAGGGGATCGCGAAGAGCGGCCCGAACCGAGGATGGCAGCGGAGAGGGAGCGGACGTCGAGGCGGTGCAGACGTAGTCATCCGCATAACGCGAGCTCGGCCGGAAGACACCGGTGCGCGAGCGCGTGACGGGCCCGGCCATCGGAGCAGCCGCGGGTGGCGGCGAGGCTGCAGGTGCACCGCCAGAAACCGCCGTGGCATCCACAGCGTCCACGGGAGAAGCGGGTCGATCTGGAGACGAGGCCGCGGCGTTGGGAGAACAAGGCGACGTCGGGGCAGCGGTCGCGCCAACAGGCAACCGAGGCGGGGTCGGGGCAGCGCCAGGAGAGGCCGGCCCAGCAGGCGGCCCAACATGCATGGCTGAGGACCGGGACGACGTCGACGCGGCTCCAGGCAACGAGGGCGTCGAGCCGGAAGGAGCCGCGGACGTCCCCGATCCGGAGGAGGGCGCCACGGGCGGGGGTGCCGGAGCACCCAAGGCCGGCAGCGGGCGGCGGCGTGGAGGAGAACCCGCCGCGGGAGGGGAAGACGGCGCCACCTGTTCCTGTGCAAAGGGAAACACAAGCTCATCAAAGTACACGTGCCGTGAGGTGATGACACGGTGAGACACGGGGTCATAGCAGCGATAACCCTTAGTGTTGGCCGGGTAACCAAGGAAGACACATGGAACGGATCGAGGAGCGAGTTTATGAGATGTGGTGGCGGTGGTGTTGGGATAACAACGGCAACCGAAAATACGGAGACCATCGTAGGAGGGAGGAGTGCCATATAAGAGATGGTGAGGCGCATAGTTCCAGCGCGGACGACATGGTCGGAGGTTAAGGAGTAGGGTGGCGGTGGCGAGGGCGTCGGGCCAGAACCGAGAAGGCATGTAGGCATGGAAAAGAAGGGTACGCACACACTCATTGAGGGTGCGAAGGATGCGCTCGGCACGGCCATTCTGCTGAGAGGTGTACGGACACGTGAGACGAAACACAGTGTCGTGGGAGGAAAGAAGATGGCGAATGGTGAGGTTGTCGAATTCTTTCCCGTTGTCGGTTTGAAGTGCGAGTATGGGTCGCCCGAACTGTGTGGAAACATAAGCATAAAATGCGATGAGGGTGGCTGCAGCATCGGATTTTCTACGATGAGGAAATGTCCACACAAAGTGAGAGTAATCATCCAGTATAACAAGGTAGTAAAGATAACCAGAATTACTGGGTACTGGAGATGTCCATACATCGTTGTGAATTAACTCAAACGGAAAAGAAGGAACTGTGGAAGAGGAACTAAACGGAAGGCGAACATGTTTGCCTAACCGGCAGGCTTCACAGGAGTGAGCGGCAGTTTTATTACAAGAAAAAGAAAATCCTCTCATTATTTGATGAAGTGAAGAAGTGCTAGGATGCCCGAGACGAGCATGCCAAAGATCGACGCCGGCGGAAAGAGCTCGAGGACCACCCGGAGATGACGGCGACTGAACTGGGTAGAGGTCGCCGGGACTGTCACAACGGTGAAGAATCATCCTGGTGCGAGCGTCCTTAACAGAAAAGCCGACTTCGTCAAATTCCACAGTTACAGAATTATCACGAGAAAGATTACGAACAGAAACTAAGTTCTGAATAAGATTAGGAGAAACAATGACATTATTAAGAGAGAGAGGTCTAGAGTTAGAGGGAAAAGGTGCAGAACCGACATGAGAGATGGGAAGACCAACACCGTTGCCGATGATGATGCGAGAGGGAGTGGAGGTGGGATGGACGGAGGAGAGGTTACCCGGATGAGCGGACATATGAGCGGTGGCACCAGAGTCCATGATCCAATCGCCGCCACCACCAGAGTAGGGTGGCGGCTGCTGCAGCGCCGCTAGGAGGGCGGGGTCGTAGTGGGGGGCGCCGTACGCGCCGGTGGCGCCGTACGCGCCGTAGGAGGCCGCGACAGGAGGGGCGGGAGCTCCGCCGTAGGCGCCGAGAGACGCGGCCAGAAGCGCCTGGTGCGCGCTCGGGCGGGGGCCGAGGATGCCCGGGGCGGGGGGCCGCGGCACCGGCATGCTGTATGCGTGCACGACCCCCGTCCAGGGATTGTAGCCACCGGCCCAGGGTGGTGGGGGCTGCTGCTGGGGAGGTGGACCGCCGCCGCCACCTTTCCCTCCTCCTTGGCGTTGACCACCGCGACCGCGGCGACGGTTGCCGCCGTTCCCACCGTTGCGCGGTGGTTGGGGCGGCTGGGGCACCGGCGTGGGTTGCGGGACAGCCGGAGGGCGAGGCGCCGAGGGTGGTGTAGAGGCGCCGTTGGAGAGGCCGGCAGCGAGAGCGGTGTGGACGGCATGGGTGCGGAGGTGCTTCATCCGCCGCTCCTCAAGACGAAGATAGGCCACCGCCCGCTCGTAAGTAGGGTTGGCCATGAGGGTGAGGTTGGAGGCGGCGTTGCCGAAGTCCTCGTTGAGGCCGGCGGTGAGCGTCGAGAGGAGGAGCTCGTCGCCCACCTTGAACCCGACGTCGTTGAGCTCGTCGGAGAGAGTCTTGAGCCGGAGACAGTAGGCGTCGATGGTGGAGTCGTTTTGATGACACCCAAAAAATTCCTGCTGCAAGAAAACAATCCGCTGAAGCTTGTTGTCGGTGAAGAGACCATTGATCTTGGTCCACACCGTGTAGGCATCGTCCCCATCGCGAACGACGGTGTGGAAGATGTCCGGAGAGACGGTGAGGAAGAACCACCGGATGAGGGTGGCGTCGATGGCGAGCCAGTTGGCGTCGTGGTTGCCGGCGAAGAAGTTGGCGAGACCGTCCACGTGATCACGAAGGTTGTACTCACGGAAGAGGAGATTGAAGTAGGTTTTCCAGGCATAGTAGTTTGCGGAGGTGTGGGAGAGGATGATGGGGACGTGATCGGAGAGGTGGATGTTGCGGATGTCGGCGGCTCGGGGCTCATCGGGGTCGGACCCATAGGAAGAGTCGAACGGGTTGCTAGGGGGAGCGCCGGAGGAGGAGGAGGTGCCGAGGGCCGACATGGCAGCAAGGGGAGATGGTGGCGCGGGATGGGTTCGGTAGGGTTTTAGGGTTTTGGGAAGGGGCGGCTCGGGTGGAGGGTTAGGATGGAGGAGGGCCGGAGGGGAGGAAGGGGTGTGGGGGAGGGGGGGGGGGGGAAGGCGGCGCGGGGCGGCCGGGGAGGCGGCGGCGCAGATCAGCGGGAGCGGCGGCGGCCAGGAGAGGCGACGGCGGCGCGGCTAGGGCTGGGATCGAGGGTTTAGGCTGATACCATGTAGAGGAATAGGATGCAACTCTCAATGTATTGATGGGTGCATATGCACAAGTATATATTGTACATAGGGCAAGTCACATCCTCAACTATACAAAAGGAGAAGACTTGAAGTACAAAAATACATGTGCTAAATACATATCTCAACAGCATCAGAAGGATCCGGCGCCGCGGCCGTGAGGAGATTGGCGTGCACGCACAGCACGAGCGCGCACAGGCAGTCGAGGCGACTCTGCATGTCCCGGAGCTGCGTCTCCATGCTCCCGCCGGTGCGGACGCGGCACCAGAGCGTGCTCCCGCGGTAGGAGGCCACGAGCCCGGCCGCTTCGGCCAGCGCCTCGGCGACCAGCCCGGCCACCGCCGGATGCTGCTTCGCCATGTCCTGCAGCGCGTAGAGCCTGCGCGCGCACCTCTCGAGGTTGTCGCATTCCGCCTCGCACTGCGGAATCCGCAGGAGGCGCGCGGCCAGGGCGATGAGCATGACGGCGTGCACCCCGGACAGCTGCGCAAGAGTGGCGATGGCCGCCAGGCCCAGGACGTCCCACACCCCCATTATGTTGTCCAAGCTGCTGCACTACCTTTGCCTTGGACTGAAGATTGTTCTGTGGAAGCAAGCAACAACCACGCGATCAAAATGGCAAATTATAGCAATGCAGGTGAGCGTATCCACTGATGCAAGATTTATCAAGGGAGAGGAGGTACCTGTGGCTTTGCAGTTGCCCCAGTCGCCGTGGCTGCCTGAACCTGGAGCTGAAGCTGATGGAGAGTAAGCCAGGAGCAGGGTTTATACGGGTTTCCACCTGGTACTGAAAGGGGTTCAAGAAAGGAGCACAGTGCATCTTCCTGCCGGCGTTGCAGAGGGCACTCTGAGAGGAGAGAAGAGCAGAGGCTGGAGGTGTTCCATTCCTAGGAACTCGCGCGACCAGGATGCTCAGAAGCGAGAGGAGAGCCTGCCTTTCCAGTCAAGAGTGCACAGCCGCAAAAGGGGACTCTGAGAGGAGACTCTGAGAGGAGAGAAGAGGAACGCCTGGAGGTGTCCCTCCCATCCCAAGGAACTCCAGCGACCAGGAGGATCAGAAGCGAGACGAGGGCCTGCCTTTCAGTCAGAGTGCACAGCCGCAAAAGGAAGATCATAGGATCTTCCTAGGAAGTTCCGCACCCCATGCTTCTCCCTTCAACCGTTGGATCATACCTCCCTCTCCCGATCCACATATAGGTTCCCCTTCCACCAAGCAGAGTTAGTGTCATAGTTCAGTTTTTATTTTTAAGAAATAGAAGGAAATCTGGTCTCCCCCAATAAAATATTCATAATTATTTTCAAATACGAGGAAGCTCAATTAGCATAATAACGGATTTGCTAATTTCCCGAAATTACTATCATATTTATTTTTATTTTTATTTTGCGGGAAAAACTTTCAATCTATTCATCTTCAATCATGGTAATACAATGAACACTAGAAATAATAAAAATTACATTCAGATCCATAGACCACCTAGCGACGACTACAAACACTGAAGCAGGCCAAAGGCGCGCCGCTGTCATCGTCCCTCCTTCGCCGGAGCCGGGCAAACCTTGTTATAGTAGACAGTCGAGATGTCGTCATGCTAAGGCCTCATAGAACCAATGCACCAGAATAGCAACCGCCGCAGATAAAGAGTGTAGATCAAAAGGATCCAACCCGAAGACACACGAACGAAGATGCCATTTGAATTTACGGAGAAATTCATATGGATTTCTTTTCTTTTTTCTTTTTTTCTTTTGATTAAATTCTTGTTTTCATTTTGTATTTGTTCACACGGCGCACACCTGCACTTGTAAGCCCGCCCGGCCACACACACAACTGCAGTTGCTCAATCGCGTACCGGCGTGCGTTTAATGTGCAGCTGAATGTCCACGGGTTGTATGTGACGTTGCACATCCTCTATGCACCAGCGAGCAACTGTACTTGGACAACCGCCAGCTCTGCGCAACCGCATGTCCATCGGTCGTGCACAATTGCAGTTGCATGCCTATTCACATATGTGCAACTGCACCCACCGGCCGCACGCGACTATATATGTTTTTGCTTTTGAAAAAAAATACAATAAAAAAAGGAGAAACACAAAATAAACGGAGAAACAAATAATAGTGAAAGGAGAGAAAAATGAAAATGGTTAAAAAAAATCATGTTGATATGAGATTTAGTTAATTCTCAACTAGATGAGGGTTAGGCACACCCAAAATATAACCAGGCCGTTAATAAGGGTGCGTGAGCTATGCGACCGCACAGGGCCCCCCAAAGAGCCCCCCCCCCCCACCCCCCTCCCCTTCTCTATCTCTCCAAATTAAGACTTATTAGTAAGACTCGGACTCGGTAGGGTGACCTCCCTATCGTGATTTTTTAATTCACCCTCTATACATAGTGGAACTGAGAAAAAATTGCAGACTTGTAGCAGCGCCATAGAAACCTTGCTCGGAAACTTGGTCAGTTGTGGTGGAGAAGAAAGAAACAAGGAAGAAGGTGTGAAGTGTTATTGAGCTCATAGAGTCATGGGCATATGGTTGTTTTAGGGCTGTTGCCTTAGTGGGTAAGGTTGTACGATTTCTTTCTTTTTTTCGGGGAAGTTAAGCTGTACAGTTCAATGTTAGTACCAAATTGAACATGAGAAAATCGATTTGATTTTAACTAAATCTGATTTTTCACATTGGAGAAGATTAATTATGAACATGAAATTGAAATTGTCATATAAAATATACAAGAATGATGATGCTTTTTGGTATAATAACACAAGGAGCAGTTGAATATTACCACTATTTTAGCATTAGTATTTTCTAGTAAGTTACACGTGCCTTGCACGTAAGAGTAAGTACGCTAGGATATCAACAGACCACATTATAATAGGCAAACAAGTAAATTTGACGTCACATACGGATAAAATTTAAGATGTAGGTTTAACTCTCATTGCCCATCCCATCCCCTTGAAAATCAGATTATAACTCCAACATATTTGATGACTGAGTGGTATATACTACACAAAACTCATGTAAAATATATAAGATTAGTTGGGTACTCCATCTGCAGAGAAAAAAGGGCTTTAGGAAGATGATGCCTTAGCTTTTAACCAAGGAAATCATAAATAAAAGCAAATGTAATTTTTTTTGAAAGAAAAAACTTGGGAGAATTGAAGTATGGAAGATTTTAGAACAAATGAGAAGCGTATGTATTATATGTGTATTGTGCAATATAAATGATAATACAATGAATGTCAATCTTTCAACAGAGAAACAGTATGAGATTTACTGTATGGAAGTCTAGAACAGAGGAGACATGTCTTTATTTGTTGTTAGAGCATATTGTGATTGTACCCATACCACATGTTGCTGTGGCACGTCGACCGGTGACTACTCGGATTTGTCATCTCTCAACCGTTGGACTAACTTCATCCAACAACCAATATTCAAAGTTATTTGTACGCGGTATGAGTACTACTAAACATTATAAGAAACAACATGCAGTTTGAAATTATATAACAAAATGAAAATGTGCTTGACTTATCTGCTATTCCAATTTTAGGGCCCCATTTTACATTCCACACGAAGGCCACAAAATTCTGGATACGGCCCTGAATATAATTATTCTATAAAGCATAATTATGATACAAATTAGAAGTTTCAACCCAACCACCATTGTGTTATAATTTTTGGCTTGCCCCATGTGCATAGTCAATAATTTCAAATAAACCTCGAATGCCCATGTATGGAATAAGGTGGCCAACTTATATAGTGACATCTCTCCACCTCGCTAAGTGAAAGAGTATACGGTGAGAAGAAGAACATGGCTCGTGCGCTTGCCTCACTGGCTCGAGCTCAGACTGAGGCCGAGGCCAAGGCCAAGATCTGGTCCACGATCATGCAGGGGCGACTTTCTTTTTCCATTTTATTTTTTGGTTTCTTGGCCTTTAAGTCTTGGAGTATGAAATATAATCATTGAAAACTTTATTGATACCACAAGCAACTCAAAGATGTATATAAATCGGTGCGATTTAGTACATGGAAGTAAGGTGGGACTATTAATAGATGAACCAACCCTCTAGTGTAACAACAAGATGATCTAGCCTGGCTGGCCGTTACCTTACGGACTGAACGCTGAGGTCCGGTGTTTAAATTCGCAAAGCAACATCCCTATTTTTGACGAAATAGGGTTTCCCCCCGCTTTGTATTACAAAGCAAACATCACCGATACAACCAGATAGGTGCTGGGGCGGAAGCAGCACAGGCACGCCCAAAGGAAACGAAAGAGAAAAAGAAAAGAAACAAATGCCGACACCGGCGGATCAACAAAAAACGAAGAAGCTTCGCGACCGCCGCGCCCACCGGGGATCCTCCACTAAGCTCCTATACTCCGAGGCGCCGGTACCACTCAACACCTCCAAGAAGGGACGCGATGATGACGACGCTGTTGTCAAGGGTTTCCCCCCGGTACGCGACGAGGAGAGAGGAAGGGTACCCCCGACGCCCTCCAGGAAGGTCCGGCGGCACCCTCAGGCACCACCGCGTCGGTGTCGGCTCGGCCGACAGGGATTTCTCCCGATCCCAACCTTCACCTCGGGCGCTCTGGAGCACGCCACCAAACAAACCACCACTCTGAACCAAAATGGTCTTGAAGCTTCCGCGCCGTCTCACCACGGCACCGCGAAAGGGGCCTGCTCAACAAAGAAGAGGAGCCGGGACTCGGGACAACAGCATCGTCGGCATGCGGGAGGGCCCAACCTCCACCGTCAACGACGGTAACCGACCGGACGCAACAGCAGGAGCATACTAGGCCCGTGGGCCCACAGGCCTGGCCGGGTCCGCAAATGCCCGTAAAGCTCCCGCCGTCACGCTGCAGAAGGCACGCCGTCGGCGCCACCACCTCGAGTCTGAGCTGCTCCTCCTCCGCGCCACGCAGAGGACGTCGAAGCCACTCCAATGGCCGGCCCGCTAGGACCCAGATGGGGCCGAGAGGGGCCAGATCTGGGCCGGGGGCGCGCTGCCGGCCACCGCACATCACCACGCCGCCCCACTGCCAAGGGGCAGCACCACCACCTCGCGCGCCGCCGGCGACCCCCGCCGGGTCGCCGGGCCGCCGCCCAGCAGAGCAGCACCGCCGCTGTCCCCTGCCCCGCGAAGGGGAGCCGTGCGCGTGGGGACAAGGAGGTCCCGCCGCCGCCGACACCACCTGAGCCAGCGCCAGGGGCGCCCGCCGGCGGCGGCGGGGAGGAGAGGGAGGACGGGGACGACCGAGAGGGAGAGGAGGGGGTGCGCCGCCCCGGCCACCTCCCGGGGAGGCAGCGCAGGGGCGGGACCGGGAGAGGGGAGAGGGGGGTGGGCGAGGGACGGGCCGGGAGGCGCGCGCCCGTTGGCCGGCGGCGGCGGGAGTGGACGACGGCGGCGCGAAGGAACCCTAGCGGGAGAGCGGGGTCGGGAGGAGCTGGCTACGGGGTTCCTTTGGATAGTACGTCCAACATCCCTATTTTTGCCACACAGGCACTGGCACGGCTGGAGGCCTGGACGAGTGGGCTTGTCGAGCGAGCGATGGATGCGTCATCCTTTAATCTGTCAATCGGGACTATGGGTTGATTCTAAAAAGGTCAGGTTCTTTTTTCCTGCAAAACGCACATGACAAGACCAAACCAAGAATACCACCACTCTTTATTAGTAGGCGTGTGACAGGACTAAACAAAGAATATCACCTCCCTTTTTCGATAACATAATATGAGGCCTTCTACGATTTTTCTAGAGTTATATCTGGTAATCGCTGGTATATAGCATAACAATGAGTTGGACTCCCAAGTGCAGGAATTTGTAGCAAAGCGGTAACTTTCACTAGTACAAAAAATGCTAGTGGTGCGTGCCAAAAAACACCTTGGTGACGTGGCGCCAGACCACTAATATGGCTCTAGTGATAAAGTATACTGGTGGCATGCCCCCTGTGTGGTGTCATGCCACCAGTAATATTCATCATCAGCGGCATGTCATGATGGGATCACATCACTAATTTGACTTTTATGCATAAAAAACTGCACAACAACATTTTCCCCCGCCAAATGGCAGCGTTTTTTGTTTAACAACGGTACAATCATATAACAACATTACTAAATAGAGCCCAATGACAAAATTTAAATTCAGCAAATTGCTAATTAACATAGTATGACTAGTTCAACGAAATACTAACATATTATGACTAGATACCATGCGTACTAACTAGATTCTTCGGCGACGCGACTTAGGGTTGTAGTCTCGAGAATCGATACCAGAGCTGCCAACATGATTGTCATACACCATGATCTCCTCGCAGTCATGGTGGAGGTAGAACGTGACCCTCTCCCTAGCTTACACCCTGTAGTCTTGCGCAAGGGTTGTCCAACCAATGTAGCTGAGATAGGTTCGGTGTGCCTCGTTGGTGACAAGCCAAGTGAAATTCATGGCCATCGACATCTTCATGAGGATGAAATGAAATCTAATAGTTGCATCAATCCCAACATGGAACCCCTCTAGGAAGTCAAACCTTGCCCCTGCAAGTAAGGATGGCAGTTTTACCCATGGGCGTGGGTACCCATGGGTATCTGACCCGCATGGGTAGGGTATGAGCACATTTTCGTGCGCATAGGTACTTCCCAAACCCTACCCGATTGGTCATGGGTAGGACATGGGTACAATTACGTGCCCATGGGTACACCTAGAACCGCCCCCGATGAGGCGATGATGTTGTAGTTAGGTCACATGAGTCATAAACCTACGATACCAAGTATCCGTGTCCATCCTCTACCCCCCTCCCCCGGCAGTACCCCGACCCATCCCACTCACAATCACCACTTCTTCAACCCTAGAAACCTCCCAGTGGCGCCAATAGTTCAGGCAACTACTCCACCACCCTTCAATGATGTACCCATCGGGAATGGATACCCATTGGGTATGAGCATGAATTTGTGCCCGATGGGTAGGGAATGGATTTGTTGTACCCTTACCCTACCCTTTGCCATCCTTACCCACAAAAATGGATCGAGTCCACAAAAAAAGTATTGAAACTAGAGGCACAGTTGAAGCAAACCATTAATTTGGTACATAGTTGTATATCTGTATTGCTATTTGCAATATTTGTTAGTTTTTTTATCTGTTTTGTTGAACTGATATGCTTTAAGTTGAACTTCTAGATTTATCGTGCAATTGGGTCATATATTTGTGAGAGTTCATATGGGGTGTTTTTTGTGGTAGCTATTTGGACTATTTTTGTGGTAGTTTCTAGTCTATAATGTTTTTCCATGTTGCAAAAAAAAGGCTAGGGGTTTGCTTGAACCCTGGCTCCGCCACTGCATGAAACCACTGAGAAGCCACTGCATCATCTCTTCACGAGGCAGGGAACCTTTTGCCTTTTTTTTTGCGGGTAGGGAACCTATTGCCTGACAGGTGGGCCGACAAAGGGACGGGCCCAGTCTCAACGGGCGACAGGAAACAAATCACGATCGGTACAATTGAGCAGCGATGACCAACTGTGGCACTCCGGCTCAGAGAACACTGGAACACCCCGTATTCCAGCCCAGGGACAAGCCCTCTGGAATACGGCACTGTTGGCATAGAACAAATCAGCTCTTTATTACAATGGATATGGTTACAAAGGGTACACGGATTACATCGGCACGGCTATACTACGCCTGCCCAGGGTAGCTCTATGCTAACAGTGGAGTAACTCTCTCGGCAGCGGAACAGCGACGGCGGTGATGGACTCCACTCCGCAGGGACTCTGCCTAGAACACGTATCCTAGATCGCAGACTCAAGATCCTCGACTAGCAAGCAATCACGGCATGACCTACAAACTGGCATGACACGCCAGGTGAGTACTTTGAATGTACTCGCAAGCTCACAGCAAACATCAGCATTAAGGTAAGACAACATCATAGCAAGATAGCTACAGAAGTAGATGCAGTAAGGTAAAGCATATTTAATCCATACTCTGAATAATCTTAGGATCCAATCCGAACCTGCTCCAAGTCCAATCATGTGGTCATCCGACCACTCCTCCCATTGCCATCCCATGGCTGACATATCATATACCTGATTCCTTCTGCACGACAAGTCTGACAAACTCACTCTCTTCCGGGTTGCCTCACAACCCTCAGAATAACCACGATCCACCGAGTACTTCCGATCTTACGACGAGTTCTTCCATCATTAACACTACTATGGTTGACCACCTAAAGAGGTCTGGACGGACTGTCCAATACCGTGGACATGACTATTCGGATAGATTTTACACTCTGCAGAGGTTGCGCACTTTACCCACACCATGGAGCACCTGACCTCGTGATCCCATTCGGGTGGACGAGCGTTGCTCCAACGAAACCCGCCTGACCCGTGACTCTCCCATCGTACCACTGGCAATCATCCTCCCCCGGAGTCAAGCCCTGGGTGGCCCCTGTGTCACCGCGTGACACCTTTCACCGTCGTGGCCAACAAACTGTCCCAAACGGGTATCTTGTACCATATAACTCAACTGGGCTCACAAGGTTATCGCCGCCTACCGGGCCATGGTTGCGTGCACGCATAACCTTCCCTGTCGGGCGGTACCGGTGAAAGAGCACGCGATCAGACCAAGTCAAGGCCATTCCATACCGGCAAATGTGGCTGCACGGATAAGTCCGAACAGGTGACTCAGGATCAACCATGAAGCATCTAATCCTCGAATGATATTTCTGTCATGGCTGACACTCCGACATCATAGTAGTCCACGTCAAAACAATATCCGGCTAGAAATCCGATAACCAGTATACTTAAGACACTACTACTAACTCATCTCCATGAACTGCCGAATGAAATCCAAAATAATCATAGACAGTGATCTCAACATCATAGTATCAACAAGTGGGTAAACTACTAGTCATTAACAATCCGGTACTCAACATGGTAGTCACCTATCCAAGAATTTACTCAAGCATTGTATAATCCAATTCATTTCACAAATAACTCTTACTTGCTGTTAAAGTAAATAGTTAAACTATGATATTGCAATGCAATTATGCAGATGAGAGTTGTGGCTTGCCTGGGGATGAAGGAGCCATCGGGAAGGAGTGCGGAATGGTCGCGGAAGGAGTTGCCGGAAACAGTTCTCTCTCGGAGGGGCTGTTTACGGGCAAGGGCAAAATGGTCATTTTCACAGTGTCAACACATTATGAAAATGATACCAACAGATAGAGCTCGACGAGACGAAGAAGTGGGCTTTGGATTCACCTCGATCGGAGTCACGATTAAAAAGTTATAGCCGTTTGAAGTACAGGGACCAATCTGTAAAGATTTTATTCGTAGACAGGCCCCTGGCGGCTTAAACCGAAAGCGCACTGGGTAGATTACGTTTTCTGTAAAAGAAAACGCATTCTTAGCCACAGTTAAGTGGAAATGCGTCTTCCAAAAGGGAAAACGTACTTTTTAGAGTACGCTTCCACTTAAGTCAGCAGGCCCGGCCTCTGGGTCAATGACGGGTGGGACCCGGCGCTGACTTCTCTCTCTCTCTCCCGTGTCTCCCTCTACCTTGCGAAGAGGAGGAGACAGAGGGCAGCAGCGCGACGCCGGCGCCGGCCCGACCAACTCCGGCCACCTCCTGCACGGGCGCGGGCACCAATGAGCTCGCCGTGAAGAGGCGCGACCAGGGAAAGCAGTAGAAGTGGCGGGTGCGAGGTGTGGTGACCGCTGCGGCAGGTGGCAGTGGCGGGCTCCGGCGAGATGCGCGAGAGGCTCCGGCCGTCTCCGTCCGAGCGGAGACCACCGGCAGTACCGCGAAGGAGCACCGCACCCAACCAGCTGCAGCACGGGCGCCGGGGAGGGCTGCAGCCGCCGCGGCTCGGGTGGCCGAAAGCACAGGCGGCGGCCTAACTACATGTCGTGCCCACGAGCATTCCGGCGAGGAAAAGAAGAGTGGGAGGGGGTCGCCGGACTTGGTGGGTTCTCTGGTGGTGGGAAGGAGAAGGAACGGGGCTCGGAGCAGCTCGAATTTGAGCGGAGCTCCGCGGTGGCCATTGCAGCGGTGGTGGACAAAGAGGGGCTCCGGCGCGATGGTGAGGGGTCGAAGAGGCATCTGGGGAAGGGAGGAGAGGTTGGTGAGGAGGAGAGGCGCTCGGGGGGCCTTATATAGGCGAGGCGAGCTCGCCGGATAAGCTCGGCCGCGGTGGCGAACTTATCCGCGCACTGGAGCTTCGGGGCAACGTGGCCGGCCGCTTGCGGCGTCGAGGGGCTTCGTAGAGGAGTGGAGAGGCTCGTAGGAGCTTCGGGAGGGCTCGAGGAGGAGGGGACAGAGGAAAACGACGACGGTGGTCATGGGTAGAGCAGTGGCGGCGATCGCCGTGGCACGAGGAGAAGGAAAGGGGAGGGGGAGAGGCTTCCAGAGTGAAGGCGGCGACGAGGGGAAGCCTCTAGACATGGCTAGGTGGAGAGGAGGAGAAGGAATGGATGAAACCGAGGAGGTCTATCACCAGAGCGCGTTGGCAGGCATGCCAGACACGTGGTCACCGCATGGACTGGCACACGCGGTGCACCCTAACTGGCCAAATCATATCCAGTGGGTAGTCTCTCCAAGGCACAGTCTCAGGGAGGTGATGGTTCGATGAGAGGAACTGTGGTTGGATGGGAGTAGTCACTTGAAGCTTGCTGTAGCAAACTTGTCCACACATCTGTGCTCAACAGGAAGATGATAAGAATCAAAGGTGATGTCTCGGAGGTTTGGGATAGGAAGGACTACAATCCTGTGAATTTTGGAGAGAAATGGACCAATATTTAATAGGGTTGCTTTGCAACTGACCAATCTGGTCCAGAAACATATCTTGATGTGCCACTCACATATCAAATGGGATTGAGCTGAAATTTGATAGAACATGATGATTTGGTCATATGAGAGTGCCATAAAAATTTCATGCAATTTGGACAAGCCAAAATGGTACTTCCTTCACAACTATCCTCTCTGACCAGAATGTTAGAAGAATTTAGGGAATTATTGGGAAGATGAAATGAGACCAAATCTTGTGGAGATAGGTTATATGGGTAGGAGAATGCTCTGGTAAATTTTTAGCAATTATGGAGCAGCATAATATATAGTTGCTTCACAATGTGAAAATCTGACCAGAAATCAAGATTTGAGGCTGTGCTCACATAGATGATTGGACAGGGTTGAAACTTGGTGGAGAGTCATGATTTGAGCATATGAAGATGCTTGCAAAACTTCAACTCATTTGGATACTCTTAGCTAGCACTTGCTTCACAAAGCTTCCAGTTGACCAGAAAATTTGGAAATTAGCCAAGGGAGATTTAATATCCAAATGAAGTTGAATTTTTGCATGTGGCAATGATATGGATAGTAAAGAATGCCCAAAAAGTTTGAGACCAAGAAAGCAAATATAAAGGGTACTTGCTTCTCAACTTGGCAGCTGGGGCAGAATCAGAAAAGGAAAATTTGTGAAGTATTTTTGAACCTGGCAAGGAAGGATTTTGACATATTTGTGGAAGATATGATCCAAACAATTTATGATAATTATTTGGGAATTTTTAGAATGATGGAAATGTGTGTTGCTTCACAACCCAGGGCGGACAGGGTTATTCCTTTAATAAAAAGAGGAATTTTCCCAAGAAAAGAATATTGGGGTTGGTCCAAGATGGAAACGAAATCGTCTTGGTATGGTTTTGAAGTTGGCAAGCCACTTGGGAAGAAGAATCAAGGGTGATCCTCCAGGTTGCAAGACTACTAAGCCACAAAAAAAGCGAATCCGGACCAAAATCAAAAGAAAATGGGCAAAATCCAGGGTGTTACAAACCTACCCCCCTTAAAGAAATCTCGTCCTCAAGATTTGGTTGCTCAGGGATCAAACATGAATATTTCCAGTTGAGGAAACCGTTTCCAACTCGGGTTTCCTTTTTACCTTTGTATAATGTTCCCACTGGATTTCATATGACTGACTGCCTTGCTTCGGGGTGGTTTGCTTCACTGTAACCATTTTCTGGCAAATCTTACCGCATATGTTACTCCGACTTCACTCCTTTTATGTCTGCTATCTTTTCTGGGGCAATAATTATCCGGACCGAACTATGTGCCCTGCTCGTAGGTCCGAGGGTGGTTCCTCATGGACGTGTCGTGACGAGGTCCAATATGAATGACCGTTTACTGAGTTGTGAATAGATTCTCTTGGCGGACACAAAACCTTTTACTCATTGCATTGGGTGACTTCAAATGGCTGTGTGTCCTCCTGGTTCAAAATAGTATTGTAAATCGTACCATTCTCCTAGCGGAATCTGGCTTCTCGCACGGTTGATGGGTCATCTTGGGTATCTTCACTGTCTTGGGTATAAGGCTCTTACCAAATATTTGACTGTCACCTGTCGTGACCAGCATAAAGGTGTACGGTCTTATTGTGATATTATCCATAGACTTGACTGACAGTGGTCCTGGCAGCAGAATCTTGTTCACGGCAGGTTAGTCTTTAACTGATTCCCATCTGTGAGGACACATGCTTCGAGACTGTTGTTCACCCTTCTGATTACTCGGTCCGTCGGTATCTCCATATGGATAGTAGGCCGTGCAATGTTTTAACTTGGTTGCTGAATTTGAACTGCTGAGTTAATCTTTTGGCTAACCTCACCAGCTTGGTTGCCCTCTTCTGACAATTCTAAGCATATCTGGTTGGCTGAGCGGATTGTCTCGATATGGGGTTCTTGCAAATGGAATAGACCCCGTGGGTGTGTACCCATGGTGACTGGTACCGAACAAGACTGTCTAGAGTATTTGTACCATTACCATACCATACCTGTTTGGACAACCTTGCTTTTTCATTATGGTTCTCTTTGCCTGGATCCTTAGCTGAAAGATCTTGGCCTAATATGCTCTTGATTCTTCGGGTGACCATAGGTGTCGTCAGGTGCAATATTCCGGCAGGCATACTACTTACAAGTTGTAGCTGTAGGGTAACGACCGTCTGAACCCTTGGATAAAATTGGCAAATAAACCAGTAGCCACCAGAACGGTCTTTACAACTCAGATCTGGGACATTACTGGAGTAACTCAACCCCGACTCAAGACGACTGAAAAACAGCTCAGAGCATGAGACGGTGTCGATAAGAAGAAAGTAGCAGTTCCCTAAGACGGCCGAAGAACAGCTTAGAGCATAGGGTCACTGCTACGGAGAGAAATTCAACAGCTGCCCGAGACGGCCGAAAAGCAGCTCAGAACACGGGCCAGTTGCTGACAAGAGAAATAAAAGTCGGCATCCACCCCGGACGGCCGGAAACAGCTCAGAACACAGGCGTGGTGCCATCACCAAAGAAAGATGGGCAAGGGTTCATCCGCGTCCCATACAGCTCACTATTAAGCATACAGGTATGAGCATAATAATTTGAACATACAGGAATAACACAGAGCAATGCTGGAGGGCATATATCAGATGGTCGGCTTGCTCCATAGGTTGTTGGTCATCACACTGAAGTGTATAACTGGCTTTCTCTTCTTCTTACATAGCTCATGCATTAGTCAGATCCTCACCGGGCTGGCACATTGTATGAGTAACCAATATGACCTTGGCAGCATGTCCACCATATCTATGGAACATGTGTAACTGGCCACTTGATTTCCAACGCAGAATTGTGTCCTGACTAATTCTTGTCTTCCGACCAAGCTTGCATCGGAAGATGTCCATGTGTCATATCGATGAAGACACATGCATCTTGCATTGTAAGCTTCTCTGGTAGCTTGCGAAGAAAGACTGGGTTGCTTACACCTGAAACTTTCTCTTTGCCGTATGCGGACTGAGTGCAGATATATATATATATATATATATATATATATATATATATATATATATATATATATATATATAGTAACACTATTCTGATCCCAGGATCAGAATAGTTATTTGGATCACGGCGCGGCCTTATATAGACGGATTAGATGTTCCCGAACTCGAATAACACAACGTCAAAAAACTAAAAAAAGGAAAAACACCCCCAGGCGTCCCCCACCTCCCGACCTCCACCAACCACCGCGGCCGCCCCAATCCCCCGGCGTCCACCATCCCTGCGCGCTGCGCCGCCGCCCCCGCCACTTCCGGGTGCCGCCGCCCCGTCAGCCCGCCTCCTCCGCCGCGCCGCGGACCCGCCTCCTCCTGGCGGATCCCTCCCGAACGGAGAGGTTGACGTTCGGAGCGCCACCACCGCTCCCTTCTCCGGCGACCCCTCCCGCACGACGAGTTGGATGCAGTTGATCCCGGCCGTGCGGGGTGTCCATGTACCGTGACATTATGGTCACGATGGCAAGATGTTGCTATGGCGGTGGAGTGACCAAACATGGACAATGTTGCCGCAATCCGCTAGGAACGGATAGTGGTGTGCGGCGTTACGGATGAAAATCTTGACTGTCTTCGGTCGGTGCTAGTGGCGACTCGGCCTGTAGTTGTCATTCTCCTCCTTGGAGACGTCGCTAAGGTGTATCGGCATCTGCCCTCCTTACTTGAGTTGTTATTTCCGGACGAATGCCTAGGTTCGTTGCCAGATCGGTTATGGTGGCGTCTCGGCGTTGTACCTTTGTTGGGAGCATCACGTGTAGAGACATGACTTCAAGGTTCTATGTTGTGGTTCTCCGGTGCTCGCCGCTTGTGTGGATAGATCATCATGAGCGCTATGTACACAATTTCCTGTGAGTCAGGGTGATGGCTTTCTTGGGACCGACCGAGTCCAACCACCCACCAGTGATCTCCTTTTAGGCATTCAAGGGTGGTTGGTGTGTCGGCAAGAGAAGTTCGGTTTAAGTTGTTGCCTTCGAGATGACCGGTGTTGGCCGAGGCGTGACATTGAGCTTCTGTTAAGAGCAGACCCCTTTGATTTGTGTTTGTAATGGTTGCGGTGGCTAATCTTTAAATTAGCTCGGATGTGGTGTTTGAGATACACTTGTCGCTCACAGCGAGAGGCAGTCTGTTGTATTTGTCTTCTGCCTTTCTATAAAAATATGATACGCCTAGATGTACTTTGAAAACAAAAGGTCTGTCTAGGGCCCTCGTTATTGCACATCTAAATTACTCAATCAAGCACAAGAAGAAGAAAAAAAAATACCCACACGAAGCTTCGCGCAAGATAAATGACATAGGACTTAGATTTACAATACTTATGACATATCTAGATGTGATTTAGTAAAACTAAAGAAGAAAAAACGGAAGTCGCAGAAACCGAACTTTGCCGTAGAACAAAACGATAAAAAGGACAAAGTCACCACAACGAATTGACACATCAACTACCAAAGTCCATTCAGAGGCAATCATAGGCCAACCCCCCCAGCCCGGGGATTTTCAGGGGGGTGGGCCGGCTCCATCAATTATTTAACGGGGAATTCAATCAAATTAAATCATGCTCTCAACGCACTGTGCCATATGGCTGGTTTCCGCCTTACATACACTGACGGTGGGCCCTGAGACCCACTGGTCCTTACCCAGCGTGGTTGTAGCGCGCCAAGAACACACCAGGCCGCTCTTGTCCGCGAGCAAGCCCGCAAGGTGCTCGTCCATGACCTTT
Source organism: Thinopyrum elongatum (assembly GCA_011799875.1). Lineage (NCBI taxonomy): Eukaryota > Viridiplantae > Streptophyta > Magnoliopsida > Poales > Poaceae > Thinopyrum > Thinopyrum elongatum. The sequence goes on along the minus strand of CM022299.1, from coordinate 665,331,438 downwards.
GCTGTGAGTTCCAAAGAACTTCCTGGCCGGCACATACATCATCATGAGTTCCGCGGAACTTCCGCGGAACTTCCCGGACGCGGACATAGCCGTCGCACTGCTGTGATTGGATGAGTTGGATGGGTGCCTCAGTACCTCCGATCGTAAAGTCCAACGGGGTCTCCGTCTCAGAGCACTCGCAACCCAACGACGACTCTGCTTCCCAGCCCCCGCCTCCCCGCTCAGTCCTCCGCCGTCGCCGACGAGAGGGGAGACAGGAGAGCGTACCCTCCCGCGCCTACTGACTCCAGCGGCACCACTGCACCGTCAGCGCCACCCTACCTCTCCCGAGGCCTCTGCACCGGCCGGCGTCGCCCCTTCACTCCACGGCCACCCCCGCGCCGGCGCCTGCCTGCCGCCGCTGCCGATCCCACATAAGTCAGGTTTCTCTCTTCCTCTTTCAGTTTGGAAACAAACAGAATTCTCTCGCGAGGCATCTCCAAAGCTGAGCCGCAAATTTGCTTGGGCATCTATCCGCCATGTCATGTAATGCTGCCGATGTATATTTCAACCACTATTGTAACTAAGCGGACGAAATTAATGCAAACTGATCGGATTTTCATATAAACCAGAAGATTCATGCAAACACGGCGAATTTTATATAAACATGATGAAATTCATTATATTTCGAATATACTTGAACTAAAAGTGGAGCTCGTCCGACTCTATAGGTATAAGTTTGGATATACTTCTATTCTAAACCTAATCTAAATGATCGCCGGCACCCGTTCCTCATGTCCGGCCATGAGCCCCGAGAACTGCAACTCCGGCACTTGGCTTCGCCTTCTCCAGTTCCACCTCGGCACTCTCTAGCTCTGCCTCCGCAGCCTCCGCCACCGTAGCTTCAGCGAGTAATCGGCCACCGATTATCAGCCCGCCAAGTCTAGCTTTAGGTGGAGGGGAAGAGCGGTGGCCTTCCTGGGACCCGTGCGGCGGCGACCTACCATGCACTACTCTTCCTCGCTACCAGCAGCGCCAATGGACGTGCCGGCTTAATGGTCATGGCGGCGGGGCTCGGCTTTGGCAGAGCCGGCGATGTCCTCCTTGTCGTCGGTCATGCCCCACACCCCGTCCGCCGAATCTTCGAACTCCTTGTAGGCGACCTCTAGTTTCACCTGACGCTGGCATTACCTCCAACGGGCGAGGTAGATCCCGCGGACGGAGCAGTAGGTCTCGAGTAGCGCCGCCTGCTCCGCCACATCCGCGCTCGGCGTGGTCACCCTGCTGGCGGTGAGCTGCTCCACCGCCCGCTAGTGCTCCTATAGGAGCTGGAGGTTGTAGGCTGCATCGGCTTGCGCCTCCCGAAACTGCTCCTCCTGCTCCTCCAGCACCATGTCCATGTAATAGGTACGGGCCTCGCCGATAGTCATGGTGCAATGCATCGGCGTGTGTGGCGCCGGCCCTTACTCGGCCGCGTCCTCCATATGGGACATTATCGGCCTCCGTCTGCCTACCGGCCTGCCAGCCGGCAGCAATGGCGGCCGTCTCCTTCTTCTGCTCTAGCAACAGTCTGTCCCAGAGTGCTTTGGAGCGTGAGGAAGTGATGACCCACAAGTATAGGGGATCTATCGTAGTCCTTTCGATAAGTAAGAGTGTCGAACCGAACGAGGAGCAGAAGGAAATGACAAGCGGTTTTCAGCAAGGTGTTTTCTGCAAGCACTGAAATTATCGGTAACAGATAGTTTTGTGATAAGATAATTCGTACCGGGTAACAAGTAACAAGTGTAACAAAGGTGCAGCAAGGTGGCCCAATCCTTTTTATAGCAAAGAAAAAGCCTGGACAAATTCTTATATAAGCCAAAGTGCTCCCGAGGACACATGGGAATTACTATCAATTTAGTTTTCATCATGCTCATATGATTCGCGTTCGTTACTTTGATAATTTGATATGTGGGTGGACCGATGCTTGGGTGCTGTCCTTACTTGGACAAGCCTCCCACTTATGATTAACCCCTCTCGCAAGCATCCACAACTACGAAAGAAGAATTAAGATAAATCTAACCATAGCATGAAACATGTGGATCCAAATCAGCCCCTTACGAAGCAACGCATAAACTAGTGATTAAGCTTTTGTCACTCTATCAACCCATCATCTACTTATTACTTCCCAATGCCTTCCCCTAGGCCCAATACATGGTGAAGTGTCATATAGTCGAAGTTCACATAACACCACTAGAGGAAAGACAACATACATCTCATCAAAATATCGAACGAATACCAAATTCACATGATTACTTATAACAAGACTTCTCCCATGTCCTCAGGAACAAAAGTAACTACTCAGAAAGCATGTTCATGTTCAAGATCAGAGGGGTATTGAATATCATTAAGGATCTGAACATTTGATCTTCCACCAAATAAACCAACTAGCATCAACTACGGAGAGTAATCAACACTACTAGCAACCTACATGTACCAATCTGAGGTTCTGAGGCAAAGATTGAATACAAGAGATGAACTAGGGTTTGAGAGGAGATGGTGCTGGTGAAGATGTTGATGGAGATTGACCCCCTCTCGATGAGAGGATCGTTGGTGATGACGATGGCTTCGATTCCCCCTCCGGGAGGGAAGTTTCCCCAACAGAATCGCTCTGCCGGAGCTCTAGATTGCTCCTGCCCAGGTTCCGCCTCGAGACGGCTGCGCTTCGTCCCGAAAGCTATCTTCTGATTTATTTTTCTAGGTCAAAACCCTCCATATAGCCAAAGATGGGCACCGGAGACCTGCCAGGGGGCCCACAAGCCCTGGAGGCGCGCCCAGGGGGGTAGGGCGCGCCCCCAGGCTTGTGGCCACCTGGTGGGTCCCCTCTAGTATTTTCTTTGCCAAATATTTTTTATTTATTCCAAAATAATTCTTCATAAAATTTCAGGACTTTTGGAGTTGTGCAGAACTGGTCTCTCAGATTTGCTCCTTTCCGGTCCAGAATTCCAGCTGCCGGCATTCTCCCTCTTCATGTAAATCTTGTAAAATAAGAGAGAAAAGGCATAAGTATTATACCATAATGTGAAATAACAGTCCATAATGCAATAAATATTGATATAAAAACATGATGCAAAATGGACGTATCAACTCCCCCAAGCTTTGCAATTTATCATAACATCGGAAAGAGTCAAATTCACATACTCAATCATCTTTTAGTCTTTCATAATTGCTAACACTCATGTGGTACTTATGAGATCAAAGCTTTAATTGGACACAGAGAAAGATAGGGGCTTATAGTTTCGCCTCCCAACTATTTACCTCAAGGATAATGTCAACAATAATAACTCATGATCACCTACATCCGAGTGGATATATGTGTCTAGATCTTTCCCCAACACATGACGCTTGCCAAAAGAAAAAGGCAAAATATAGGAAGTGATGAAGATCACCATGACTCTTGCATAAAGGTATGTACTAAAAAGTAAAAGATATGCCCTTCACAGAGGGAAGCAGAGGTTGTCGTGCGTTTTTTGGTTGGATGCATGAAATCTTAATGCAACGGAGCGTCACTTTATATTGCCCCTTGTGATAAAGAACTTTATTATGCAGTCCGTCGCTTTTATTTCTTCCCCATCACAAGTTCGTATAAAGCTTATTTTCCTCACACCAATAGACCATACACATTTAGAGAGCAATTTTTATTGCTTGCACCGATGATAACTTACCTGAAGGATCTTACTCAATCCATAGGTAGGTATAGTGGACTCTCATGGCGAAACTGGCTTAAGGGTGTTTGGATGCACAAGTAGTATCTCTACTTGGTGCTGAAGTTTTTGGCTAGTATGAGGTGGAAGCAAGCATGACATGTTAGAGGATCCATGATAATATAACTTCTATTCGGAAATAAGTAAACATAACTCACTATATTGTCTTCCTTGTCCAACATCAACTTCTTAGCATATAATATTTTAATGAGTGTTCACAATCATAAAAGATGTCCAAGATAATATATTTATATGTGAACCTCTCTTTCTTTATTACTTCCTTTTAATTGCAACAATGACCAACACTATGTTTGTCAACTCACAACAAGTTTCAATCATCATACTTCTTATATGTGAAGTCATCACTCTCCATAAGATCATTATATACTCTTTTTACCCGCTTTTTTTATTCTTTTCTTCAAGATCATAGCAAGAAAGCAAAGCCCTCAACTCAAAACTAATATTTATTATATAACTCACGGACTCGATTACATAGATAGATCACAAAGCAAAACTCAAAGCTAGATCATACTAAGAACTTTATTCTACTAAACCAGGATATAACCAAAAGGATTGAACTAAGAAAAACGATAGAGGTAAAGATGTGATGGTGATACGATACCGGGACACCTCCCCCAAGCTTGGCACAAGCCAAGGGGAGTGTCCATACCCGTGTACTCAATTATCCTTCTTCGGAGGTGGTGGTGATGATGTTGATGATGAGTCTGCCAGTTTCAATAAGATACCCTTCAGATCCTGCAGTTTGCGGAGCACACGTTGGAGTGCATTTGCATTCTTCTGAATTTCCTCCAAAAGATGCTTATTTTCAGGCCACCAAGAGCTTTTCCCTGCATTGCTTTCACTTGGACGGGATATATCCCAATTGGAGGGTATACGTGTGCGAGGAGTGTTCTCTACTCCATAGTTATGAACCAAATTATGAAAATTGTTCCGATGTAACCTGTACAAGGGCCTCCTTGGGGGAAGTCCTCCTTGTATCTCTTGGCCTTCATGATTGCTTGTAGTCCCCATTACTTGATGGGGATTTGGAATAGTGAAGATGCCAGCAAGAGTGCCTCTCTCCGAAGCCGTAGGGTGAACTTCAAGCGAATCCCCTTCATCTTATCCCATCGTAACTTCCTTGGTCTCCTCCCTTCTGAGTTCCATCTGCATCACGGGCTTTGTTAATAAAGGTGAACCATGTGATGTATCCCCTCCTATTCTCTTTGTTGTGAATTGAATGTTTCTCATGCTATGAGTTTATTTATATTGGATTGAATATTTTGGGGACCACTGAGATTATATGATGCATATCTAGAACAATTTCCGAAGATACCCATAGTTGCATTGATGTGACTCTATGGATTAAAATTAGAACGATAAATATCATGAAGTGAATGTCTAGTATCATTCCCGGAGCTGGCTAAGATGACATTGGGGCATGCCCTATTAATTATGGTTAGTAAGATAATCTTAGGTCATGTTTGGTACAAAAGATTTCCAAAGGAAACTTCAAAGGAATTTGTTCCGATGAATTTTTTTTGTACATGGTGTTGGGACCAAGGAAACGGGAGCAGTTCCATATGAAACAGAACCTTTCTGTGTTTCTAACACAAAACCGTAGGAACTCAACATCCGGTGTAAGGGCATCTCCAACACCGACCCTCAAATAGCCCGCATACGTTCAGATCACGCGGCTTGCATCCAACACAGGCCTGTATAGGTCCGCCGAGCAGTCTAGACGTCTTTTCCCGGCAAATCCGAGACAAACATGAGGGCTTTGCGGTAGTCTGGACAGCAACCACGTGGGACTCCGACACCCACAGCCCACCCAAAACCCTTTCCAGACCCCACGCCTCAACCCTTCCTATTTTCTCTCCTTTCTTCTTTCTCTCTTGCCTTCACCGCCGTTCCACCACCCCGACCGCCACTTCACACCTCTGCCGAAACTCTACGTCTTCGTCACCTCCAGCGTTCCAGCCGGACTCCGACCAACTCACGAGTAGCAGAAGGAAGATCTGATTGAGCATCTGTGGGTGGTTAAAGGGGACAAAGATGTTGGAATGTAATATTTGAACTTTTTAAATTTGAACTACTACTGCATGCGGTTATTTGAACATATGTACTCTATGTATGCGGCTATTTGAATGTGTGTACTCTATGTATGCGCCTACTTGAATAGCAGATTTTCAAAAAAAATAAGGGAGACCGGATGCATGCAGACAACGTCGGATGGCCGCCTCCCGCATATGTGTCCGTGGCTGGTCCCCCTATTCATTGACGGATGCAGAAGGAAATTTAGGGGTCGATGTTGGAGATGCCCTAAGCTCATTTTTTTGAGGATGCCCGAGGCGCTCTCTGACCCAGAGAGAGATTAGCATGAGTAGCAGGGTAAGGGCGCCTCGAACTTGCAATCCGAAAATTTCCTCCCACATCTGTCCACGGATAGGGGTGGACCAGTCCACGGACATGGATGCGGGAGACCGCCATCCAACTGTTGGGGAACATAGTAGTAAATCAAAAAAAATTCCTACGCATCACCAAGATCAATCTATGGAGAGACTAGCAACGAGAGAGAGAGGAGTGCATCTTCATACCCTTGAAGATCGCGATGCGGAAGCGTTGCAAGAACGCGGTTGGAGGAGTCGTACACGCAGCGATTCAGATCGCGGTCGATTCCGATCTAAGCGCCGAACAACGGCGCCTCCGCGTTCAACACACGTGCAGCCCGGTGACGTCTCCCACGCCTTGATCCAGCAAGGAGGAGGGAGAGGTTGGGGAAGACAACTCCAGCAGCAGCACGACGGCGTGGTGGTGTTGGAGCAGCGTGGTTCTCCAGCAGGGCTTCGCCAAGCACTACGAAAGACGAGGAGGTGGAGAGGTAGGGCTGCGCCAAGAGGGAGAGAGATTCGTGTTCTTGGCAGCCCCAAAACCCCCACTATATATAGGAGGAGGGGAGGGGGGTGCGCCCCCTCTAGGGTTCCCACCCTAGGGGGGCGGCAGCCCTAGATGGGATGGAGGGGGGCGGCCAAGAGGGGGAGAGAGGGGGGGCGCGCCCTAGGGTGGGCCTTAGGCCCATCTGCGTCTAGGGTTTCCCCCTTCTCCTCTTTGCTGCGCCTTGGGCCTTGGTGGGAGGCGCACCAGCCCACTCAGGGGCTGGTCCCTTCCCACTCTTGGCCCATGCAAGCCTCCGGGGCTGGTGGCCCCACCCGGTGGACCCCCGGAACCCTTCCGGTGGTCCCGGTACATTACCGGTGACGCCCGAAACACTTCCGGTGACCAAAACCTCACTTCCTATATATTATTCTTTACCTCCGGACCATTCCGGAACTCCTCGTGACGTCCGGGATCTCATCCGGGACTCCGAACAACATTCGGTAACCACGTACAAACTTTCCCTATAACCCTAGCGTCATCGAACCTTAAGTGTGTAGACCCTACGGGTTCGGGAGGCATGTAGACATGACCGAGACATCTCTCCGGTCAATAACCAACAGCGGGATCTGGATACCCATGTTGGCTCCCACATGTTCCACGATGATCTCATCGGATGAACCACGATGTCGGGGATTCAATCAATCCTGTACACAATTCCCTTTGTCTACCGGTATGATACTTGCCCGAGATTCGATCGTCGGTATCCCTATACCTTGTTCAATCTCGTTACCGGCAAGTCTCTTTACTCGTTCGTAACACATCATCCCGTGATCAACTCCTTGGTCACATTGAGCTCATTATGATGATGTCCTACCGAGTGGGCCCAGAGATACCTCTCCGTCACACGGAGTGACAAATCCCAGTCTCGATTCGTGCCAACCCAACAGACACTTTCGGAGATACCCGTAGTGTGCCTTTATAGCCACCCAGTTACGTTGTGACGTTTGGCACACCCAAAGCATTCCTACGGTATCCGGGAGTTGCACAATCTCATGGTCTAAGGAAATGATACTTGACATTAGAAAAGCTTTAGCAGACGAACTACACGATCTTGTGCTATGCTTAGGATTGGGTCTTGTCCATCACATCATTCTCCTAATGATGTGATCCCGTTATCAACGACATCCAATGTCCATGGTCAGGAAACCGTAACCATCTATTGATCAACGAGCTAGTCAACTAGAGGCTTACTAGGGACATGTTGTGGTCTATGTATTCACACATGTATTACGATTTCCGGATAACACAATTATAACATGAACAATAGACAATTATCATGAACAAGGAAATAACCACTTTATTATTGCCTCTAGGGCATATTTCCAACAGTCTCCCACTTGCACTAGAGTTAATAATCTAGTTACATTGTGATGAATCGAACACCCATAGAGTTCTGGTGTTGATCATGTTTTGCTCGTGGAAGAGGTTTAGTCAATGGATCTGCGACATTCAGGTCCGTATGCACTTTACAAATATCTATGTCTCCATCTTGATCATGTTCACGAATGGAGTTGAAGCGACGCTTGATATGCCTGGTCTTCTTGTGAAACCTGGGCTCCTTGGCAAGGGCAATAGCTCCAGTGTTGTCACAGAAGAGAGTCATTGGGCCCGACGCATTGGGAATAACTCCTAGGTCGGTGATGAACTCCTTCATCCAGACTGCTTCCTGTGCTGCCTCCGAGGCTGCTATGTATTCCGCTTCACATGTAGATCCCGCCACGACGCTCTGCTTGCAACTGCACCAGCTGACTGCCCCACCATTCAAAATATACACGTATCCGGTTTGTGACTTGGAGTCATCCAGATCTGTGTCGATGCTAGCATCGACGTAACCCTTTACGACGAGCTCTTCGTCACTTCCATAAACGAGAAACATATCCTTAGTCCTTTTCAGGTACTTCAGGATGTTCTTGACCGCTGTCCAGTGTTCCATGCCGGGATTACTTTGTTACCTTCCTACCAAACTTACGGCGAGGTTCACATCAGGTTTGGTACACAGCATGGCATACATAATAGACCCTATGGCCGAGGCATAGGGGATGACACTCATCTTTTCTCTATCTTCTGCTGTGGTCGGGCATCGAGCCGTGCTCAATCTCACACCTTGCAATACAGGCAAGAACCCCTTCTTGGACTGATCCATATTGAACTTCTTCAATATCTTGTCAAGGTATGTGCTTTGCGAAAGACCAATGAGGCGTCTCGATCTATCTCTATAGATCTTGATGCCTAATATGTAAGCAGCTTCTCCAAGGTCCTTCATTGAAAAACACTTATTCAAGTAGGTCTTTATGCTTTCCAAAAATTCTATATCATTTCCCATCAATAGTATGTCATCCACATATAATATGAGAAATGCTACAGAGCTCCCACTCACTTTCTTGTAAACACAGGCTTCTCCATAAGTCTATGTAAACCCAAACGCTTTGATCATCTCATCAAAGCGAATGTTCCAACTCCGAGATGCTTGCAACAGCCCATGGATTGAGCGCTGGAGCTTGCATACCTTGTCAGCATTCATAGGATCGACAAAACCTTCCGGCTGCATCATATACAATTCTTCCTTAAGGAAACCATTAAGGAATGCCGTTTTGACGTCCATTTGCCATATCTCATAATCATAGAATGCGGCAATTGCTAACATGATTCGGACGGACTTCAGCTTCCCTACGGGTGAGAAGGTCTCATCGTAGTCAACCCCTTGAACTTGTCGATAACCCTTAGCGACAAGCCGAGCCTTATAGATGGTCACATTACCATCCGCGTCAGTCTTCTTCTTAAAGATCCATTTATTCTCTATGGCTCGCCGATCATCGGGCAAGTCTGTCAAAGTCCATACTTTGTTTTCATACATGGATCCTATCTCGGATTTCATGGCTTCAAGCCATTTGTTGGAATCTGGGCCTGCTATCGCTTCTTCATAGTTCGAAGGTTCACCGTTGTCTAACAACATGATTTCCAGGACAGGGTTGCCGTACCACTCTGGTGCGGAACGTGTCCTTGTGGACCTACGAAGTTCAGTAGTAACTTGATCTGAAGTTCCTTGATCATCATCATTAACTTCCTCTCTAGTCGGTGCAGGCACCACAGAAATATTTTCTTGAGCTGCGCTACTTTCCGGTTCAAGAGGCAGTACTTCATCAAGTTCTACTTTCCTCCCACTTACTTCTTTCGAGAGAAACTCTTTCTCTAGAAAGGATCCATTCTTGGCAACAAAGATCTTGCCTTCGGATCTGAGGTAGAAGGTATACCCAATAGTTTCCTTAGGGTATCCTATGAAGACGCATTTTTCCGATTTGGGTTCGAGCTTTTCAGGTTGAAGTTTCTTGACATAAGCATCGCATCCCCAAACTTTCAGAAACCACAGCTTAGGTTTCTTCCCAAACTATAATTCATACGGTGTCGTCTCAACGGATTTCGATGGAGCCCTATTTAAAGTGAATGCAGCAGTCTCTAAAGCATAACCCCAAAATGATAGCGGTAGATCGGTAAGAGACATCATAGATCACACCATATCCAATAGAGTGCGATTACGACGTTCCGACACACCATTACGCTGAGGTGTTCCAGGCGGCGTGAGTTGTGAAACAATTCCACATTTCCTTAAGTGCGTGCCAAACTCGTGACTCAAATATTCCCCTCCACGATCTGATCGTAAGAACTTTATTTTCCTGTCACGTTGATTCTCAACCTCACTCTGAAATTCCTTGAACTTTTCAAAGGTCTCAGACTTGTGTTTCATTAAGTAGACATACCCATATCTACTTAAGTCATCAGTGAGGGTGAGAACATAACGATAGCCACCGCGAGCCTCAACACTCATTGGACCACACACATCAGTATGTATGATTTCCAATAAGTTGGTTGCTCGCTCCATTGTTCCGGAGAACGGAGTCTTGGTCATTTTGCCCATGAGGCATGGTTCGCACGTGTCAAATGATTCATAATCGAGAGACTCCAAAAGTCCATCTGCATGGAGTTTCTTCATGCGTTTGACACCAATGTGACCAAGGCGGCAGTGCCACAAGTATGTGGGACTATCATTATCAACCTTACATCTTTTGGCATTCACACTATGAATATGTGTAACATCACGTTCGAGATTCAATAAGAATAAACCATTGACCAGCGGGGCATGACCGTAAAACATATCTCTCATATAAATAGAACAACCATTATTCTCAGATTTAAATGAGTAGCCATCTCGCATTAAGCGAGATCCAGATACAATGTTCATGCTCAAAGCTGGCACTAAATAACAATTATTGAGGTTTAAAACTAATCCCGTAGGTAAATATAGAGGTAGCGTGCCGACGGCGATCACATCGACCTTGGAACCATTCCCGACGCGCATCGTCACCTCGTCCTTCGCCAGTCTTCGCTTATTCCGCAGCTCCTGTTTTGAGTTACAAATATGAGCAACCGCACCGGTATCAAATACCCAGGAGCTACTACGAGTGCTGGTAAGGTACACATCAATAACATGTATATCATATATACCTTTGGTATTGCCGGCCTTCTTATCCGCTAAGTACTTGGGGCAGTTCCGCTTCCAGTGACCTTTTCCCTTGCAATAAAAGCACTCAGTCTCAGGTTTGGGTCCATTCTTTGGCTTCTTCCCGGCAGCTTGCTTATCGGGCGCGGCAACTCCCTTGCCGTCCTTCTTGAAGTTCTTTTTACCCTTGCCTTTCTTGAACTTAGTGGTTTTATTCACCATCAACACTTGATGTTCCTTTTTGATCTCCACCTCCGCTGATTTCAGCATTGAATATACCTCAGGAATGGTTTTTTCCATCCCCTGCATATTGAAGTTCATCACAAAGCTCTTGTAGCTAGGTGGAAGCGACTGAACTATTCTCCTCCATCTTACAACTGTAGAACTTGTCGAAGACTTCATATCTCTCGACTCGGACATGAGCTTGGAAAACCATTTTCAGCTCTTGGAACATCTCATATGCTCCGTGTTGCTCAAAACGCTTTTGGAGCCCCGGTTCTAAGCTGTAAAGCATGCCGCACTGAACCAGGGAGTAATCATCACTACGCGACTGCCAGTTGTTCATAACGTCTTGAGTTGCTGGGAAAACAGGTGCTTCACCTAGCGGTGCTTCAAGGACATATGCTTTCTTGGCAGCAATGAGGATGATCCTCAAGTTACGGACCCAGTCCGTGTAGTTGCTACCATCGTCTTTCAGTTTGGTTTTCTCTAGGAACGCGTTGAAGTTGAGGGCAACATTAGTGTGGGCCATTTGATCTACAAGACATATTGCAAAGATTTTAGACTAAGTTCATGATAATTAAGTTCATCTAATCAAATTATTCAATGAACTCCCACTCAGATAGACATCCCTCTAGTCATCTAAGTGATACATGATCCGAATCAACTAGGCCGTGTCCGATCATCACGTGAGACGGACTAGTCATCAACGGTGAACATCTCTATGTTGATCGTATCTTCTATACGACTCATGTTCGACCTTTCGATCTTCCGTGTTCCGAGGCCATGTCTGTACATGCTAGGCTCGTCAAGTCAACCTAAGTATTTTGCATGTGTAAATCTGGCTTACACCCTTTGTATTTGAACGTTAGAATCTATCACAACCGATCATCACGTGGTGCTTCGAAACAACGAACCTTCGCAACGGTGCACAGTTAGGGGGAACACTTTCTTGAAATTTTAGCGAGGGATCATCTTATTTATGCTACCGTCGTTCTAAGCAAATAAGATGTAAAAAACATGATAAACATCACATGCAATCAAATAGTGACATGATATGGCCAATATCATTTTGCTCCTTTTGATCTTCATCTTCGGGGCGCTATGATCATCATCGTCACCGGCATGACACCATGATCTCCATCATCGTGTCTTCATGAAGTTGTCTCGCCAACTATTACTTCTACTACTATGGCTAACGGTTAGCAATAAAGTAAAGTAATTACATGGCGTTTTCATTGACACGCAGGTCATACAATAAATTAAGACAACTCCTATGGCTCCTGCCGGTTGTCATACTCATCGACATGCAAGTCGTGATTCCTAATACAAGAACATGATCAATCTCATACATCACATATATCATTCATCACATCCTTTTGGCCATATCACATCACATAGCATATGCTGCAAGAACAAGTTAGACGTCCTCTAATTGTTGTTGCAAATTTTTTTACGTGGCTGCTATAGGTTTCTAGCAAGAACGTTTCTTACCTACGCCAAAACCACAACGTGATATGCCAATTTCTATTTACCCTTCATAAGGACCCTTTTCATCGAATCCGATCCGACTAAAGTGGGAGAGACAGACACCCGCTAGCCACCTTATGCAACTACTGCATGTCAGTCGGTGGAACATGTCTCACGTAAGCGTACGTGTAAGGTCGGTCCGGGCCGCTTCATCCCACGATGCCGCCGAATCAAGATAAGACTAGTAACGGCAAGTAAATTGACAAAATCGACGCCCACAACAACTTGTGTTCTACTCGTGCATAGAAACTACGCATAGACCTAGCTCATGATGCCACTGTTGGGGAACGTAGTAGTAAATCAAAAAAATTTCCTTAGCATCACCAAGATCAATCTATGGAGAGACTAGCAACGAGAGAGAGAGGAGTGCATCTTCATACCCTTGAAGATCGCGATTCGGAAGCGTTGCAAGAACGCGGTTGGAGGAGTCGTACACGCAGCGATTCATATCGCGGTCAATTCCGATCTAAGCGCCGAACAACGGCGCCTCCGCGTTCAACACACGTGCAGCCCGGTGACGTCTCCCGCGCCTTGATCCAGCAAGGAGGAGGGAGAGGTTGGGGAAGACAACTCCAGCAGCAGCACGACGGCGTGGTGGTGTTGGAGCAGCGTGGTTCTCTAGCAGGGCTTCGCCAAGCACTACGAAAGACGAGGAGGTGGAGAGGTAGGGCTGCGCCAAGAGGGAGAGAGATTCGTGTTCTTGGCAGCCCCAAAACCCCCACTATATATAGGAGGAGGGGAGGGGGGTGCGCCCCCTCTAGGGTTCCCACCCTAGGGGGGCGGCAGCCCTAGATGGGATGGAGGGGGCAGCCAAGAGGGGGAGAGAGGGGGGGCGCGCCCTAGGGTGGGCCTTAGGCCCATCTGCGCCTAGGGTTTCCCCCTTCTCCTCTTTGCTGTGCCTTGGGCCTTGGTGGGAGGCGCACCAGCCCACTCAGGGGCTGGTCCCTTCCCACTCTTGGCCCATGCAAGCCTCCGGGGCTGGTGGCCCCACCCGGTGGACCCCCGGAACCCTTCCGGTGGTCCCGGTACATTACCGTTGACGCCCGAAACATTTCCGGTGACCAAAACCTCACTTCCTATATATTATTCTTTACCTCTGGACCATTCCGGAACTCCTCGTGACGTCCGGGATCTCATCCGGGACTCCGAACAACATTCGGTAACCACGTACAAACTTTCCCTATAACCCTAGCGTCATAGAACCTTAAGTGTGTAGACCCTACGGGTTCGGGAGGCATGTAGACATGACCGAGACATCTCTCCGGTCAATAACCAACAGTGGGATCTGGATACCCATGTTGGCTCCCACATGTTCCACGATGATCTCATCGGATGAACCACGATGTCGGGGATTCAATCAATCTCGTACACAATTCCCTTTGTCTACCGGTATGATACTTGCCCGAGATTCGATCGTCGGTATCCCTATACCTTGTTCAATCTCGTTACCGGCAAGTCTCTTTACTTGTTCGTAACACATCATCCCATGATCAACTTCTTGGTCACATTGAGCTCATTATGATGATGTCCTACCGAGTGGGCCTAGAGATACCTCTCCGTCACACGGAGTGACAAATCCCAGTCTCGATTCGTGCCAACCCAACAGACACTTTTGGAGATACCCGTAGTGTGCCTTTATAGCCACCCAGTTACGTTGTGACGTTTGGCACACCCAAAGCATTCCAACGGTATCCGGGAGTTGCACAATCTTATGGTCTAAGAAAATGATACTTGACATTAGAAAAGCTTTAGCAGACGAACTACATGATCTTGTGCTATGCTTAGGATTGGGTCTTGTCCATCACATCATTCTCCTAATGATGTGATCCCGTTATCAACGACATCCAATGTCCATGGTCAGGAAACCGTAACCATCTATTGATCAACGAGCTAGTCAACTAGAGGCTTACTAGGGACATGTTGTGGTCTATGTATTCACACATGTATTACGATTTCCGGATAACACAATTATAGCATGAACAATAGACAATTATCATGAACAAGGAAATAACCACTTTATTATTGCCTCTAGGGCATATTTCCAACACCAACGCTAACCTGTATATGTCCGCCAGTAAATTCAAATTCAAATATTCTTCGATCCATACAGCATGCTGGATCACACCAATACCGGATCGCATTCCCGATCACAACCAAAAAGAGGCAAATATGCTGAGTTTTTACATGCCCGAATCCAAAAGAACATCAGGCCAGCAGTCCGTGCATTTCTGCCCTGTCGGACCGGCAATCCTAGCCGTTTGCTCCCCGATCAAGGTGGCGCCGGCGCCGCCGCGTAGGCAGCCTCTGCGTCCACGTCTGCCTCCACTGCGTCCTCATAGCCCGCCGCCGCCAACCCATATTTCTACTGCTGCAACATCTGTTAGCGGACAGATTGCACGATGATTCTTGTGTCGGCATCCAAAGAGTCCACATTCAAGGTCAACATCTTGGCCTCCTCCGCATTGGCGGCGATCTTCACCCTCTTTTCCTCGAGCGCGGCCTTCCTCTCTTCGATCGTGGTCCTCTCTTTGAGCTTAATCTTCTTGTCCGTTGCCTCCATCAATAATTTGAACCTCTCCACCTTCCTCTCCTCCTTGATTTCTGAGCTCCTCACGCATGCCTCCTCCTTCTTCGTCAAGATGTCCTTGAACCTCTTCCCCAGCTTGGCCGCCGCACCTTCTCGTATCGCCCTCTCCTCCTACCACTCCTTCCCTCGTAAATTTCTGTTAACCTTATTTGACGGTTCTTGGGCTTCTTGTCCTTTGCGGCCTTCGCTTTGAAGCGGCTCGCCGAGCTGATCTTCTAAGTGACGGTAATGCTCAGATCTTCTGGCACCTCCGCCGGTAGGTTCTCCGACGGTTCCATGCGTCGGCGGCGGAAAAAACAGAGAGGGGAGAAAAGAGCAAAAATTGAGTGGAGAGCGACGGAAATAGTGCGGAATGCTACAAAAGCGCGGGCTCCGCCTTCCTATTGGGTGGGCCACAGGGACGGACAGCGACGTTTCGTATGTCCGGACTCCCGCAAAGCCCCCCCCCCCCCCCCTCCCCTGCCCCGTTTGCCTCCGGTTTGCGGCAGAAAACACGTCTAGACCACGCCGTGGACCGATATAGGACCGTGTTGGATGGCTTCCGCGGTCCGGACTGTTGCGGGAGGTTTGTGGTCCGCGTTGGAGATGCCCTAAGAGTTGTGGTTGTAGCCGAATAAAAAAATGCTACAGTAAAAAAGCTCAATCATTGCTCTGCTGCTATGCGCTGAGAGGGCTTCCGCTGCTAATCTGTGCATGCAGTTTTTTCGTGGTTTCCTTTCCTATTCCTACAACTTTTCCAATCCTGCGTTTTTCCTTTCCAGCATTCCGAGCAGGCTCCTAGTGGAAATGCTCTTACCATGTGACTAGAATAGTAGTAACCGAGTAGGCACGGGAAAACGGGGCACTTCCGCTGCAATGAACAGCAAGCGGACGCGGGACAGCATCATGAGTTCCAATGAACTTCCCGGACGCGGCATTAGCCGTAGACGTCGAACTAGTTGTTGTGACAGGACGAGCTGGGTAGCCGCGTATGGAGCCCACATGTAGTGGGGAAAGTTGGCTGCCCGTGACCTCCCTTGGCTCTTGGGTAAAGGCAAGGACCCCCGCACAGAGCAAGCGAGGAACCTTGCACACAAATCAGCTGAAGAACAGCTTCGTCTTGGGAAGAAGAGGTCTCCATGGGGAAGAAGCGGAAGCAGGATCCAGGGAGGGACGACTCGAGCTCCTCCGATGCCAAGCGCTGTAGGTCTTGCCACTGCCACAACGGGTTAGTCAGTGGTTTCTCTTCACTCCCTTTTCCTGTTTTGCTCTGCTCTCTGCTCTAATTTCCTCTGATTCCTTTACTCTAAGGGAGACGAGCAGGCCAAATGACGGGACGCCGCCTCGGGAGGGGTCTTCAGATATCGTTCGCGCCGTTATCGAATTGAAAGACTTCATGCAGGTATCTTCTCATCTCCTGATTCACCGGAAAACTGCGTGTTCTTTTTATTTTGTTTTTCTTACCAAAAATGTGTGGAGGATTGCTACTTGGGGTTTTTCTTTACTACCGGTTGAAGAAATAAGGAATCTGAATAGCCAGAGGTTGTCTATTTTGTTCCGGACTCAAATTTCTCTGTACTGTACTCACCTTCTCTCCATAGCTTCAACTGCGCACGGAGGAAAAATTCAAAAGCTTAAGGAAAAGAGGAAAAAAGACAAGATCAAGCATGGGGAAGATCTCAGAGTACTCAAGGTAAGACCTCATCAGAATATTCAAGGAAGATCACGAAGTGCTCAAATCAAAAATCCAAGATATGCAAAACGAAGCATGTACGGAAGTAAACCATTACAAGGCATCTCCATCTCAGAGGTGAGGAGTTTCTTTAGCTATGAATTAGACCAAGATATACTCGAAAGATAACTGCAAAGCTAGGACCGGAACATTTTTTCTTAAAAACGTTACCCTCTTGGAAAAGTGACGGCCTGGAATTCAGTCACCGTTCCAGGTAGCCTACATTGTTTAATCTAGATGATGTCCCGCGCGTTGCTGCGGTAACTTTGTTAAAAAATGCGTTAATAGTTGCTAAAAATAACAAAATCTAATGAAGAAATATAAGCTTCAAAATCAATAAAAGAAAGTGTCTAAAAATAGAATAAAAACTTTTGAATTACTATTAAAAATATCATTTCGAACAGAAATATAAAAGATGACTAACATGCATGTATGATGTGGCTTCATTACATGCATAGACTATTGCAAAAAATAATTGTAATTTATAGCTTATGTGGCAGATTTTGCATGGCTTAATGTGAGAGAAGACTTAGATGCATGGTTTAGTGAGGATGTTGAGGTGGACACTATGCATGTTGAGAGAATTGGGTCAACTTTCTAAGAACTAGATGATGTGGATTCTATTACACCACGGGTTATCATCATAGGTGTCAGAATGGTATACAAGCTTACTGTGGATGATAAATGGGCCCCATTTATATAAACGGGAGATCGGACCCATTCCAAAATCTAAGAATAAAACTGGCACTAAACTTCCTCCAGCCAAAACATATCTGTTTATGATTCAAGATTTACTCGTTTAAGGTGCTTCAAGATTCTCAAATCTCTGAACACTTCATACTACCTACCATACATGTTGATATCGTAGTACTTTCGATGCTTTGTATTATAAGTTATACAAGCAATCTAAATGAGCACGTAGAATTTGTAATTTCTTACGTCATACTTTTTTAGCAAATTATGTAAGTGTATTATAAGTTCTGTTGTGCAATTCATGGAAATTCAGCAATTGTTCATACTGTACAATTTAGTGTTTAGTACTGAATATGTAGAAAACAGAAAGTAATTTGAAATTTTTGAACCAATTTCTTTCGTTTATGTAAATGTTGTTTCTCGATCAATTATCTCCTTTTAGGAGCTTCTTTAATTATCTCCTTTATGTGGCTTATAACACAAGAACGGTTCACTGGTGTTCTCTTTCAGAATTTAAATGATATTCTGTTATGTGCTACTGCAGATCACAACTATGTCAACCAACAAGATTTCGACTAAAAATTGAAAATTGCGTGAAGAAAATAATATACAGAAAGAGAACTGTAGAGACCGAGGATGGTGGAGATCACATAAAAGTTGCCATGTACGATGGTGACAATCGAATTGCATCTGACCACCCTCTTGCTTCTGTAAGAGTTGAGCTAGTTGTCATTAAAGGAGGGTTCAATGAATCTAAACCTACGCCAGTTTCTTGGTCTAAAGAGGAGTTTGAGAAAAACATTGTACAACCGCCAGAAGGAATCAAAAGGTTGGTGGAAAATGGTACATTTGATCTGATTGATGGGAGTTGTGCTCATGAAGGTGCCATTATTATGGATAATTCAAAACAAAGGGAATTTAAGATTGGAGTAATGATCGCAGTACCTACAGAAATTAGAGTTCTTGAAGGAGTATCAAATCCCTTCAAAGTGCAGGAAGGCAAGACAAGAAGTAATGCTCATTTCTTTGAATAGTCTCTCAGTTACTTTAAACTCAGTATTAAAACGTGATTGAATTTTGTCTACATGCAATAAGTTACATAATCTACTCTCATAAATAAGAGCATGCTTGATACTACCGCAATTTTCTTTTGTTACTTTATTGCCTCGAAACTGATCATGGCTTTGATTGAGGGAATGGTGAAACCTTCTGTCATTTGTCTTGGTTTATCTTATTTACACTGGTTCAAGGGCAAATGTTTTCTTTTCAGAGCCAGCACCAAACAAAACGGGTAAAAAGCCTTCTGCTCTAGTTCCGACGCAAAACTTGGTACAGCCAACCAGCAGCCATGCAACACAACATGGTAAAGGCTAGAAATTATTGTTTATTTCTCTGCTTCCACCCTGAAGTTTATGATTTATATCATAGTTTTAAATAGCTGGCTATAGCTCCGCTATAGCCCGCTATAGCCTTTTCAGCAGGGTGCCGCTAAATGGTCGCCTTCACAAATAGCCCGCTATAGCCTGCTATGGCTCCGCTATAGCTGATTTGGAGGCCCGTGGCTATTTTTCATAGCCCGCTATTTAAAACATCGATTTATATCAACATGACTGGTTTACGGCTCACTAACAGGCCAAGGTCATTTATTCTTTTCGAAAAGAGTTAGTCCAGATGAGCAACATGATCTTCCACCACCTCTCATTCAACGCGTATTGCAGAAAGCAGGTAACAAGTTAGTGCTTGAAGCCTCCATTACCACCAAACGAGTAAAAGTAAATGATTGCAGATGATAAGCCTCCTCTATTGTTTGACTTATTTTTATATGTGATATGTATCCTCATGTGTAAGAACCATGTTTGGTAATGTAATTTCCATTTTCAGTTTTATTGCCGCAAAACTTCCTAGACCATGGAAAGCATTCAGAATTTCCGACTAATGATACTGCAAAGGATAATCGACTGAGTTATGCACCAGATACCATGCCACTGATGCTTGAGCGAAATGGTGAACCCTTCTGCCTCGGCCTTCCTTTATATTGTTTACATTAGTTCATGTGCCAAACTGCTAATGGTTTCTTTTCACATTCAGGGCAAGCCCTAAACGGTAATGGTCAACAATATTCTCAACAAACTCTAACGCAAATCTTGTGTCAGCCAACCAGCACCCACTCAATCCAAGATGGTAAATGCTATAAGTTATTATTTATTTCTCTGTTTCCCCCGAAAGTAAATGAACGTGACTGGTTTTCGGCTCGCCAACAGGCCAAGACAAGAGTCTGCCACCACCTAGCACTCAGAACTCATTGCAGGTAGCAGGTAACAGTTAATGCTTGAAGCCTCCTCTACCACCAAATGAATGAATGATTGCAGATGATAATACTTGGTATTCACTTCCAGGATATTGTCCAGCCTATCAACCTTTACTTGCTTGTGGACAAAACCAGTACATTGGTTTTCCTAATGAAAGTTCCCAATTTGAATTTCCAAACTTTTCAGCTTGCACATCGTTTAATGATATTCCCCAGGTAACTGTGATATGCGTCGATCAGTTACTATTCTGTACAATAAGACTCGGGGTTCATAGTCTAACAACGTATGTATTAGAGTCCACTAGTCAATTGCCATCGTTTCCGTATACATAAAGGGTGTGTGATCCTAAGGGGCAACAGACCATTCTGCCGAAACTTTTGTACAGTATGTTATGGTGTTATCAAACACATGAAATGGTTTGAATTTTCTGTTTGTTTGGCTACATTACCATTTGTCTAAGTGTTGGTTAGCAGTTCTACATGTCGTGGGTACTGGGATGATTATATCAAATGCAATTATTAGGAGATTGTAAATTCTCTTTTGACATCTTTTGTTTACTTTATTCAGTTGAATTTCATCCCTGAAGAGGAAATATTTGGTGAAGATGTAAATCATTCAAATGTCCAGCTACCATTTGAAGAGTGTTGTAAGCTCAAATTAGAGGCAAATATTACTTGTTTTCAACTTAAATAGTCATTCTCATAGCATATCTTCGTAATTTTGGACTTGTCTGCTTTCTGAGTAAAAAATAATTAATGAAACTCATCATAACATTGATATGTTTCTTTGTTTATATTTCTTAATTTGCACATGAATAAGTTTACCTTATACTTTACTCAGTTCCTAAATTTTGTTAGAACCAAACTGCATTAAATCAAAGGGTTTGTGCCAAGCTAAACCGTGACTATCTTGTGTATCTTTTTTGTAGGTGTAGATGCGACATTTACAGGTAATCAAGTACTACTTCAATGGGATGAGCCTCATGTGGAGGTCATAAAACACTAGAACTTTCTTGATCAGCTCATGCCGCTGTATAGCACACAATCAGGGTTTTATAGAGAAAGCTTACCCAGTACGCGCCTCATGGATACAACCCATAAATTACTGGCCAGTATTTCATCAGATGATTCTGTTTTCAAGATAATTACTAGTGTTACGAGTCGAGCCACACAAAATCCTCAGAGGAGAGGTGTTCTCATTCAACCCATTGAGCCATATGATTCAGATGATGGGTGTGTTTGCTAATCCAAGGCTTTCTCTCTTTTTTTAAGAAGTTTTCATTACTTCTGTTGGAAATCGACAAGATCACATTGGCCGGTGGTCAATCACGACAACTATCTTACTAACTTTTATTCATGTGCCTAACATGTTCAGGCCACCAATTAAGAAGCAAAGGACCAAATATCAATTGCGATTTGTCAATAGGGTGTGCAATGACTACTTCACACAGGAAAAAATCAAATCAGAGGATGGAAATCTTTTAAAGGTAGCTTTGTATGAGGAGAACGATCTGGTGGTCACATCTGGTCCGCTGTCTTCAGCTTCTGTGGAGATTGTACTACTTCATGGTGATTTCAATGCTGAAGGTCAAGATTATTGGACATCAAAGGAGTTCAGTGCCTGCCTAGTGCATCCAGAATCTGTAAAAGAACCACCAGCCTTGGGAGGTGATCGTGTCTTGACACTTACTGATGGAGAGGCAGGCCTTGGTAATGTCTATTTCCAAACTTCCTCCTTCCATGCTAGAACTGAAAAGTTCAAGATGGGTGTTGAGATTAAAAATGTAAGAGAAGAGAGTGTTCAAGAAGGAATCACTAGCCCATTTTTTGTGAGAGTTCGCCAAGGGGAAGGTACAATTTTTTTTATTAATCTTGTTCATTCATGACTTTTCATGCAATTTCAGTAGGGTATTCACCACAAAAAAATTATAGTAAAATATTGCAGTCCTTATGATTTTTTTCCATCATGCTTTCTGAGAAAGAGTAAATAATAGACTGGGGTAATCTCTGCAGACCACTAGTATTCAAGTTAATGTATTACAACTTTTTATAAATTATGTTTATTTGAAACTCTTCAAGCCTTAAGTGATTGGAACTACTGCGAACATGACATTGTGGTTTATTAGCATTTCAAATCTAAAAATATTTACAGTAATTGAGGAATTGATTGACCAATGAGAGTTCCTTATGCGTCTTTTCTCTCTTTAGCTTCAATTTTTGGGTGAACTGAGCATGGCCAGGTGATCAATAAAGCCCTCCCAGTGTCAGATGTACTTGTATTGGAGGCTTGCCAATTATCAAATAAATATAGCCTCAAACCAGTTGCACCTTATTTTGTATTATATGTACATCCAGTGTTCCAAAATTTCATGTAGTTGCATGTATCTCCAGTTGACATACCATTATTTATCTACACTTCTATAGAATCAAGTTGCCAATGGATCACATCCCTCGAAGCATCGCTCAGAGTGAGCAAACAAGCCCCCCCGCTGGAGTGGGACGCCAGGAAATACGTCGACGCATTAGCAATAATGACTTTTATATCCCCTTGTCTCACAATATATACGTTTCTCATAAGCATTTTATATTAAGATGGTATCTCTGTACTCACTTTCTCTATAATGTATGGTTATAAATTGTGTCATCTTTTCATAGGTTAAAGTGAGCACGGAGGAAAAATTCAAAACAAAAATTGGAAAGCTTAAGGTAAAAAGGGAAAAAGATAAGAACAAATATGATGAAGGTCTCAGAATACTCATGGAAGACCACGAAGAGCTCACATTAAAAACCGAAGATATGCGAAAGGAAGGGCATGCTGAATTAAATCATTACATGCTATCTCCATCTCAGAGGTGAGGCGTCTCTTTATCTATGATTGGACGAGGATGCTTGGAAGATAATTGTAAAGCAAGGGCTGGAACTTTTAAAAAAAATTACTCCTGGAAAAGTGACTGTTTGGAACCTGGGTGTGCACCATTCCACATAGCCAACACTGTTGGAATGTGGATTCTATTATTTTAGAAAAGGAGGATTACCCCCGGCCTCTGCATCATAATGATGCATGCAGCCATATTAGTAAAAAAACATTCTCAAGTACGTCGTTTGGAGATGGTATACAAGCTTAATGTGGATATTAAATGGGCCCCATCTATAGAACTGGAAGACTGGATCCATTTCAAAATCTAAGAATACAACTTGCATTAAATTTCCACTAGCGAAAACATCTGTTTACGATTCAAGATTTACGTAAGGTGCTAAAAAATCTGGAAACTTTATAATACCTACCATACATGTTGATATCATAGTACTTTTGATGCTTTATGTTATAAGTGGTACAAACAATCTAAATGAGCACGTAGAATTTGTATGTTCTTACACATACTTTTTGAACCAAATTATACAAGTGTATTAAGTTCTGTTGTGCAATTCATGGAAATCTAACAGCCGTTCATACTTACAATTGAGGGTCTGGTACTGAATATGTAGACAACAGCGCATAGTTTGAAATTTTGAACCAAATTCTTCTGTTTGTGTTCATGTTCTTTCTCAATCAATTCTCATTTTAAGGGCTTCTTCAGTTTAATTATCTTATGACATAGTCTAAACTGCTACAATAGTGCCACTTCCCACTCACTTTAGGAAGCAGGACGTGTCAGAAGTTAAATAGGCATCCAAATAATGAGTGTTGCCAGTAAGATGGGTCTAAGCTATTGACTACACTTATCTACTTGCATATAAAGAGAAAACGTAGTTCACAAGATGAGCCACAAGCCCACAACTTTATAACCAAGGTTTTTCTTATGTGGCTTATAACATCAGAACAATTCACTGTTGTTCTTTCAGTATTTAACGTATCTTCTGCTATGTGCTGGTGCAGATCACAAGTAATCCAATCAACAAGATTTCGTCTAGTAATTGAAAATAGTGTGAGCAGAACAATTTACAAAAATAGTACTGTACAGACCGAGGATGGTGGAGATCACATAAAAGTTGTCATGTACGATGGTGGCAAGCCAATTGCATTTGACCACCCTCTTGCTTCAGTAACAGTTGACCTAGTTGTCATTGGAGGAGGGTTTGATGAGAAGCGAGATTCGTGGTCTAAAGAGGAGTTTGAGAAAAGCATAATAGCAACAGGAAAAGGAACCACAATGCTAGTGAAAAATGGTACATTTGCTTTGATTGATGGGTGGCGTGATCATGAAGGTGCCATTATTATGGACAGTTCACGAGGAATGGAAGTTAAGCTTGGAGTAAGGGTCGCAGTTCATACAGACATAAGAGTTATTGAAGGGGTATCAAATCCTTTCAAAGTGAAGGACAGCAGGGCAAAAGGTAATGATCGTTTCTTTGAATATTCTGTTAGTTATCTAATCTCAATATTAAAACATGAGTTACATTTTTCTAGATGCGAATGTTTTTCTAGATGCGAATATGCGATATGTTACATAATCTACTCATAAATAGGAGAATACTTGCTAGCACAATTTCCTAACTTCCTTTTGTTACTTTACTGAGAGAGCAGATTAGTCCTGTGTTCGATTGGTTCTCTCTCCTTTCCTAGTGCAGATCTTGTGGTTTCTACGCTTGATTGCTTGTTTGCAACGATATCGTTGTGGTCGAGTGGGGAAAGACGAGCGTGTATTTTAGTCTTTCAGTCTTATTGAGGTGGAGTTCGATCTGTACCGGTAATCCATTTCTAATTGATCAGTTATTCAGCAAAAGATGTCAATGCTATGGCTGATTCGAGGTATGTTGAACATAGCGAACATAGCGTGGCTAGGATGGTAGGATTGTAGAATTTGGAAGTACAATTTGGAACTCATGTATGCCTTTGTGCTCTAAGAATATGCAAGTAATTTTCGTGAAATTTTGTCTCTTGGTACTTTGCAAAGCTTCAGGGTCCTTATGCTAGGAGTTTAGTATGCACACTGTTCAGAATGTCTGAGGGCATTCAAGATGCTCGATTTGTTGATGATGCATTGATGCTCATTGGATATCTATAAGTGATGAAGCTGTAGAGTCACTTGGTGGCTGCTTCCTTGTTGATTGATGTGTAGTAGCTTGAAATGTGTCCGGTGAGTGGTGCTGATGGTCAGTGATGTGAACTTAGGTAGTCCTAGTGGTCAATTTGATTGCCATTTCGTTTTGTTGATGAAAATTAAAACCTTAATATATAATCAATATCTACATATTTGCATTACCAAAACAGAATAAGTGCATTCCTGGTGGTTTGATAGATGTGTGTTGTTTCTGTGCAGTAACTCTGTGCATTCAATTTATTCAGTTTACATGGTTCGGTTTATACGGGTTTCGGTTTGTACAGTATTAATACTTCAGTAAATATGGTATGAAACTAAGATACGGTTCTGTTTTGTGATATACTCGTACCAAATTATTTTGGTATGGTTTCGGTATATACCATAACAACCAAGGTTGACACGAATTTGAAAATCACATAACAATAATTTACAAATTTATGACTCAAAACACATAATTTTTTATACAAACAGTATATAACTATATATAAGTATATATGGATGCATGGATTCATGCCTTGATGATTATGGACATGCTTAGCATTTTTAAGCGAAAGACGACTACGTTACAAGAAAAATGGACGTGCTTAGCAGGGAATTTGGCTCCTGTACAAGAAAAATGACTACTTGTATGGTTGTTCCGCCTCAAGAAATAAAATATATTTTTTACTTCGGTTTATTCGGTTAACCGTTCAGTTTTTTGGCATACTAAATACCATTACTATCAGCAAGTATGGCCAAAATGATCCAATTTCATACTAGCAATCTTGTCTGAACACACCTGATCTTTTGTCTATTTCAGTAAATGAAAAGAGTACCATTCCATCCAAGGACGACGCGGTACATCAACTGAAGAAAATTGCCCTGAAGGGAAAATATTGCAAAAATCTTGCGGATAAAAATATTACCAAAGTGAAGCACTTGTTGCGCCATTATTACAAAGATAAATTTGGTCTCCAAAAGGTTATAATCATATTTCTGCAGTCTTCAATGTTTCAAATTACCTGAAGTAGATATTAGTTAGTAGTTAAACATTGTCCTGGACCGAAATAAGACATGCAGCATCTAGGACTTATTTGGACATGCACTGCTTTAATATGTACTATAATATCTGATAGCATTTCATTAATTGATAAGATAACTCTTAATTTATGGCAATTAGCTTGTTGACATGAAGAAAGAGGATTGGAATACCATGATTAATCATGCCACCATGTGTGTTCCTGGGGATGAGATCTATTCCTATTGGGTTCAAGAAGATAACTGTGAAATCTTATTCAATGATTTCTATGATCTTGTCGGTAAGATGACTGATGACTATGTTCCGTACAGTGTCAATGACGTCGATCAGTTTCCACAGGTATTATATCGCATACTGTTCCACTTCTATCACAGTTAGGCAGTTGATACTCACTAAAATAATAGTGCTGGCAATGACCTTCATATATTCTGTTACAGCTTAAAGTGAACAACTGGAAAAAGTCTGCCTATAAGAAGTTTGACGAGCGGGAGAGCTCAGGGGTCTTTGGTCTTACCCCTGATTACTTCATGAGCAATGGCCGCCCAGTCCGTGCAGTGCCCCTGAACAATGACACAGGTCCTACTGTACAAGCATCTACATGGCAATATCCTAATGACATGGCTGCACAACACGGTGAATTTTAATATTTTGTTCCGTTGCTGATCTTTGTCGAACTACTTGTTCCTCTAAATTCAACTTGTTGACTGTTCAAAAAAAAAACTCAATTAGTTGCAGAACGGTATGGAAAGTTCATATACCATACCTAAACCAGAAACCATAAAAACCGTAAAATTGGTTCGGTTCGGTTCGGTTTACTTTTGGTTCGGTTTTAAAATACAGAGTGTGACCGTGCAGGATGATAGTTTTGTATTGTGATTTATCTCCAATCTGCTCTTGGTATTTACACAGAATAACCTGTAGTGGTCAATAGGAATAAAATGGATAATCAATCTGGTGGAGCATAATTTGGTGTCATAGTTGCTCATCAATGAAACTCAAATATTTCCCTTGTGTTCTCAGGCCTTAACAGAAGTGCAGTCTGCCAATACACAGATGCCAGGAGTCCGGCTTCTGAAAATACAAATCAAAACAATGTGATTCCTCCAACGACAACAGCAGATGGGAGGCCACCAAACAGTGCGATTGCCTAGCAGCCTCCATCAAGGATGCTTGGGTCCCTGACAACGAGGACAAGCAGCACCAGCGACATGCAGAAGAGCATGATGGAGGACGTTGCCAATGGTCTCTTCGATTGAAGGTCTTGATGGGAAGAAGATCAATGGCTTCCTATACTTTATGCATCAACCTGTTTCAGGGTCTGCGTGAGTGCATCCGATCGTACGGGGTCTCATTTTTCTACAAATTGAGAGAACTGGAGCTGAATGACGTTACTATGTTTTTGCTTGAACTGTTACGTTCTTGACAAACTGTCAGATGATAAGGTTGTTGCACTTTTTTTTAATCTGCTTTTCCCAAAGAAACCTGGTCCTTAGGACCATCATTCGATTATAAAGTTTACCACCAGACACGTTGGTTGTTTCCGTAGAGCCTTTGTTTACCGGCAGACTTGTAACTAGAATAATATGCATGAAAATCAGGGAGCGCATCGCCGTTGCATCCTGTAGAGTGAGCAACAGCAAGTAGCACACAAAGAAAGCAGAGCATGAAAGAATTATGCAGAATCATCAAGCATGTAACCAGGGGCGATTTTACCGTCCGGGCAACTAGGGCATGTGTCCAGGCTCAACAGCGACGCGAACTAAAGCTCTGATGAACTCCGGTGACGAGCTTCTCAATTATTTTTCTGGGATCGATCAATGTGCAGGTTTGCCCAGAAAAATAGATGGAAAAATCAATGTACAGTCCATTTTGGTACCGTGTTAGCCGTGCTTCTCAATTAGTTATTAGAAAAAAAAAACTTTGCTCCTCAATTTCAAATCGAAATGCCCTTATATTAAGTTAAAAATAAATAAAAATCAGAACCCCAGTCCTTTGGTTTTCATTTAGATGAACAAATGTTCACATGATAATGCATTGTAGCAATATTTCTTCTAGTTCAAATATAACACATGTTTGTGGTTTTGAACATTATTGCATAGGAGTATATTGCACATAGAGTGAAGTGTACTGTTGGTCCCTGAACTATTTCAGGGGTATCGCCTTGGTTCTCGAACTATGAAAGAAAGAAAAATAAAGTGTATCTTTTTTTCAGCAGAAGAAGAAAGTGTATCTTTTTTTTAGGCAAAGAATATTTTTTTTTGAGACATAGGCAAAGAAGAAAGTGTATCTACTTTTGTTTTTTGAGAATCAGAAAGTGTATCTACTAAAGTAAAACCGCACCTGTTTGGGCTTGGGGCCCAACAGACCATTTGCTCGCATACAAGGACCAGGAGCCCAACCAAGGCCGCCGGCAGCGCAACCTAATAATTGGACGAGCGCTAGGGTTTTACCCTGTCTTCTCTTCTTTCCGCCCTCCTGCGCCGCCGCCTCCGTCCGTTGTAGCAGAAGCAGCTTCCGCCGCCGCCTCCGTCCTCTCAGCAGAAGCAGCGATCCCCATCGCCAGCAGCCGAAGAAACTAAGGTTCCTCTCCCCCCTCCCTCCCCTACGCCTCTTCACGCGTGGCTCTACGGATCTGTGAGCTTTCTCGTTTCGTTTTTGTGCTAGATTCAGTTGTTGTGATTGATTTCGTTGGTAGTTTAGTTCCCGACATGTGTCTAGTTTGTGGCGTATCGATGATCCTGAGAGATCCTTGCTTCATCTTCCACTTTTAGTGCCTAGTTTTGTGCCGATATTGGTAGCTACTCTTTAGATCTCAAGTAAGCCTCGGGGTTCTTACTTGCAAAATCGTTGATACATATATCCTTGTTCTTGCTGAAGATTTGTGTAGAGGAGGAATCGGTGTACCTTATTGTGTGCAAAACATAATTTAGTTGGAGCCATATTTGGACATTACTGGTTCTTGCTGAACATTCGTTCTACTTCCTAATGGTATAAAAATTTGTGGTGTATGATGTGTAGTACTATTATGTTGGTAAAATAGGGAACCTAGATTTACACGCAGGACCTATAAACCGGAAAGGAGGGAGTATAAGACGGCCCATTTACTTGCAAAACAGGGGCTGTTAATTTTAGCTTTATTTTGATCTGCATTCATGGATGCTCTCCTGTATGATCTCAAGTGCAATGGAAGTGTACACTAGCTGTTCTGGCGGTGCTTCTGCTTTGCCTAGAACAGTTAGTGCATTGGGATGGTGCATCAGTTCGTTGTTTCTGATGGTGCTCCTGCTTTGCCTATTGGAAAATGATATGTTTGTGAAACTTAACTTGCATCTAAACAGAGGCAACTCTGCAGTGTTTCTGTTTCTGAAACTCAACTTGCATCTAAACAGAGGCAACTCTGCAGTGTTTCTGAATCACATTTCAGTAGTTTCTTGTACGCGTCCAGCTGGCTCAGAGCACCATCTAGCAGAGACTTCTTCTCACTGTTGCTGATCACTTCCCTTGAATGCTTAAGCTCAGTGTTGGCTGCAGTCAGCTCATTCTTCAGGTTCCTGATCTTCAACGTATCCCTGGCCCTCTCGAGGTCCCTGATATTCTCTTTGATCAGATGCAGATCCTCGTGGTCAGACTGAACTCCTGATGGTGCTAGAGCGCTGGAGAATTGTTGTGGTAACGACGGAGCTGACGGTTCTTGAACTGCCTCCCAGAACCAGTAGCATTTTCTGCAAACAAGTAGCCGTTTAGTCCAAAGTGTGAAAATAACTGTGGAAGCAAGAAACAAGTCACTCCCTGGGAGTGTTAATAACTGTCATTCGTTCGAATTCAGTGTTTGGACCAGTAGATCTATCTATTTTTTTTAACAGCGGTTTTAGATCAATAACTTCTCTGGTTACTGTTTTTTATGCAGTGTTTCTGCTTTGGGCACACAGTAGACATGTTCCAAATAGTAAGGAACATTTGTGTGCTCTCTTGTATGTATGATCTATCTCAACTGCAATGGAGTTGTACACTAGCTGTTCTGGTGCTTTGCCTAGAACAGTCGATTAGTTATTTCTTTCTGATGGTTTTTTCCTAATGCAATCCCTTGCGATGGTTTGTGCAGCATGGACACGCAGGTGAAGCTTGCAGTGGTGGTCAAGGTGATGGGCCGCACCGGGTCCAGGGGTCAGGTGACCCAGGTGAGAGTCAAATTCCTGGATGACCAGAACCGTCTCATTATGAGGAACGTCAAGGGGCCTGTCCGGGAGGGCGACATCCTCACCCTGCTTGAGTCTGAGCGGGAGGCCAGGAGGCTGCGCTAAGCACTTTCTTTCTTCACCTGTCTGTCTTCGGAAGTACTCCTGAAATGAAGTGCTGTTGCCTTCTTACTCTACTGCTTTCGTCTTTTGCCTTGGCTATGGAGATGTAATGAGTTTCCTTCTGTTGCCGAAATTAAAATGCACTTGATGTTATTGTTGCACACCTCTGGGTAATGTAAATCGACTATATTGGATCCCATGATTCGAGTGCTGGTGGTATAAATCTGATCACTTCTACTTGTTAATCATCATGTGCTTGTAAGCACTCATATGAGATTCCACTAGAACTATGATTAGTGATTTGGTGTGCTGATGGACATGACACTTAATTCCTCTTTACGGCAGATTCTTTGATCTTGGACCTAAGTCCTGGCGGTGAGGTCTTAGCGTTTGCTCTTCATAATAGCTCAGCTATGAGGACGGACGTTTGGCTTCAAACTTTTCGGTTTAAAAAAAATCTGAAAATATTTGTGCAAGTAAATAAGGATGTTATGTGTATGTGTGTAAAATTTTAGGATGAAATATGTTGAAATGCGACCTGTACAAAAAGACAAATTCATGGCCTGAAAGAATGAATAGTATGCTATTTTTTAAAATAATACATTTTTTCATTAATTCAAGAAATAATACGTGGTTTTGAAAATTTTCAAAAATAATATACTGTCGGCTTAGGTGAAGCCGATTGGATCCAGTCGGACACGGCGAAACCGATTAGGATCCAGTCGGCATTGCCAAAGCCGATTAGGATCCAGTCGGCTTCACCTAAGCCGACGGTGTATTATTTTTGAAACCGCGTATTATTTCTTGAATTAATGAAAAAATATATTATCTAAAACAAAATTAGCGAATAGTATCATGTGTTAAAAAGCCTCGGATTTATCTTTTTTGCATAGCCCTCATTTCAAGTTCAACATATTTTGCCCTGAATTTTTTCGTTGAGAAGATTTTGCCCTGAAAATTTACATACATGTGTGTTATGCCTCCATGCATATCTGTATTTTTTTTTCAGAATTTTTTGAAACGTAGAAAATATGAAATTTGATGAATTTTGAATTTTTCAAAACCGAGCTCCATGAGCTCAAAAGGTAATATTCGCTCAGCTATGAAAGATAAAAAAGGTTAATTCTTGATGTTTGCAGCAGTGATATTGGTGATGAATATTATGGTTGGCAGCTTCTTAGTGATTGCCAGCCTTTCCGGTTCCCCGTGCCATCACATCACATAATAAAGAAATAAAGAAATTTATTGTTCCTTCTACGATATCGCATTCGAATATGAGTGACAGCCAGCGTCTTCTATAGTTTGCAACTTACTAGCATCATGTTGACGAAGAATGGGGCATGCATTTCTTCAAATTACTTGCTTCATGTTTGATGATAGCCTGATGATATTAGATTCTTAATTGCTCTTTGTATTTTTATCCTCCTTCTGTCTGGGTAAAGGTGTTGTTTACGCCCGCTGAAGAAATTGCAGAAAAGCTTTGTGAGTCAGTAGCAGCTAGCCCTTGAGGGTAATATTCCCTAATGTTTGAGGGATCCTTGACGTATATATCTCCTAATTCTCAGGTTTTACAGCATGCCCCTCTATAAGGGCCAGTTCTTTTGGGCGATTCTCCCAGAATCGCCCCCCTCCCCAGCTTCTCCCAGAATCGCCACTCCATATTTTTTTTACAATCCTATATAGTTAAGGTCTAATTAGATAGGATTGTAAACAAAATATAGAGTGACGATTCTGGGAGAAGCTGGGGAGGGGGGCGATTCTGGAAGAATCGCCCAAAAGAACTGGCCCTAAATCACCGCACATAGTGCATTGACACTTCATTTGATGTTCACTACGTACTAAAGGCAACTAGGAGGAGGCTCTCTTCTTGACAGTTTAATTAACTTTGAGGCGATCCATTTGATCATATTATGAACTACTCCTATCACTCGGTGCTTATTAGTACTGCACTCGGTGCTCCGAGTATATGTTGAAAATATTAGCACTTTTATGATTAGTTTAATCCACGAGTAAAAAGTAAGCATGGCAATCACAGTATGCAACTCATATCAATACCTAAGCATGTGAACATGTATATTACATAGAATCGAAACATCTATGAACACATTATATACGGCTAGCACAAGAACAAGTAAATGAGGGATGAACAATTCATACCCTTCGACGTCGTCCGTGGCCTTCTTCTTGGCTGCGGCGACGTCTGCCATCAGGTCGATGCAGGGGAAGCAGAGGCGGACAGAGACGGGGACGGATCGGGAGCAGTCGCGTTGAGACGCTCCCCAAAAACCTTATTGCCGTTCTCTCAAGCAGGATCTCGAACGACAGGGTTTCGAAGGCACCTGCTCTCAAGACCAACCGTGCACGCGGTCATCGGGATGGGGTCGCCGGAAGCAACACAGCGAGAGAAACAGTATAGCCCTGGGCTCAGGCCCACGAACGAGTCCATTAATTAACAATTTCTGACCGACAAAAATAAGGCTCTGCTCGGCTCACTCCCGCAAACCGTGGTGCGCGCTCGTCGTGACAAGGCAGACGGCGGAGGAGGAGCGCACGTTTACAGCTCCTCTTCACAAGTTTCCAACGACATGTGGTAGAGCAGCCCTTATAAAGAGATCTCACTCTCACTTCACTAGCAGTGTGGTACTCCCTCTATAAAGAAATATAAGAACATTTAGACGTTTGGCTCTCGGCCTCCATGGAGGCCTTTAAAAAAAAATCAAAAATCAAACATTTTGGTTTTAAAAAAATCTAAAAAAATTTGTGCAATGGATGTTATGTGTATGTGTGTAAAATTTTAGGATGAAATACGTTGAATTGCAACCTGTAAAAAAAGACAAATTCATGGTCTGGGAGGATGAATAGTATCATGTATTAAAAATTCCCAAATTTGTCTTTTTTGCACAGCCCTCATTTCAACGTATTTTGCTCTAAAAATTTACACACGTGTGTTACGCCTCCATGTGTATCTGTATTTTTTTTAAAAATTTGAAACGTAGAAAATATGAAATTTGATGAATTTTGAATTTTTCAAAACCGAGCTCCACGAAGCTCGGCCTCCAAAGGCAATATTCGCATTAAGTAGTGATCTAAACGCTCTTATATTTCCTTACAGAGGGAGTACTAAACTTTTCACCACTTGCCATGCGCCTATATGCGCCTTAGAGATTAAACATGAATTATTGTCTTATATGAGCGTAAGCCCATCTATAAACCAACTATATATTAGTACTATTGCGCACCATTTCATTCCTTTGTAGGTGGAGCAGAATCGCGATGGAGTCGACGCACGGTCCACTCCAACGCCGACTCAAAATTTTTTTTTTTTTGAACGAGAGAGGGGTCCAGAAGGGACCCCAAGATGCATTAATATAGAAGCGGTGACACACAGCACATTACCAAAGGACCCATACGCACACCTAAATTACAAACTGGTCCCTGATTTTTACAAAGAGAACCCCAAAACATAGATGGAAAACACGATCGGGTCCTCAACATCTTCACCACGGACACAACCCCGTCGTCGCCGGGGACGACACCACTTGGGACAGCGGAGCCTCCATGACACCTCGTCGCAGACTCCATGATGAAGATGCACTGCCTCCGATTTGGCATCTTGGCCTGGAGGAAGAAGAAAGGCCGCCTTTCGGCCATAGGATACGGTGACGTGATGGAGCCGGCCGGCAGCCAAGCACCGCAGCGGGCGCCGTAGCCACTCACAAGCAGCCACCGTGGATAAGCACCAACCCAATCTCGACCTCCATCTCTCCCCTGCTTCCCCTTCCCCACCATGGCGACCTGAGAAGCGATAGAGGGAGCGGAGTACCTCCAACGCAGGGAACGAACAAGGCAGCAGCGATGCAGGACAAGCCAGGATCTCGCACCTCTTCCACCTCCGCCTCCTTGACAGCAAGAAAGAGATGGCCAGATCGCCACCACTCCTAGCATCAACTCCGCCGCGAGCTTATTTGGAGGGCTGTCACCAGATGTGTCTCCCTCCCACTGCCTCCTCCATGGAGGCCTTGGAGAAGGTGACGCCGGTGACCACCACGCGCTGCTCGCGAGCGACCGTGGCTGACCACCCAGCGGCACAAGGCCGAATACCAGCATAAAGCCGAACACCAGCATAAAGCCAACACACACTCTGTAGGAGATATGCCCTAGAGGCAATAATAAATGTTATTGATTATCTTCCTGTTCATAATTAGGTTTATGTTCCATGCTATAACTGCTATGGTTCTCGAGTCTGCAAATAAAACGAGGCTCGGAGGAAGACTCATATGCACGTGTGGAATAATAAACGATAAAATGTATTCCTAGTCAAGCCTCTATGACTGGCTCAAGTATTGCATGATGATCCTGTTTTCCTGATCATGGGCATGACTATGCCAGCAATTTTGAGGGCACAATGTTAGCAGAACATTTGTGTTGAATCGACCCGATTGATGTTATGCTATGAGATTCTTTCGTCACAAGTTAATGGTTAATAACACAGAGATGGTTAATGTTTGCATGATTCCTTAGACCATGAGAGTATCGAGTTTCTTCATGCTTGCTTCATGAACTTTGGGGTTTGTTAAACGTCATCCGTAAATGGGTGGCTATTACGGCGGCTTACGAGTTCATGGAAAAGTGTGTCAAGTAACTTGATAGCTCAAGATTGGGATTTGCTCCTCCGGCGATGGAGAGATATCTCTAGGCCCTCTCGGTGTTACGGTATCCATCATCGTCTGGCCAGACACTTTGTGATTTGATCACGGGGATGCCGGAACATGGTAACGAGAAAAGAGAACAATACCGGTAACGAGGTAACTAGCATAGTGGACAAGTGTTGATCCACGGGAATGCCAACATGTCTCACCTCGGGTATTTGTAACATATCACGAAGCAACAGGAATAGCACACGGCAACTGGAGGTTCACTCGAATATTCATTCGTGTGGGTATAGGGGTCAATATGGGTGTCCACGGCTCCGATGTTGATCATTGATCGGAAGGGGTTCCGTGTCATGTCTATACTTCACCGAACCTATAGGGTCACACGCTTAAGGGTCATCTATCTGCTGAATACTAGACAGGGAGTCTGAGAGAAAATCACCGAAAAAGTTGCGGACACCGAAAAGTTTCGGACAGCGGAAAAGTTCCGCAGAGAGAGGTCACCGGATGAGTTCCGGTGAAACTGAAAAGTTGTTTCAGGGGATACCATTAAGTCAAAATGGTTTCGGCACATGCCTGATAATTCTTGGAGGATGCCAGAATCATTCTGGAAACTTCTGGGAATTTTCTGGAAGAAAAACCGGAAATGTTCCGGGGCTGCCGGAACCGCTTCAGATGCTTTTCGCAGATGAAATCACTAAACTGGAATTGTTCCAGAACGCATTGAAAATTATTTTAGTGGGTACTGGAAATGTTCTAAGCCCACATAAATATTTTCAGTTCGAACGGACGCTGAAAAATGTCGTCGTGAATAGTGAAAGTGCTTTTTGGGAATTTTATGGAAAGCACCTTTTGGGAATTTCCCAAAAGGCTTCTAGAATGCCTTAGGCACTAAGGAAGCCCCCTTGGGGGGAGCCCCCAAGGGGTGGCCGGCCAAGCATGGTGGAGCTCCTTGGAGCTCCACATGGCACCCCTTTTATCTTTATTCTTTTATGAAAAGGCATAAAGTGGGGGTACTTTGGGGTTTTTTGTATGACATCTTTACCCCTTGGCTTTCCTATAAATAGAGGAGAGTGGGCTGCCCACAAATCTCATCCCTTGCTCTCATACACATGCCAAGATGTTATCTGGCTTCTCTCTCCCTCCCACGAAAAGAGTTTCGTAGAGCCGAAAGGCTGTCTGGGTTCCGGCAGGAACTAGTTCTGGACGGCGAAGCCCTGCCGGATAGGTGACACCGTATGTGTGCAACTCTGTAGAGAGGTCGTAGTTTCGATCTTTGTGCCCGAAGGGCTGTCCAAGTGACGGTCCGAGTTCTGTGAGTCCTCCCGAAGGGCTGTCCGAGTGACCGTTCGAGTTTCGAAGGTCCTCCCGAAGGGCTGTCCGCGACATCGTCTGGGGGACTGTTCGACAGCCTCCCGGAGGGCTGTCCGAAGGGAAGACGAGGGTATACATCCTCGCGGTTGGGAGGTTGTAAATCCTAGCTGCGGGGATCGGCACCGCCGATCGTCATCGACTCTACTTCCGCTGCGCTTCGAGTCGGTAACGAAAATGATCAAACCTTGTATGCAGTCTCCATAGTGGTCCTGGGCTGGTGCGTAGGTCGGAAAATTTTTGTTTTCTGCTGCGTTACACCCCACAGTGGCATCATGAGCCGTGCTATGCGTAGATGCAGGTTGCGATCTAGAATACATGGAGATGTATGGGTGTTGCACAATATAATTAGGTAGTAGATGAGTTCTATTACTGAAAATTATTTGTGCGGGTAGCAGATGAAATCTGTTACCCGATGTTCTTGTTGCTTCCCTGGAATTTGCATATTTCTGATCTTGATAACAGCATGGTGGAGTTTCAATGTTCTGGCAATCCGCGATCCTGATTGATCAACGAAGTGCTAACAGTTCATTGAATTCCACCGTAGTTAAAAGGAAAGATGAAATTTCGCAGACAAAAGGGCAATGCAGATATGATCTGCACGGGGGTCATGCGTATGACGAAGTTTAGTATGGGGCTCGAGATTTTATTATCTCGGTTTTCATACACCCTGGAAAGTTAATCTAGCGACTTGAATTATCATACTTGATGATGGACGTTGGTAGCTTCGGTTTGTTTCGAAACCTTAGAAGCCACGTAAAACAAGTTTTTGCATGAACCGATTAGAGGCGTCTAACTTGGTTTTGTAGGAGGGTTTGCATGTGCATATGATGTGGTATAGCAGTGCTCATAATAATTTGATTATGTATGAGATGACTATATGATGTAAATTAATTAACATGACCTGCGTGTCATGATTTGGCATGATGGCTGGAGCCATATGATTGCACTTTAAATGACCTGCGTGTCAACCTTGTGTAATGCATTATTTTATTAGCTATAGAGATAGCAATATTATTTGGTGCATCGACAAGGTGGTGGAAATCTTCGCGAAGGTGAACACCGACGCGAATGCCAAAGACGAAGAAATACAAGACTTCTCCGTCAGAAAGGGCAATACCATATCATGCTATTATGAATTGCCTGAGATGTTTATCCCTTATGATGCACCCTTTTTGATTGCGCGGTAGTCGCCTTTTATTAGGGTGATCTCTCACAAAAATATCAAGTAGTTAGTGTTCTCCCAAGTGTAGCACCGTCACGGCACCTAACTTTTCGGGGTATCACATGCTAACATGGGTACGAACGATTAGGGATGTGTGAGGCGGGTGAGTTGAGACCTCGCAGCGAGATCACTTGGTTGTCTTGACGTTCAGGCATGAAAGTCATGAGCTCGGAACACACGCATCGAAAGATGAACAAGAGTCACATAGAGATGTGATTGGCAAAGTTTGCCTACCGATTGAGATTTTCGTCATCAGTGATGCTACCATCAATGGCGTTGAATTGAAATGCGGATCTTGAATCACTCACAATCAATTATGAGAGATATTGATTTGAGTGGGAGCGCACTGTAGAATTAATTCTTTTAATTCTCAGTGCAATTAATTTTGAACACTGTCTAAGTGTGATTTGCATAATAGTTGTAGAATAATGGCTCGCATTTCCACCTTCCCTATTAAAATTGAATAGCTGTTAAATATCTGGTTAAAACTTTACGGTTGGTAACGTAATGTGAGGATTGTCCTCAAGAGTGCCGAGAAGGACTTTGTCCTATCGCATACTTTCGGTATTCTCTCGCTTATGCTATGGATCATGTGACTCTCGTCCGTTGATCCAAAAGCTAGAATTCCATTTCAGTCAAGCGCAATATGTTCGTTTCCATGAGACCCAAACTTCGAAAGTTTGGATAGTTATGTGATATTCATGGAATCTGAAAATTATTTTCAGAGACAGACAAAGGCTAAAAGATATGAGATATCCAAAGCAATGTTTGTTTGCAAACTATTAGTAAAGGAGTTTACTATGCATTAGACTGATAAGAGAGGGATCCAGAAGAACGCCTGTCATATGATGAAAGGTGAATAAAACAACAACTTAAAGAGAAACAAAGTGTCCGAAGGGTGTTAGTAAGACTTTCACGCCTAGGAAGTCCGGGGCTAACGCCACTCTTAAGTTCGGTGCTTTTTCTGAGAGTAGGAGAAATACTGAAAGTTAAACTGTTAGAAGTATAAAGGCAGAAAGAAAGGAGACTGGAATATCCAGCTCATGTATGAATGTCATACAAGTTTTTGATGTATAGAAGGCTGGTCAAAGATATAGTCCTTGGGAATTATGATTAAATTGTTAATCACTGATTCTTGGGTATTGTGAGTTAATCACAAAGATACCCGCTCGATTGCTTTCTGTTGCAACTCGATGTAAGAACTACTATGGCCTGAAAGACTAGCCAGAAATGAGTTTTAGGTATACACGGGGAACATAGTAAATGTTACTATACCTTCCATCGGTGTATTACCGTCTGTATTTATTTTTATAATTCGTTTGGAGTTTCACAAACTCTAGCCCATTGCATAAGGTATCTTGCAAGAAGTTTGTTTATAAGAGAACTTTTGATATTCGATGTTATGAATAACATAAGGGCCATACTTTCATTATGAATGAGATGTATGTTATGAATATTGATAATAATACATTACCTCTGGGTTTACTTTCATAATTCATTTTAGAGTTCCATACACTCTAGCCCATTGCACAATGTTTGTTGCAAAAGAGTTGTTCATAAAAACAACAACTGTTGTTCAGTATTATGAATAACATAAAGGGCCAAGCTTCCATCCTAGATGGGATGTATGTTATGAATATTGATGGTAATATGATACATCCATAACACTGACGCTAAATGTCGCAAGACTAAAAGAATACCACATAAGTGTGGCACTGCATTTGGTCACATTGGAGAAACCCGCA
Source organism: Thinopyrum elongatum (assembly GCA_011799875.1). Lineage (NCBI taxonomy): Eukaryota > Viridiplantae > Streptophyta > Magnoliopsida > Poales > Poaceae > Thinopyrum > Thinopyrum elongatum. The sequence goes on along the minus strand of CM022299.1, from coordinate 665,291,885 downwards.
TGGATAAATTCCATTATGATGGATTTTGAAGTCGTTTGATTTTGAATCATCTGACACTTGCAACTTTCCTCCGAAAAAAAAGTGACTGAAATACCGTTCACAGGCCATAAGGAACGGACAACAAACTTATTGGTGATCATACATTTGATGTGTGTAGTCCGATAAAGGTTGTTGCAAGTAGTGGATTTATCTATCTTCAGAAATGACTCAAGTAGATATGTGGATATTTACTTGATGAGACGTAAGTCTGGATCTTTTGAAATCATTCGAAAGGTTTTCAAATATGAAATAGAAGTTATTGTAACAAGAAAATTATGTTTCTACAATTCGATTGCAGAAAGAAATATTTGAGTTACAAGTTTAGCGAATGTCTGATGAGTTGTGAAAGGGGTTTCATAACTTGCACCTCCCAGAACACCACTGCAAGAGGAAAGTCCGTGAAGATGTAATCGAACCATTTATGACATGGTAAGATCAAAGATGACATAAATAAATTTGCCATTATCCCTTTTAAAGAGTGATGCTTTAGAGACTGCGGCTTTTACACTGAAAAGAGCTCCATCGGGTCTGTTGAAATGACGCCATGGTATGGTACGCCCAACCATGTTATATCTTTTCTTAACATTTGGAATATGGGGCTTGTGTAAAAGGTTACAAACCTATTCCAAATCAGACAAGTGCTACTTTGTAGGTTATCTCAAGTAATTGGGTATTCCTCCCTCACTATACCGAGGCAAATAGGTTTGCCACAACGAACGGTATGCTTTTTGAAGAAAATGGTTCTTTCAAAAAGGTGAGTGGGAGAATAGTGCAACTCGACGAGATAAACAGTATCTTCGTCATCAGATCAAAGGAAAGAGACTTGGAAGTAATTCCAGGTTTTCCTACTGCGACTGATACGGAAGTCTCTACAATAAAATGTATGGACTTCGGTCAAACTTGCAGCTGAACCACGTAGGCAAGGCTCGTGCAAACCTCTCAGGTGCGCAAACGAGATATTGTTGTTAGACAACAGTATACCTACGATACACAAGGAAGCGTTGATGGGCCCTGACTCCGGAATTGGCTAAATGCCAATACAACCCGAGTTAGTTTCCATATAAGTGATTCAAGATTAAAACCTTGATACACCTTTCGGAAGACTTAGAGTCTAACGAATATTTATGGAACTTAAAACAGATACGGATAAAAAATGTTTTATCCATGAAGCTCGACTTGTTGCAATAACAAGTTCAAGGAGTTGACTACGATGAGGTTGTTTCATCGTAGCGATGCTTAAAGTCGGTTCGGGTTGAACTAGCAATTGATACATATTTCAATCATGAGATATGAAACATGGATGACAATAGGATTTCCATCTGATGGAAATGAAACCAAGGACTTGCATGTGTTACAGTCCAAGGTATTTTGTCAGTCCAGAGGATGCTAGTAAGTATGCAAACTTCAGAGTTCCAGCAATGGACAGAAGAGAGCAAAATGGAGTTGGAATCTTCGTGTTTTGATGAAATAGTCAAAGGGGTTTGACTTCATCAATGGGTAACGAAGATGCTTATGATTCAAGAAAGTAAGTGGGAGCATAATAAAATTTCTAAAAAACGTTGTGTGCTTGACAGATTGTTAATTGGAAATAAATTTCTTGACACGAATTAGGACTTCATTTGAAAAAAGTTTCTCAATGAAGTGCTTGGGCTAAATAGCCTTTATATTAGGCATGATGATCTATGAAGATAGATTTACCTAATGGGCTGAGCAAAGATACATATTGACAAGATGCTAAAACCTTTTAGCATTAAAAACGTCAAGGAGTAATTCTTGCCGAAGTCATATGGAAAGAGTTTTTGCAAGACTCGGTGTCCCAAAACACTGATGAGCAAAATACATGATGGAGATTCCACACACTCTTGTGTTTGGATTAATCATGTATTCCATGGTATGTAAAAACAACCAGATATGTCTAATACTCCAAAGTTGTTATGAGTATGGATACCAAGGTGATCAAAAGTACTAATCATGGGACAACAGTGAAAAAGGGTCATTGAGTACTATAGTAGCACTGATGACATGTTTTCTCGCAAGCGGAGATCATGAAGAGTTCGTTGTAAAAGGTTACATCGATACAGTCTTCATCCATGCTCCAAGCGATTTTCAATTTAAATTAAGGGTTTTGTGTAACACACAATGTGGTGGCACAGTTAGTTGGAAAATGTTCCAAACAAGTTACTGTGGCGAATTCTATAATAGAGGCAAAGTATGTTGCCGCTTTTAAAAGCGACAAAGAAGATGTTGAATCATATAGTTCATTCATGAACTTAGTATTGTTCCAAGATGGCTTTTGTCAATGGGACACTACTGCAAGTAGTTGCTCCATAACTCAGTCTGAGGAATCCAGGTTCGACCTGTGATTCGCATACATACCAAGCCAAGTCCACACAAAATATGAATTTTGTGAAAGCGTGAAAACGCGAGGATATGCAAAGATACACACGGAGCTGAAGTCGTCAGATCCGTTAGACATCAGGCTATACCACAAGCGAAGCATATTTACACCGGTGTGCCACAGGTGTGAAGTGCATTAGCATTAACTAGATTATTGACTCTAGTGCAAGTGGGAGTCTGTAGGAGATATGCCCTAGAGGCAATAATAAATGTTATTGATTATCTCCCTGTTCATAATTAGGTTTATGTTCCATGCTATAACTGCTATGGTTCTCGAGTCTGCAAATAAAACGAGGCTCGGAGGAAGACTCATATGCACGTGTGGAATAATAAACGATAAAATGTATTCCTAGTCAAGCCTCTATGACTGGCTCAAGTATTGCATGATGATCTTGTTTTCCTGATCATGGGCATGACTATGCCAGCAATTTTGAGGGCACAATGTTAGCAGAACATTTGTGTTGAATCGACCCGATTGATGTTATGCTATGAGATTCTTTTGTCACAAGTTAATGGTTAATAACACAGAGATGGTTAATGTTTGCATGATTCCTTAGACCATGAGAGTATCGAGTTTCTTCATGCTTGCTTCATGAACTTTGGGGTTTGTTAAACGTCATCCGTAAATGGGTGGCTATTACGGCGGCTTACGGGTTCATGGAAAAGTGTGTCAAGTAACTTGATAGCTCAAGATTGGGATTTGCTCCTCCGGAGATGGAGAGATATCTCTGGGCCCTCTCGGTGTTACGGTATCCATCATCGTCTGGCCAGACACTTTGTGATTTGATCACGGGGATGCCGGAACATGGTAACGAGAAAAGAGAACAATACCGGTAACGAGGTAACTAGCATAGTGGACAAGTGTTGATCCACGGGAATGCCAACATGTCTCACCTCGGGTATTTGTAACATATCACGAAGCAACAGGAATAGCACACGGCAACTGGAGGTTCACTCGAATATTCATTCGTGTGGGTATAGGGGTCAATATGGGTGTCCACGGCTCCGATGTTGATCATTGATCGGAAGGGGTTCCGTGTCATGTCTATACTTCACCGAACCTATAGGGTCACACGCTTAAGGGTCATCTATCTGCTGAATACTAGACAGGGAGTCTGAGAGAAAATCACCGAAAAAGTTGCGGACACCGAAAAGTTTCGGACAGCGGAAAAGTTCCGCAGAGAGAGGTCACCGGATGAGTTCCGGTGAAACTGAAAAGTTGTTTCAGGGGATACCATTAAGTCAAAATGGTTTCGGCACATGCCTGATAATTCTTGGAGGATGCCAGAATCATTCTGGAAACTTCTGGGAATTTTCTGGAAGAAAAACCGGAAATGTTCCGGGGCTGCCGGAACCGCTTCAGATGCTTTTCGCAGATGAAATCACTAAACTGGAATTGTTCCAGAACGCATTGAAAATTATTTTAGTGGGTACTGGAAATGTTCTAAGCCCACATAAATATTTTCAGTTCGAACGGACGCTGAAAAATGTCGTCGTGAATAGTGAAAGTGCTTTTTGGGAATTTTATGGAAAGCACCTTTTTGGAAATTCCAAAAGGGCCTTCTAGAAGGGGAAGGAGGGCATGGCACCTCATGGGGGGGGGGGTCCCCCCCCCAAGGGTGGCCGGCCAAGGAGGTGGAGCACCATGGTGCTCCACATGGCACTCCCATATGGCATATTCCCTTTTGGAAAGGGATATTCCAAGGGCACTTTGGGGTTTTTGTGTGACAATTTTACCCCTTGGCTAGCCTATATATAGGAGTGATCTTGGCAGCCATTTCCCCATCCTTAGCTCTCACACAAGCCATGCATGATCTGGCATTCTCTCTCCCTCCCAGCGAAATAGTTTCGTAGAGCCGAAAGGCTGTCTGGGTTCCGGTGGGAACTAGTTCTGGACGGCGAAGCCCTGCCGGATAGGTGACACCGTATGTGTGCAACTCTGTAGAGAGGTCGTAGTTTCGATTTTTGTGCCTGAGGGGCTGTTTGAGAGTGCCTCCCGAAGGGCTGTCCAAGTGACGGTCCGAGTTCTGTGAGTCCTCCCGGAGGGCTGTCCGAGTGACCGTCCGAGTTTCGAAGGTCCTCCCGAAGGGCTGTCTGCGACACGGTCCGGGGGACTGTCCGACCGCCTCCCGGAGGGCTGTCCGAGGGGCAGATGAGGGAGTACATCCTCGCGGTTGGGAGGTTGTAAATCCTAGCTGCGGGGATCTGCACCGCCGATCGTCATCGACTCTACTTCCGCTGCGCTTCGAGTCGGTAACGAAAATGATCAAACCTTGTATGCAGTCTCCATAGTGGTCCTGGGCTGGTGCGTAGGTCGGAAAATTTTTGTTTTCTGCTGCGTTACCCTACACACTCTACAAGTAGTATATACAGAAACTAGCCGGTCTCCAGTCACATCCCTCCGCCGAGCAGCATCACTGCCGGAGAAGAAGACGGACGGACCCGAAACTCAAGTTGGACTCTCAACGGAGAAGCAGCACGAAGAGAGGAGAGCTTTCTCGAGAGTCCCACGCCGACTCAAACTGAATGTGCGGATTACCGTCACGTGCATTCCCCTCATCAATCCAAATCCCCAAAAAAAAGAGTCGCGGGTCCTTCGATGGTTCCGCTGACTATTCGTTGCGAGGACGAAACGACACCACGGCGCATGACGACGTGCACGGGATTAGGGCATGGCCAATGCATAGCCTCATGGTGCCTCATGTGCCATATGGGATCGGATGTCAGGGAAAGTAGGTTCGGATAGGGAAGCGGGATCCCCTGCAAGAGGCGGCTGCTTGGGTGAAATAGTGTGGTCTGATGTAAAAAGCTGAAAAAGTTGAAGTGAAGAGTAGAGATGCATATGTATTAAAGTTTCTATTTTCTATTTCTTGATTAGGCCCACTAGTAGTAGCTTGCACCGGGGAGAAAAAACCAATGTAGTTACCTCAAGCTACTTTTTTCTTATGGGGTGTATCCATATGCCACCGTTGTACATGCCCTTAAGCAGCTCCACCCGATTTTTTTCCGTACGTACGGCTCCATGCAATCTCCTGTCGATAGGAATAGTACTAACTAACTTAAAAAAAAAGAATAGTACTAACTCCTTTTCGTTTTATAAGGCTTGTGCGTAATCACCCTCCTCTAGTCGACCATATTGATCCTTTCAAAATGTATAAGAGCATTGTCTCTTTATTAAATGTTTTATCGCCTAAAGTGTATGGCCGATGACGATGGTGTGGTTGATGGTTACCAACAACAACCACAACTTCCACCTCAACAAGTGGTTTTCGGACAACACGATTGTCACCCATGGTTTTGTATGTGTCCATGAATGCACTTAAGTGATCCATGCCTGTTGAGGTCAAAGGGTTGTTGCAAGAATTCCTATTGGGCTTACCAACCGCCGCTACCATTCCCGAGAAGGTAGTTGGTACTTCCTCCTCGAGCGTGGATGTCGACTCCGCCAAGGATGCGACTAGTGGCATGGGGTCCAACCCTTCCCATGGGAAAGTTGGATCGGGCGTCCACTCCGCGGTTGCCCCTCCTCGGGTCTGTGGTGGTCTGATTCCCTCGCCTCACATAAACAACCTTGGCCCTCCTCCTAAGCTTGATTTGACCAACTTAGCTAATTGGGTTCGAATATAAAGTATCATTTGGACAGCTCATCAACACAACTTTGGAGGATCATTAAAGAAGGATATCATGCGTATCATCCAAGACTTGTCACCAAGGAAAGAAGTGAACAAGCAACTCAATGAATCCGCCTTATTCATTCTCCATGCTTCCTTGCCACCCGAAGGCTCTTGCAAAAGATGCATGGAAGCATATTAGTTCTATGTACAAGGGAAGCTCAATGATTTTTGCTGGAATTTGCCAAGTGAACTTTTGAATGGGATATTTTTATTAGTTCTAAGAAAATGACCAATATCACAGCCACCCATCCCCTAGACTATCAATATAAACCAACTCCACCCCCAGCTAGTCCAGCGAGAACACTACTTACCCTAGCCACCATACCTCCCCCACAACCTACAACAAACCTAGAAGGATGGATCCTAGTCTAGGAGAGGTCGCTGATGAAGAGGAGGAGGCAACCCTGGTGAGGACGCCCAGGCTGTCGGGCAGAGGCAACCTGTAGGAGCGAAGTATGTCTACCAGAGGGGGGGTGAATGGGAGTTTTAAATTTTCTTTGGAAAACTCAAATCTCTCGGAACCCAGTAGCGAAGCGAATGAAAAACTAACTACAGCGAGCTAAAACTAAGTACCGAAAAGAAACTACAACATGCATCGAAACAAATCACATAAAGGAAAACACATCGAATGTAAACATGGGTAACAGAGGTGACCAAAGATGCTCGCTGGCGACAGGGTATTTGTTCGACCAGTTCGTCCTTCTACACAAGGACTACGTCTGGTTGGAGGGGCTGTGACTTAACACGAAAGGTAAACTCTCTTCACCCTATTCTCCTCGACAATTGGTTCGTCAACAAATGCCGATCACTCGTGGTAGATACTTGAAGGCGATCTCCAAACCTTTACAGACTTCTTCCTCGAGAACCACAATCACTCTTGGTCTCTGAAGAAATTGACACCTAACCGTCTAGAGAGTTTGCAGCTCTCAAGAGTAATAGGCGGAGCGTACTAGACGTATATTCGAGTGATGCTGAACCACTATCTAATTCTTCGGCTCTAGAGATTTTTCTCTCGGTGGATTTTAAACTCAAATCGCTCAGAGAGGGGGTTGCTCAACAATCTTCTCAGAATCAAACGGAGCAGCCATCGGACAAAGCCGGCGCGGAGTGGCTATTTATAGCCGCAGCCTTCCCTGATGGGAAATGACTATTTTGGACATGCGGTCCAGCCAATGGCCAATCGACATGATTACAACGGTCGGATTTTGGAGCAACGATAACATTACTTGAGGAACAAGTAATGCTAACTCCTCGGTCTGAGACAAATGTCTCGCAGCGAAGAAGATCATAGTTTCTTGCTGGCAAGTATTTGCTCGGAACACAAAGATATTTCTCTCGCAACTTTCATAGGATTTGGGTTTAGCATGAGAGAATCAAAGTTCCGAACGTTATACCTGTCTTAATAGTACGGTGGTCCTATGACTCAATTAAAAGAAGAAGAAGAACGAAATAAATGCTACGTCTTCACTTCGTCTTCAATCTCCTCGGACACAGTCATTTTCCTCGGACATACACCGAACTAATTGCTTTTCTTCAGCAATTTTTAGGGGTCACTTGTTATCATAATCTTCGGTGATAACCTTCACTGCAGCACAGGGAGATTACCTTCGTCGTTTTCATCAAACTCCTTGTGATCTCAGGGACCTGTTACTCTGTGTGCACTAACAAACACATAAGTCCCAAACTGTTTATGTCAACAATCTTCAAAACATAAGGGGCCTATCATTGCACCAACAATCTCCCCCTTTTTGGATGGTTTTTGACAAAACATATAATCATCGAAGTGAAGATAGATAAGTGAAAAGTAATCCGAACAAGAGTGAATTTGCGTTACTTGGCTCGATGATGAAATATACTCCCCCTAGATGTATGCAGGGTAACTGATATGAGATAAAAATTTCTTGCAATACATGGGAGCATATAGAGGAGATTTCAATCATTCGAGATAATGATTCGCACTGATGATATATAATCCATCGAGATTGTAGTGCAATCATTCATAACTACTGATAATAATTCCACCTGCAAAACAAATGCTTCGATAGAAATAGTGCAGCAGGCGGGGTTATTAACATTATAGCACAGTAGTTTTACATCGGAGAGCAAATAGTCTTTAAACATAAGTTCAAATCTCACGCAAAGCCAAATCAACGGAACACAAAAGGCAAAGCTATCGAAAATCGATGTAATTCTCCCCCTTTTTGTCAACTAGTATAAAAAAGGTGAGGAATAACATGAGCGAAGAACCGGTGAACTTGATTCACTCTGTGGCTTCACCAGAAGAACTGTCCGATGAAGTTTTTGATTTGAAAGTGACTGGAAGATCTTCGTCGTCAGCGGCAGTAGATTTTACTTCAGGAATGGTAGCATGAAGCTGAGAAGATGAAGGCATATTGGGATCAGCCACTGGAGTCATGCGAGAAAGCACATTTCCTTCGGCATGTTTCTCTGTTGGAGAGGTGGCCTCAGATTCTTCGATCAATTTGCGAAGCTTAAGGTGAAGTAAATCTTTTGTTGGCTCACGGGCAGGTAGAGGAGGTGTAATGCGATCTTTGAGATCTTCTTCAGAGAAGCCTTTGTCAAGAAAGTCATAGAGTTCTTTTAGATCGGCAGCCAGAAGTTGTTTCTTGGAGAAGAACTTGCGAAGTAATTTCCAGAGACGCTTCTTATTTTCAGCTGTGATCAGATGGGTAATTCATGTTCGGTTGTTGATGGCATTCAGCTCGGCAGCAAGGTGTTCTTTCTCTCGGTGATCCTTACCCATATGCTGCAACAGCAGCTGTTGTGTGCGGATACTTACTTCAAGCTGCGATGGAGGTGAATGAAATGTCTTTTGCTCACGCTGAAGCAGACGTGGCCCATCAAACTTTTTGTGATAATCTTGATGGCTTGAGTCTGGCGATTTGCCTAAAGAAATATCTTCCAAGACTTGCAGGGTATCGCGCACTGGAGGAATGAAGCTTTTGTGGCTTACTTTTGCCAGGTACTCTGTATGCATCGCATGATCGATTACTTTCTGAATCTAGGGTGCATAGACTTTGATGGTTTTTGGATGCTGAGCAGAGTCCATTAAGATACGGAGAAACATATCCTCAACATCAAAGACATATCGCTCGGAGATTGCATATATGGCATTTCGAAGAACATCAGAGATGACATTGTCAGAATTCATCCCGGCCAGAGGGCAAATGGTGTATGTGAGCAAATGGTATAGAGTTTGCTTCTCAAAGGTCAAATGCTTGGGCAAGGGAGGACCATTGTAGTCACGAATCTTTTCTTTGTCCATGGTGCATCGAAAGATTTCATCTGAAATAACATCAATCTTGTGCACTCTAATCTCATTCTTGACAAGCTCGAACCGAGGGAAATGAAAGTGTGATACAAAATCTGTCGATGTGCATTTGATGTGTTTCCCTACGGTCATCCATTCCATGATCCACTTGGAACTGTCAGACTCATCACCAGAGATGTATAGTGTTGCATAGAATTGAAGGATAATTTCTCGGTTCCATCGATGCTCGAATGCAAAGACATTTGTAAGGCAAAAAATCTTCTAGATCTTGCAAAACCTGATCAAAGCAGCCAATGCTCTTCAAAGCTGAGATATCCGGGAACTCATGAGGAAATATCTTTCGGCTATCATAGAGAATCCGAGAATAATAGATGGCCTGCTCTTGGGTCCAGAAACGGTGTGATTCTGACGTGTGTGGCCCTTTGTACGGACTCTCTTGAAAGAATTGGGGGTGTGTATTCTGATTGAATAGCAGTCCTGTGGCACCAGCACCAGATGAGAACAATGGCAGTCGTTCACGAGGGTATGGATATTTAAGTTCATCCTCGACAGAAATCACTTCATCACCATAAACTACGGAGTCTGAATGACGAGCGGAAATAGATCTATTTGCAGGCGGAACAGTTTCCGAGATTCTTTTCGCCGTGTTGATGGATACTTGTAGTTGAGAAGGAGCAGATGGCACTTTGGTGGGAGCTGCAGAAATTGTAGGCAATGGAGCAGATTCCTTTTCAGTATGCACTGGAGCTGATTGAACTTCGGGAATCTGTGGTTGCTGATCAGTTGCTGGAGCCGAAACATTCGATGTCTCATGAGCGGGAGAAGCTTGTGGCTTGAACTGAAGGATTTCACCTTCTTATGACACATGTGGTTGAGAAGGAATATCATCACGAGCAGGGGAGGCCACAGGCACTGGTTCAGTTGGCCTTGGCGATGGAATTGCTGGCTCAGGGGTATTTTCTTTCATAGGCTGAGCATTTGAGCGACCAGGAGAATTTTCAGTCGTAGGAGGGGGAGCATTTTTCTTCGCAGTTTTCTTGCGCTTCTTTGTCTGCTGAGTAGTCTGATCAATGTGCCCCTTCACAAGATCTATAGCCAGTGGCTTGTGCTTGATGCTCATTGCAGATCTTTTGAACAATATTATCCAGATCTGAGTGAAGACCCAATCTTCTGCCGCGGAAGATATTCAAAGCCCAATTGATATCCATGTAAGATCCTTCAAGTTGTTTGATGACAAACTTGGAAGATGCAGTTTTCATACGATCATCAAGATCTTTGAGTTTGGCAGTAAGGGAGTTGATTTCAACAGATTCTTCTCTCATTTCTCGAATAACATCAGATGCTTGTGAAATAACTTCAAATGGAATTGGCAAAGATGCCACTTCACCATCGAATAGATCATCAACAAACTTGTCAAGCTGCTACATGATAAAGACATGATTGAAATAATGTGGAGCATCAGACTGGACATCAGTTTGTGCAACCAGAGCAGTTTGCATTGGAACTTGCTCAGTTGGAGGCATAGAAGCCAGTGGTTGGGTCAATGTGGGAGCAAACTTGGCAGCCTTTTCCTTCGGTGCAATTTTCTCGGTGGTTGGTGCCTTGATTTTCTTCACCTTTGGCTTAGGGATTGGTTCGCCGGGCTTGGCAGAGCAGATAGGAGCAGTAACTACCAAATCCTGCATGTTTATTGCATCAGGATGAGGAGTTGTATTCACACAATCCTTCATGGTGACAGTTGTAGGTGGAGTCTTTCTTTTCAAAACAATCTTCTTCGGAGGTGCGATTGGGACTGCACGAGCCCGAAGATCAGGTAGCACCTGGAAGTTGTGATATTCACTTGTTCACTTTGAGCAGCATCAATTTCTTGTCTTGTTGGTGGCGGATCATCTTGATCAGAAGAATTGCTTTCAGCATTTCTGTCGGTTGGATCAGCTGGCTTCTTCTTCGGTGCGCTCTTTTTCTTCAGAGCAGCAGAGCTGGGATCATGTTTGTGCTTGGAGCGGCCTTCTGATTTTCCTTCGGCCTTTTTCTTTCCGACATCAAATTTGAGGAGACGATGATTTTCTTCTTCTCGAGCTCTTTCCTTTTCGGCCTTCTTGGCTATCTTTTCAGCATTCTTTTGGCGTTTAGCCAATTCATCTGGATAGGATTCGGGAGTCCGAAGGGATGACTTGTTAGCATTTGGCGGCAGCGGCGGCCTTTCCTGGGGATCACTTGCACGAATGAGGCCAATCTCATGGTAGTCACCCCACGGAGGATGAAAGGCAAAATTCTTCGCAAACCGAGGACGAATCATCTCATAGTTAAACCACGTGCGCACCCAATGGCGTCGAATCCTTTGTAGACGCTTGTCTTGTTCTCGTTTTGACTCTCCCGGCACAATGTTATAGTCATCGTGAGAGATATACTTAGCTGAATTTGCATACGGTTGTCTGCCTCCCTTCCTTTTCTTCGAAGCATCTTCTTCTTGCTCATCAGCACTCGGCTCTTTTCTCTTTATTTTGCTTGTAGCTGGGCCTACCGTTGGGCCCTGTGCATTTGGTGCTTTAGATTCATCAGCTGTACCCAAGATTACCTCTTCTTCTTCGGCCATGCTCATTGGTCGAGCAGAATCCTCAACTGATTGCATACACCTGTGAATAAGAATAGATGCGAGGGAAAATGGGGGCAGGGTTACAAATGATCACAATGAAGGTTTTACGAACGAAAACATTTTGATGAAGGATTAGATGCTGACTTTGAGTAATGTTTCGAATGAAGGAAATGTATAGGACGAACTAGTGTGTCTGAAGAATAAACTAGTCAGCGTGCTATGCATTTCATTCGTACGAGACATAACACAAACCCTAGATCTGAAATATTTGGGATGCGAGGGACAACTACAAACCACATCTGTCCTAATTACCTAAGCAGTGAGGATCTAAGATATGCGGTAAAATCAGAGAATAATAACCGTGGATGAACTCAAACGAGAAGAACGGAAGCCCGAATTCGAAATGCATGTACCCTAGCTTGGTGTCGTGCAGCAGCTACGGCGGCGCGGGGAAGAAGATGTCCCGCGGCAGTGAGGAAAGACTCCGGCGACCGCTTTTCGGCAGCGAAGCGGTGAAGGGATCGTCGGTGTCGAGCTCAAGGAGGAGCACTACGACGAGGGTTTCGGAGGATACTGTGGCGAAGAGGAAGGGAAGTGAAAGAGGGAGCGAGGAGCGGCGGTATTTATATGCGAGGGAAAATAACCGCACGGAGTGAATCCGATCGAACGCCCACTATTTGGGGACTATTGCGATTCAACGGACAGGATGGGGTGGCAGTTGATGAATTGCACGTGGCAACCGTCATAAAAGATCATGGTACTGACTTGGGCGGAAAACCCCAAATTTTGGACAGCTTTCTCCAAAATAGATTAAGGTTCGGACATAATCTTTATCGTGGTCAAGGACACTAGATAAAGTTTCGGTACAAGATGAAATTGAGCATTCATAACGGAACAACATAGACTGGAAGAGATAGAACAGAGGGAAAACAGAGTCCTATGCATTTCACTCAGACAACGAAACACAAACACCAAACGAATAGCTATGAGAGAAATGCAATTGGACTTAACACGTAATCTTTCAGTCGAACAGAAACTCAAAGAAGGAAAATTGTGGTGGCGTGACCCACCGTATAAGAACTGTATGACCCCGAGCGTCGCACAATTATCGTGGCACCCAGTTAGTCTAGTTCTTCGTTAATGTATTCACTCTCAGAAAGAAAATTTCACTTTGTCGAAATTTTCAAACTCTTCGAGTATTATGCACCCATTCCGTCTAAGATGTGGAAGTGTTAGCACGGGTGTCGAGTCCAGCTTACTGCACGTTTGCGAAGTCCAGGATATTTAGCTCACACCGTAACGCACAGAATCTTTTCTCGTCGAGAGGCTTGGTGAAAATATCAGCAAGATTGTCTTCGGTCTTCACATGATTGATGACAATATCCTCTTGAGCAACATGATCATGAATGAAATGATGTCTGATGGCAATATGCTTCGTGCGAGATTGTTGCACTGGACGATTGTGTGCAATTTTGATGGCACTCTCATTGTCACAATATAAAGGAATCTTCTTGACCTTGATGCCATAATCCTTCAGAGTTTGCTTCATCCACAATAACTGAGTGCAACAAGCGCCAACAGCAATATATCTGGCCTCAGCCGTAGAAAGAGATACACAGTTATGCTTCCTTGAAGACCAACATACCAAAGATCTACCAAGGAAATGACATGTCCCTGAAGTAGATTTCCTGTCGACCAAGTCACCTGCGTAATCTGAGTCTGAATAGCCAACAAGATCAAATTGTGCTCCCTTAGGATACCATAAACCTAAGGTGGGGGTGTGAGCCAAATATCTCAGAATACGCTTGACCGCTTGGTGATGCAATACTTTCGGTGCAGCTTGATAGCGGGCACACATGCAAACACTCAACATAATATCAGGTCTGGATGCACATAGGTAAAGAAGAGAGCCAATCATCGAACGATAAGCCTTCTGATCGTAATCCTTACCATACACATCTGCGTCCAGCTTACCATTCGTGGGCATAGGTGTTTTGTGTAACATCCCCAGATCTTAACCATGACATCAAGCTAATTAAATTGCCAGGTCATCATATTTCACTAAGTCAAGATGCCACTTGTCCCAAGTCAAACTCAAATTCAAATTTAAAATGCAAGTCAAAATAAAAATCATCCAAACAACAAAAAAAAATGTTCATATTGTTGCAAATATTCCCAAGGCCATTATAAAAATAAGATCAATATTTATTGAATTAGTTAAGTGACTCTAACTTCCTAAAATAGCAACAAAGCATCAATATTTAATCCATTTCATTTAAAACAAAAATCAAATGAAATCATTTTAACCCCAGGCCATTTTCTGACAGTGAGGTGTGTTGTCTAGCATTTAAATGGACAAGGCTCATATTTTTCAGATTTGAAATAGTGCTAAAAGAATTACAGGACATCAGTTATTCTCTTTAACAGAAATAAATAAAAGAAAAGTGGCAGAGGCCCACTGTGCAACTGGGCTCTAGTGCACAGTGTGCCTGGCCCAGCCCAACTCCACTCACTCACCTGCTTCCTGCCGCCGTGTCGCCGTCTCCATGGCCGCGCGCCTCCCAACCGGCCGCAGCTCGCCACCGCGACGGGAGCAGGGGCACGAGGGGATAAGGCCGCGCCCGAGCAATTACCCCTGGCTGCCTCGCCTCACTTCCACACCTTCCCTCTCACTCGCCTGTGCTCTCTCCCCTCCAGATCCGCTTCGGCCGTGCCTCCCCATCGCCTCTCACCGCACTCCACCGCGGCCACCGGCCGGCCTTCGCCTCGCCGACATGCCCACAGGCTTTGCCTTGACCTCTTCATCCTCCCCGCCGATCCACGCGGACCAGGATGGCCCCGCAGCACCGCCACGACCTCGCCTTCGCCCTTGGCTCCGACGAACGCCGCCGCCCCGAATCCGCGCCACTGCTGCTCCTAGTCACTCGCCGGGCCTCCATGTGCCCTCTAGGTGAGCTCCTCGCCCTTTCCCCCCTCTCTCTCTGCAGTTGCCCTCTCCCTCTAGCTCGCTTGCCGCTGTAGCCGAGCTCGCCGCCGCCCGAGCTCCTCGCCGGCCCTGTTCCGGTGACCCCACGGCCGCGTGGTAATGTCCAACGAGTTCGCCCGCTCCCGTAGATCATCGCTGCACCTCTCGTTTGAGCCGTCGCGCGCTGCAATGCCATTTTCGATGACGCCCGAACGCCACCGCCGCCTCCACTCGACGCCGGCGAAGTTCCGGCCACCCCCGCGCTCAACCGGATGTTTCACTCGACGCGCGCTGCACTGGCCATTCGGATGCAACAATTCGCGGCGAAAACGGAGCACCACAGGAAAAATCCGAGCTCGCCGGAGCCCTCTGCCGCGTCCGGCACTCGCCGGAGCATTTTCCGGCGCCGGCATCTAACGTGGCGAGGCATAGGGCCTGCCCGGAGACACTGACCAGTGGGCCCCCTGTCCTTTGTTGACTTCGTTGACCGGGTCAATGTCGAATTACTGTTCACTTCTGACGCTGACGTGTGGGGCCCCCTGTAGGGGAATGCAGCAGAAAACAAAAAATTTCCGACCTACGCACCAGCCCAGGACCACTATGGAGACTGCATACAAGGTTTGATCATTTTCGTTACCGACTCGTAGTGCAGCGGAAGTAGAGTCGATGACGATCGGCGGTGCAGATCCCCGCAGCTAGGATTTACAACCTCCCAACCGCGAGGATGTGTACCCTCATCTTCCATTCGGACAGCCCTCCAGGAGGCGGTCGGACAGTCCCCCGGACGGTGTCGCGGACAGCCCTTCGGGAGGACCTTCGAAACTCGGACGGTCACTCGGACAGCCCTTCGGGAGGACTCACAGAACTCGGACCGTCACTTGGACAACCCTTCGGGAGGCACTCTCAAAACAGCCCCTCGGGCACAAAGATCGAAACTACGACCTCTCTACGGGGTTGCACACATACTGTGTCATCTATCCGGCAGGGCTTCGCGTTCCAGAACTAGTTCCCACTGGAACCCAGACAGCCTTTCGGCTCTACGAAACTCTTTTCGTGGGAGGGAGAGAAGAAGCCAGATAATTGCAATGGCATGTGAATGTGAGAAGGAGTGAGTGTGGAGGGCTGCCCCTCCACCTCTATTTATTGGAAATCCCAAGGGGTAGGGTGGTTTTACACTAAAACCCAAAGGCACATGAATGAAGTCCTTCCACAAGGGCATATGGGTGAAACCAAGGAACAAGAGGGGCTCCAAGGAGGAGCCACATACTTGGCTGGCCACACCCCTTGGGGTGCCCCCATGAGGGGCTCCCAATCCATCCATGTCATCCCTAGATCTTTTGAGTAAAGCCCCAAAAGGTGGCTTTCCATAAAATAATCCAAAAAGCACTTTCACTATTCATGATGACATTTTTCAGCGTCCGTTCGAACTGAAAATATTTATGTGGGCTTAGAACATTTCCAGTACCCACTAAAATGATTTTCAACGCGTTCCAGAACAATTTTGGATTAGTGATTTTCATCTGCGAAAAGCATCTGAAGTGGTTCCGGCAGCTCCGGAACATTTTCGGTTTTCATCTCGGAAAATTCCCAGAAGTTTCCAGAATGATTCTGGTACCCTCCAAGAATTATCAGGCATGTGCCGAAACCAATTTGACTTTATGGTATCCTCTAAAACAACTTTTCAGTTTCACCGGAACCCATCCGGTGACCTCTTTGCGGAACTTTTCCGCTGTCCGAAACTTTTTCGGTGTCCGAAACTTTTTCGGTGATTTTCTCTCAGACTCCCTGTCTAATATTCAGCAGATAGATGACCCTTAAGCGTGTGACCCTATAGGTTCGGTGAAGTATAGACATGACACGGAACCCCTTCCGATAAATGATCAACATCAGAGCCGTGGACGGCCATATTGACCCCTATACCCACACGAATGAATATTCGAGTGAACCTCCAGTTGCCGTGTGCTATTCCTGTTGCTTCACGATATGTTACAAATACCCGAGGTGAGACATGTTGGCATCCCCATGGATCAACAACTTGTCCACTATGCCAGTTACCTCGTTATCGGTATTGTTCTCTTTTTTCGTTACCGTGTTCCGGCATCCCCGTGATCAAATCACAAAGTGTCTGGCCAGACGATGATGGATACCATAACACTGAGAGGGCCCAGAGATATCTCTCCATCGTCGGAGGAGCAAATCCCAATCTCGAGCTATCAAGTTATTTGACATACTTTTCCATGAACCCGTAAGCCGCCGTAATAGCCACCCATTTACGGATGACGTTTAACAAACCCCAAAGTTCATGAAGCAAGCATGAAGAAACTCGATACTCTCATGGTCTAAGGAATCATGCAAACGTTAACCATCTTTGTGTTATTAACCATTAACTTGTGACGAATGTAACTCATAGCATAACATCAATTTGGGTCGATTCAACACAAATGTTCTGCTAACATTGTGCCCTCAAAGTTGCTGGCATAGACATGCCCATGATCAGGAAAACAAAACCATCATGCAACACTTGAGCGAGTCTTAGAGGCCAGACTTGGAATACATTTTACCGTTTATTATTCCACACGTGCATATGAGTCTTCCTCCGAGCCTCGTGGTTATTGCAGACTCGAGAACCATAGCAGTTATAGCATGGAACATACACCTAATTATGAACAGGGAGATAACCACTAACATTTATTATTGCCTCTAGGGCATATCTCCTACAGACTCCCACTTGCACTAGAATTAATAATCTAGTCAATGCTAATGCACATTACACCTATGTCACACTGGTGTAAAATATGATCTGCATGTGGTATAGCCTGATGTCCAACGGATCTGACAACTTCAGCTCCGTGCGTGTCTTTGCATATCCTTGCGTTTTCACGCTTTTCACAAAATTCATATTTTGTGTGGACTTGGCTTTGTATATATGTGAACCACAGGTCGAACCTTGATTCCTCAGACTAAGCTATGGAGCAACTATCTGCAATAGTGTCCCATTGACCAAAGCCTTCTTGGAACCATACTAAGTTCATGAAAGAACTATATGATTCAACATCTTGTTTGTCCCTTCTAAAGCGTCAACATACTTAGCCATTTGTTATAGAATTTGCCACAGTATCCTGTTTGGAACAATTTCCAACTACCGTGCCACTATATTGTGTGTTACACAAAAACCCTCAATTTAATTTGAAAATCGCATGGAGAAATGATGAAGACTGCTTCGATGTAACCTTTTACAACGAACTCTTCATGATCTCCGCTTGTGAGAAAACTTGTCATCAGTGCTACTTTTGTACTCAATGACCCTTTTTCACTGTTGTCCCTTGATCAGTACTTTTGATCACTTTGGTATTTATACTCGCAACATCTTTGGAGTATTGGACATATCTGGTTGTTTTACATACCATGGAATACATGATTAATCCAAACACAAGAGTGTGTGGAATCTCCATCATGTATTTTGCTCATCAGTTTTTTGGGACACCGAGTCTTGCGAAAACTCTTTTCATGTGACTTCGGCAAGAATCACTCCTTGACGTTTTTAATGCTAAAAGGTTTTAGCATTTTGTCAATATGTATCTTTGCTCAGCCCCATCAGGTAAATCTATCTCCATAGATCATCATGCCTAATATCAAGGCTATTTAGCCCAAGCACTTCATCGAAAAACCCTTTTCAAATGAAGTCCTAATTCGTGTCAAGAAATTTAATTCCAATTAACAATGTGTCAAGCACACAACATTTTTAGAAATATAATTATGCTCCCACTTACTTTCTTGAATCACAAGCATCTTCGCTACCCATTGATGAAGTCAAAACCCTTTTAACCATTTCATCAAAACACAAAGATTCCAACTCCATTTTGCTCTCTTCTGTCCATCGCTGGAACTCTGAAGTTTGCATACTTACTAGCATCCTCTGGAATGACAAAATACCTTGGACTGTAACACATGCAAGTCCTTGGTTTCATTTCCATCATATGGAAATCCTTTCGTCATCCATGTTTCATATCTCATGATTGAAATATGTATTAATTGCTAGTTCAACCCGAACCGACTTTAAGCATCGCTACGGTGAAACAACCTCATCGTAGTCAACTCCTTGAACTTGTTATTGCAACAAGTCGAGCTTTATGGATTGAACATTTTTATTCGTATCAGTTTTTAGTTCCATAAACATTCGTCAGACTCTAAGTCTTCCTAAAGGTGTATCAAGATTTTAATCTTGAAACATTTATATGGAGACTATCTTGGATTGTATTGGCATTTAGCCAATTCCGGAGTCAGGGCCCATCAACGCTTCTTTGTGTATCATAGGTATACTGTTGTCTAACAACAATATCTCATTTGCGCACCTGAGAGGTTTGCACGAGCCTTGCCTACGTGGTTCAGCTGCAAGTTCGACTGAAGTACAAACATTTTATTGTAGAGACTTCCGTATCAGTCGCAGTAGGAAACTCCGGAATCACTTCCAAGGTTCCTTTCCTTTGATCTGATGACGAAGATACTGTTTATCTCGTCGAGTTGCACTATTCTCCCACTCACCTTTTTGAAAGAACCATTTTCTTCAAAAAGCATACCGTTCTTTGTGGCAAACCTATTTGCCTCGGCATAGTGAGGGAGGAATACCCAACATTTTGGGATAACCTACAAAGTAGCACTTGTCTGATTTGGAATAGGTTTGTAACCTTTTACACAAGCCCCATATTCCAAATGTTTAAGAAAAGATATA
Source organism: Thinopyrum elongatum (assembly GCA_011799875.1). Taxonomy (NCBI): domain Eukaryota; kingdom Viridiplantae; phylum Streptophyta; class Magnoliopsida; order Poales; family Poaceae; genus Thinopyrum; species Thinopyrum elongatum. Next base: position 665,272,193 of record CM022299.1, on the reverse strand, counting down.
ACATGGTTGGGCGTACCATACCATGGCGTCATTTCAACAGACTTGATGGAGCTCTTTTCAGTGTAAAAGCCGTAGTCTCTAAAGCATCACTCTTTAAAAGGGATAATGGCAAATTTATTTATGTCATCTTTGATCTTACCATGTCATAAATGGTTCGATTACATCTTCACGGACTTTCCACTTGCAGTGGTGTTCCGGGAGGTGCAAGTTATGAAACCCCTTTCACAACTCATCAGACATTCGCTAAACTTGTAACTCAAATATTCCTTTCTGCAATCGAATTGTAGAAACATAATTTTCTTGTTACAATAACTTCTACTTCATTTTTGAAAAACCTTTTGAATAATTTCAAAAGATCCAGACTTACATCTCATCAAGTAAATATCCATATATCTACTTGAGTCATTTTTGAAGGTAGACAAATCCACTGTTCGCAACAACATTTATCGGACTACATACATCAAAATGTATGATCACCAATAAGTTCTTTGCTCGTACCTTATGGCCTGTGAACGGTATTTCAGTCACTTCTCTTTTCGGAGGAAAGTTGCAAGTGTCAGATGATTCAAAATCAAACGACTTCAAAATCCATCATAATGGAATTTATCCATGCGGGTTTCTCCAATGTGACCAAATGTAGTGCCACACTTGTGTGGTATTCTCTTAGTCTTACGACATTTAGCGTCAGTGTTATGGGTGTATCATATTACTATCAATATTCATAACATACATCCCATCCGGATGGAAGCATGGCCCTTCATGTTATTCATAATACTGAACAACAATTGTTCTTTGATGAACAACCCTTGCTAGAGTGTAAAACTCTAAAATGAATTATGAAAGTAAATCCTGAGCTAATATATTATTATCATTATTCATAACATACATCTCATTCTCAAAGAAAGTATGGCCCTTATGTTATTCATAACATCGAACATAAAAAGTTCTGTTATGAACAACCTTCTTGCAAGTTACCTTATGCAAAGGGCTAGAGTGTAAAACTCTAAAATGAATTATGAAAGTAAATACAGACGGTAATACACCGATGGAAGGTATAGTAACATTTACTATGTTCCCTGTGTATACCTAAACCTCATCCCTGGCTAGTCTTTCAGGCCATAGTAGTTCTTACATCGAGTTGCAACAGAATGCAATCGAGCGGGTATCTTTATGATTGTCTCACAATACCCAAGAATTAGTGATTAACATGTTTAACCATAATTCCCAAGAACTATATCTTTGACCAGCCTTCTATACATCAAAAACTTGTATGACATTCATACATGAGCTGGATATTCCAGTCTTCTTTCTTTTTGCCTTTATACTTCTAACAGTTTAACTTTCAGTATTTCTCCTACTCTCAGAAGAAGCACTCAACTTAAGAGTGGCGTTAGCCCCAGACTTCCTAGGCATGAAAGTTTCACTAACACCCTTCGGACACTTCCTTTCTCTTTAAGTTGTTGTTTTATTCACCTTTCATCATATGACAGGCGTTCTTCTGGATCCCTCCCTTATCAGTCTAATGCATAGTAAACTCCTTTACTAATAGTTTACAAACAAACATTGCTTTGGATATCTCATATCTTTTAGCCTTTGTCTGCCTCTGAAAATGATTTTCAGATTCCATGAATATCACATAACTATCCAAACTTTTGAAGTTCGGGTCTCATGGAAGCAAATATATTGCACTCGACTGAAACGGAATTCTAGCTTTTGGATCGAAGGACGAGAGTCACATGATCCATAGCATAAGCGAGAGAATACCGAAAGTATGCGATAGGACAAAATCCTTCTCAGCACTCTAGAGGACAATCCTCACATTACGTTACCAACCGTAAAGATTTAACTAGATATTTAACAGCTATTCAATTTTAACAGGGAAGGTGGAAACGCGAGCCATTATTCTACAACTATTAGGAAATCACACTTAGACAATGATCAAAATTAATTGCACTGAGAATTAAACAAGTTAATTCTACGGTGCGCTCCCACTCAAATCAATATCTCTCATAATTGATTGTGAGTGATACAAGACCCGCATTTCCATTCAACGCCATTGAACGAGATGAACACTGATGGCGCGAACTTCCATCGGTAGGCAAACTTGCCGATCACATCTCTATGTGACTCTTGTTCATCTTTCAATGGGCATGTTCCGAGCTCAGGGAGATCCTTCCAGAACATCAAGACAACCAAGTGATCTCGCTGCAAGGTCTCAACTCACCCACCTCACACATCCCTAATCGTTCGCACCCAGGGAGATCCTGTGATACCCCGAAAAGTTAGGTGCCGTGACGGTGCTACACTTGGGAGAACACTAACTACTTGATATTTTTGTGAGAGATCACCCTAATAAAAGCGACTACCGCGCAATCAAGAAGGGTGCATCATAAGTGATAAACATCTCAGGCAATTCATAATAGCATGATATGGTATCGCCCTTTCTGACGGAGAAGTCTTGTATTTCTTCGTCTTCGGCATTCGCGTCGGTGTTTACCTTCGCGAAGATTGCCACCACCTTGTCGATGCACCAGATAATATTTCTATCTCTATAGCTAATAAAATAATGCATTACATAAGGTCGACACGCAGGTCATTTAAAGTGCAATCATATGGCTCCAGCCATCATGCCAAATCATGACACGCAGGTCATGTTAATCAATTTACATCATATAGACATCTCATACATAATCAAATTATTATGAGCACTCCTATACCACATCATATGCACATGCAAACCCTCCTGCAAAACCAAGTTAGACGTCTCTAATCGGTTCATGCAAAAACTTGTTTTACGTGGCTTCTAAGGTTTCGAAACAAACCGAAGCTACCAACGTCCATCATCAAGTATGATAATCCAAGTCGCTAGATTAACAATGCGGGGTGTATGAAGCACGAGATTATAAAATCTCGAACCCCATACTAAACTTCGTCATATGCATGACCCCCGTGCAGATCATATCTGCATTGCCCTTTCGTCTGCCAAATTTCATCTTTCTTTTTAACTACGGTGGAATTCAATGAACTGTTAGCACTTCGTAGATCAATTAGGATCGCGGATTGCCAGAACATTGAAACTCCACCATGCTGTTATCAAGATCAGAAATATGCAAATTCCAGGGAAGCAACAAGAATATCGGGTAACAGATTTCATCTGCTACCCGCACAAATAATTTTCAGTAATAGAACTCATCTACTACCTAATTATATTGTGCAACACCCATACATCTCTATGTATTCTAGATCGCAACCTGCATCTACACATAGCACGGCTCATGATGCCACTGTAGGGGAACGCAGCAGAAAACAAAAAAAATTCGACCTACGCACCAGCCCAGGACCACTATGGAGACTGCATACAAGGTTTGATCATTTTCGTTACCGACTCGTAGTGCAGCGGAAGTAGAGTCGATGACGATCGGCGGTGCAGATCTCCACAGCTAGGATTTACAACCTCCCAACCGCGAGGATGTATACCCTCATCTTCCCTTCGGACAGCCCTCCGGGAGGCGGTCGGACAGTCCCCCGGACGGTGTCGCGGACAGCCCTTCGGGAGGACCTTCGAAACTCGGACGGTCACTCAGACAGCCCTTCGGGAGGACTCACAGAACTCGGACCGTCACTTGGACAGCCCTTCGGGAGGCACTCTCAAAACAGCCCCTCAGGCACAAAGATCGAAACTATGACCTCTCTATGGGGTTGCACACATACAGTGTCATCTATCCGGCAGGGCTTCGCCGTCCAGAACTAGTTCCCACCGGAACCCAGACAGCCTTTCGGCTCTACGAAACTCTTTTCGTGGGAGGGAGAGAAGAAGCCAGATAATTGCAATGGCATGTGAATGTGAGAAGGAGTGAGTGTGGAGGGCTGCCCCTCCACCTCTATTTATAGGAAATCCCAAGGGGTAGGGTGGTTTTACACTAAAACCCAAAGGCACATGAATGAAGTCCTTCCACAAGGGCATATGGGTGAAACCAAGGAACAAGAGGGGCTACAAGGAGGAGCCACATACTTGGCCGGCCACACCCATTGGGGGGCCCCCATGAGGGGCTCCCAATCCATCCATGTCATCCCTAGATCTTTTGAGTAAAGCCCCAAAAGGTGGCTTTCCATAAAATAATCCAAAAAGCACTTTCACTATTCACGACGACATTTTTCAGCGTCCGTTCGAACTGAAAATATTTATGTGGGTTTAGAACATTTCCAGTACCCACTAAAATGATTTTCAACGCGTTCCAGAACAATTCCGGATTAGTGATTTTCATCTGCGAAAAGCATCTGAAGTGGTTCCGGCAGCTCCGGAACATTTCCGGTTTTCATCTCGGAAAATTCCCAGAAGTTTCCAGAATGATTCTGGCACCCTCCAAGAATTATCAGGCATGTGCCGAAACCAATTTGACTTTATGGTATCCTCTGAATCAACTTTTCAGTTTCACCGGAACCCATCCGGTGACCTCTTTGCGGAACTTTTCCGCTGTCCGAAACTTTTTCGGTGATTTTCTCTCAGACTCCCTGTCTAGTATTCAGCAGATAGATGACCCTTAAGCGTGTGACCCTATAGGTTCGGTGAAATATAGACATGACACGGAACCCCTTCCGATCAATGATCAACATCGGAGCCGTGGACACCCATATTGACCCCTATACCCACACGAATGAATATTCGAGTGAACCTCCAGTTGCCGTGTGCTATTCCTGTTGCTTCACGATATGTTACAAATACCTGAGGTGAGACATGTTGGCATCCCCGTGGATCAACAACTTGTCCACTATGCCAGTTACCTCGTTATCGGTATTGTTCTCTTTTCTCGTTACCGTGTTCCGGCATCCCCGTGATCAAATCACAAAGTGTCTGGCCAGACGATGATGGATACCGTAACACCGAGAGGGCCCAGAGATATCTCTCCATCGTCGGAGGAGCAAATCCCAATATCGAGCTATCAAGTTACTTGACATACTTTTCCATGAACTCGTAAGCCGCCGTAATAGCCACCCATTTACGGATGACGTTTAATAAACCCCAAAGTTCATGAAGCAAGCATGAAGAAACTCGATACTCTCATGGTCTAAGGAATCATGCAAACATTAACCATCTCTGTGTTATTAACCATTAACTTGTGATGAATGTAACTCATAGCATAACATCAATTCGGGTCGATTCAACACAAATGTTCTGCTAACATTGTGCCCTCAAAGTTGCAGGCATAGACATGCCCATGATCAGGAAAACAGAACCATCATGCAACACTTGAGCCAGTCTTAGAGGCCAGACTAGGAATACATTTTACCGTTTATTATTCCACACGTGCATATGAGTCTTCCTCCGAGCCTCGTGGTTATTGCAGACTCGAGAACCATAGCAGTTATAGCTTGTAACATAAACCTAATTATGAACAGGGAGATAACCAATAACATTTATTATTGCCTCTAGGGCATATCTCCTGCATGCCCTCTGTTAACTAGTTAATTAATCTAGTTTTAACTAAAACCTAATCTAATTAGTTAATTAGTGACACTGACATAGGGCCCCACCTAGCCTAACTACTCTGTTAATTAGTTAGTTAACCCACTGTCTTTGACAGGTGGGACCCACTGTCAGGTTTGACCTGAACAGTGGCAGTTGACCTGCTAACCTCATCATGACATCATGCTGACATAATAATTACCTTTTCCGTTAATTTAAATAATTCTAGAATTTCAAAAAATAGTTTAAAACTTTAGAAAATCATATAAAATAAACCATAGCTCGGATGGAAATACTTTGTACATGAAAGTTGCTCAGAACGACGAGACGAATCCGACCGTGCCATCTGTTTCCGTGTCGGGACCCTCTACGTAGGTGAACCCGCAACTTTTTGCCTGTTTCCGGTAGATGAATAGTGCATATACACCGGTTAATAATTCCAACTTTAATCTTAAAATAACTAATATGATTTAGACATGTCTTTAGGCAACCCTGCACTGCATCCTAGCATGGCATGCTATGTGTTGCATTATTTGCTGTGTATTTATTCGTTTCCTCCCCCTCTTCTCTCTCGATAGACCCCGACACCGACGTAGTCCCGGAGACCGACGCAGCTCCGAAGGTCGACTACGCCCTTGACGACCAGACACTTGCCGCGGAGCTTCCAGGCAAGCCCCCCCCCCTTTTGAGCATACCGATATCGCCTATTCTTCTCTCTCTTATGCTTGCATTAGAAGTTGCTGTTGTTACTGTTATCCTATATTTGCTGCGTAGCTTGTTTATTGTAACCTACTATTATTACCTACCTGCTTATCCTAAACTATTTAGTATAGGTTGGGTAGAGACCCATCAGAGACCCCACTTATCCCGACTGCCCCACTGGATTATCAGAAGACCCGATCAACGGGATCGAAGACCAGGCCCCGGCACCGCACATCACTTCCCCCTTAGTTGCTCGACACTACTGGGTTACTATCGAGTGCCGAGGGTGATACCTCGTCAGCACTTCTGATGATAACCTTGTAGGTTAGTTAAACGGTCGTGGTCAGCGAGGGTGATTCCTCCTACACCACCCCCGATAACGACACCGTCGTGCAACTCCTCAAGAGTGGACCTCGAGGGTGATTCCTCCTTCGTTCACCTTCACAATAACATCAGGTGGAATTCCATCGAGGGTGATTCCTCAGGGTTCCCCTTGGTGTTAGACACACGGTTACTATGATTACTATGACTTTACACTGAACCATGTTACTAAAGACGGGTCGGCCCTGAGGGGTACCCGCGCGAGCATATTTGCGAAGTGATGTGGAGACGAGTTGACCTAGAGGGTGCCCGAGAGATGAATACGAGGCATGGCCGAGCATTCTTAGCCCTTGCAGCAAGTCCTCCAGACGGGGCGACGGGGTCACATCGCTCGTGAGTCTCTGCTCATTACCGCACGCTCCTAATCCACTAACGGTTTGGATATTTGATCCGAGGGGCCTCTGGCCTGATAGCACTAACCATCACGTGGGCATAGTATGGGCGTTCTACATTGTATACATCAGTCGAAGCTCTATAGACGTCAACGAGGAGCGGCCCGCTTTGGATTGGACTGGTCAAGCCCGCGCTTGTATTAAGGGGGCTAGGTCTGCTTCCGGAGCGTCCTCGCAACGTGCAGGTTTCCCAGGGCGAAGGCCCAAGACCCCTGGGGGCATAGGTTAGTCCGGCGTGCTGACCTCTCTTTAGAGCCTAGGTCGGGTTGTGGCGTGTCGTTTGGCCAAGGCCGGGCATGACCCAGAAAAGTGTGTCCAGCCGGAGTTAATCGAGCATGGTGGGTAAGTTGGTGCACCCCTGCAGGGAAGAAAACATCTATCGATAGCCTGTCCTACGGTAACGGACACTCGGAGTTGTATCCCGATCGGTACAACTAGAACTGGATACGTGAGATGTTAACTGGATAGTATGGCTCTGGGATTGCTTTCTCGCAGGGAGTCGAGGAAGGATCTCTGGGCGAGGTTGATGACACTACTATTACTTTACTTTATGCTAACCTGCACTCTTCTAAATGCTGCAAGACCGTTGAAGCTGCTGAAGATGCTAGTCTTCGATAGGACTAGGCTTTCCCCTCTATTCTGGCATTTCTGCAGCCCAGTCCACATATACAGCCTTCCTTTGAAAATGATGCATATGTAGTGTAGATCCTTGCTTGCTGAGTACTTCAGATGAGTACTCACGTTTGCTTTGCTTTCTTTTTCTCCCCATATCCTTTTTGGTGCAACCAGATGACGGAGCCCCTGAGATCGTTGCCCCCGCCGACGGCTACTACTACTACCCTCCTGGCGAGTACTACTACGAGGAGCCGTCCGACGACCAGGAGTAGGTTCGGAGGGTCCCAGGCAGGAGGCCTGTGCCTTTCGATCGTAGTTTTTTTTGCCCCGCCTTCCTAAGGCTTATCATTGTTTCTGTAATATATCTGTACTCAGATATCTGATGCTTCCGCTGACGCTTGTATGCGAGCTGATGTATTCGAGCCCTCGAGGCCCCTGGCTTGTAATATAAAGCTTGTATGACTTTATTTATGTTTTAGAGTTGTGTTGTGATATCTTCAAGTGAGTCCTTAGGCTTGATCATGTGCATTTGCGTGTATGATTAGTGCACGATTAAGCCGGGGTCGTCATAGGTTGGTATCAGAGCCGACTGCCTGTAGGAACCCCCCTTTCCAACTCCTTGGCCGAAGTTGAGTCTAGTGTCCGAAAACTATTTTAAAAACATGGTTGTGTGGCTTACGGGCCCACGTCGCCAAATGGGTGGTATTAGGATCTTTTATTCCTCATCTATACTCTGGGACTCTAATCTCTCTTCTATTCGGGTTAAAATGGATTTACTAATGCCGACACTTAGGTTCTCGTACCCACTTCCTCCCGGAGAACCCCGACATTACCGATGATCGCTTGCTTCGCTAGAAGATTCTGCAAACACTCCTCGCAGTTTTCGAGACCCTTGTGCCCACTATCTTTGCAAAACCTTACCACCGAGAATTACTGTGAATAACTGCACTTCCTTGTTGCTTGTATCTTCATTCCCAGTTACTCCTTTATGTACGAGATACCCCGAAATACTCCTCATTAATCCAGGAATCCTTTGAGCCTACTGCCGTGCAGCTTCTTTCGCACTACGGTTAATTCCTCACATTACCGGGATTCGTTCGTCCCCAGTTGCTCTTGTGTTTCCTGAAATATTTCAGAATGCTATCCGATCTTCCGAGAATCTCCTACAGCCTACTGCCTTTGAGATTCTTCTTACCTGCTTTCATTATGGTTAATTCCATATGTCTATTAATCTTATCGGCATCCTTTGTCACCATCAATTTTGAGTCCCTTGATTCATTATGTGCGTGACTGCTTACTATTATCAATTAATCCTTAGGAATTTTCTTTTCGGCTCAGACATCAATCCGGATATGAGCTGGTTCTTGCCCAATCAAGATTCGATCGGTGTGCCTCTAAGTCTGTTCAACCTTTCCATCTTCGATGGAGCATCTGATTCTGATACACCGATCTAGAAATCAAATTTCTTTGAATTTAAGCATCGAATTGTTCAGATGTTTCCATAAACCGATGCCTTGCATTTCTGCTTCTTCTTCTGGTTGAGTACCGCTACTCACGCCAGATCCTTTGATGTCTACCTGATTTTTTTGTTGGATTAATATCCGATAATATCCTTCATATTCAAACATCTTATGAGCTCTTCCCGTGGTATTTAGTACCTCCGGTAAATTGTATCATCTGCTTTGACTTCGATACTCTGTTTTCGAACTTGCATCCCTTGTTTTGGTTGATGGTTGTATGGATTCATAAAATTGTCCCGATGGGTTGTATCTATATTTCTCCACCTGCGAGAACCCAGAAACTTCTACGGGTCATACTCTACTGGTGTTACGCCAGTTAAATTTTCAACATTACGACTTCACTAAAGACGAGAAGAGCATGAAAAGTTTATACATTGGATAAGTGGGAGTCAACCTTGAACCTTTGCGTTCGTGCCCATGGACACGATGCAGAACTTATCATGGAAGCTTCTCTTAAATCAATTGTTTCCTTGGTATAAGTTCATCTGTACCTGTGAGTTGATCCTTCGTGATCGTGGTTCCGATCATATTTTTCCTTGATTCCATTTTACGGACAAGCTAAAGCACTTGTCTTCTGCGAATCGAGATACCTGTCCAACCTCTATACTGAGCTACCTCATGTATTACCCCCCCTACTATCTTGAGGATATCATCCTATTGCACTACGTCCTATGAATTTTCGATGGAGTGATACCTTTCCCTGTCATAGTCACTCCACGAGTTCTGGGTTGCCGTCAACCGAGACCACCGAACAATGAATCGATTCCACTCTACAATTCAGTGCTCCTAGTACTTTGTTGCTGGGGAGTTTGATACTACATCACCTCATTCCTAGCCTGATCAGCTATATCGTTATCGTGCTAATTTTAACTATGCTACCTGGTCCTTCTTCCCGGAGCACAAACTTCCGACGACGAGCTAAGCTTACATTGATCTTCCTCATATTATCATTTCACCTCGAACAACAAGCTTGACTTCGAGCTTGTGTCAAATCCATGGTTCTCATAGCCTTTCACTTCATCCTTCCTTTTGCTTGATGATGTCGCTGCTCGATGGCATCTTCATGGAGTCTCTCGACAAAATTTGTCGTGATCACAGTCAACACTGTAGCTTCTTCAGAGATGTCAATTGAATTCATGGCTAGAAATACCATCCCTACCCCTCGATGATTTATGATATCATCGATGACATCCTTGACTTTCTGTCAACACAGGCATGGCTGTGTTCGGTTATATCTTACGTTCCGAGATATTCTTGGAATTGTTCCTCTGTATCTCTTGAGATCTTCGAACCAATTCTTACTTTGACACCATATCATTGCTACCTCGAAGCATGACTATGGTATTCCGAATATCAACAAGAACATTGGGAGCGCAATGCTAAATGTTTCTTGATCTATTATCCAAACACCGTTGTGTGGGTAATATAATGACTCTTCCCTCGCCCCTTTGTTTAAATACTTTTGAACTTGCTGTCCTATCATGTATATCATGCTCCACTTTTCTTTGGGAAGGATATACCCCAATTCCTGTGTATAAACACATTTTCCTTTCCATTGTTTTGTTTAACCTTTCTTGTGATCTATATGATGTAAGCAGAAATAATTCCCTGCTTATAAAACACCCCGAGGTACAACCTTGTCAGTGAGACCCTGTTACTGTTGTTGATGATATTCCGGTAACCCCCGATGGACGAGAACTTTGCCTATTGGTCCACCTCGTTCAACGAGCAGGAAAATGGTTCTCTTCGTCCCTCGCCCTTGGTACCGATGTTGCCACTGACATAACTGACAGACTATCCCCTGACATACCTTGTTGTTGTGACCGGTAAGACGACACCATCCTCCCTACTCTCGATCGACTCCCCCCCCCCCACACAGTTCCACAGGATCGGAACCTGACTCTCCTGTATATCCTTGATTCTGAAATATCATATGCTCTTGGTTTTCCGTGTTGTCACGAACCACCCTTCGAGAGATGATCTGTTCCCGACGCTCTAAACCCCTTTTCACACTCTGAACAGGTATCAATCGGATGTACATTCGCTTGAAACTTCTTATTGTACCTTCATACTTTGCTCTCGATGTTTCCTTAAGTTTCAACTCAAGAGATTCCTTCTGCCACATTCCCTGAATTGTTCATCAGATAGTCGACCCTACAAGGGTCAGTTCTCCTGAAATTACCCTTTTCTTCCCCACTTAAATCTCGGGACGAGATTTCTTGTAGTGGAGGAGATTTGTAACATCCCCAGATCTTAACCATGACATCAAGCTAATTAAATTGCCATGTCATCATATTTCACTATGTCAAGATGCCACTTGTCCTAAGTCAAACTCAAATTCAAATTTAAAATGCAAGTCAAAATAAAAATCATCCAAACAGCAAAACAAAAATGTTCATATTGTTGCAAATATTCCCAAGGCAATTATAAAAATAAGATCAATATTTATTGAATTAGTTAAGTGACTCTAACTTCCTAAAACAGCAACAAAGCATCAATATTTAATCCATTTCATTTAAAACAAAAATCAAATGAAATCATTTTAACCCCAAGCCATTTTCTGACAGTGAGGTGTGTTGCCTAGCATTTAAATGGACAAGGCTCATATTTTTCAGATTTGAAAGAGTGCTAAAAGAATTACAGGATAGCAGTTATTCTCTTTAACAGAAATAAATAAAAGAAAAGTGGCAGAGGCCCACTATGCAACTGGGCTCTAGTGCACAGTGTGCCTGGCCCAGCCCACCTCCACTTCCTCACCTGCTTCCTGCCGCCGTGTCGCCGTCTCCATGGCCGCGCGCCTCCCAGCCGGCCGCAGCTCGCCACCGCGACGGGAGCAGGGGTGCGAGGGGATAAGGCCGCGCCCGAGCCATTCCCCCTGGCCGCCTCGCCTCACTTCCACACCTTCCCTCTCACTCGCCTGTGCTCTCTCCCCTCCAGATCCGCTTCGGCCGCGCCTCCCCATTGCCGCTCACCGCACTCCACCGCGGCCACCGGCCGGCCTTCGCCTCGCCGACGTGCCCCCAGGCTCTGCCTCGACCTCTTCATCCTCCCCGCCGATCCACGCAGACCGGGACGGCGCCGCAGCACCGCCACGACCTCGCCTTCGCCCTCGGCTCCGACGAACGCCGCCGCCCCGAATCCGCGCCACTGCTGCTCCTAGTCACTCGTCGGGCCTCCCTGTGCCCTCTAGGTGAGCTCCTCGCCCTTTCCCCTCTCTCTCTCTGCGGTCGCCCTCTCCCTCTAGCTCGCTTGCCGCCGTAGCCGAGCTCGCCGCCGCCCGAGCTCCTCGCCGGCCCTGTTTCGGTGATCCCACGGCCGCGTGGTAATGTCCAACGAGTTCGCCCGCTCCCGTAGATCATCCCTGCACCTCTCGTTTGAGCCGTCGTGCGTTGCAATGCCATTTTCGCTGACGCCCGAACGCCACCACCACCTCCACTCGACACCGGCGAAGTTCAGGGAACCCCCGCGCTCAACCGGCCGTTTCACTCGACGCGCGCTGCACTGGCCGTTCGGATGCAACAAACCGCGGCAAAAACGGAGCACCACAGGCAAAATCCGAGCTCGCCGGAGCTCTCTGCCGCGTCCGGCACTCGCCGGAGCATTTTCCGGCGCCGGCATCTGACGTGGCGAGGCATGGGGCCCGCCCGGAGACGCTGACCAGTGGGCCCCCTATCCTTTGTTGACTTCGTTGGCCGGGTCAATGTCGGATTACTATTCACTTCTGACGCTGACGTGTGGGGCCCCCCTCTGTTAACTAGTTAATTAATCTAGTTTTAACTAAAACCTAATCTAATTAGTTAATTAGTGACACTGACATTGGGCCCCACCTAGCCTAACTACTCTGTTAATTAGTTAGTTAACCCACTGTCTTTGACAGGTGGGACCCACTGTCAGGTTTGACCTGAACAGTGGCAGTTGACCTGCTAACCTCATCATGACATCATGCTGACATAATAATTACCTTTTCCGTTAATTTAAATAATTCTAGAATTTCAAAAAATAGTTTAAAACTTTAGAAAATCATATAAAATAAACCATAGCTCGGATGGAAATACTTTGTACATGAAAGTTGCTCAGAACGACGAGACGAATCCGACCGTGCCATCTGTTTCCGTGTCGGGACCCTCTACGTAGGTGAACCCGCAACTTTTTGCCTGTTTCCGGTAGATGAATAGTGCATATACACCGGTTAATAATTCCAACTTGAATCTTAAAATAACTAATATGATTTAGACATGTCTTTAGGCAACCCTGCACTGCATCCTAGCATGGCATGCTATGTGTTGCATTATTTGCTGTGTATTTATTCGTTTCCTCCCCCTCTTCTCTCTCGATAGACCCCGACACCGACGTAGTCCCGGAGACCGACGCAGCTCCGAAGGTCGACTACGCCCTTGACGACCAGACACTTGCCGCGGAGCTTCCAGGCAAGCCCCCCCCCCTTTTGAGCATAACGATATCGCCTATTCTTCTCTCTCTTATGCTTGCATTAGAAGTTGCTGTTGTTACTGTTATCCTATATTTGCTGCGTAGCTTGTTTATTGTAACCTACTATTATTACCTACCTGCTTATCCTAAACTATTTAGTATAGGTTGGGTAGAGACCCATCAGAGACCCCACTTATCCCGACTGCCCCACTGGATTATCAGAAGACCCGATCAACGGGATCGAAGACCAGGCCCCGGCACCGCACATCACTTCCCCCTTAGTTGCTCGACACTACTGGGTTACTATCGAGTGCCGAGGGTGATACCTCGTCAGCACTTCTGATGATAACCTTGTAGGTTAGTTAAACGGTCGTGGTCAGCGAGGGTGATTCCTCCTACACCACCCCCGATAACGACACCGTCGTGCAACTCCTCAAGAGTGGACCTCGAGGGTGATTCCTCCTTCGTTCACCTTCACAATAACATCAAGTGGAATTCCATCGAGGGTGATTCCTCAGGGTTCCCCTTGGTGTTAGACACACGGTTACTATGATTACTATGACTTTACACTGAACCATGTTACTAAAGACGGGTCGGCCCTGAGGGGTACCCGCGCGAGCATATTTGCGAAGTGATGTGGAGACGGGTTGACCTGGAGGGTGCCCGAGAGATGAATACGAGGCATGGCTGAGCATTCTTAGCCCTTGCAGCAAGTCCTCGAGACGGGGCGACGGGGTCACATCGCTCATGAGTCTCTGCTCGTTACCGCACACTCCTAATCCACTAACAGTTTGGATATTTGATCCGAGGGGCCTCTGGCCTGATAGCACTAACCATCATGTGGGCATAGTATGGGCGTTCTGCGTCGTATACATCAGCCGAAGCTCTATAGACGTCAGCGAGGAGCGGCCCGCTTTGGATTGGACTGGTTAAGCTCGCCCTTGTATTAAGTGGGCTAGGTCTGCTTCCGGAGCATCCTCGCAACCTGCAGGGTTCCCAGGGCGAAGGCCCAAGACCCCTGGGGGCATAGGTTAGTACGGCGTGCTGACCTCTCTTTAGAGCCTAGGTCGGGTTGCAGCGTGTCGTTTGGCCGAGGCTGGGCATGACCCAGAAAAGTGAGTTCGGCCGGAGTTAATCGAGCGTGGTGGGTAAGTTGGTGCACCCCTGCAGGGAAGAAAACATCTAACGATAGCCTGTCCTACGGTAACGGACACTTGGAGTTGTATCCCGATCGGTACAACTAGAACTGGATACGTGAGATGATAACTGGATAGTATGGCTCTAGGATTGCTTTCTCGCAGGGAGTCGAGGAAGGATCTCTGGGCGAGGTTGATGATACTACTATTACTTTTCTTTATGTTAACCTGCACTCTTCTAAATGCTGCAAGACCGCTGAAGATGCTGAAGATGCTAGTCTTCGATAGGACTAGACTTTCCCCTCTATTCTGGCATTTCTGCAGCCCAGTCCACATATACAGCCTTCCTTTGAAAATGATGCATATGTAGTGTAGATCCTTGCTTGCTGAGTACTTCGGATGAGTACTCACGTTTGCTTTGCTTTCTTTTTCTCCCCATATCCTTTTTGGTGCAACCAGATGACGGAGCCCCTGAGATCGTTGCCCCCACCGACGGCTACTACTACTACCCTCCTGGAGAGTACTACTACGAGGAGCCGTCCGACGACCAGGAGTAGGTTCGGAGGGTCCCTGGCAGGAGGCCTGCACCTTTTGATCATAGTTTTTTTTTGCCCCGCGTTCCTAAGGCTTATCTCTGTTTCTGTAATATATCTGTACTCAGATATCTGTTGCTTCCGCTGACGCTTGTATTCGAGCCCTTGAGGCCCCTGGCTTGTAATATAAAGCTTGTATGACTTTTTTTATGTTTTAGAGTTGTGTTGTGATATCTTCAAGTGAGTCCTTAGGCTTGATCGTGTGCATTTGCGTGTATGATTAGTGCACGATTAAGCCAGGGTCGTCACATTTTGTAGCCCTTCATTTTGGAATCTTGCATTTTGAACTTCTTCAGGCACTCTTTCAGATATTTCTCATGAGATATGAAAGTTCCATTTGATTGTTGACGAATTTGCAGTCCGAGAAAGAACTTAAGTTCACCCATCATAGACATTTGATATTTCTCGGACATCATTTTCCCAAACTCTAAGCTGCAAGCATTGTTAGTACAGCCGAAGATAATATCATCCACATAAATTTGACATACGAATAGATCATTATCAACTGCACGAGTGAAAAGTGTGGGCTCAGTGGATCCTGGCTTGAACCCTTTATCGAGCAGAAACTTCTTCAAGATGACATACCAAGCTCGAGGGGCTTGCTTCAACCCATATAGAGCCTTTTTCAACCTGAAAACTTTGTTAGGAAACTCAGGGTGTTCAAAGCCAGGTGGCTGTCTAACATAAACTTCCTCATCAATTTCACCATTGAGGAAAGCACTTTTCACATCCATTTGATAAAGCAAGATATCATTGTAATTTGCATAAGCAAGAAGAATACGAATTGCCTTAAGGCGAGCAACAGGAGCATATGTTTCACCAAAATCAATACCTTCTACCTGTGTATACCCTTGAGCGACAAGACATGCTTTGTTTCTGACCACAATGCCATTTTCATCTCGCTTATTGCGGAAAATCCATTTTGTGCCGATGATATTGTGCTTCTTAGGATTCGGTTTGTCAACCAATTCCCACACATCATTCAGTTCGAATTGCACCAACTCCTTTTGCATAGAATTCATCCAATCTGGATCATTCATGGCTTCTTCATACTTGGCAGGTTCTGCCAATGAGACAAAGGAGAAACTGCCACAGTAGTTAGCCAAACGAGTGCATGAACGACTTGTGGGTTGATAACCTGGATTCTCGAGCTCATCGAGAATTAATGAAGGATCAACTCGATTTGCCACTCGAGGATGAGGATTCTCATCATGATGATCATCATTTTCATCACCCTCAGCATTTGTATTGCCATTCCCTTCGGGATTGCCATTTTGATCGGCATTTGGAATTTGATTGCCATTTGCATTCGGGATTGCATTTGCTTCGGCATTGACTTGGCGAGTTCAGCTTCTAGTCATGGGAGCATCATCATCGGAAGATTCATGAGCATTTTCTTCAACTGGCTTGACGCTTCCGATGGCCATTTGCCGAATAGCATTCAAAATCAGTGGTTCATCTATCACATTTGGCAGGTGCTCCTTTTGGGAGCCTTTAGATTCATCAAACCGCACATTTACCGTTTCCATAACTTTTCCGTGGTGAGAGTTATAACCAAGAAGAAAACCTTCATGTGCCTTGGGTGCAAACTTGGAAGAATGATTCATATCAAGAATGTAAAAAGGTGCACCAAAAACACGTAGATAAGAGACATTTGGTCTCTTGCCAGTGATGAGCTCATATGAAGTTTTCTTAAGGCACTTGTGAAGATAAACACGATTGATAACATGGCAAGCAGTATTAATAGCATCAGCCCAGAAACGAATAGGAGTTTTATACTCACTGAGCATTGTTCTCGCCATTTCGATGAGAGTTCTATTCTTTCGTCCAACAACCCCATTCTGTTGTGGGGTGTAGGCAACAGAGAACTCATGTGTAATGCCATTTTCATCGAGAAAGTCATCGATATGAGTGTTTTTGAACTCAGTCCCATTGTCACTTCTGACATGCTTAATTTGCACATCATATTCATTTTGGGCCTTCTTAGCGAAGCTTTTGAAGATATCTTGGGTGCAGGTTTTTTCTTTGAGAAAGAATACCCAAGTGTATCAAGAGAAAGCATCAACAATAACCAGACCATAATGACTACCACCAAAACTCGCATAATTTTGTGGACCGAATAAATCCATATGAAGAATTTCCAGAGGTCTTGTTGTGGTCATTACAGTCTTTGATGAGTGATACTTCTTGGCCAATTTGCCAGCCTCACATGCAGCACAGAGACGATTCTTGTCGAATTTTACATCAGGACTGCCACGGAGATGATTTTTCCTCACTAGAGTCTGCAAATTTCTCATAACTACATGACCAAGCCTTCCGTGCTGATGCGGCTTGAACTACGTCGGTATTTCCCCAAAGAGGAAGGGATGATGCAGCACAGCTACGGTAGGTATTTCCCTCAGTGATGAGACCAAGGTTATCGAACCAGTAGGAGAACCAAGCAACACTATATAAACGGTACCTCCACACAAAGATCAAATACTTGCAACCCGATGTGTTAAAGGGGTTGTCAATCCCTTTCGGGTAACGGTGCCATAAATTGTCAAGTGGACGGGAAAAAGTTGTAATAGATTGATAGATGCAAAAAACGGCAAATAAAATTCAGCGAGGTATTTTTAGGTTTTTGATAATATAGATCTGAAAATAAAAGTCACAAATAAATAAAAAGGCGGATAGCAATATAGATCTGAAAAAATATGATGAGAAAATAGACCCGGGGGCCGTAGATTTCACTAGTTGCTTCTCTCGAGAAAAATAGCATACGGTCTAACTAAACCAAAGATTCAAAGAAGAAATACGAGGCTATAAGTAATCATGCATATAAGAGATCAAAGAAACTCAAATAACTTTCATGGATATAAAATAGATCTGATCATAAACTGAAAGTTCATCGGATCCCAACAAACACACCACAAAAAGAGTTACATCAAATAGATCTCCAAGAGACCATTGTATTGAGAATCAATAGAGAGAGAGGAAGCCATCTAGCTACTAACTACGGACCCGAAGGTCTACAATGAACTACTCACGCATCATCGAAGAGGCACCAGTGAGGATGATGAACCCCTCCGTTATGGTGTCTAGATTGGATCTATGGTTTCTAGAACTTGCGGCGGCTGGAATTGTGTTTCATCGACTCCCCTAGGGTTTTTGGATTTTCGGGGTATTTATAGAGCAAAGAGGCAGTGCGGGAGGCGGCCGAGGTGGGCACAACCCACCTGGGCGCGCCTGGGCCCCCAGGCGCGCCCTGGTGGGTTGTGCTCCCCTCGGAGCCCCCCTCTGGTACTTCTTTGGCCCAACAGGTGTCTTCTGGTCCAGAAAAAATCTCCAAAAAGTTTCGTTGCGTTTGGACTCCGTTTGGTATTGATTTTCTGCGAAGTAAAAAACAAGCAAAAACCAGCAACTTGCACTGGGCACTATGTCAATAGGTTAGTCCCAAAAAATGATATAAAGTTGTTATAAAATGATTGTAAAACATCCAAGAATGATAATATAACAGCATGGAATAATAAAAAATTATAGATACGTTGGAGACGTATCAGCATCCCCAAGCTTAATTCCTGCTCGTCCTCGAGTAGGTAAATGATAAAAAACAGAATTTTTGATGTGGAATGCTGCCTAACATGTTCATCACATATTCTTTTCTTTTGTAGCATGGACATTAGGACTTTTATATGGTTCAAAGCAATAGTCTAGTTTTGACATGAAGATTTCAATACTCAAGCATATCAACAAGCAACCATGTCTTTCAAAATATCAACACTAAAGCAAGTTATCCCTAGCCTATTATGCTCAATCATTGATCCATTCATGAAACACACTCACATATTAGCTACACCTAATGCTCAAGTACGATCATAGTGCCCCTTAGTTGGTGCTTTATAATAGGAGATGGAGACTCAAATAAAAATAAAAATTGCATAAAGTAAATAGAAAGGCCCTTCGCAGAGGTAAGTAGGGATTTGTTGAGGTGCCAGAGCTCAAAAAGAAAATTGAGAGATAAAAAAAATTGGGTGGCACGCTTTTCCTGTCAACGAAAACGATTGAGTAGTTCCCAATACTTTCCATGCTAGATATATCATAGGCGGTTCCCAAACAGAAAATAAAGTTTATTCCTTTTTCAATCATACTTACACATTTCACGGCTAACCGAATCCACGGGGGCCGTCCATACCAACACTTTCCAAGGAATTTATTATTTGACGACATAAAGTAAATTCATTTTTCATTTTGGGACTGGGCACCCCTAATACCTTTGCCGTACTCTCGTGCAATGACAAGTGAATAAACACTCATCTTGAGAATAACACATCTAGCATGGAAAAATATCAGCCACCCCCTACCGTTTCATGAGCGGTACGAGCACACAAAAAGGAAATTTATTTTGAAGATTAGAGATGGCACATACAAATTTGCTTAGAACGGCACGAAAATACCGCATATAGGTAGGTATAGTGGACTCATATGGCAAAACTGGGTTTAAGTATTTTGGATGCACAAGTAGTATTCCTACTTAGTACAAGTGAAGGCTAGCAAAAAGATTGAGAAGCATCCAACCAAGAAACGAAAAATCTCATAAGCGAGCATTAAGCATAACTAACACTGAATAATGCACCACAAGTAGGATGTAATTTCATTGCATAACAATTGACTTTCGTGCTTGCATAGGGAATCACAAACCTTAACACCAATATTATTACTAAAGCACAATTACTCATCAACATGACTCACATATTATATCATCATATCGCAAAACTATTACAAAGAATCAAGTTTAATTTGTCCAATGATCTTCATGAAAGTTTTTATTATATCCCTCTTGAATATCTATCACTTTGGGACTAGTTTCATATGTTGCTTTTGATAGCTCAAACAAATCTAAGTGAAGAACATGAGCATAAAAGTTTCTTCTCTCAAAATAATTTAAGTGAAGCATGAGAGAATTTCTTTAAAAAAATTACTAACTCTCAAATAAATATAAGTGAAGCATGAGAGCATTTCTTCAAAAATATTAAAGCACACCGTGCTCAAAAAGATATAAGTGAAGCACTAGAGCAATTCCAGAGCTCATAAAAATTTAAGTGAAGCACATAGAGCAATTCTAACAAATCATAGTATAATTTTGGCTCTCCCAAATAGGTGTGTCCAGCAAGGATCGATGACTCAAACTAAAAAGCAAAACAAGAAAAGACTCATATAATACAAGACGCTCCAAGCAAAACTCATGATATGTGACGAATAAAAATATAGCTCCAAGTAAAATACCGATGGTAGAAAGAGGGGATGCCACTCGGGGGAATCCCCAAGCTTAGTTGCTTGTTCCTCTTTGGATAATAACTTGGGTGCCATGGGGCATCCCCAAGCTTAGGCTCTTCTTACTCCTTATTCCTTCATCCATCGTGATCTCACCCAAAACTTGAAAACTCCAATCACACAAAACTCAACAAAACCTTCGTGAGATCTGTTAGTATAAGAAAACCAATCTTTACTTTAAGTACTGTAGAAAACCCATTCAAATTTTTTTATTGCATTATATCTAATTTATTCTAACTTTACCATGTCTTATACCCCCCGATGCAAATCATAGATTCAACAAAATAAGCACACAATGCAAAGAAAACAGAATCTGTCAAAAACAGAACAGTCTGTAAAGATGCGAATTGTTCTCATACTTCTGTAACTCCAAAAATTCTAAAAAATTAGGACAACATAGGAAATTAGTATATAAATTTTGTGTAAAAAATTCAGAGTTTTTCGTCGCACTGTAATTTTAAACAATTATTTTTCTTGACGCAAAAGTTTCTGTTTTCCAACAAGATCAAATTAACTATCACCAAAGCTATCCCAAAGGCTTTACTTGGCACAAACACTAATTAAAACATAAAAAACACAATCATAACAGTAGTATAATTGTGCAAACACACAAGAACAGAAAGAAAAAGAAAAAAATAAATTTTATTCATTGGGTTGCCTCCCAACAAGCGCTATCGTTTTACGCCCCTAGCTAGGCATAAAGCATAGATCTAAGTGTTGTCATCTTTAGTTTTGGCAACTTTTGTAAGGGCTCTCTCAAACCCGGGAGGTTCTTTACACTTCCCTAAATTCTCAAGAAAAGAAACCATCTTGAGATCTAAAATATCCAACCGTTTATTGCAAAGAGTGATTAGAGTATTCATGCGATTAAGGTTTCCACTAATATGTTTGAGAGGTTCATTATATTTTTGCAACTCGACCATATGTTTATGCAAATCACTCAACTTGTCTAAAATTTGGACCCCTTCTTGAGTAAAAGAAATCCCCTTTTTGGTCGATGGGATTCCCAAGATTCCCTCTAGGATCTCATAAGCAGCATTAGCACCAAGTTCAATAAAATTCCCTTTAGCGGCAAAATCCAAAAGTTGTCTATGATGCAAGGCTAATCCTATATAAAAGTTTCGAAGCAAAATCCTTGCATCTCCTTTAAGATTGCTAATACGATAAAATTCCATTAATCTATACCAAGCATCTTTCAATTTTTCTCCTTGTTTTTGCTTGAAGTATAGAACTTCAAAATCTGGTGACAAAGGAGGGGTAGCCATGCTAGCCATAATGACAAAGTAGGCAAGCAAGGTTGCACTTATAAACAGATCTGACGAGAAAACTACGAACGAAAAAGAGGGCGAATAAAATGGCAAATTTTGCGAAGTGGGGGAGATGAAAACGAGAGGCAAATGGCAAATAATGTAAATTGCAAGGAGATGAGATTTGTGATTAGGAACCTGATAGATGTTGATGATGTCTCCCCAGCAACGGCGCCAGAAATTCCTTTTGATGCGGCTTGAACTATGTCGGTATTTCCCCAAAGAGGAAGGGATGATGCAGCACAGCTACCGTAGGTATTTCCCTCAGTGATGAGACCAAGATTATCGAACCAGTAGGAGAACCAAGCAACACTATGTAAACGGTAACTGCACACAAAGATTAAATACTTGCAACCCGACGTGTTAAAGGGGTTGTCAATCCCTTTCGGGTAACGGTGCCAGAAATTGTCAAGTGGACGGGAGAAAGTTGTAATAGATTGATAGATGCAAAAAAACGGCAAATAAAATTCAGCGAGGTATTTTGGGGTTTTTGATAATATAGATCTGAAAATAAAAGTGGCAAATAAATAAAAGGGCGGATAGCAATATAGATCTGAAAATATATGATGAGAAAATAGACCGGGGGGCCGTAGATTTCACTAGTGGTTTCTCTCGAGAAAAATAGCATACGGTGGGTAAACAAATTACTGTTGGGCAATTGATAGAACTTCAAATAATTATGATGATATCCAGGCAATGATCATTATATAGGCATCACGTCCAAGATTAGTAGACCGACTCCTGCCTGCATCTACTACTATTACTCCACACATTGACCGCTATCCAGCATGCATCTAGTGTATTAAGTTCATGGAAAAACGGAGCAATGCAATAAGAACGATGACATTATGTAGACAAGATCTATTCATGTAGGAATAGACCCCATCTTGTTATCCTTAATAGCAACGATACATACGTATCATGTCCCCTTCTGTCACTGGGATTGAGCACTGTAAGATCGAACCCATCACAAAGCACCTCTTCCCATGGCAAGAAAAATCGATCTATTCGGCCAAACTAAACCAAAGATTCGAAGAAGAAATACGAGGCTATAAGTAATCATGCATATAAGAGATCAAAGAAACTCAAATAACTTTCATGGATATAAAATAGATCTGATCATAAACTCAAAGTTCATCGGATCCCAACAAACACACCGCAAAAAGAGTTACATCAAATTGATCTCCAAGAGACCATTGTATTGAGAATCAAAAGAGAGAGAGGAAGCCATCTAGCTACTAACTACGGACCCAAAGGTCTACAATGAACTACTCACGCATCATCGGAGAGGCACCAATGAGGATGATGAACCCCTCTATGATGGTGTCTAGATTGGATCTGTGGTTTCTGGAACTTGCGGTGGATGGAATTGTGTTTCGTCGACTCTCCTAGGGTTTTTGGATTTTCGGGGTATTTATAGAGCAAAGAGGCGGTGCGGGAGGCGGCCGAGGTGGGCACAACCCACCTGGGCGCGCCTGGGCCCCCAGGCGCGCCCAGGTGGGTTGTGCTCCCCTCGGAGCCCCCCTCTGGTACTTCCTTGGCCCAACAGGTGTCTTCTGGTTAAGAAAAAATCTCCAAAAAGTTTCACTGCGTTTGGACTCCATTTGGTATTGATTTTCTGTGAAGTAAAAAACAAGCAAAAAACTGCAACTGGCACTGGGCACTATGTCAATAGGCTAGTCCCAAAAAATGATATAAAGTTGCTATAAAATGAATGGAAAACATCCAAGAATGATAATATAACAGCATGGAACAATAAAAAATTATAGATATGTTGGAGACGTATCAGGTGCCACAGCCAACCTTCAGTTGCTTTTGCAAGCAAGCAAGTTTGGACTGAGGGACCCTTAGAGAAATCCACCATATATATATATACATCACCTTTTCTAATTCCCTTGAAGACGAAGGAATTTTCAGAGGCCATAAAGACAATGCATTTGGATATGGAAAATAGAACTAGCATGCCTAGATCACATAGCTTACCAACTGACATTAGATTGAATCCAAGAGACTGAAAAAGTAAAACATCATCAATAGATTTGTCTCTGGAGATAGCAATTTTACCTAGCCCAATTACCTTTCCTTTGTTGTTGTCGCCAAAAGTGATATACTTTAGAGGAGAAGCAGTTAAGTTGGGGTCGACAAACAATGACTTGTCTCCGGTCATATGACTAGTGCATCCACTATCCATTATCCATTATGTACATCCGGAGACATAGTCCTTTTCCTTCGAAGCTTTGGCCATGAAGCAGTAGGCAGGAGATTCATGGTCACTTGAAGGATTCCTGAAGAAGTTTGTTGCAGAGGAGGAAGCATATGCTATGCCAGCCATACCAGAGTTGGAATCCTCATCGGATTCATCAGCTTCTTCGGAGTCAGATGATTCTCCTTCATCAGAATCCATCTCCTTGCCGATGTACGCCTTGGCCTTGCGAGAGTTATTCTTGCGGTTGGAGGAGGACTTGGAAGGATTCCTTGAGGAAGATCTTGACGAAGATTTTGATGTAGAGTTGTCTTTCTTCTTGAAGAACTTCTTCGTTTTCTTGTCATCATCGGGGTCATAGTTCTTACTCTTGCTTTTGCCTCGATAGTTGCCAGAATCATATCTTCCACTAGCATGGATTTCAGCTTCCCAGAGAGGGCAGTCTGAAATAAAAGTGTCCAGGCTTTTTGCACTTGAAGCAGGTGTATTCTCCAGTAGGTTTTGATGAAGATTTTGAACCATCAGAGTTGCTTGAACTTTTCTTCTGGAACTGGCTCTTCTTGTGAAAGCGCTGTAATCTTTTCGTGATCAGTGCGAGATCTTTGATGAGCCTTTCTGGATCATCTGAATCTTCTTCGGCATTTCCATCGGACGAAGAATCAGCTACAGCATTGAGAGCGTGATTTTTGCGTTGACTTGAGCCATACAGATATCTTTTCTCTTCTTCTTGATCCTCGTGGGTGTTCAGTCTTTCCATGATATCAGCAGAGTTGAGGGTTTTGAAATCAGCTCACTCACGAATCATCAGAACAAGTGTGCCGAATGAACTGTCAAGAGATCGGAGCAGTTTTTTTACAACTTCATGGTCAGTGATGTCTTTGGCGCCGAGACCTTGAAGCTCATTTGCTATGTCACTCAGACGATCGAAAGTTTGCTGACAGCTTTCATTTCCAATGCGCTTGAATCGATTGAATTTTGCTTGAAGTGTATCAATTCTAGCTTCTTTCTGAGTTGACACACCTTCTTTTATCTTCTCTAGGACATCCCACAAATCCTTTGCAGTTTCACACTGGCGATAGTGAAGAAATTGCGCACGAGAGAGATTGTCACCAATTTTATCTTTGGCTTGAGCATCCATCTGAATGAGTTTCTTCTCCTCGTCAGTGGGGGCTTGAGGTATTGCAACCGTGAACCCGAACTGCACCACATTCCACATATCATCACCTATTGCTCGGAGACGGATCTTCATCTTCTCCTTCCAGAAGGGGTAGTCCGTCCCATCGAATATGGGAATCTTGAGATGCGACTTGTAGCTCACTGAAGACATACTTAAACTCCAATGTTGTTAGACCAAAATGGGCAGAGTCAAGGAGTACCTCGCTCTGATACCAATTGTAGGAACGAAGTATGTCTACCAGAGGGGGGTGAATGGGAGTTTTAAATTTTCTTCGGAAAACTCAAAACTCTCGGAACCCAGCAGCAGAGCGAATGAAAAACTAACTACAGCGAGCTAAAACTAAGTACCGAAAGGAAACTACAACATGCATCGAAACAAATCACATGAAGGAAAACACATCGAATGTAAACATGGGTAACAGAGGTGACCAGAGATGCTCGATGGCGACAGGGTATTTGTTCAACCAGTTCGTCCTTCTGCACAAGGACTACGTCTGGTTGGAGGTGCTGTGACTTAACACGGAAGATAAACTCTCTTCACCCTATTCTCCTCGATAATTGGTTCGTCAACCAATGCCGATCACTCGTGGTAGATACTTGAAGGCGATCTCCAAACCTTTACAGACTTCTTCTTCGAGAACCACAATCACACTTGGTCTCTGAAGAAATTGACACCTAACCGTCTAGAGAGTTTGCAGCTCTCAAGAGTAATAGGAGGGGCATACTGGACTTACATTGGAGTGATGCTGAATCACTATCTAATTCTTCAGCTCTAGGGGTTTTTCTCTCGGTGGATTTTAAACTCAAATCGCTCAGAGAGGGGGTTGCTCAACAATCTTCTTAGAATCAAATGGAGCAGCCACCGGACAAAGCCAGCGCGGGGTGGCTATTTATAGCCGCAGCCTTCCCTGATGGAAAATGACCATTTTGGACACGCGGTCCAGCCAATGGCCAACCGACATGTTTCAACGGTCGGATTTTGAAGCAACGGTAACATTACTTGAGGAACAAGTAATGCTAACTCCTCGGTCTGAGACAAATCTCTCGCAGCGAAGAAGATCACAGTCTCTTGCTGGCAAGTATTTGCTCAGAACACAAATAGATTTCTCTCGCAACTTTCATAGGATTTGGGTTTAGCATGAGAGAATCAAAGTTTCGAACTCTATACCCCTCTTAATAGTACGGTGGTCCTATGACTCAATAAAAAGAAGAAGAACAACGAAATAAATGCTACGTCTTCACTTTGTCTTCAATCTCCTCGGACGCAGTCATTTTCCTCAGACATACACCGAACCAATTGCTTTTCTTCAGCAATTTATAGGGGTCACTCTTGTTATCATAATCTTCGGTGATAACCTTCACTGCAGCGCAGGGAGATTACCTTCGTCGTTTTCATCAAACTCCTCGTGATCTCTGGGACCTGTTACTCTGTGTGCACTAGCAAACACGTAAGTCCCAAACTGTTTATGTCAACAATCTCCAAAACATAAGGGGCCTATCATTGCACCAACACAACCGCTGCAGAGGTCTCATAGGGTTCCGGCGCTGATAGGCTACTCGTTGGAGTACGGATGTCGTCTCTAACAAGGTCCCAGGATTCTGCACTGAAGAAAAGTATGGGCAAGTTTTTTCCAATGGCCGTAGTTGTACGTTCAATGAAATCATCCATTGGCTAAGGAGGCAAGCTACTCTTTCTCCACATCCAGCTACCAGGCAGTGTTGGACCAATTCCATGTACCTTTGAGCTTGTCTATGTCAATTATCTCCGAATCAATATTTTGATGTGATCCGGAATAAATCAATGTGTTGCTTTGTGCTCAGAAATGGATGAATGGGTTTCTTTGTGATCAGGAATGAATCATTTTTCTCTGAATCAATGCGTGTGGTGTACCAGAATTGGATCCATTTGTTGCTTTGTGTTCCCGAAACTGTGAATCTTTTGGAATGTGTTGTTTCTGTGTGAATCTTTTGGTCTTTCTACCCTCGGATGAAGAAAAACTAACAAGGCCAAGTCATAGTTTTCTTACATGACTAAATCTAACAAGATTAGAATTGAATGACACACCTCAGGGTTTTTGCATGCATGACCAAATTAGATTACTTTAGTTCTGAAGCAAATAACATCATGATTCTGAAGCAAATAAGAACACAATTCTCAAGCAAATCACAACATAATTAACAAGACCAAATCACACTAACAAAATTACCGCATGACCAGATGACACAAATAGCTCAACATAACCACATCAAGTCACTCTAATTCAGCACAACATGACAAGACCAAAAGAAAAACAAGTTCTCAGTTTAAACATCTAACAGAGTTCAGCACTGTTGAGGTTGTTGCCTCCAATTCCAGTTCGGGGTTCTGGATGTGAAGGGGGGACGCGGAGGTACACAAAGAATATTGCAGCGCAGCAAATGCATTACTATGATAAAACAATAAAAAAAAGGACTACTTCTAGAGTGCAGCGATAGAGAGCACGGGCTCGCCTGCTCCCGGAACGCGTACAAATGGAGACGCGTGTGTGCATGCATTGAATGCAAAATTGCAAATGTATGGCTAAGCGAAGGATACGGGCAGATAAATTGTAGCATGCTGCCACGGCGCCGTCTACACTGGCAGCATTATGACGGTACCCATCTAGAGTTCTTGATAGAGTTATGTGTTGAATCTAGTGGCATCCATGCATGCGCCAGTTTGCTCTGTCAGCTTGTCTCTTGTTTTGTACGATCCTCATCTAGTAGCTTCATGAAAAAAAAAGAGAGAGGGATGATGATGTTAATTTGACAGAATGCATGTTGAGGTAAAGTTGGCAGCGGGAAGGCAAAGTTGGCGCTACTGAGTTTGTTGAGGAAGGAGCGGAGAGAAAAAAAAATCAATTACGCCAAGTTTTCTGTAATCATGTTTTCAGAAAAATGAGTAATATTTGTTTTTGATAAAACGTAGTTTCCTGCGGAAACAAAAATTTCTTATCCTTGTTTTTGTTGGAGGGGCCAAACATTATTTTAGTTTTTTTTTTAACTTCGGCAACTTTAATTAATTAATAATCATGTCTTTTACAATAAGAGGACTCAGGAAATCAGGAGGTTTATCAAGCCACACCCCTGATTCCTGCCCCATAAAACTAGAACATGCAATTGCATGAGCACATTCATTAACCTCTCGCACACAATGATTTATAGTCGCCTCGTCGAAACAACTCATCTACTTTCGACAATCATCAGTAATAACTGCTCTTGACGCCCGATAGTCAGACGGATTCTGAATAGCTTGAACAATCTCCATAGAATCGCTCTCAATAGAAATCGAAAAAAATGCCAAGCTCTACTGCTAGTCATAGACCCAATAATAATGCAAAGGCCTTCATTGTGGCAGCGTCGAGAGCGTGTTGTTTAAATTCCATCGCTGCAGCCACAAGACCTCCCTTAGAGTCACATAAGATTGCACCACATGCACCTGCACTCGAGTCCACATGGTAAGAAGCATCGACATTAAGTTTTAGTTTGTTAGACTATAAGATGGGTTTACGGAAAACTAGTTCGGCTAAACAAGCGTATCCAAACAAGGCTTGGTTGTTAAAAACAGCTTGTTGCATGTCTGGCAGCTGGGTCCTAGTGGTCAACCTAGATGTTAGATGAACATAAACAACTGTGGTAGCCATTCCCGGCCTCCGAGCTTGCATGCATCGTGATTAATAGAAATAACAAAGAAACCCGAAATGCAGTCAACATGAGAGCAAATGTATAGTTTCCTAAAAAAAAGAAGAAAAAAAAAAGCAGACGTTTGGATGCGCAGAGATCATGTCTTCTGGCAACACATAACAATTTGGAACAGAAACAGCCGCTTTATTGATATTATACAGGTACAAAGCATGTTAAGAGCAACCAAAGTGGACCCATGCGCAGGGATTTAGTTCGTGATCTCCCCTGATAAACCTATACTTAGTGACTGGTCTGCATGCTTGCGCCTTGGTGATACGTCTCTAACGTATCTATAATTTTTGCTTGTTCCATGCTGTTATATTATCATTCTTGAATGTTTTACAATCATTTTATAGCAACTTTATATCATTTTTTGGGACTAACCTATTGACATAGTGCCCAGTGCCAGTTGCTGTTTTTTTTGCTTGTTTTTTACTTCGCAGAATATCAGTACCAAACGGAGTCCAAACGCAGCGAAACTTTTTATATAATTTTTATGGACCAGAAACAACAACATGGGCCAAAGAAGTACCAGAGGGGTGCCCCGTGTAGGAGATATGCCCTAGAGGCAATAATAAATGTTATTGATTATCTCCCTATTCATAATTATGTTTATGTTCCATGCTATAACTGCTATGGTTCTCGAGTCTACAATAACCACGAGGCTCGGAGAAAGACTCATATGCACGTGTGGAATAATAAACGGTAAAATGTATTCCTAGTCTGGCCTCTAAGACTAGCTCAAGTGTTGCATGATGGTTCTATTTTCCTGATCATGGGCATGACTATGCCGGCAACTTTTGAGAGCACAATGTTAGAAGAACATTTGTGTTGAATCGACCCGATTGATGTTATGCTATGAGATGCTTTTGTCACAAGTTAATGGTAAATAACACAGAGGAAGTTTACGTTTGCATAATTTCTCGGACCATGAGAGTATCAAGTTTCTTCATGCTTGATTCATGAACTTTGGGGTTTGTTAAACGTCATCCGTAACTGGTAGGCTATTACGGCGGCTTACGGGTTCATGGGAAGGTATGTCAAGTAACTTGATAGCTCAAGATTGGGATTTGCTCCTCCGACGATGGAGAGATATCTCTGGGCCCTCTCGGTGTTACGGTATCCATCATCGTCTGGCCAGACACTTTGTGATTTGATCACGGGGATGTCGGAACACGGTAACGAGAAAAGAGAACAATACCGGTAATGAGGTAACTGGCATAGTGGACAAGTTGTTGATCCACGGGGATGCCAACATGTCTCACCTCGGGTATTTGTAACATATCGCGAAGCAACAGGAATAGCACACAGCAACTGGAGGTTCACTCGAATATTCATTCGTGTGGGTATAGGGGTCAATATGGGTGTCCACGGCTCCGATGTTGATTATTGATCGGAAAGAGTTCCGGTCATGTCTATACTTCACCGAATCTATAGGGTCACACGCTTAACGGTCATCTATCTGCTGAATACTAGACAGGGAGTCTGAGAGAAAATCACCGGAAAAGTTTCGGACAACGGAAAAGTTCCGGAGAGAGAACACCGGAATAGTTTCGGTAAAACTGAAAAGTTGTTTCGGGGTATACCATTAAGTCAAAATGGTTTCGGGAC
The DNA here is from genome assembly GCA_011799875.1 of Thinopyrum elongatum. Lineage (NCBI taxonomy): Eukaryota > Viridiplantae > Streptophyta > Magnoliopsida > Poales > Poaceae > Thinopyrum > Thinopyrum elongatum. The sequence goes on along the minus strand of CM022299.1, from coordinate 665,241,650 downwards.
ACCCCTGATAATTCTTGGAGAGCGCCTGAATCGTTCTGGAAACTTCAGAGAATTTTCCGGGATAAAAACCGAAAAGGTTTCGGAGCTGCTGCAACCACTTCAGATGCTTTTCGCAGATGAAAATCACTAATCCGGAATTGTTTCGGAACACGTTGAAAATTATTTTAGTGGGTACTGGAAATGTTGTAAGACCACATAAATATTTTCAGTTCGAACGGATGCTGAAAAATGTCGTCATGAATAGTGAAATCAGCTTTATGGTTACTTTATGGAAAGCCACCTTTTTGGGTTTTGCCCCGAAAGATCTATGGATGACATGGAAGGATGGGAAACCTTTTTGGGGGGTCCCACAAGGGTGTTGGACGTCCAAGAGGGGCTGCTCCATGGAGCCCCACTTGCTTCCCCATAATGCCCTTTATGTGTGACATAAAACATGGGTATTCTGGGTTTTCCATGTCCCACCCTTCCCCTTGGGTTTTCCTATAAATAGAGGTGGAGATGCACTCTCCACACTCACTCTTTCTCACATACAAGTGCCATTGCAATGATCTGGCTTCTCTCTCCCTCCACACGAAATAGTTTCGTAGAGCCGAAAGGCTGTCTGGGTTCCGGTGGGAACTAGTTCTGGACGGTGAAGCCCTGCCGGATAGATGACACCGTATGTGTGCAACTCTGTAGAGAGATCGTAGTTTCGGTCTTAGTTCGAGAGTGCCTCCCGAAGGGTAGTCCGTGTGACCGTCCGAGTTTCAAAGGTCCTCCTGAAGGGCTGTCCGAGTGACCGTCTGAGTTTCAAAGGTCCTCCCGAAGGGCTGTCCGCGACACCGTCCGAGGGACTGTCCTACCGCCTCCCGGAGGGCTGTCCAAGGGGCAGACGAGGGTATACATCCTCGCGGTTGGGAGGTTGTAAATCCTAGCTGCGGGGATCTGCATCGCCGATCGTCATCGACTCTACTTCCGCTGTGCTACGAGTCGGTAACGAAAAGATCAAACCTTGTATGCAGTCTTCATAGTGGTCCTTGGCTGGTGCGTAGGTCGGAAATTTTTTGTTTTCTGTTGCGTTACCCTATAGAGTTATCATGAGCCGTGCTATGCGTAGATGCAGGTTGCGATCTAGAATACATAGAGATGTATGGGTGTTGCACAATATAATTTTTAGTAGATGAGTTCTATTACTGAAAATTATTTGTGCGGGTAGCAGATGAAATCTGGTACCCGATGTTCTTGTTGCTTCCCTGGAATTTGCATATTTCTGATCTTGATAACTGCATGGTGGATTTCAATGTTCTGGCAATCCGCGATCCTGATTGATCAACGAAGTGCTAACAGTTCGTTGAAATCCACCATAGTTAGAAAGAAAGATGAAATTTCGCAGACAAAGGGGCAATGCAGATATGATATGCACGGGGGTCATGCGTATGACGAAGTTCAGTATGGGGCTCGAGATTTTATTATCTCGTGTTTCATACACCCCGCGATGTTAATCTAGCGACTTGGATTATCATGCTTGTTGACGGACATTGGTAGATGTGGTTTGTTGAAACCTTAGAAGCCACGTAAAATAAAATTTTGCATAAATCGATTAGAGGCGTCTAACTTGGTTTTGCAGGATGACATGAGATGTGCATATGATGTGGTATAGCAGTGCTCATATTTAATTTGATTATGTATGAGATGACTATATAATGTAAATTAAGATGACCCGCGTGTCATGATTCGGCATGATGGCTGGAGCCATGTGATTGTCACTTTAAATGACCTGCGTGTCAACCTTTTGCAATGCACTTATTTTATTAGCTATAGAGATAGCAATATTATCTGGTGCATCGACAAGGTGGCAGCAAACTTCGCGAAGGTGAACACCGACGCGAATGCAGAAGATGAAGAAATACAAGACTTCTCCGTCAGAAAGGGCTATACCATATCATGTTATTATGAATTGCCTGAGATGTTTATCCCTTATTATGCACCCTTTTTGATTGCGCGGTAGTTGCTTTTTATTAGGGTGATCTCTCACAAAAATATCAAGTAGTTAGTGTTCTCCCAAGTGTAGCACCGTCACGGCATCTTTCCTTTCAAGGTGCGCCATGATCTACATGGATACGAAAGTTTGTACGGGTGTGAGGCAGGTGAGGTCAGATCTCGCAGCAAGATCACTTGGTTGTCTTGACGTTCATGGCAGGATCGTTGTGAGCTCGGAACACACGCATCGAAAGATGAACAAGAGTCACATAGAGATGTGATCGGCAAGTTTGCCTACCGATTGAAGTTGGCGCCATCAGTGTTCGTCTCGAACAATGGCGTTGAATGAAAATGCGGATCTTGAATCACTCACAATCAATTATGAGAGATATTGATTTGAGTGGGAGCGCACTGTAGAATTAACTTGTTTAATTCTCAGTGCAATTAATTTTGAACACTGTCTAAGTGTGATTTGCATAATAGTTGTAGAATAATGGCTCGCGTTTCCACCTTCCCTATTAAAATTGAATAAGCTGTTTTTTATCTGGTTAAAACTTTATGATTGGTAAACGTAATGTGAGGATTGTCCTCTAGAGTGCCGAGAAGGACTTTTGTCCTATCGCATGCTTTCGGTATTCTCCCGAAAAAGCTATGGATGATGTGACTCTCGTCCTTTGATCCAAAAGCTAAAATTCTGTTATGGTCAAAGTGCAATATGTTTGCTTCCATGAGACCCGAACTTCGAAAGTTTGGGATAGTTATGTGATATTCATGGAACTGAAAATCATTTTCAGATACAAACAAAGCAATGTTTGTTTGCAAAGAATTAGTAAAGTGTTACTGGCATTTGACTGTTAGGAGAGGGATCCAGAAGAACGCCTGTCATCTGATGATAGCGAATAAAACCACCACTTAAAGAGAAAGGATATGTCCGAAGGGTGTTAGTAAGACTTTCACACCTAGGAAGTCCGGGGCTAAATGCCACTCTTAAAGTTGGGTGCTTCTTCTAATAGTAGGAGAAATACTGAAAGTAAAACTGTTAGAAGTATAAAGGCAATAAGAGAGAAGACTGGAATATCCAGCTCATGTATGAATGTCATACAAGTTATTGATGTATGGAAGGCAGGTCAAAGAAATAGTTCTTGGGAATTATGATTAAACATGTTAATCACTGATTCTTGGGTATTGTGATTTGATCACAGGAATACCTGCTCGATTGCATTCAATTGCGTCTCGATGCAAGAACTACTACGGCCTAAAGGACTTGCCGAGACTGAGGATTAAATACATGTTGGGAACATAGTAAAAGTTGCTATGCCTTCCATCGGTGTATTACCTATGTATTTACTTTCATAATTCATTTTAGATTTAACACACTCTAACCCATTGCATAAGGTATATTGCAAGAAGGTTGTTCATAAGAGAACTTTTAATGTTCGATGTTATGAACAACATAAGGGCCATACTTTCATTGAGAAAGAGATGTATGTTACGAATGTTGATAATAATACATTACCTCTGTGTTTACTTTCATAATTCATTTTAGAGTTTTTTACACTCTAGCCCATTGCACAATGCTGTTGCAAAAGGGTTGTTCATAAAAGAACAATTGTTGTTCAGTATTATGAATAACATAAAGGGCCATGCTTCCATCAAAGATGGGACGTATGTTATGAATATTGATGGCAATATGATACATCCATAACACTGATGCTAAATGTCGCAAGACTAAAAGAATACCACACAAGTGTGGCACTGCATTTGGTCACATTGGAGAAACCCGCAAGGAAAATTCCATTATGATGGATTTTGAAGTCGGTTGATTTTCAATCTTCTGACACTCGCAACTTTCCTCCAAAAGGTGAAGTGACTGAAAAACCGTTCACATGCCATAAGGAACGAGCAACAAACTTATTGGTGACCATACATTTTGATGTGTGTAGTCCGATAAATGTTATTGCAAGCAGTGGATTTGTCTATCTTCAAAAATGACTCAAGTAGATATATAGATATTTACTTGATTAGATGCAAGTCTGGATCTTTTGAAATCATTCGAAAGGTTCTCAATATGAAGTAGAAATTATTGTAACAAGAAAAATTATGTTTCTGCAATTAGATTGCTGAAAGGAATATTTGAGTTAAAAGTTGAGCGAATGGCTGATGTGTTGTGAAAAGAGTTTCATAACTTGCACCTCCCGGAACACCACTGTGAGTGGAATGTCCGTGAAGATGTTATCAAACCATTTGTGACATGGTAAGATCAAAGATGACATAAATCAATTGACATTATCCCTTTTAAAAGTAATGCTTTAGAGACTGCGCTTTTACACTGAAAAGAGCTCCATCAGATCTGTTGAAATGACGCCATGGTATGGTACGCCCAACCATGATATATCTTTTCTTAACATTTGGAATATGGGGCTTGTGTAAAAGGTTACATACCAATTCCAAATCAGACAAAGTGCTACTTTGTAAGTTATCCCAAGTCATTGGGTATTCCCCCACCACTATACCGAGGCAAAGGATTTTGCCACAAAACGGTATGCTTTTATAGAGAATAGTTCTTGCAAAAGGTGAGTAGGAGGACAATGCAACTCGACGAGATAACAAGTATCTTCATCATCAGGTCAAAGGAAAGGAATCTTGGAAGTAATTCCAGAGTTTTCTACTGCGACTGATGCGGAAGCCTCTACATGAGATGTATGGACTTCGTTCGAACTTGCAGCTGAACAACGTAGGCAAAGCTCGTGCAAACCTCTCAGGTGCGCAAACGAGATATTGCTGTTAGAAAATAGTATACCTACGATACACAAGGAAGCGTTGATGGGCCCTGACTTCGGAATTGGCTAGATGCCAATATAATCCGAGATAGTTTCCATAAATGATTCAAGATTTAAATCTTGATAAACCCTTCGGAAGACTTGGAGTCTAACGAACATTAATGGAACTATAACTGATATGGATAAAATGTTTTATCCATAAAGCTCGACTTGTTTCAATAACAAATTCAAGGAGTTGACTGCGATGAGATTGTCTCACCGTAGCGATGCTTAAAATCGGTTCAGGTTGAACTAGCAATTAATACATATTTCAGTCATGAGATATGAAACATGGATAACAAAAGGATTTCCATGAGATGGAAATGCAACCTAGGACTTGTGAGTGATACAGTCCAAAGTGTTTTGTCGATCCAGAGGATGCTAGTAAGTATGCACACTTCAGAGTTCCAGCAATGGACAGAAGAGAGCAAAGTGGAGTTGGAATATTCGTTTTGATGAAATGGTCAAAAGAGTTTGACTTCATCAATGGGTAACGAAGATGCTTGTGGTTTCAAGAAAGTAAGTGGGAGCATAATGATATTTCTAAAAACCATGTGTGCTTGACACATTATTAATTGGAAATAAATTTCTTGACACGAATTAGGACTTCATTTGAAAATAGTTTTTTGATGAAGTACTTGGGCTATATAGCCTTGCTATTAGGCATAATGATCTATGGAGATAGATTGTCCTAATGGGGCTAAGCAAATAAAATACATATTGACAAGATGCTAAAACAGTTTAGCACTAAAAACGTCAAGGAGTGATTCTTGCCGAAGTCACATGGAAAGAGTTTTTGCAAGACTCGGTGTCCCAAAACACTGATGAGCAAAATACATGATGGAGATTCCACACACTCCTGTGTTTGGATTAGTCATGTATTCCATGGTATGTAAAACAACCAGATATGTCCAATACTCCCAAGCTGTTGCGAGTATAGATACCAAAGTGATCAAAAGTACTGATCACGGAACAACAGTGAAAAAAGGTCATTGAGTACTAAAGTAGTACCGATGACATGTTTTCTCGCAAGTGGAGATCATGAAGAGTTCGTTGTAAAAGGTTACATCGATATAGTCTTCATCATTTCTCCATGCGATTTTCGATTTAAATTGAGGGTTTTGTGTAACACACAATATGATGGCACAGTTAGTTGGAAATTGTTCCAAACAAGTTAATGTGGCAAATTCTATAACAGAGGCGAAGTATGTTGCCGCTTTCGAAGCGACAAAGAAAATGTTGAATCATATAGTTCATTCATGAACTCAGTATGGTTCCAAGAAGGCTTTAGTCAATGGGACACTATTGCAGATAGTTGCTCTATAGCTCAGTCTGAGGAATCAAGGTTCGACCTGTGATTCACATATATACAAAGCCAAGTCCACACAAAATATGCATTTTGTGAAAGCGTAAAAACGCGAGGATATGCAAAGATACACACGGAGCTAAAGTCGTCAGATCCGTTGGCCATCAGGCTATACCACATGCAAAGCATATTTTACACCAGTGTGCCACGGGTGTAAAGTGCATTAGTATTAACTAGATTATTGACTCTAGTGCAAGTGGGAGTCTGCAGGAGGTATGCCCTAGAGGCAATAATAAATGTTATTGATTATCTCCCTGTTCATAATTATGTTTATGTTCCATGCTATAAATGCTATGGTTCTCGAGTCTACAATAACCACGAGGCTCGGAGGAAGACTCATATGCACGTGTGGAATAATAAACGGTACAATGTATTCCTAGTCTGGCCTCTAAGACTAGCTCAAGTGTTGCATGATGGTTCTGTTTTCCTGATCAAGGGCATGGCTATGCCGGCAACTTTTGAGAGCATAATGTTAGAAGAACATTTGTGTTGAATCGACCCGATTGATGTTATGCTATGAGATGCTTTTGTCACAAGTTAATGGTAAATAACACAGAGGAAGTTTACGTTTGCATAATTCCTCAGACCATGAGAGTATCGAGTTTCTTCAAGCTTGATTCATGAACTTTCGGGTTTGATAAACGTCATCCGTAACTGGGTGGCTATTACAGCGGCTTACGGGTTCATGGGAAGGTATGTCAAGTAACTTGATAGCTCAAGATTGGGATTTACTCCTCCGACGATGGAGAGATATCTCTGGGCCCTCTCGGTGTTATGGTATCCATCATCGTCTGGCCAGACACTTTGTGATTTGATCACGGGGATGCCGGAACACGGTAACGAGAAAAGAGAACAATACCGGTAATGAGGTAACTGGCATAGTGGACAAGTTGTCGATCCACGGGGATGCCAACATGTCTCACCTCGGGTATTTGTAACATATCGTGAAGCAACAGGAATAGCACACAGCAACTGGAGGTTCACTCGAATATTCATTCGTGTGGGTATAGGGGTCAATATGGGTGTTCACGGCTCCGATGTTGATTATTGATCGGAAAGAGTTCCGGTCATGTCTATACTTCACCGAATCTATAGGGTCACATGCTTAAGGGTCATCTATCTGCTGAATACTAGACAGGGAGTCTGAGAGAAAATCACCGGAAAAGTTTCGGACAACGGAAAAGTTCCGGAGAGAGAACATCGGAATAGTTTCGGTAAAACCGAAAAGTTGTTTCGGGGTATACCATTAAGTCAAAATGGTTTCGGGACACCCCTGATAATTCTTGGAGGGCGCCTGAATTGTTCTGGAAACTTCTGAGAATTTTCCGCGATAAAAACCAAAAATGTTCCGGAGCTGCCGGAACCACTTCAGATGCTTTTCGCAAATGAAAATCACTAATCCGGAACTGTTTCGAAACACGTTGAAAATTATTTTAGTGGATACTGGAAATGTTCTAAACCCACATAAATATTTTCAGTTCGAATGGACGCTGAAAAATGTCGTCATGAATAGTGAAATCAGCTTTATGGTTACTTTATGGAAAGCCACCTTTTTGGGCTTTGCCCCAAAAGATCCAGGGATGACATGGAAGGATGGGAACCATTTTTGGGGGGTCCCACAAGGGTGTTGGACGTCCAAGAGGGGCTGCTCCATGGAGCCCCACTTGCTTCCCCATAATGCCCTTTATGTGTGACATAAATTATGGGTATTTTGGGTTTTCCATGTCCCACCCTTCCCCTTGGGTTTTCCTATAAATAGAGGTGGAGATGCACCCTCCACACTCACTCTTTCTCACATACAAGTGTCATTGCAATGATCTGGCTTCTCTATCCCTTCCCACGAAATAGTTTCGTAGAGCCGAAAGGCTGTCTGGGTTCCGGTGGGAACTAGTTTTGGACAGTGAAGCCCTGCCGGATAGATGACACAATATGTGTGCAACTCTGTAGAGAGATCGTAGTTTCGGTCTTAGTTCGAGAGTGCCTCCCGAAGGGCTGTCCGTGTGACCGTCCGAGTTTCAAAGGTCCTCCTAAAGGGTTGTCCGAGTGATCGTCCGAGTTTCAAAGGTCCTCCCGAAGGGCTGTCCGCAACACCGTCCGAGGGACTGTCCGACCGCCTCCCGGAGGGCTGTCCGAGGGGCAGACAAGGGTATACATCCTCGTGGTTGGGAGGTTGTAAATCTTAGCTGCGGGGATCTGCATCACCGATCGTCATCGACTCTACTTCCGATGCGCTACGAGTCGGTAACGAAAAGATCAAACCTTGTATGCAGTCTTCATAGTGGTCCTGGGCTGGTGCGTAGGTCGCAATTTTTTTGTTTTCTGTTACGTTACCCTACACCCCGAGGGGGGCACAACCCACCTGAGCGCCCCCTGGTGGGTTGTGCCCACCTCAGTGGCCTCCCGCGCCGCCTCTTCACCCTATAAATTCCCAAATATTTCGGAACCCCCAAAAATAACCCTAGATCAAAGTTCCGCCGCCGCAAACCTCTGTAGCCACGAAAAACCAATCTAGACCCCGTTCCGGGACTCTGCCGGAGGGGGAAATCATTACCGGTGGCCATCTTCATCATCCCGGCGCCCACCATGATGAGGAGGGAGTAGTCCACCCTCGGGGCTGAGGGTTTGTACCAGTAGCTATGTGTTTAATCTCTCTCGTGTTCTTGAGATGTCACGATCTTAATGTATCGCAGGCTTTGTTAATATAGTTGGATCATATGGTGTTTTCTCCTCTCTATCTTGTTGTGAATTGAGTTTTCCCTTTGAGATTTCGTTTTATCGGATTGAATACTTTTATGAATTTGAGAGCACTTGATATATGTCTTGCATATGAATACCCGTGGTGACAATGGGGTATTATCTTGATTCACTTGAGATATGTTTTGGCACTCAACTCGCGGATTCTCGAGGTGACATTGGGGTAATCTATGCATAGGGGTTGATGCACGTTCTCGTCTTTTGTTTCTTCGATAGAAATCTTGGGGCACTCTTTGAGGTTCTTTGTGTTGGATTGAATATTATGAATTTGAATTTGCTTTGGTGTTATTTTAGTATGAACTCTTGATAGATCGATCGGAAAGAATAACTTAGTGTTATTTTAGTACGAACTCTTGATAGATCGACCGGAAAGAATAACTTGGTGTTATTTTAGTATGAACTCTTGGATAGATAGATCAGAAAGAATAGCTACAAATAATTTCTTCTTATGTTCTCCGCTAGATAAGAACTTTGGAGTGATTCTTCATCGCACGTTGAGGGATGGTTATATGATCCAATTAGATTAGCATTATTGAGAGATTGCAGTAGCGAAAGTACGGACCCTAGGACTCATTTTCAAGCATTGCAATACCGTTTGTGCTCACTTTTGTTACTTGCTACCTTGCTGTTTTTTATTGTTCCTATTACGAAAATCAATATCTACTATCATTACTACACTTGTATCACCATCTCTTCGCCGAACTAATGCACCTATACAATTTACCATTATATTTGGTGTGTTGGGGACACAAGAGACTTTTTATTATTTGGTTGCAGGGTTGTTTGAAAGAGACCATCTTCATCCTACGCCTCCCACGGATTGATAAACCTTAGGTCATCCACTTGAGGGAAATTTGCTACTATTCTACAAAACTCTGCGCTTGGAGGCCCAACACGAGTCTACAAGAACAAGTTGTGTAGTAAACATCAGTTGGCGCCTCCACGTCTGTCACCCGTACTGTACAAACGACGTCTCTTCCCATCAGTGCCAACCATTAAATAACCCGTTGTTTACCGAGCTGGAATACAGTGTGCGTTGCATACCCCAACGAGGGCCGACGCCTACAGATAACGTGAGCATGCCAGCTCGTCCACGCCAACGAATTTTCGCTACTTCTATCACTAATATAAACACAAAGACAACCAATATCTCGGGTCCATGAGAACTTCATCGCTAAATAATGCTTGTGCATGACCAGTCCTAGGGGTGAAACTGGGAGCCAGGTGCTTAGACCAAATATACCTCTCTTAAAGGTGGAGAAAGACAATATAATGGCATTACGTCCCTGCCTACTCCTAACATGATAGCTCTTTCATGACTAAATTAAAATAATTACATGACTCATGGTTTAAGGTACTCTACAAAGAGGGGGTGGGGGCTATGGCCCCCCTATTCTTCATTTTCTCCCCCTGTTCATTATGTTCTTCTATTCTTCTTTTAGTGAAAACAACAATGAGGCGTAGTGGCTGACTCGCATAACAAAGCATAGATGGTTAGGCAACAGTCTTGCGAGCAAACTTCTGCTCCAGGGTAGCGGTGAACATGCGTTAGCGACCCTGTTGGCGATGTCGACGAGGAGGAGGAGGGCATAGATCGAGGCCGGTTCCCATCACAACTCTCTGTGACTCCCACTAGATTTCATCCTCTGTAGCTAGCTATATTGTGGGACCCCGACTCAAAGGAACCGGTTTACCTTGTGCTGCCAACCCAGAGATCATGTCTTCTGGCAACAGATAACAATTTGTAACAAAAACAACCGCTTTTATTGATATTATACAGGTACAAAGGCTCGGCGGTTACATAAGAGAGCGAGGCCAAGAGGCACATTAAGTGCGGCAACAGTATGTACATTGGGTTTTATTTGTGGTACAAGGTGCCAAATTGATGTAGTTCTATAGGATTTCAGGATGGGTGTATCACACCCCTTATTCTGATTGCATTCAACTGTAAATGTCATGGCCTATGTTTATTGTGATTAAATGGCGCACATGTAGTGTGTCACTTGTCAGCACCTGAGAAGGTAGAGAGTGACGTTTGCAATGGGTAACCCTTAACTAGTGATTTCCTATGTATAGCGATAGATATCCGTCCAATCGCCCGTTCATCGTCCAAGTTAGGCTGGCCCATTAAGAGGCAAATGGGAGTGATTAGCAGGTTCGACGTTGAATCTTCGAGATGGTTTGGGGCCCATGCCGGTTTAATCGGTTGAATCTTCTAGACAGTTCCTGCCCGTTTTTTTCATTTCTTTACTGGTACTTTTTGTTGTTTTAATTTTTAATTTTCTTTGATTTTTTTGTCTTTTTTATATTTTTTGGTTCTTTTTCAACAAATATTTAAAGAATTCAATTTTTTTCAAAATATCCAAAAAATGTTCGAGAAATTGTTAGAAAAATTTGTCCTTTTCATATTTTTTTTTCAAAATATCCAAAAATGTTTGCTTTTCCCACAAATCTTTGGGTTCAAAAAATTGTCCCTGGTTTTTTTTCAAAATATTTGAAATTTCAGTAATAATTTACAATTTCAAAAAATGGTCATGTTTCATCAAAAAAGTGTGCGCATTTCCAAAAAAGGTTCGGAATTTGCAAAAAATTTCCCATAATTTTAAAGAATTTTAAAAAAGTCAAGTTTTTTTCACATTTTACAAAATTTGTTTGCATACATTTTCTGATTTTGTGAAAAAAATTCATATCCATGGACTTTTTTTTTGGATCTACGAACATTTTTCAAATTTGCAATAAGTTTTTTGTTTTCATGAACATTTTTTGAAATCTGCAAACAAGTTTAGATTTTAAAAAAATGTTTGAACACATGAACACTTTTTTTTCAAATCCGCGGTCAATGTTTGAATTCATGACCTTTTTCAAATTCTCAGAAAATTAGAATTCGTGAACTATCTTTTGAATTCGTGCGCAATTTTTAAAATCGTGAATATTTATTTTATCAAATTCATGATTTTTAAATAGATGAAATCGAAACAACTCGAAAAAAAAACTGATGTACGCTCGCTCGCTGGAGACGCTCCCTCTTTTTCTGTGGAAAGTTAGACTCGCGCGCTGGTTTAGGCCCATTAGCAGCTAGCACACGAGCGACCCGGCCCTGAACCCCAATCTTCTGCAAGGCCGCCGGCAGCGTATAAGAATCGGACGAGCGCTAGGGTTTTACCCTCTCTTCTTTCCGTCCCTCCCTGCGCCGCCGCCTCCGCCGTCGTCGTAGCAGAAGCAGGGATCCCCATCGCCGACAGCCGAAGAAAGGTTCGTATCCCCTCCCTCCCTCCCTCCCCTACGCCTCCTCACGGCTGGCTCCACGGATCTGCCGGTTTCGTTTTTTTTTTTTGTGTGTGCTGGATCGATCAAGTTGTTGTGATTGATTTCGTTGCTAGTTTAGTTTCCCGGCATGTCTAGTTTGTGGCGTATCGATGATTCCGAGAGATGCTTGTTTCATCTTCCACTTTTAATGCCTAGTTTTGCTGCTCAAGATTTGTATAGAGGAGGAATATTGGACCTTATCGTGTGTAATTTAGAGGAGAAATTTGAGTGCTTTGATTGTGTAACATGCTGTTTGATTTGTTCTCAGCTCCCAGGTAGCTTGATACTAATCATGTTATTAAGTCTGAACCAGTGAACATGTACAGTGGAAAATGATACGTTTCTGAAACTTAACTTGCATCTAAACAGAGGCAACTCTGCAGTGTTTCTGAATCACATCTCAGTAAAATTAAATGAAATGCAGTAACAAATGCACCAAAAGATCAGGCAGGGTCATTGCTGTAGGCTTGTAGTGGCATGGAAATTTACACCACATGGCTTGTTGACACTCAAACTACAATACATCAGGCCTTGGAGTATAAGTAGCGAAACCATGGATTGAACAGGCTCAGTCAATAGTGACCTGACTGAGTGATTTAGTTTCCTGTACGCATCCAGCTGCCTCAGAGCACCATCTAGCAGAGCCTTCTTACTGTTGCTGATCACTTCCCTTGATTGTTTAAGCTCAGTCTTGCCTGCAGTCAGCTCATTCTTCAGCTTCTGTTTTTCATGTATTCTGGCAACACAAAGTAGACATGTTCCTGTATGATCTATCTCAAGTGCAATGGAATTTTGTGCTCTTTTTTATCTCCTGTCTGATCTGTAGGAACATTTGTGTGCCTAGAAGAGTGCATTGCTTAGTTGTTTGTTTCTGATGGTTTTTTGCCTAATGCAATCCCTTGCGATGTTTGTGCAGCATGGACACGCAGGTGAAGCTTGCAGTGGTTGTCAAGGTGATGGGCCGCACCGGGTCCAGGGGTCAGGTGACCCAGGTGAGAGTCAAGTTCCTGGATGACCAGAACCGTCTCATCATGAGGAACGTCAAGGGGCCCGTCCGTGAGGGCGACATCCTCACCCTGCTCGAGTCTGAGCGGGAGGCCAGGAGGCTGCGCTAAGAAATTTCTTCCTTTATTATACCTGCCTGTCTTCGGAACAAGAATGATGTACTGTTGCCTTCTTAGTCTACTGCTTTCGTTCTTTGCCTAGCTATGTGGAGGTGTAATGAGTTTTGTTGTGTTGCTTAAATTAAAGTGCACTTGATGTTGCGAGACTTGATCATTGTTGTGCACCTCTTGATAATGTGAACCGTGATCGTCTATATTGGATCCTACTCCCTCCGTTCCCAAATATAAGTATTTGTAGAGATTCTATTATGGACTACATATGAAGCAAAATGAGTGAATCTATACTCTAAAATGCATCTATATACATCCGTATTTGGTTCATAGTGGAATCTCTATAAAGACTTATATTTAATAACGGAGGGAGTATATGATTTAAAATCATCATGTGCCTCTTGTGGGTTCTAGTTCTTTGCGTGTTATTTTACCGTAACCAAACTTGTGGGAGGTTTCAGAGAGTTTGGACATTCGACTGAGTCTGCCAGCCCAAAAACCCCACTCAGAGCCATCCAAACTCTGCCCCTTGAATATGTGCACCGTTGCCGGACATCTGCTGCTCCACCCAGGCGCCTTGGAATATGCCGCTGTTTTGGCCGCAGCTCAGGTATCCTCTGCCCTGCGGACGCTGTCCATGTATAATCCTTGTCAAACAAACATACGTTTGACTTTTACAAAAATTACGTTTGACTTTTGCAAAAATTAATGCACTTCAGAATCTAGAACGGAGGTAGTATGATTTATTGTACAAGATTATTAATTACTTACAAAATACAAACAGCGTGCGTGAATAGAATGGGAACATCAATTCTCAAAAGTCGTTTGAATTCCCCACTTGATCATTTTAGAAAAGAAATACTCCCTCCGTCTTGGTGCATAGGGCATGCGTGTAGTTCTAGGTTGTGAATTTGACTAACTAAAAATGTATTATATGTCATCAAAAGCATATCATTGGATACATATGCGAATGTAGTTTCTAAATATATTTTTTGTTATATATAATACACATGTAGCTAGTTAAATTGATGACCTAAAATTACACAGACGCCCTATGCACCGAGACAGAGGGAGTATTAGGTCATCAATTTAACTAGCTACATATGTGCCAAAGGCTCTAATTGCTAATGGGTGAAACCTCGGACAGGATATATGAAGCTAAATGTAGACAGCGGGGTCGATCACGATTTGCTAGAAGGGACAGTTGGTGCTATATTCCAAGACCACAACGGCAAGTTAATAGCTGCGGCAAGCGAAAAAGTGAATTCCTGTTTTGATTCCTTTTCATCAAAGGCGATAGCGGTCATATAGGGTTGAACCTGGCACGAACTGTAGGTTGCAGCAAGATAGAGGTTATGTCTGACATGCGGAGGTCGTTGCAGCCTTGCAAGATGGCAGCTCGAGTTCTATTGTTGGAGTCATCTTTGATGATTGCTTCTATATGACGTTAGATTATAATCATGTTATCTTTGATCATTGTATTGGAGAATGCAATCAGGTAGCTCATGAATTAGCTAAGTTAGCTAGGTTCTCTCCTTAGGTTTCTGGTTGGAATTGCCCTCAGAGGCAGTGATTTCCTTCATTGTAAATGATGCAACTATGATTGAATAAAGGAGACAATTATCAAAAAAATAACACAACCAACATTGCTGGAGCACACATTGATGCGAAGGCTGGCGGAGGGGGCCGGGTGGTTGGCCGCCGCCGGCGGAGCCGCACCTCACTAACCTGTGTGAAGGCGGGCATGAAGGCCGCGTGAAATTTCACTGGTTGGCTCTCGCCACTTTCAGGAAAAGGGTTACGACAATGCTTTCTTCGCCAAGATGGATGGAAGGTTGGGCAGTTTATATCTGGTCCCTACAAACTTTCATGTTTATGAGACTTGTTGGAGCAATTTTTTTGGCCCAACTCCCTCCTCCCCCTCCCCCCTAAAAGATAATACTCCCTCCGTCCCATATTAGGTGTCCCTCAAACGGATGTTAGAGTATATCCGTTTGAGCGACACCTAATATGGGACGGATGAAGTAATTGAAAGGGAACTTATTGGAAATGCTTTAAGCTAGATATTGTTACTTGCATGTTAAGAGTAATTATTTCAACATACCTTGTCTAGACATGCATACCAAAACTCCGTTAAACTGACTTTTTTTTAACAAACCAGAGCGCACCAGGCGCCATTTCATTTCACTTAAAACAGTTTACATGAGTGATGGCATACCCTGTGAAAGTACTTCTGTCAAAGTCTGTATTAGAGGACAATGCCTATCAGAGTGATCCTCCTTGGAACATTTAAACCTAGAACCGTAAGGAGCTGTATTGTTATAGAACCTAGCTAATTTTGTTGCTTCATGTGATTTGGTGTTGCATGTTCTAGGAGTGTGGAAAACCTTAATCTCGTTGGTCCAGTAATCTCACAAGAGTCTGCAATGAATTCCCTGATTGCCAATGGCCGAGGTGTGATCGTGGAGATCTGGCCACCGCTGCTGTAGAGAGTGTGTTGTTGTCTGTGAATACCGCTGCCTCCTGCACCTTCAGTTTATCTAGAATAATTGCTGCTAGGTTGAGGCCTTTCGCTTCTTGCTTGTAGGGGTGAAGTGGCTTGTGTTGTAGTGGCTGAAATTGTTGCTTTTATCACACCGTCGTTTTGCTGTACCTGCAAGTATATTCCAAGACATGTGTGTGTATTTTCTGTTGAGCTGTCATCTCCCTCTTCCTGCAATGCTGCATAAGAGAATATCATGTTCAAAAGTTGAGCACTTTGAGCTTGAACTGTAGTTTCCTGGATTAAGGGGACTTGTCTTTGTTTGCTTGCGTTAAGTACACTGATTTGCGATTGTTCCTGCAACACAGAACTCTTTTCTAAAGATGAACCTTTTGAAATTGCCTGGGCTACAAAATGGATCTGCAAAGGAGACATATAGTTCTTTTGCAAAGCTTATCATTCCTGGATTTCCGGATACAGCACATAAAGGTCAAAATATTACTTAATGTAGCATGTGGGTGATTTGAGCTCTGAACTTTTAAAATAACATAGTCTAAAGAATCTTCATTGCATACTAATAGATCAATTCTGACATACCAAGGGTTTGTAAACTAGGCAGCTCTAACAATAGGACACTTCAAAAAAATGTGCAAATTGTCTTCTTGCATACCACATCTAGTGCTAAGCTTACTTATATGCTTAAAGTATTTACCTGCTCTTTTACCTGATGTGAGTGCTTTCCTAAGTAGTCTCCATGCAAAGGTTTTAATTCTTGGAGCCATGTCTTCTGTCTTCCAAACCTGTTTGAAAAGCATTTTTGTGCTGTTGGAGATGGCTCTAGGTTGTGGCTCCCCTTCCTGACGCATGGCCTGTAAACAAAGTTTATATGCACTTTTCGAGGAAATTTCCCTGTAGGACTTGGTTTCCAGCATAAGAGATCATCATCATCTGTATGAATGATAGGTACCTGTTTGATAATATTTGTTGTTTCCATATCATATAAGGGGTCAATGAGATGAGCATTCCAATGTTTCTAGTTAGGGATCCAAAGGTCTTTAACCAAAGCAGGGTAAGTAAAATTGCTATCTTGAATGACAGATGATCATTGATTGAATCCCAAGAACTATACCATGGAGAGCTCTTGTGCAGGGCCGGCCCTGGGTAGGGGCAAGAAGGGCGACGCCCTAGGGCCCAGCCTGATGGGGGGCCCGACCCCGTGCATATACACTAGGTACTCATTATTATATACACTAACAAAAGGGCCCGTGCTTTGCAACGGGAGGAGAAAAAAAATCATAATCTACAATGGCCATGACCACATTTTGTTGCATCACCGAGATACACTATCACTCTCAATTTCGTAAAATCATGAACAATTTTCGAAATCATGGACATTTTTTAATACTCGTCCACATATTTGAAATTGTGACCACTTTTACAAATTTTCAAACATGTTCTAAAATAAAGAGCATTTTTTGAATTCATGACATTTTAAACTATATGCAAACATTTTTTTAATTTTTTTTAATATCTTCTAAACAATTTTCTTAAATCGGCGAACATTTTTAGAATTGACGAACATTTTTTTTAGAAATTGGTGGAACAAGTTTTAAAATTCATGAAAATTCTTTTGGTTTAACGAACATTTTTTGAAATGCTTGATCATTTTTGAATTAGCGAACAATTTAGGAATGAATAAACTATTTTGTAAGTCACAAACAGTTCTTGAATTTTTAGGATATATTCCATTCATGAACATTGTTTGAATTGGCGAAATTTTGTTCAATTTCATTAACATTTTTTAAAACCCAAACTATTTAAAAGATCATGAACATTTTTGATTTCCTGAACATTTGCTTTCAAAATTTCGAACATTTTTTGAATAAGCAAACATCTTTTGGCAAAATCATGAACTTTTGAATCCACAAAGATTTTGTTTCAAAAATTTTAGTCTTTTTAATTTTCATAATTTTTTTGAAGTCCAAGTTATTGAAAGTAGAAAAAACGAAAATGGAAAATAAAAAAAATAATAAACTAAATTTTAAAAACAGTCCGGCCCAAACTGGAGCGCTGCATCTTCTCCAATGCGTAGAGCGCAGTATAGGAGGTCCGTACTGCATAGGCCGGCCGAGGCGGGGATTCTGCTGTGTGAAACATTTTTTATTACTGTGGCATTGATGGGTAATATTTTGCATTTTGGGGTTAATTTCTGTAACGTACCGCCAGAAGCAATAGCCCATTTATTATTAGGTATAGATTAACATGCGGGAGTATGGCGGCGAACCAGCATGGCCACTTGGCGCATGCTGGTTGGCTGTGGCGAGAAACTTTTTGAGTTTTTTCAAGATTATTTTTGGAAGATGAAAGTGAGACTTTTTTTTATTTTGAGAAAAGTTTTTTTGGAGATTATTTTTAGAAGATGGAAGTGAGATTTTTTTCTTTCTCTTTTTGATTTTTTTTCTTTTTTCTTTTTGAGACGGTGATGTCCACATGTTGTGAGAAAGTTTTTTTTTATTATTGTGAGATGAAGATGAGTTTTATTTATTTATTTAAGAGAGAAAAATATGCGCACAACTTCCTCTCAAAAATCGCGCAATGGCGGCCCCCAACCGCTAGTATATACTCCAGACCTAACATTTATTAAACAAGTGGACCAAGACGAAATCACTAATCGAGGAGTACTCCTTAGACTAGTCACAGTGGGGAGTAACTTAGACTACTAACGTGCACATGTTACTAGTCTATGTTACTACCTCTATAGTAGGGAGTAACATATATATGGTGTCATGCAATATTTCATTTATTAGATTGTAGACTTATCTTGTCTTGATATGTGTGATGTTACTCATGCTATGAGTAACTAACTATGTTACCACATGACTCTCTTTCTTCATTAATTACTTGCCACATCATCTATTTTGTCTAGATATGTGTGATATTACCATCTATGTTACTTTCACTATGGGTAGTCTTACAAACATCACTCCCCCTCCGGTTTGTGACAAGTGGCGCGCTGCATGTGCGCCACTTGTCGCAACCTGGAAGTTTCCCCTTTTTTCGTAGATCTGTTTATTTAAAATGTTTTATCTCTCAAAACTAGGTTCCCAAGTTGATAGGTTTTGACGAACTTTTTTTTCACGAAAAAAACCAGACAAAAAAACCGAACCAGGAGCACTTTTTTCCCTTTTCAAAAGCCGTTTCCGAGAGGCACGGACGTGCCTATCGGGAAAGCAAATCCGTGCCTCTCGCGGAAGCAAAACCGTGGCTCTCACGAAAGAAAAAAAAGAAAACATTTTTTCCGTTTCTGAGAGGTATGGCCGTGCCTCTCGCGGAAGCAAAACCGTGCCTCTCACGAAAGAAAAAAAAAATAGAAAAACACGTTTTTTTCCGTTTCCGAGAGGCACTGCCTTGCCTCTTGCGGAAGAAAAAAAAGAGAAAATATTTTTTTTCTGTTTCCGAGAGGCACGACCGTGCCTCTCGCGGAAGCAAAACTGTGGCTCTCGCAGAAGAAAAAAAGAAGACAAAACGCGTTTTCTTCGTTTCCGAGAGACACGGCTATGTTTCTCGTCGAAGATAAACCATGCCTCTCACGGAAAAAACATATTTTTTCATGCAAGAAATATTTTTTTCTACTTTTTTTGTTGTTGAAAAACTAAGAAAGACCAGTTGAAAACTGAAAAGTCGAAAAAAATCGAAAAAATCACCTAGAAAGCCAAAAACGCGTGCGAAAAAATAAAAAAAAAATCTGGAGGGAGCGCCCAGAGCGCGACACGTGGCGGCGGGGCGCGCTCTCAGCACACCCGTGTGATCGTTGGGGAGACTCCCGAAGGAGAACTCCTCAACTAGTTGCTCTCGGACCAAGCAACACACCGGAGTAATAGAAAAAGGCCAAAATAATTCTTAAAGCCCATAGCCTAATCTAACTTACTAGGTTATTTACGTATTACTAAAAAAAGTTATTTACGTGAATCGTGTGAATCGTGAGGAGGCAGCAGCTTCTCTTTGATCCAGCCGCCGCCGTCGCCGATTATTCCTCTGTCTTCTCGTTCCCCGTCCCGCTGGAGCGCTCCTACTCCTAAGAGCAAGTATAATATAGAGACTAGTCAGCAGGCTACAGCATCTTCCACGTGAGCAAAATCATAGCTGGAGGACAGAGAGGCCGGGAGCTTCATGAGTCGCCGAGCGATAGCACAGGCAACGAGGAAAAGGAGACTGCATGCAGCCCATGCGAGCGCTATGGCCGGCGTTCAGCTCCTCCCTGACTACCTGTCTCTTCGTTTCTTCTCAAAAAAAAAAAAACCTGTCTCTTCGTTTCTCACAGGCGGCTAGCGCAACCGTGCACGGACTGGGCGGCAGACCTAACCCTGGACGGCTAGACGCAGGGCCGGCGGCGAGCGGACGGCATCACGCCAGGCGCCCAGCCGCCCATGCAGTCTACTCTCCTTCCTCTCATTCGGCTTCGGATTCCTTCTGTAAGAAACTAAGAATCCTCCGTCGGAACTAGGGCTAAGCGGCTAGGGATCTCTCCTCTCTGAATAATTGTTTTGCGCTAGGGAATGAATTGTTCTTCCAGAATTAATTGGAAGGCGGCTCACATCACTGACACTGACCATCTGTCCATCTTGAAGAAGAAGGGAAGAGAAAACAGATTATTCCTGTTGATCATTGGCCAGTGCATGGCCTCAGAAAGTTTTGATCCTCATATGATTTTTCTCATGTATAAGTATATATTTTCGGGTTGATTGATCTGTAGTAGAACTAGCATATTCATCTTGCATACCATGGTATTCATGCAATATTTTTTACCTTCTGGTTGACTCATAGAATGCATATTTTCTTGATTTGTAATTTGTGGTCATTCTGCTGGTAAAGGGATAAAATCATTTCACTGTTTTCAGTTTGGTTAACCACAAACTGAATATGTAACAATACGATACATGTAGTTGATGCAAGCCGTTCCGTACTATGAACTTGTTACTTGTTGTACCTCATTTTCTTATTAATTACTTTTGTAACAACTAACTTCAAATTTTTCAGCGATGAAGATTATCAACAATAAACTTCGTAGCAAGAATCAAGATCAATAATGAATGGTTCAATGACTTGACGATATGTTACACCGAGTGGGAGTTATTCAAGTCAGTTGATGATAAGGATACTATTCAAACATTTACTGCAATGAAGTCTAGAAAAAGACATTTGCCTCGTGATTTTCTTTAGCGCACCTTCGGTATGTTCCTACTGATCATCTCTACTTTTGCAAGGTTTCTATTTTGAATATATTCACATTTCACGGCTGATTTTTTTAATCACAAATTTATCTTGTACTGCCTTAAGACTTTGGCAACATGCATGCAGGGACGGAGCCAGGATTCTACCATAGGGGGGGCGAAGACAATCACACAAGAGATTTTTCTTGCACTAGGTTAATCCGCTATTCACTAATTTCTTAACAGAATTAACTAGCCTATTATAGTGATAAGAGGAAAAAGAGATAGCAAATCTGAGTACTAATAGAAAGACAACGACACAAGAGATGTAGATTCATGAAATTTTATTAGTGGCATATTTTTTTGATTTGAAGCTTGCATTTTAATTAAATTATGGTCCGGCTATTACCTTGGTTCTTTGAATCCTCATATTCACCATTTCCTCTAAAAGGACATGCTTGAAACATTAACCACTGATGCCATCAACAAAGAATACTTATTAGATATTATGTAACAAGAAATTTCGAGTGTCTAAAAAATAAATAATTCTTGCTTACCTCATAGCATCAATGGATGTCTTTAGGCTTAGTTAGGCCCTGTACAATGCAAGGTGCTTGGGATAGGTGCTTAGAGAAATAAACCAGTTTTTCTCTAAGCACCGGTGCTTATTTGTAAAGGGTAGACGCTTAATTAAGCGTCTGTCCTATAGAAATAAGCACCGGTGCTTAAGAAGAACTCGGTTTATTTTACTAAGCATCTCCCTAAGCACCTCCCATTGTACAAGGCCTTAGGATTAGGCTGGTTTGCTTCGCCAGATTGCACAGTAGCATCATGTTCTGACGGTGAGAGCTTGAACCGATTGGTTTGAAAAAATTATGAATCAATTCGGCTGTCTTTCTCTTCATGTCTACACAAGCACAAATACATAACTGCAAATGTTATAGTTGATAATTAATGCATATAGTTTGGGTGATTATACTTCTAATCGGATGTGAAAACAAATTACCTTTTGCCTTTGTGTTGTTGCCGCTCAACCGCCGTGTGTCCGGGCTGCCGGCTGCCGCAACCGGCGCTGTGTCCGTGGATGCCTGTCCTGGTGTCTCCTTCCCTTCTCTGCTTCTCGATGGCGGCGGCGTGGCGCGATGGAGAGATCCGATCGGAGCGGATCGCAGCACGGCTTGGAAACCAACAACAGCTATACGTATGGGTTCGTGCTGTAACTAACAGGGCCTCCTTGTTTTCCACCATGGCCTGCTTGGCGTTTTTGTGCTCCATATCTAATTGGCTGTACCAATACATGGGCTGAGAATTCACGCTAATTACCACGGCCGAGGGGGATAGGGGGGGCGAAGCATGTTACGTACACGTACGCGAGCAGAAATATCAGGGAAAACCTGATCGCTATCGAGGGACGACTCGATCGTTTGGGGGTGGGGGGGGGGGGGGCGTGCATGCATGGCGAGTTTGCCTCTACGCAAGCTGGTTATATGTCTTTCTTCTGGCAACAATGAACAAATGAGAGATGCTTTTGACCCTGGTGGAAGAAATTGCACAATGACATCTGGTATGGAAAGCTTTCCATAGGTTGGTAACATGGCAAGTTGTCTCCATTCGTCACCCTGGGTAAAAATGTACATAATATGTAAAAATAAAGTGTAAAATGTACATAAAATGTAAATTTTCTGGTCTTATGACCTATATTTTTTTTCTTATGTCAAATTTTACGCAGTGAATCAATATGAGTGTAACTATTTGTATTTCAAATGTAATTAATTTGTGAAATGATCATAAGATTACCTCGGGTGAAGAATAACCTATTCTGCACCCTGGGTGATGAATATACTTCAAATACCTTTAACCCCTCAAATACCAACCAATGAAATTATCTTTACAATCAGATGTTATTATCCATTACCATGCTATATGCCCAGTTTTTTTTGCCTATCTTCTACTGTTCATGTAAAGAAAAATATTCAGATTTTGGCATCGAACATAGATTTAATATTAGTAATTAATGAATCCAAATCGGATTATATATTTTCCTATATATGAGCATGAAGTTATTGTACCCGACCCTTTGGGTAGTTTCTTTCCCTCGATTGCTCACAACTTCCCTTCGTGTATTGAGATATTAGGGCATCCCCAACGCTGACCCGCAAATTGGCTCCGGCATCCTACCATGGACGATCAATCGAGGTACACATTCATATGCATGCATTGCATCTAGCACAGCAGTACAACTTGTTGCCAATTGATTTGAGGCAGGCAGCCACCATTCCTTGGCTACCTTGTGCATGCAGAAGCTTCCAGGCTGCCACGAGCGGTTAGATCAATGGATTAAGAGAGGTCAAGTAGCTCGATCTAGCACACGGCCGACCCGTCAATCGATCGACGGTTGATGCCCTTGACTTATGGGACATATCCATCCATCCAACACAGACGTCTATGATGCCCTTGACCTATGAGTACGTGAGAGTGGTTTTTCTAGCGGTCTGGGTTTCTACCGGGTAAGCTCACATCACACGATATTGGTCGGAGATTCGTGCAGTATCTGCCCTGTCAATGAAGTGAATTGTGCGTATTTGGTTGGGCAGTACACAACCTCAACCGATTTGTATTGTTGTACATGTCGGAAATAGTAGCGATACAATGGCGGGCCCATGTTAGAGCCATGCCTCATCCATATGCCCCCTTGTTTGCGTGTCCTATGAGCCCTGTGACCTAAATCGTAGTGTGCGGTGGCTCTACAAGATTCAGATTCAGATTTATCTGTCTACTTCGATCCATGGCTTACGAATTCGCCCTCGTACTACGAGTTTTAAACTGCAAGTTCGTTTCGCTTCCTTGTTGTCGAGGTAATGTATCCTCAGAACGCGTATTGATTTTAATATCGCTGATATGTGGGCAGTTTTCCACCTCCAAATCTATTCCCCTTTGCTAGGGCACATTTTGCTGATAGCGTATACCATTATGAAACAGCAATAACATGCATTACACATGCTATTTTTTTTATTTGCTTCAAAGTTTACATTACTCTATCTTCTTGCGGTGTGTTCCTAATTCTTTCACTTGTCCTCTTATTTGCTGTTCTTTTTTCCATTGAAGAGCACACAAGGCACATGGTAAAACATTTAGCTAAGCTCAGAGGAGGTGCTAAGTGCATTAAAACATTTAGCAACTAAAGCCCCCGATGCATATGTGCTTATCTTGTTATAGCTAAGCTCACTTCATTTAGTGATTTGGCAACTAAATTCTTGCATGCGTTGGTGAGATTCCTTGATTGAAGTGTTTTGCATAGGTTCATGAGCTTGCCAGTGTTTTTTTCTGAGGTCACCAAACTCATCTCTCTCCTAATTAGCTTGCCAAGATTTTTCGACTACACGACAGCCTTAGCACCGGTCCAAGATGGAGAATAGGTAATGGCCTAATACTCTTTCTTTTGCCTGTAATTTTTTTTACATCTTCTTTTCCCTACGAGTTACGAGTAGTACTTCATGCTAGACTGAAAAAAGATTCGTCGATGCTACCCTCTCACTAAGTTTGTTCGCACGCAGGCTGCTAAATAATAAAGTGGAAAGGGAATTATAGCGTCAAGCACTACGTATACTATATAGATGCGGCGTCGGGTATCAGCCAAGACCAGTGCTTCGACGTTGTATTGAACACCGTGACGACTTACGACTTCCAAGTATATAATGTTTCGAAACCCTACGCAGACAACTCGGAGGCGCATCCTCAGATCGATAGACGGAAGACACTGCGGCGGCCATGGCGGCCTCCCTCCCGGACGACGTCCTCCGCGACATCCTGCTCGGCCTGAACGACGCGGCCACGCTCTTCCGATGTGCCACTGCGTGCTGGCGGTGGCGCGCCCTCGTCACCGACCCCACCTTCCTCCGCCGCCGGTGGCCGGAGAGCATGCCCCTCCCTAGCGGGCTTCATCATCAAGAACCCAGGCCGTGACCAAGGGGGCAAGGTGCTCGTCCCGGCGCCACAGTCGGCGTTGGGCCGACGGTGCCGCACCCTCAGCTCCTTCGTGCCCACCGTGCCCTACTCAGTGCCGCTGGCCTCGCGTCGCGGCCTCCTCCTCGTGCGCCTCGTCCCGCCCCGGGAGGCGGACCTGGATCAGACGGTCCTTCATCTGGCCGTGTGCAACCTGATCCTCGGCACCTGCGACACACTTCCTCCTCTAGTGTGCAGCTCCGTCGGCTACAACGAGTCAACGACTATGGGTGTCACTGTTGTGCCATTCTATCCGGCGATGACTGTCGCTCGGGCGACGAGGAACGGCCACCGGGCAACTCGTCCTTCTACAAAGTGCTGGTCGTCACGGCAGGCCACGAGAGCCAGCTTAGGTTGGATGTCCACACCTTCTCGTCCGACATACCGAACTGGAGTACAAAGCGCTCCCGTGAAAGTATAGGTTCCAATGCCTCGGGGTCATTCTGTCAAACCGATGCCGTCGTGTGGCGCGGCACCGCGTACTGGCTATTTCGTGACGACGCGACAGGGTATTTCGACCTTGTTAAACTGAATGGCCAGAACGACCATCTCACATGCAGGTGGCTCCCGGCCCCAAGGATGCGTGACCAAGATCACCGGCCATGCCTTAGCCTGGCCAGCGATGGCACACTCTCGATGTTACAGATGCAGGAGACAGGTTCCCAGCTAGAGATATGGAGACAAAAAGAGGACCAACCAAGGAGAATTGATGTCTCAGAGTGGCTCTGCACTCAGACGATCAAGTTGATACAACCCAGGACCAAGAAGACCCAAGGAAAAGACATGCTTTACATACTAGGAGAGAAGTGTGGCAAATTGCTTGTCATGGACGGGCGCGGGCGCGTGTACACCGCCGATCTCGAGACCAGAGCAATGAAGGAGGTAGCGAACCGGCCTCACGTACGCCCCAACAGCCCTCTGGACGCTGTGCTCTTGGAGATGGATTGGCCGGCGTTCTTTGTTTCACGTCTTGGTACCGCCAGGTATATATATCTAGCAATGATTTATGATTATATATGTGTCTTTATTTCTTGTAGGTTGATTAAGTGTTGCTTCTCTTATCACTGTTGATTGATATATTGGTGTTGGTTGTGATTTTTCTTTCGATGCTGAATCCGGGCCTTTCCCTCTCATGTCCCAGTGGCGAGGCAGATGCAAGAAGGAGAAGGCGTCGCATGGGAAGAGGCGTTAGGAAGATTGCAGATAGAGGAAAGTAGATGACCATCTGCACCACATAGAGATAATTAATGTTAGTACTGTGTGTTTTTATGTCAAACTAGCGGAGTGGCCCGCACAATTGCGCAGGCAACACTTTTATGTTCTGTCGTGCTATGTGTTGAAATCTTTGTAAAAGATCATCTAAAAGTTTGTACTTTATAAAATGGGTCCCTAGCCATCTTTTGCATAATTTTTGTCAACATTGGACAATGTATGATTGTTTTATAAATTCAATTAATTGTTAGATAAGACTAACATTTTGATAGATCATGAGATATATGTATGCTCAACAATTTGACTAACTCCACGGGAATACGGTAAATAGTAACATAAACATTTTTTTGTGAGGGAAAAGGGAGTTTTATTCCATGGTAATAGGTTACAATCCGCTAATACAAGGTCATGAATAAAAGGAGGAGCATGTTGCAACCAAGAGGTGGTGCTATGTTCCATCCGAGCATAATTAGCTAGACTATGTGAAACCATATTTTGTGATCTTCCAATCTTTACTGGAAAAAACTCCCGCGGTACCATCAAAGCTTTGATTTCCTTCATTAAGTTGGCGTATGAAGATCTGGTGAGTGACTCATCACGGAGGGTGGAAAGGGCACCCTCTGGGTCAGATTGCATGATGACTGGAAGGGACGACCACTGAAGACCTAGTGACATCCCTTTTGTTATTGCATGTAGTTCAGCTTCAAGTGCATCATTACAGAAAAATAGGACATGGCATGATGCAAAAATCACCACTCCATGGCTGTCTCTAAGAATCATTCGAGCACCTGCAGTACCTCTGTTCAGGCGAGAAGAATCCATCCACTGATAACGCTAGTTTGTCCGTTGGCGGCGGCTTGTTGGCACCGGAAGTCGCACCACCGAATTCTGAACTGTAGGGAACGTCTCTATCGGGGACTTCCCTTTCAAAATTTGCTCAATGGACTGATGCCTCACTCCACGAAAAGAATCCAAATATCCACAGAGAAAGTTTTTGGAAACCTCCGTAGGAGGAATAAGTTTACAGTGCACCAAATCATTCTGGAGGCTCCAGATCCTCCACACTAGCATAATGATTATATCCTGAGTAGCTAAAGCAGCCACTCGTCGCTAGTAACATAAACATTGATGTTCATGCATTACGAACATGCTTACTAAACAACAATCATGGGCATAACTTATTCTAGTAAAAAGCTGTTTCCTTCTTGCAAGAATAATTTCCGCCATTGTCTAACTATTTCACATCTACTACCTTTGACCCCTCAAATACTTCAACCAATGAAATAATCTTTACAATCAGATGTTATTATCCATTACCATGCTATATGCCCAGTTTTTTGCCTATCTGGTACTGTTCATGTACAGTGAAATATTCAGATTTTGGCATCGAACATAGATTTAATATTAATAATGAATCCAAATCAGATTATATCTTTTCCTATATATGAGCATGAAGTTATTGTACCCGTCCCTTTGGGTAGTTTCTTTCCCTCAGTTGCTCGCAACTTCCATTCGTGTACTGACATATTAGGGCATCTCCAACGCCAACCCGCAAATTGGCTCTGACATCCTACCATGGACACAGCAGTACAACTTGTTGCCAATTGATTTGAGGCAGGCAGTCACCATTACTTGACCTTGTGCGTGCAGAAGCTTCCAAGGCTATCACGTGCGGGTAGATCAATGGATTAAGAGAGGTCAAGTAGCTCGATCCAGAACACGGTCGACCCGTCGATGGATCGATGGTTGAGGCCCTTGATGGCTCCTGCCTCCAGCTCGGCTGCCGCCTTTTGATGCTACGCATCAACTTGTTGGACTTTGTAGCCACTGGGAAGTCAAAGGCCCACGAGCACAGGGAGGAGCGAAGGACCATATAAAATACATCGAGCCAACATCCATGCAGCCCGGCCGGATTAAGAGCATCTCCGGCCGTTCCCCCAAGAGCCCCCCACGTGTCCTTTTTTTCAGCCGGCGAACAGAAATCCTCCCAGCCGCCCCCAGGTCCGGATTGGGCCCTAACTTCATCCGGCAAACTCGAGCCGAACCCAGCGCGCTGGGAGGCGCATGGGGCGCCGGCGGAAGCGAAAAGACGTGTGGGCCAGCTTTGTCGGCGAGACAAGCCGATCTTCCCGCCGTTTTTTCGTTTTCCCTCCATTTTCCTGCCTACAACCCCCATCTCGACGACCCTCCCGCCATTTCACTCGCGCCCCCAGATCCGCCCGCCAAGCCGCCGAAAAAACTCACCGCCCTCGCTCCACCGCCGATCCCGAGCAGCCAAAACAGAGGAAGCCGAGGGCGCTGATGAAGAGGCCGCCGGGCTTCACCAACGCCCAGTGGGAGGCCGACGTGCAGCGCAGGGAGACACTCTCAAGCGACCGCCGCTTGAGGGAGCTGAAGCTCAAGGCCAGGCAGGCGGCAGAGGCGGAGGAGTCGGCGCGGGTGGCCATGGAGAGGTACGCGGCGGCGGCGAAGATGACCCTTCCACCGCACGCCGGCCAGTATCTGCCAGGCGGCGTGTGGGGCAACCAAGCAAGCGTCGCATCCCCGGCAAGTTTCTCGCCGCCGCTCTGGACGTACTCGCCCTCGCCTGAGTACGCCGAATGCGACCTGCTAGGCGGCTTCAACCCCAACATCGCCTTCCTGCACTGCCCTCCTCCGCGTGGCCCTTCCGCCTTTAGCGCCGACCTCAACATCCCCTACGGAAGCTTGCCTACCTACCCAAGCTCGCCGACGCTGCGGCGCGGACCTCTCCCCTTCGTCTCGAGCACAAGCCTGCATGGACAAGATCATCACCACCTGTCCCCTACGGAAGCCTGCATGGATGAGATCATCACCACCGGTTCCGCAGCCGCCGCGTCCTGCCCTGGGTTCTTCACACAAGAAGAAATCGGCGTCATGGACTCGCAGGAAAACGATGGCGAGTGGGAGGAAGGCGAGCCCGAAGCAGACCAGGGGGTAGGCGACGCCGAAGAGGAAGAACCGGAAGCGCCCTTGGCCAAAGGGAAGAGGAAGAGAAAGCGGGCCGCTGCCAATGCCAAGCCGGCCAAACCTCGCATCAAGTGGACATCCAAAGAAGACGAGTGACTCGCCGAAGCATGGAAGACCGTGAGCATCGACGCGATCACTGGCGCGAATCAGAATTTCGATAACTATTGGAGGAGGGTGAAGTCGGCGTTCGATGAGCGCAAGTTTTGTGACCCCGACTTCAACACGATCCACATGGAGCGCGGCGAGAAGGCCATGGCCAACCATTGGGCGATTATCCGGCAAGCTTGCAACAAATGGCATGGAATTGAAGAGGAGGTCCAAGCTCGCCCAGAGAGCGGTGCCAACATTGCCCTCCCGCCGTTCTTCTTCGCCGACTCTTGTTCTTTTGTTTGTGCAGATGGTCCGGATGTTCGACACCTACCGCCAAGACAACAATGATGCGGAGTTCAAGTTCCTCCATGTTTTCACAAGGATTGAATCTTGCGAGAAGTGGAGGGAGGTCCGCCTTGCTCTCGCCAAGGGCAAAGACGGCGTCTACAACCCAGACGCGCCGGCCCCAGCTGCGGCGGAAGGGCGTACAGATGGCAACAAGAAAGCCAAGGTGGCGAGGGACTTGGCGCCGGCCACCGAGAGGCTACATGCGTCGATCGAGAAGTACCTCGCAGACAAGAGCCACGTTGTCATGAGGGAGGAAAAGTTCGACGCGAGGTGGACGGTGATGCTGCAGAAACAGGACGTCAAACTCGACCTTCTCAAGACCAATGTCGCGGCCAAGAAAAGGAACACTGTTCTGACGTTCCTGATGGGAGGTGACACGGCGACGATGGACGACGAGGTAAAGGCATGGTACATGGCGGAGCGCGTGCTCATCTTGAACTAGATGCAGGCACCAGGGGCGACACCTACAACAACACCGCCGCCGAGCACCACCCCTACTGCGCCCACTTCTGCAGCACCGCCGAGCTCTGCCACGACGGCGGATGCCACGACGTCCTCCACACCATCGCCGGGGTCTGCCACGGCGGAGGAGCCTGCCATTTGATTTCGCGTCTATGTCGTGTCGTGTCGTTATGATCGCCGAACTGTGGCTGGTTTGATCGCCGAGATTGTCAAACCAGTGTCGTTTTTTGGTAGCGAGAAAATCAACTTTCAAATAATGCCGATTTTGATCCCCCCCCCCCCCCCCCAAGGCATAAATAGCGTTGGCACGAGTGCCAAAAGGCCTACGCCAGGTACCCTGGGGCCGAACGGCTGAAGATGCTCTAACACTTGGATTTTGGATCATATTAGCCGGCGGCAGCGGGTGTAGAGTCAGCATGGCGAAGGTCGATGGACCGATCGAGGACACACGTGAAAAAGCTAACGATCAAAGGTCACTAAAGGTACGTATGTACGCGGCCACAAACGTCCATGTATGCATGTATGGTATTGGTGCATCCGTCAGTCAGGTCAGCGAACGTGCGTCGGGTGCATGCGCCTTCCCTCCCTCGGTGATTTACTTACCGCGCTCCACGGCTTTTTCATGCATGACCACCATGGCTTCCACGTCCCATTTTGACGTACAAAAATGCTAATAAATCTCCCTTTTAGCTTCCTTTATCCAACGGGCTAGGACCATCTTTCCCGGCCAACCACCAAGCCGATCGGCGTACGTGGCTCCATAAACAGAAAAAACTCCGACCTGCCTGGCGTTCTCTCGCCTAGTGCACTCGACCCAGCGCGCGCGGCTGGCTGGCGCATCTTGCTACACGACACGCACGCTCTTGACCATGCTGTCTGCTTGCACTTTGGACTGAGAGCCGCTTCCTTCTGGATGCTTGGCATGCTGCACGAGGCCACCGCTGGACGCATATGCTGCGGCATCCGACACTCTCAGTCTTGCCTCGCTATCCTATGAGGCGACGATCGATCGCGGGCCTCGTCGTCTCGTCCGCCGTTTACGCACCTTGCTCGTGTGGAACATTGTGGTCTTTTGGCGTCTCAGCTTCGACGATTCTGAGGAGAGTGAGCACCTAATACTGACAAAGGCGTAGTGGATTGTCTTGTCGAAAGAAAAGCAAGGCGGGTCCATGTGTGGCAGCAAGAAGAAGGGGAAGCAGCGCTCGGTGAGAAAGAACTTCGCCGACTCGGACGACGAGGCTGCATCTGCACCGTGGAGGAGGAGGTTTGACATCAACAAAGTGAGGTGTCACAAGTGTGACCTACTCGGTCACTTTAAGGCTGACTGTGAGGAAGCACCGGAGCAGCGGGCGCTCATGGCTGAGGAAGCAGACGATGGGGATATAATGCTGATGTGGGAGCTAGTGGACAAAGAGGATTCAGATTATCACAGTTAGATGGACACAGGTCCGGTGAGTGCATCCGCAGTAATAAACCCAAGCGAAGTCGTCTTCCTGATTTTCGCGTGTGTGCGTGAGTTCTCGACGAGTATTGATCAAACATCTAGCTAGCTTGCTACGTTGCTACGTGCATTGCTAGTTAGGCCAAGAAATCGATCCAGCAGCTAGCTAGGCTACTTCCTTTGGTACGTGTCTATCTCCGGCCATTCACGTCTACGTCTATGTCTACATCTAACCCTACCACGGAACCGATTAGCTCAGAAAGTATTCGAGCTAGTCTTGTATGCATGTGTCGCCGGAAAGTATTTTCGGCTACATCATCGTTGAGGTCGGGCCTTGCTAACAGCTTGGTTATACCATTGCACTCTTCCTCTACAAGCTTCAATCACATCCAGATAGTCAGATTCAGCTATGAGAGATCCAATACCAAGTCCAGCAGCAAGTTGGAGGCCGTGCTGTAGTGCCATTGCTTCCATGGCAAGCACTGAAGCCGCATGATCAAAGTACGCTGAGGAAGCTGCTAAGAAATTTCCTGATGAATCCCGAATGATGGCTCCTACTAATATAGACACCCTATATCTAGGTTAATCTTATAGTATATAATCTTCCCTTGTTTCTCCGATTCTATTTGAGAGAAAAACTATGTTCAAGTTCACTTATTCAAATTTATAAGTATGCTCGAAAAATTCAAAAATACAAAAAATGTTTGCTATATAATTAGGAAATTCTAGATCAATTTTATAACTAGTTTGGGAGGCCCTACTCATGTCTGCTCGAGTACCATCCAAAAATTATACGTGGGAGCTTGAAACATTCAAAAACTATATATACGTTGGAGACGTTTCACTGATATCCAACGCCACCACACCACCAATGTTGAGTCTGGCAACTCCCGCCATCGGATTCTTCCCACTAAGCTTTTCGCCAACCCAAATTGGTGGCACCAATATTGGTCCATACATGTCTCCTACTAATAGCATCAAAGCTCATTAATGGCTAGTGTTCAATAATTAACTGAATTATAATTAAGGTGCTCGCTTGGTGGAGCGGGGGGGCAAAGGCCCTCCTTGGCTATCATCAAATCTTTAGATCTCCAGTTTTTTTCAGGTCACGCTTGTTCGAGCAACGATTGAGTGACACTGATATCCCACAAGTGTAGGGATCAATCATAGTTCTTTTCGATAAGTAGAGTATCGAACCCAATAAGGAGTAGAAGGAATTAGATTATGAAAATTAGCAAGGAGTCACTATGGAAGCTGCAAAATTTGTTTTGTTGTTTATTTGATCGAGAGAGCAAGTGAAAAAAATTTAAACAACAAGAAAAGTAAATGAGTGCCCGAAGTGAGTTAATATTTAATGTGCTAATGACAAGCTTGTGTTTCTTATAAGAATCTTATCATTGTCGAGGACAACATGTATTTCACCTTGTTGTTTTCACCTAGTTCATTCACAGTAACTTTTGCTGCTTTGATAAATAGTCTGGTGGAACCTACACTAATGTAAAGCCCTTAGTTGGACTCATACACTTATAATTATATCCTTTTGCATGCATCCACAAACACCAAGAATGATTAAGATAACATCGAACCATAGCACTAAATTCTAGGCTGATGCATTACTCATGATGCATCAGTTTATAAACTTAGGGTTCGTTATTATCTGTCACTCCGACCTCCACTACTAGATGAATTTATTACATTATGCACCCCTCTAGGACCATATTGGTGAAGTGACATGCAATTGACATCCACACATCACCACTAGAGAACTATAATACAACATAATATGAAAGCATCAAACTTTATGCAACTTCACATGGCTACTAACAACATCGTTTCTCCCAAGTCCTCAAGAAAATAATGGACTACACACAAGACGTGGCGGCCACGCCCTGACCTCCCGGTTAGCCCGGACGTCCACGATCGGTATGAGGGGTGCGGGTAGATCAATTTTTTTGGCCGGTCAGTGGCTGAGCCGTCTGCTCGAGCGTATAGGGTGGTTTAGGGGCCTGGCTATAGATGCTCATATGGCAGATACCCCCTCCCTTCCAAAATGTACTGCATATTTTGTTTTCTAAAAGTCAAACATGGCTATGCTTGACCAAGTTTAAATGGAAAAAAATCGACATCCACAACCACAATACAAAATTAGTATCATTAGATCCATCATGAAGTGCACTTTTATATTTTTTAATTAGTATATTATATTTTGATCGTTTATTCTAGAAACTTTGTCAAACTTATACATGTTTGACCATTAAAAAACTATATAAACTATATTATAGAATAGAGGGAGTATATATCGGGGAATGTATCTGGTGCACCGGGGCAATTGGTGCTACCGGTGCACCGATCCCCCGTTACACATTCAAAAATGTTCAAAAAAATCCATAAAATATTTAGTGCATTGACACAACATCAATGTAAGTTGTCACAAAAATTTGAATCAAAATTCGAAACATTGCTCAAGATACAAAAATGACAAATTTGACATCAATGTGTTGATGGGCCAAAACTGAACGTATCTTGAGCAATGTTTTGAATTTTGATTCAAATTTTTGTGACAACTTACATAGATGTTGTGTCAATGCACTAATTTTTTTTCGAAATTTTTCAAACATTTTTTAATGTGCAACGGAGTCCGGTGCACCGGTAGCACCAATTACCCCGGTGCACCAGATACGTTCCCGTATATATCGGCCCATCCAACATAGAGTTCTATGGATAATAATATAATAAGGCAACGTAGCCACGATTTCCTTTTACCAGCCGGTGCCTGCCGCAATTATGCTGAACTAGGATAGAAAAGAGTGGCGGTTGCAGGTGATCAGGGTTAACAATTTAAGTGACGACGTCCACCTACTTGCTATAGTACTGCCAGCACCAGTGCCAGCGACTGCACTGTACAAGACGGCACCGGCATGCGAATATGTGATCGGCGCATGCATGCATGAAAGCATTTGACCTTTGTTTGTTTATTTGGCCTGACCTTTGTCTTGATGGCTACTGCTCTCCAGCTCGGCTGCTTCCTTTGGAGCTTACGCAGCAACTTGTTGGACTTTGTGGCCACTGGCCAACTGGTGTACTACGTAGCTCAAGTCAAACTGACACAAGCATAAGGAGCAACGACCATAAATAAAATGCGTCGACCAAGCAACCATGCATGCTGGCCGCATTCACACATGAAAATGAGTAGAACGTACTTCCTCTGCCCCAAAAAATAAGTGTCTCAGTATAAAGTTGTATTAAAGTTGATTCACCTATAAATAGAACGGAGGGAGTAGTAGCCCGTAGCGGCCGTGGAGGACGGTCGATCGATCAGGGCCACACATAAAAAGCTGGCATGCAAGCAAAGAGACTGGAACGTATGTACGTCCACAGGCATCCAAATTGGTCTATATTTATGGAACTAGTGCATTCGTGACGTGCTGTTGGTCATGCATGCATTAGGTCAATTTTTCTTCTATCCCGCGTTGATTTACCTCGCACAGCTGAACTAACAGCGACAAGAAAATTATTAAAAGGGCACCTCTTTCACACTATTATTTTTGTTCCTGGTAGAGTAATTTGAAGAAAAAATGAGAGGAGCTTCTCTAACATAGTAACATGCACATTTATATTTTATAAAGGAATATTTTATGTAGTAATTCAAAATAAGTATGTAAATCATACACTAGCCCCTGCAATTGCACAGGTTATCGACTAGTCTATCTATATCTATACCTATATTAATTTTTGACTCCCTAGAGATTCCCACGTTAATTAGTAATTATGAGCCATTAATCTGATGGGACCGAGTTATTACGGTGTAGATCGACCCATATAATTCTCAGGTTAAATTTGGTTGATTGTGAAAAAAAACGCTTAAAGGCCCGTAATAAATTGCCGGTTGTAAAAATAGAATCCACCAAAGTCACGATCCTGTTACTTCTACGCCGTTTCTTCCCTTCCTTATCAATCCATTTAAAAAAGCAATTTCTATCTCTTTCTTCTCTACCTAATATTAAAGGACGGAGGCTTTCATAATTCTCCATACGTCACCTTTTTATATCCGTTGATTTTGTGTAAATCATAAAGATTAACGGCTGAGATTTAAAAGAAAAAAGATGTTTATCACACGTGTAAACATACCCAAAAAACCTTGAGAAAAAGCCTAGCGCTCATGCGATTAATTTCATCGTACGTGTCTGGCTTGGACATGTACAATCTTCTCTAGCTCTTATTCTAGCTCCCCGTGTACCCTCTTATAAATCAATCAAGTGCAAAGAGATGCCGCCGCCGCTGCCATGACCATCGCCGCATCCCCTCCTCACTGCAGGATGCCGACCCATAGGCGCTCGCCGCCCGGGCAACAACATCTTCGAGATCGACTCAGATAGTTATGATCATCGTCTGTCTCGATGGCCGGTCTACGTTTCACGGAGAAGATATTGTTGTTGTTCTTTGGTGTGAACGATTTTTGCTTGCTAGATGTCAGATCCGATGGGTGTTTTGTTTCTTAGTCAGACGGCCGCCGGCGGCGGCAGCTGAGAGATCCAGCATGTGACTGCAGCGGTGCGTCGAATTAATAAAAATCGGCCGCTCGACACCTTCCGTAATCGGAGAGCTGCGGTCAACGGGCTTATGCTCCATAGAAACGGAGCTGGGCACAAGATGATGGAGGAGCACAACGAGGTAGAGCCAGGGGTATGCGTCGGACGGTGGTGAAGGCTCTAGGGCGAGAGGCCGAGC
Organism: Thinopyrum elongatum; assembly: GCA_011799875.1. Classification (NCBI taxonomy): domain Eukaryota; kingdom Viridiplantae; phylum Streptophyta; class Magnoliopsida; order Poales; family Poaceae; genus Thinopyrum; species Thinopyrum elongatum. The sequence continues at coordinate 665,205,368 of CM022299.1, read as the reverse complement.
GGGAGGAAGAAGGAGAAAGATGCGACAAAGACAGAAGGGTTGAGGGCGGCAATCAGGAGGAACTCACCGTCGCGGATGTGGTACGTTGGGCAGTTGCTCGAGTAGACGTTATAGCCCGTCGTCCTAGCTTCTTGTTGTAATTACGCTAGCAAATACTACATTGGAAGCTGATGTGAATTGGCCGGCGGGGTGTTGTAATTAGTACGTGGAGGGGTGCAGCCTGGTCCGGCGCTGCCCCACGTTAGCAAGAGCGGCTGCTTCACGCGATGCAAGGGATCCAAGGCTCCGGCGCTGCCGACATCGCTTACGTTCTGCCTGCTCAACGTTCTATATCCAGAGATTGTCTTCGTGGTAGCAAACATCAATTTTTTTTGCAAAAAAAAACTATCATAATGTATATAGTCATACAAGATTCCATCATCAATAAAATTCTTATTGATAATGTCCAGGTATCTTGGATTGCTTATTAATTGTTATGTTTAGGTATCTTGAATGGCTTACAGATCTTAAAAACGATTTACCACGCTCCATTACTTTACAAGTAGCAAAACAATATTTAAATTACTCAAAAGTACCAAAGGACATTCTTGAAAGAAAATACATCTCAGATAGTAAACCTCCCGATCAATCTCCCTCCAAAAGCTAGGTCATGGCAATACTTCTCAAGGATTTGATTCGCGCTGACGTGATCACTTGATTCACTACATCTTCCTAGATCAAGATACATATTTGTTCACTTTGTTTACATTTTACCATACAAACTCTTTTCAAGCAATATTTTTTTTAATTTGTCTTTGTTGCAGAAGCCTACCTCGCTAGACTAAGTTTTTTTTTTCTCGATCCCGTTTTTTTTTCCGGTTTTGTATCTGCTCTGTGTAACATAGCAAATGCAATTTGACCTTGCTTTCAACATTTGAATTCAATTTTTTTGAAAAAAAATTCAAACGGTAACAATATTTTTTAGAGGCCACCAGAATTTCTGATAACCTGCCGGTCACCAACGCATGACGAGTCAGACTTTGTGTCCACGGTGTCTCGGACACAACCCCTCGCTTTTCCCTATTGTATTATCAGGAGGATGGAGGGTCTTTGTCCAACACTCCTAATCTCACCGGACACGATTGGTGCTCTGCGACCCAAAGTGAAAGCACAAGTTTGTGCCGTGTTGAAATAGATGACGTTGGTCTGGGGGTGGGGCTGTTGACTATTGGGCCATACTTATTAGGCTAGGGTGGTGTGATATTATTTCTCTCCCGTTGCAACGCACTGGCATGTTTGCTAGTAAAAGAAAACATTCTTTATCTACTCCACGGTTACTTCCTCATCTTAAACTGAACCCAGGCTGACCCACGCACGTCTCCTCTTATTTATTGGTGGACGTCAATCATCTTTGCCTGGTGTGTAGGGAAAAGAAGACGATCGCCCTCCAGTGCCTGTACTTTTGCCATCGCGATATTCCATTAGCAACTACTGCGAATCTGTCGCTCAAGCTTCTCCTCCACTTTTCCATCAATTCCACTCAGCCATCGCCTCCTCCATGTTATCTCTCCACGTTATGAACAATCGGCGCTGCCGCCTTCTCCATTCAGATGATGCCCCTCTGCATGTTCATCTTGCCCCAGTTCCTGAGGGGAGTAGTACTATTAGTAGATGGAGATGACATGAAGGCTTGGTGTACCTGCAGCAAGGACGGGATTGGCCTAATGCCACCAACGTAATAAAGATTCTTATTTTGTCCTTGATTTGTTTGTCACTTTGTCTGTGACAGAGAATTTAGGTTCGAATTCTTCTGGTTTGGATCCCAAGTTGTTTTTCTCGCGTAGGCAAGTAATTTTTTCTGTCCAGACGATGCCACTCCCACGTTCTTCATGCCTCAGTTCATGCGAGGAGCAGCATGGTTCAGAAGATGGAGAAGAGATAAAGGCTCAGTGTACCTGCAGCAAAAACCAGATGGGCCTAATGCCTCCAAAGTAATAACTATACTTATTCTGTTCTTGATTTGTATGCGGGTGAGAGAAAAAATTAGGTTGGAACTTATTCTGGTTTGAACACCAAGTTTTTTTCTCACATAGAGAAGTAATTTTTGAGGTAAATATTACCATGTCTGCTTAGAATCGATAGTTGCTCATATTATAGTCAAAAGCAGAGAAGCACAATGGTGGATTGTCGCTTGAGAAGTTGTGCATATGTCGGCAAGGCCTCAAGGGCGCAGAGAAAGGTTCTCTTCCATATTCTTTAATTCCTTTCACTTGCCATATTTGTTTCACGGGAATGTTAATATAGCACATGATTTTCCCTTTTGAAGCTCTTTGATTGCCTATGAGCATTACCTGAAACTTCTATTTCTGAAAGTTTTTTCTGTTATTGGGAATTTGGAGCCGCCTGACCTATATGTGTTCATGAGTTCTCGGACGCCATCGGCAGCGTGTGGGCATGCACACTGGCCTCCAGGTTGCTGCAAACGCCACGCCGGCTCTACGAGTTCGATCTCTGACTTCTGGTGGCCACCGGGAGTGGCCGGCGTGTTCACAAACCATGCCAGGATGTGAAGTACCTTCGTTTGTACGTGGATCAGTTCGGCATGCTGGAGCGCATAAAATTAACATTCTGTTGCAAAGGAGTACACCGGCATCGGTAAGAACGATGTTTTTTAACTTAACCGAGGAGGAGGTTGCTGTAGGCCGGTGACGACTCGGCGTTCCAGACAGGACACAGCGAGTGGCAGATCCCTTGAAAACCCTCACTGTTTTTTTGTGTGATGGAATTGACTACCACATGCATTGCAACCTGATAGGCTGACATAAACAGCGACCCACATGCTGCATAATTAGTTGAGGCAAGGACGAGACACAATACTGGAAGGAAAAATATTGCATGGCAAGACATAGATGGTGAGAATCAATGAATTGATTGATCATGTTAATAGGGAAATATCTGAAAGTATGTCACTTGGATTTTTTGTAACAGGCCCCAGGCCGGCTATCATTGAAGAAATATATGGTTGTACTGCCCACTAGAGAAGTCAATATTATATCGTCAATATTTCTGCTCTTAACTTGATCCATAAAATCTAGCAGCTCGAGCTTATTTCAGCCAATGGTTGTCTTGGAACTTAGATACACGCAGGAAATAGAGTTAGCTTTCACTGATAATGCATAATGGAAGTTCTAGCTACACTAAATGTACAATTGCAGAATCTCCCCTACTAAACTCAAGATGTGTAAAAATAATTTGTATCGTGCAGTGATTACTTATTTCTTTTGAGTTAAATGAGTGGCTATGGATGACACTCAATAATATTTTCTTTTAAGTTAAATGAGTTGCAAATTTAAAGCGTTCTAAGCTGTGTGTGATATGAACACCTAAAGCTCTTTGACTAGCTCCCGTGATCTGTGAGTTTTCATACTATTTATCAGAAAATCTCCTTTTAGTCCTGTAGGATTATCACATGTATTCTTTTGCATTTGACTTCATGTGGCAAAATGATTTTGTGTGTGTGTGAGATATAGTGACGATTATCATCTACATGGGGAGAATTGTTTCTAGCAAAAGCGTGATCCAAATTGCTAGACATATTTTAGCAGTAATGGTCTTTCATAATTTTTCCATATTTTATATATCTTAGTATATGCAAAATTTAAATTCATACAAATAAGATGGTACAGAACTCATGGGTAAAGACTAAGAATGGAAAATGACCAAATTTTGCATCGACAAATTGTATGTCAAGCAAATTTTGGAATGAAAATCATATACATAGTTAAATAAAACACTTGCTAATACAAGGTAAAATTATATTATTCGAAGTGTCCATTGAATGGACCCAACTCATAGTAACTCAAGTGAAAAAATAATTTATCATATTATTCCAAAAGTCTTTCCACGTCTTCCCTCTTCCTGAAAGACAAAACCTGGAAATCACCGTTTTGTCATTTCTGTATAGCTCACATGTTTACTTATTTCATCACCAAACTTTACACATGTAATATACATCCAAATGATCAAGAGTTCTTTGGATTTTTTAAAGTGTAAATGTGAATTTTAAATTATTCAAAATAAGGTCCTCTAATACACTGGGGATCCAAAAATCAACTGTATATCAGATAAGCATCCAAGAGTTATAACAAAGCTCGAGGACATGGAGAAGTAGGTAAATAAATGCACTATCAATCAGTCAATTAAAAAATGTATTCTTTTTAGTTCACTGGTACTGGCATAAATAATATGATAGAATGAGATTTTAACAAAAACTTCATTGTGAAATTATGTTTGGTGAAGTTTCAAAAGAAATCAATTTTCCCTAATAAACACTATTATTTTTGTTCCTGGTAGAGTAATTTGAAGAAAAAATGAGAGGAGCTTCTCTAACATAGTAACATGCACATTTATATTTTATAAAGGAATATTTTATGTAGTAATTCAAAATAAGTAAGTAAATCATACACTAGCCCGTGCAATTGCATGGGTTATCGACTAGTATTTACTAATTAGAAGCACAAATGAAGCCTCCACGTTAATCCTCAAAAGAACAGAAATTTAACCTTGGGATATAAATTGTATGGCTAGGATTAAATAAGGAATAATGGAAAAAAAATTAAAAACGCTGGAGTCCTAGAATATAAGGAATCGTGGAACTTTTCTTTTTGATACGATAGTCCAAGAGATGACATCCTTCACGTACCAAAAAAGGATTCCTGCGCTTTCATGTACTAATAAAGGATTATCATCACCCGTGTCCAGCCATTCAATAAAACACACACCCACGTCCATGTTTCAATAAAAATCAAAAGTACATCTGGCTATACGTACAGAAAAAGGAGTCCTTAACACCCACGTCCCAAGTTCGTTCAAAAACAAAAAAAGACATCTATCATGTATAGTAAAAAAGGATTCCTCAACATGCACTCCAGCCATTTAAAAAAACAAACAACACCTACAATTCCTATTCAAAAAAAAAAAACACACCTGGCTATCGGTTATGTATCTCTGTAGTGTGTACCAGCCCCTGTCTAATGTTCTGCATCTTCCAATCAAAACAAAACAAAAACATACTTTTTTTTCTCTGGTGCACAAGTTCTGAACGCCACAAGTCATTGGTGCAAGATGGAGAAGTCATGTGCCCGCCCATGTCTGCCTCTACACGACTTCTCTGTGCCATGCTGATCTTGCACGTCCGTGGCAGATGTCGCAAATATTTTTGCAACCCTAACATTTGCAGGTGCCGGGCTGCTAAATGGTCGTCCGCCAACCTTAACATGGCTTTGGCCGTATCTGTATCACTTTGAATGAAGGCACGGAATATACTAACAATTATTGTATACTCCGATACTAATCGCAAATGTTGTGTAGTCAAATATTGTATTTTTAGATAATTTTTGTTATACGAAAATAAAATAAATTTATCCATTATATTGCGCACAACTTAATGTGTGTATAGGATTCGAGACGTGGGGCTTGAAAATATGAATTGTATGACTTACGGTAGCTTCATACATACACTTTCTTAACCCTATATCTTTTCTCTATAATATAATGATATGCCATTATATATAGTACTCTGACAGTGTACTTAAGTTTTAAAATCATCTTTGATTTTCTGTATGTGCTTCTAGAGTTGTGCGGCATCGACTAATCATTGGAGGAAAAATGCTACTGTGGAGTAGCAATAGAGTGTGAGATGGTGAGTTCCAACTGCGAAAATTGTTGCACCATGCCATGTGCTTTTTTCTGTTGAAATCATCTTCATGCCATCTTAAATCATGATGCTTGAAATATAAGTTTGCCCCATGCTTGCATGTATGTATATGGACAACGCATATGCTTACCCAACATTCATGGATGTACTAATTTTTGCTATTACATGGTTTATCTACTGCACAATGAAATATTATCAATAAAAGGAGGTATTCTTAATATATCGTTAATATTTACATTTTTTGCGTAGTTGATTATGATGATTTGAAACACTGAGAAAAGTTGTAGCATCGAGGCACACAATTCAATCATGAATGAACTAAAGGTGTGTAAGATTTCATCGTATTAATTGGTTCCTAAAAATCAATTTTTTTTTATGTTTCTAATGATCATCGTAAAAAGTATGTTCCCAAGTTTATTTCCTATTTTTTAATACTTGGAGATATCGGTGAAAATTGAATTATTTGAAAATTTCGTTGTTGTTGTTGTTGTTGTTGTTGTTGTTGTTGTTGTTGTTGTTGTTGTTTGTTGCTTTTATTTTTTTATCCTGGAACAACTTTTGTGTTCGAGATTTGGATTAGGATGAATTGGAACTTAACATGCAGCTAAAATAACTGACAGTACATGTAACAAGTTAGAGTCACTGAAACTTTATATCCAGACGGTTTATGGAGAAGTTACAGGTTATGAAACTTAAAATGAACGTAATACTTGTTTTTTTATTTGTATAGCTGCATACATAGTCATGTTGAAATAATTCTGATAAACGAATGTTTCGACTAGATTGAATTATAATATAGTAGTAATTCGATATTATTAATCATGTTTATGTATTTAAAATTCTTTTGTTATTTCACATATTGTTTGAGATATTAACTTTGTGAACATGCGAGTTTATGACTCAGAACATTGTGAACAAAATCAGTTGTCGCATATTTATTCATGTAGAAAACATCGAATTAGGTTACGAGGTCACGAATTAGATCTTAAAGAACTGTATTGAAAAACTTAAACTGTAAATAAGAATAGTACTACAGTGAAAGTTGACCACTAAATTGACCTGAATTACTCAGACTAAACAATAAAAACTGAACTACTTGTTTCACTAGTATAAACACAAAGATAACAAATATCTTGGGTCCATGAGAACTTCATCCCTAAATAAGATTGTGCATCACCAATCCAAGGGGTGAACGAGGATTCAGCCAGGTGGTTAGACCCATTATACCTCTCTATAAAGAGGAGACAAGTTATATAACCGCATTACGTCCCTGCCTAGTTCTAACATGAGAGATCTTCATGCCTAAATTTTAATACTTACATGAATCATGCCTAAATTCTATTCTTCTTCTTTTAATGAAAACAGGGCATAGTGGACGACTCATGTAGCAAAGCATAGATGATCAGGCAATAGGCTTGGCACCCAGCTTCTTCTAGATGGTTGTCGATGAAAACACCGACGCTTGTTTCGTTGCCATGTCGACGAGGAGGGCTTAGAGGTCGGTTTCCAACACAACTCTCCGGGGCGCCCACTAGGGACCCCTTGGACACCATCCTCTGCAGCTAGCTCTATACACGTCTGAAACCTTTCATCATATTAAATGAATACCACTGGGGTTCATCTGGCTATTATGTAGTAAACTATAAAAATGATACTAGTTTATAACTAGAATTTCATAGAAGTGGTCTTGTATTACGGCTAATGTTGTAAATTAGATTTCAAGATCTCTCTAGGTAGATACCCATGGCAAGACACGCGGTAATTTCGGGGAGTAAAATTGGCACTAGACTATGTAGTAAATCACACCGAGAGTTCATAATCCCGGGTAATAACTTACTATGAACAAAAGCCTCAGCCTCCTACGTCTGTTGGAGTTGAGCCTACATCTTGGTAATCATGTCCTATCGGTCCCTTTCACAATGGAGCCAGAACAGTCTGGTACTATGTGCATGTTTGGCGGTTTCTAACTCCAGAGTGAGGATGTGAAAATCATTGCTCTTGATTTCTTGCTTTGCCGCTGGAACTTGAGTTGCAACCAAAAGATGGCTATATAGACCATTTGATGAATCATGATTAAGGTACTCGCTGATTGCCAGAGTTGGGGGGGGGGGGGGGGGGGGGGGGGGGGGCATAAAGGTTGTATGGTAGTTTACTTACTTCCATTTTATTTTACTTATTAGATTGTATATTAGCATATCGATGAATATATATGTTAAATTTTATTAGCCATATATTGATGTTTCATCTCTATAGGTTTTCATTTTCTTTTACTTATTCATGTTAAATACCTTAACGCGGTAGTGATGCATTTTTATAATTAGATTTGATGATATGTTGTTACTCTTGTTGGTGGTTTGGTACTCCAATTTGGAAGTATTATTTTACTGAAAAGTAATCTAAGAACTAAGATAGAAGGGTGAGAAGGGGAAGATAATCCTCAATCTGAAGTGTAAATAGTTCATTTGGTTGTTAGAACAAATTCCCCATGTTATACCAACATTTGTAAATCACGGGAACATCATATGTGGGTTCCTCCTGATGTGTCCGTTTCCCAAGCAAAGTCACCATTTTTGTTCACCTTAGTTATCTACTTCTGAAACGTTCACATGAGTTAGATTGCCTTGTATGAGAACATATGAGATATTTCATAGTTCATATTCTCTGCCTGGTATTTAGCATCACAGGGACATTGGGTTTTATTTGTGGTACAGGGTGTCAAGTTGGTACAAGTTAATGTACTTCTATAGGATTTCAGCATGGGTATACCACACCCCTTGTCTCATTGCATTGAGCTGTAAATGTCGTGGCCTACGTTTATTGTGATCAAACAATGGGCTCACCTTCAATGACTGTAGCATTAGCAAAGCTATGGTACTGCACTACCCTGGCAGTTGTACAATATCCACCAATGTTGTTCCATACCACATCTAGTATTGATCAAATACCTTTGTTCGTGTGGTGCAAACATTTGTATCGGCAATTCTTCTGTTTTGTTATCGCAGTCATAGAGTGGGAATTTGGCAGAAAACTAAGTTCTTTTTAATTGTGAAGATTACACATTGACAACATTGGTCATCATAGATATCTCTATTCAACTATCATAAATAATACCCAGTCATACAGTTTTGAATGTGGATTGCAATAGTTGGTGTTCAAGTCTAGATCTTGGACATGTAAATGTAATTAGTATGGTAGAAACATTGCCATGCATTATTGTTTTAAACCTGACAAGCAAGTCTTATTGGTATGTGTGGGGTGTGAAAAATGACTTGACCATTTATACTCCTTGCCTTCAACTTTTGGTAAGACTGATCCAAGAGCATACATTTCCCTAGCTCCTGCGAAATTATTGGCCTCGAGTATTCTGATGTAGAAGTTGTAGGATTACGTGATAAATGTTTTTTTTCGCAGAGTAATCACAGTTCACTACAATAGAACAGTTCACATAATATATGCTCTTGATTTAGTCGATGTGTCCAATGTTTGACCTTGAAACTATGATGTCCAATCTAAATTTGCAATCTCGTCTCAGGGATCAAGTACATGAGGGCCACAGTTCAACGACTCCTTTGGAAGAGCCCTTCCAACGATCGGTAGTCACATATCACTAATAGAAAATCGAGCATTAGAAGCGAGCCCCGGAAGCGGTTATGTCCCCATGTGACAAAGCCCCCATAATAATCAATCGGCGGCGGTTATTTCTGTGGTCGAAGCAGTTGATAATTTGAAACCGCCTGTAGTAATTGGTGGAGGTGGTTGGAAATTTGAAACCTGCTGCAAACGGGAAGTACTCGAGGCAGTTTTGTAGGTGGAACTGCCTGCGGGATTCCATCATCTATGTATTCGGCTCAGCCCAGGTTCCACACCCCGTAGCCTCACATCACGAGATGTAGATTTGGTGCTGGTGGACCTCACCGTGTTGTGTTGACATGGTGCAAGGTATAATTTTTGTCACATATAATCCACTTTTAATCGTTTTAATATATGGTTGAAGTTGAATTTTAGGATGTGTGCATGCCTTAGGAGGTAGTCGCTCGTCATGGATCGACGCAAATATTCCTTTTCGTGTTTCGTGCAAATCGACGTGGTCGAGCTTGGCCGATCACTTTAGGCGGTGTAGATGTATGAACACCGGCCATCGTTGATGCCCTTGACTCGTGGGACATGTCGGTCCATCCAGCACAGAGGTCTATGGATACTAAGACACTGTAGCCATGAATTTTCGTTACAAATAGATAGTGGTTGTGGATTTTTCTTTTCGCGAGAAAACTTTCGATCTATTCATTTTTAATCATGGTTGTACAAAGAACACAAAAAATAACAAAAAATACATCTAGATTCATAGACCATGTAGCGACGACTGAAGCGAGCCGAAGGTGCATCGCCGTCATTGCTTCTCTCTCATTAGAGCCGAGCAAAACTTGTTGCAGTGTATTGTCGAGAAGTTGTTATGCTAAGGCCTCGTAAAACCAATGCACCGTAACTGCAAATAGTGATTGAGTGAGGGCGTCTACTTGCTATCGTAGTGCCAGCCACACTGCACGGCGCAAGACGACACTGGCTGGTGATCCGGCCGGCGCATGCATGCCTGGAGTCGACCTTTGTTTGTTTGCCTGTTTGACCCTTCTCTTGATGGCTACTGCTACCTTTTGGTATGCGCGCAACAACTTGTGACGCGTTTGGTAGGCTGCATTAGGCCGGGCCAGGCCTGTGCGGGCAGAATTTGGGCCATTTTGTTGGTTGGGTCGCATGCAATTCATGGCCCGCACGAATATCAAAGTAGGCATGGGCTTGGCTCTGGAGGAACGGCCGAATCGACCGTTTTTGCGAGCCAGGCTCGCTCGAGCCACGCGTGGCGAGCGCCTGCACACGTGGGGAAGCGCGGGAGACTACTCGATGGCTCATGACTACCCACGCCCCCTCCCGTCACCTGCCTCACCTTTTCACACCCACTCCCTCTCTCTCACCTCACCGCTCGTTGGGTTTCTCCCATGGCAACGCCGCCATCTCGCCACGCCCCACCCACTCCGGTCATCGCCGGCAGCAATCCCATCCAAGAGAGGTGGGTTGCCGGCCTCTTCGCAGCCAGAGTAGATCTGGCGGCGGCACTGCGAGCTCCCTCCCCTTTCTGCACCATGCCGCCGCCCCGGGCCAATGCAGCACCGGCGCCGGTCGCTCCGCCTCCGCCACCGGAGCCGGTGGTCCTCTCCATCGGCTCAAACCTGGCGGGGATCCAATACCCACCGGCACCGTCCTTTGCATGCCTCTCTTATGGGGGTATTTTTACCCCCATACGAGGGTTTTCTTCTCTGCGTCCGGTGCAAGGGGAGGGGAGCTCCAGGACGTCTGCGTCTTCTTCGAGCCGGCGTAGGATGAGGTGCACGGCCGCGACCCTTAGAATGGCCGGGTCCTCTTCATCGGCGGTGCCAGCACCCCTGTTCCCGTCAGGTTTTTCGCCATGGCGGCGTACGCTACACCGGCAACCCCCACTGTAAGCTCTCAAATCTCCCTTTGCTTCGTACTTAGGGTTCTTAGGGTAGTTCTAAGTGTGTTAGATTAGATTAAGGACGGTACATTAGACTAGATTCAATCCGATTCGATCTGATTCGACCGGATTCCACAGTTTTGGGGATGAACCAGAGTGCATACGTACTTAGTTCATCCCACATGGCTAGATTGTTCATAATGCAGTGTTAGTTTGCCTCGTTTTAGTGGCACATTGTTATTTTCTACTACCACATTGTTAGTTCTTAGTGCTGTTACTAGTGTATATGCTACTGTTCTGCATGCTGATGTTAGTTCTTACTGCTGTTAGTTCTTACTGCTGTTAGTAGTGTATATGCTACTATTCTTGCTGCTGTTTTTAGTTCTTAGTGCTCCTCTTGCTCTTGTTGCTAGGGTACGTGAGTGTATGTGGCATGCAAGTAGGACATAGCTGAATGCAAAATATAGTAGTTGCAAGTAGGACATGTGAGTGGTGGCTTCATCTGATCAGTGTTAGCACTGATAACTATAAGCACTGATCAGGGTAGCACTGATCATGTGTTAGTAGTGATCATTGTAAGCTGTGTTCAGTGAGCATAGATGATGTCCTACTTGTTAGCTTGATCATGTGTCATATGTTGCTAACTGATGTCCATCTTGCTGACAAGATAATGAAGACGGAATGGGACAGAGCCAGCGGTGGTGAGCAGGTCATCGCAGGCGCAGAGGAGGCGGAGGACCTGATCCCCACCAACAGGCGGCTGAAGAGGGTGGTGCTCCGTGGCAGGGTGGAGTACATGAGGATGCCGCTGGGCACTGGCAGGAGACCGAGGACCGGCCACGAGGAGGGTGCACGGGAACCTATTAGGTTCTACATGGAGATCGCTGACCAGGAGGATATCGCCATGCTCATCATCCCGCATAAATTCAGGCCGGTGATGATGCAACGACTGGTCAGTGGCCCTCTCTTGATAACCCACAAGTATAGGGGATCACACCAGTTTTCGAGGGTAGAGTATTCAACCCAAATTTATTGATTCGACACAAGGGGAGCCAAAGAATATTTGTAAGTATTAGAAGTTGAGTTGTCAATTCAAACACACCTGGAGATTAAATATTTGCAGCAAAGTGATCAATAGCACAGTAATATGATAGCAGTGGTAATAGTAGTAGTAACAGTAATAATGATAGCAATAGTTTCGTAGCAGTTGTAACAATAACAGCAACAGTAGTAACTTAGCAAGGACAATATGTGAAAAGCTCGTAGGCATTGGATCGGTGATTTCGTTGGATGATATTCATCATATAAAAATCATAATCTAGGGCGACACAGAACTAGCTCCAGTTCATAAATATAATGTAGGCATGTATTCCGTAAATAGTCATACGTGCTTATGGAAAAGAACTTGCATGACATCTTTTGTCCTACCCTCCCGTGGCAGCGAGGTCCATAAGGAAACTAAGGGATATTAAGGCCTTCTTTTAATAGATAGCCGGAACAAAGCATTAACACATAGTGAATACATAAACTCCTCAAATTACGGTAATCACCGGAAAGAATCCCAATTATTATCACCTTGTAGTATGCGGATCATAACACGTAATAGGTGCGCACAACTTTCAAGATCGGATCAAGAACATAGAAATGATGGTGAAAACATAAACGGTTCAGATCTGAAATCATGGCACTCGGGCCCTTGTGACAAGCATTAAGCATAACAAAGTCATAGCAACATCAATCTCAGAACATAGTGGATACTAGGGATCAAGCCCTAACAAAACTAACTCGATTACATGATGAATCCCATCCAACCCCTCACCGTCCAGCAAGCCTACGAAGTAATTACTCACTCCTGGTGGGGAGCATCATGGAATTGGTGATGAAGTAGGGTTGATGATGACGAAGACCGAAGATTCCCCTCTCCGGAGCCCCAAACGGGCTCCAAATCTGGCCTCCCGTTGAAGAACAGGAGGTGGCGGCGACTCCGTATCGTGAAACGCGATGAAAATTCCTCTCCTACTTTTTCTACAAAAATAGTATTTTATAGAGTTGGAATTAGGGTCAGCGGAGCCTCATGGGCTCCACTACACAACAGGGTCCCCCAGAGAGGGGTGGCGCGCCCTGGTGCCTTTTGGGCAACTGGGCCCCCTTCCAGTGGGTCTTGGTTCCAGTAATTTTTATTTATTCCCAAATAAGTCTCCAAAATGTTTCGTCCAATTCCGAGAACTTTTATTTCTGCACAAAAACAACACCATGGTAGTTCTGCTGAAAACAACGTTAGTCCGGGTTAGTTTCATTCAAATCATGCAAATTAGAGTTCAAAACAAAAGCAAAAGTGTTTGGAAAAGTAGATACGATGGAGACGTATCAACTCCCCCAAGCTTAACTCATTGCTTGTCCTCAAGCAATTCAATTGACAAACTGAAAGTGACAAAGCAAAACTTTTACGAACTCTTTTTTTCTTGTTTACATATATATGCTTAAAGAGCACCCAGATTTTCAGCAAAGATCATAACTAACCTTGTTGATGATAACTCTTAAAGATTATGTTTACTCATATCAATGGCATAATCAACTAGCACTACTGGAATCAGAGAATTTGCCGTCTGTCAGTTCTTTGCCGTCAGCTCGCGAACGGCAAAGAGGGTCTTTGCCGTCAGCTCACAAAAAGCAGACGACAAAGAATTGGCTGACAGCAAAGATCCTATTTGCCATCAGCCATTTCTTTGCCGTCTGCTGGCGGACGGCAAATAATCTTTGCCATTCGCTAGCAGACGGCAAAGAGGTGGGTGGGGTCCAGTGGAGGCCCAAGCCCTAATGGCCCACCAGCCCCACCTCTTTCCCATCCGCTAGCGGATGGCAAAGAATCTTTGCCGTCTGCCAGCAGACGGCAAAGAATTAAGTATGTAACAGCCGTTGCCCCCGCCTCCTCTCTCTCTCTGTTCTCTCTATCCCTAATCCCCGCCGCTGCCGTTCCGGCCACCGCGCCCCCCGACCCCCCACCGCCCCCCTGCCTCGTCCCTCTTCCACCCTCACTCTGGCCACCGCCCCCCCGACCCCCACCCCCGACCGCCACCTCACCGTTCGCCTGCCCCTTGCCACTAGTTCTTTCCGGCATCTCCTCCCCCCAACTCCTCCGCCTCCTCTCCTATCGCTCCCTGTCTCCCCTCTTTCCTTGCCCCCTCCTGATGCCCCACCGCCCCGGCCACCCTGCCGCCCGGCCTCCCCGACGACCCGCCACCCCGACCCGCCGGCGTCGGCCTCCTCCACCTCCCAGATGACCCACAAGTATAGGGGATCAATCATAGTCCTTTCGATAAGTAAGAGTGTCAAACCCAACGAGGAGCAGAAGGAAATGACAAGCGGTTTTCAGCAAGGTAATGTCTGCAAGCACTGAAATTATAAGTAACGAGTAGTTTGATAGCAACATAATTTGTAACGAGCAAGTAATGGTAATAGTAACAAAAGTGCAGCAAGGTAGCCCAATCCTTTTGAGGCAAAGGACAGTCCAAAACGGTCTCTTATGGTAAGCAAAGCGTTCTTGAGGGTACACAGGAATTTCATCTAGTCACTTTCATCATGTTGGTTTGATTTGTGTTCGCTACTTTGATAATTTGATATGTGGGCGGACCGGTGCTTAGGTGCTGTTCTTACTTGAACAAAACCTCCTACTTATGATTAACCCCCTCGCAAGCATCCGCAACTACGATAAAAGTATTAAGAAAAAATCTAACCATAGCATTAAACTTTTGGATCCAAATCAGCCCCTTACGGAATAGCGCATAAACTAGGGTTTAAGCTTCTGTCTCTCTAGCAACCCATCATCTAATAACTACCCCACAATGCATTCCCTTAGGCCCAAATATGGTGAAGTGTCATGTAGTCTACGTTCACATGACACCACTAAGGGAATCACAACACACATATTATCAAAATATTGAAACACATATCAAGTTCACTTGATTACTTGCAACATGATTTCTCCCATGACCTCAAGAACAAAAGTAACTACTCACAAGTGATAAACATGTTCATGATCAGAGGGGTATTAAATAGCATAATGGATCTGAACATATAATCTTCCACCAAATAAACCATATAGTGATCAACTACAAGATGTAATCAACACTACTAGTCACCCACAGGTACCAATCTGAGGTTCCGGTACAAAGATTGAACACAAGAGATGAACTAGGGTTTGAGAGGAGATGGTGCTGGTGAAGATGTTGATGAAGATTGGCCTCCCCAAGATGAGAGGGTTGTTGGTGATGATGATTATGATGATTTCCCCCTCCGGGAGGGAAGTTCCCCCGGCGGAATCGCTCCGCCGGAGGGCAAAAGTGCTCCTGCCCAAGTTCCACCTCGAGACAGCGGCGCTCCATCCCAAAAATCCTCTCCTCATTTTTTCTAGGTCAAAATGACTTATATACCAGAAGATGGGCACCGGAGGTGGGCCGAGGAGGGCACAACCCACCAGGGCGTGCCTGGGCTCCCTGGCGCGCCCAGGTGGGTTGTGCCCACCTAGTGGGCCCCCTCTGGTAGTTATTCACTCCAATAATTTTTATTTATTCCAAAAAATTCCTCGTGAAGTTTCAGCTCATTTGGAGTTGTGCAGAATAGGTAGCCTGACGTAGCATTTTCAGGTCCAGATTTCCAGCTACCGGAATTCTCCCTCTTTGTGTGAATCTTGCATATTATGAGAGAAAAGGCATTAGAATTACTCCAAAAAGCATTATTATGCATAAAAACATTATAAATAACAGTAGGTAAACATGATGCAAAATGGACGTATCACTCCCCTCTTTTTTTTTCCTGTTTAGTTTAGTTTAGATTTAGTTTCGTTTTTTTCTCTGTTTTTTTAGGTTTAGGTTTAGATCCATAGGTAGGTATGGTGGACTGTCAAAACAAGATTTGGGTTTAAGGGTTTTTGGATGCACAAGTAGTATCTCTACTTGGTACGGAATTTTTGGCTAGCAAAGATAGGGGCAAGCACCACATGTTAAAGGATCTATGACAATATAACTTCTATGTGAATATGAATAAACATAAATCATTATGTTGTCTTCCTTGTCCAACGTCAACAATTTTGGCATATAATATTTGTTGGGGGCTCACAATCATAAAAGATGTCCAGGATAGTGTATTTGCATGTGAATCTTCTCTTCCATTATTAACTCTTTCATGAATTGCATCATTGACCAATGCTATGTTTGTCAATCTCCAATAAAATTTTCTACTTATACTCTTCCTTATGTGGTGTCATTACTTACCATAAGATTAGCATATGATCTTTTTCATTTATTTCCTTTCTTTTTGTTGAAACATGAAAGTAAAGAAAGCAAAACTCAAACTAAACTTTATTATATATCTCGCACACGATTACAAGGATAGATCACTAAGCAAACTCTCAAAAAGAAAGGATCAAACTAAACTTTTATTCATCTAAAGCAAAAGATAGCTATGGATCGAACTAAGAAAAGTAAAGGCAAAAGATAGTGGAGGTGATACGATGCCGGGGCACCTCCCCCAAGCTTGGCACGAGCCAAGGGGGGTGCCCATACCCGATACTCAATTTTCTTTTGGTGATGATGTGGTAGCGATCTTGTCTTCGGGTTTCCATGGCAGAGGCTCACCATCATAAGAGGAGGAGTGAGTTTCTCGGGTCCTGCAACTGGCAGCCAAACTCATACCTTTAAACCTTGCCTCATATTCAAAGACTTGGTTTTGAAGATCGTAGATCTGGCTCTGGAGGAAGTTGATTTTCTCGTTGAAGGAGAAGACGATGTCCTTCATGGACTTGCCATCCACCTTGAGATCATGGGTGTAATCCACGATCATGAGGTGATTGGCATTGAGTCCACGTTCCACCATTCCCTTGCACCGGAAGACTTCCTGCTCCATAGCTTCAAGCCTCGCCTCCACAGATCCAGTCCCCTTGGGGCCTTGCACATCGCGGATGTGGAGCACCCCCTCACGCATCTGGATAGCTTGAGGGTGCTGCATCACCTCCCGCAAATATGGGTTGATGATGTTCTCAAAGATATTGTCCTTGGAGGAGCTTGAAGCGGCCATGGTGGACTAGATCTGTCAGAAAACAGTAAGGAAAAGAAAATAGGAGATTTCTCCGCGATACGGAGGTCAATAGGTTCGGGGGGTATATAAAGATTTTTTTTATCTTGGGAAACAAGCAAACGGAAGAAAAACGGAGTCCGGAAGGTACCCGAGGTGGGCACAACCCACCTGGGTGCGCCTGGCAAGCCAGGTGCACCCTGGTGTCTTGTGCCCACCAGGGGTGCCTTCCTGGTTGTTTCTTATTTTCCTAATTTTTGTTATATTCCAAAACAGACAGAAAATATTTTTGCAGATTTTTCGGAGTCCGTTTACTTACCGTATCACGTACCTCCTTTTTTTCACGATTCTGGAGTGTTCCGGAAGGTTTCTTTTATGTGTTCTTCCGGTGTCATAGTTTGGATAATATTGCTTTCAACATTAATGGGCGTACCTGAGATATAATGTTTTATTCATTGCCCATTAACAACCTTCGGGTTAGTACCTTCGGCATTATTTATTTTGATAGCTCCAGATCGATAAACCTCCGCGATAACATAGGGTCCTTCCCATTTGGAGAGGAGTTTTCCTGCAAAGAATCTGAAACGAGAGTTGTACAAAAGAACATATTCTCCAACTTTGAACTCATGCTTTTGGAGTCTTTTATCATGCCATCTTTTAACTTTTTCTTTAAATAACTTGGCATTTTCATAAGCTTGGGTTCTCCATTCATCTAGTGAGCTAATATCAAATAACCTCTTCTCACCAGCAAGTTTGAAATCATAGTTGAGTTCTTTAATTGCCCAATAAGCTTTATGTTCTAACTCAAGAGGCAATTGACAAGCTTTTCCATAAACCATTTTATAAGGAGACATACCCATAGGATTTTTATATGCTGTTCTATAAGCCCAAAGTGCATCATATAATTTCTTAGACTAATTCTTTCGGGACCTATTGACAGTCTTTTGTAAAATTAATTTTATTTCTCTATTGATAAGTTCAACTTGACCACTAGACTGAGGATGATAGGGTGATGCAATTCTATGGTTAACACCATACTTGGCAAGCATTTTACGGAAAGCACCATGAATAAAGTGTGAACCACCATCAGTCATTAAATATCTAGGGACTCCAAACCTTGGGAAAATAACTTCTTTAAGCATTTTAATAGAGGTGTTGTGATCAGCACTACTAGTTGGAATAGCTTCTACCCACTTAGTAACATAATCAACAGCAACCAAAATATGAGTATACCCATTAGAGGAAGGAAAAGGTCCCATGTAATCAAATCCCCAAACATAAAATGGTTCAACAGCAAGTGAATAATTCATAGGCATTTCTTGACGCATACCGATATTACCTATTCTTTAACATTCATCACAAGATAAGACGAACTTACGAGCATCCTTGAAGAGAGTAGGCCAATAAAATCCAGATTGCAGTACCTTGTGAGCAGTTCTGTCTCCCGCATGATGTCCTCCATAAGCTTCGGAGTGACATTTCCGTAGGATTTGTCCCTGTTCATGCTCAGGTACACAACGTCTAATAATACCATCTACTCCTTCTTTATAAAGATGTAGGTCATCCCAAAAGTAATGTCTTAAATCATAGAAGAATTTTTTCTTTTGTTGGTATGTAAAGCTAGGGGGTATGTATTTAACAACAATGTAATTAGCATAGTCAGCATACCAAGGAGTACTATTAGAAACATTTATTGCAGCTAATTGTTCATCAGGAAAACTATCATTAATAGGTTGTGGGTCATCAAGAATATTTTCAAGCCTAGACAAGTTATCAGCCACGGGGTTCTCCGCTCCTTTTCTATCAATGATATACAAATCAAATTCTTGTAGCAAGAGAACCCATCGAATAAGCCTAGGTTTGGCATCTTTCTTTTCCATAAGATACTTTATTGCAGCATGATCGATGTGAACAATTACTTTTGAATCTACAATATAAGATCTAAATTTATCAAAAGCAAACACCACTGCTAGAAATTCTTTATCAGTAGTAGCATAATTTCTTTGTGCACTGTCTAGAGTTTTACTTGCGTAGTGAATAACATTCAGTTTCTTATCAACAGATTGTCCTAGAACAACACCAACAGCATAATCACTAGCATCACACATAATTTCAAAAGGCAAGTTCCAATCAGGTGGTTGAACAATAGGTGCAGAAATTAAGGCTTTCTTGAGTGTTTCGAAGGCTTCTAAACAATCATCATAAAAAACAAAAGGAATATCCTTTGGCAAAAGATTTGTAAGAGGCCTAGAAATTTTAGAGAAGTCTTTGATAAATCTCCTATAGAAACCAGCATGACCAAGGAAACTACGAATACCTTTGATATCTTTAGGACATGGCATTTTCTCAATTGCATCAACCTTAGCTTTGTCCACCTCAATACGTCTTTCTGAAATTTTATGGCCCAAAACAATACCTTCGTTAACCATAAAGTGGCACTTCTCCCAATTCAAGACAAGATTTGTTTGTTCACATCTCTGCAAAACTCGATCAAGATTGCGTAAACAATCATCAAAAGACTTCCCATAAACAGAAAAGTCATCCATGAAAACCTCAACAATCTTTTCACAAAAGTCAGAGAATATAGCAGTCATACATCTTTGAAAGGTAGCAGGTGCATTGCATAAACCAAAAGGCATATGTCTATAAGCATAAGTTCCGAAAGGACAAGTAAAAGTGGTCTTTTCTTGATCAGGTTGAGAAACAGGTATTTGTGAAAAACCAGAATTTCCGTCAAGGAAGCAAAAATGTGTGTGCTTAGAAAATCTTTCTAGCATTTGATCAATAAAAGGCAGAGGGTAATGATCTTTTCTAGTTGCTTTGTTTAATTTTCTAAAATCAATTACCATTCTATAGCCTATAACAATTCTTTGTGGAATAAGTTCATTCTTATCATTAGGAACAACAGTAATACCTTATTTCTTAGGGACACAATGGACAGGACTTACCCATCTACTATCAGCTATAGGATAGATTATACCTGCTTCCAGAAGTTTTAATATTTCCGTTCTTACCACTTCTTTCATCTTCGGATTTAACTAATGTTGGTGATCAACAACGGGTTTAGCATCAGGTTCCACATTAATCTTGTGCTGACATAGAGTGGGACTGATGCCCTTAAGATCATCAAGAGTATATCCAATAGCAGCTCAGTGTTTCCTTAGAACTTTCATTAATCTTTCTTCTTCATGTTCTGAAAGGTTAGCACTAATAATAACAGGATAAATCTTTTTCTCATCGAGATAAGCATATTTCAAAGTGTTAGGTAACTATTTTAATTCAAACACAGGATCACCTTTAGGTGGAGGAGGAACTCCTAGAGTTTCAATAGGCAAATTGTGCTTAAGCAGAGGTTGTTGTTCGAACAAGATTCTATCTATTTCATTTCTTTCATGCATATGCAAATCATTTTCATGGTCTAGCAGATATTGTTCTAAAGGATCAGTAGGAGGTACATTAATAGAAGCAAGACCAATAATTTCATCCTTACTAGGCAATTCTTTTTTGTGAGGTTTTCTACTAAACTTGGAAAAATTGAACTCATGAGACTCATCTCCAAAGCTAACACCGACAGTTTGTTTCTCACAATCTATTTTAGCATTAACGGTGTTCAAGAAAGGTCTACCAAAGATAATGGGACAAAAGTCATCCTGTGGGGAACCAAGAACAAGAAAATCAGTATGGTATTTTATTTTCCCCCACAAGACTTCAACATCTCTAACAATCCAAGGGGTGTGATGGTGTCTCTATTAGCAAGTTTAATAGTAACATCTATGTCTTCTATTTCAGCGGGTGCTATATCATTCATAATTTCTTGATATAAGGTAAAAGGAATAGCACTCACGCTAGCACCTATGTCGCATAAACCATGATAACAGTGATCTCCTATTTTAACTGAGACAACGGGCATGCCAACAACGGGTCTATGTTTATCTTTCCCATCGGGTTTGGCAATTCTAGCAGCTTCACGAACGAAGTAAATAACATGCCCATCTATATTTTCAACCAGGAGATCCTTAACCATAGCAACACTAGGTTCTACCTTGATTTGTTTAGCTGGTTTAGGTGTTCTAATATAACTTTTATTGACCACAGTTGAAACTTTAGCATGTTCCATCATCCTAACAGGGAAAGGTGGTTTTTCAATGTAAGCAGTAGGAACAACTGGATCAACATTATAAATAATAGTTTCATCTTTAGCTATTACCAGTTCTTTAATTTCTTCTTTAATAGGTGGGTGATATTTAAACCACTTCACCCTAGGGAGATCAACATGAGTAGCAAAAGATTCACAAAAGGAGGCTACTATCTCAGAGTCAAGTCCATATTTAGTGCTAAACTTTTGAAAAGCATCGGTATTCATAAAAGATTTAACACAATCAAACTTAAGCTTAGTACCGGACTCTTTACCTTCATCGAGTTCCCAATCTTCAGAGTTGCGTTTAATTCTTTCTAAAAGATCCCATCGGAATTCAATAGTCTTCTTCATAAAGGAACCAGTACAAGAAGTATCAAGCATGGATCAATCATTATGAGAAAGCCGAGCATAAAAATTCTGAATAATAATTTCTCTTGAGAGCTCATGATTGGGGCATGAATATAACATTGACTTAAGCCTCCCCCAAGCTAGAGCGATACTTTCTCCTTCACGAGGCCAAAAATTATATATGTAATTCTGATCAAGATGAACTAGATGCATAGGATAATTTTTTTGGTGAAGCTCCAATTTCAATCGATTCCAATTCCAAGATCCAAAATCATCGGATAGCCTATACCATGCCAATGCTTTTCCCTTCAAAGATAAAGGGAAAACCTTCTTCTTAGCTTCATCTCCGGGTAAACCTGCAAGCTTAAATAATACACAAATTTCCTCCACATATATCAAGTGCATATCAGGATGTTCTGTTCCATCTCCTGCATAAGGATTAGCTAGCAGTTGTTCTATCATACCCGAAGGAATTTCATATTCAGTATTTTCAGTAGGTGCATTGGGTTGAGGGGCAACTAATTGTGGTTCCGATCGAGGTGAAGATACCCCGAACAAACCCCTCAAAGGATTGTTTTCCATAGTAACAATTGACAATAAATTTCAGCACGTAGTAATAATTTTTCCTTACCGATTTCCACTTACCAAGAGCGCTTCACTCCCCGGCAACAGTGCCAGAAAAGAGCCTTGATGACCCACAAGTATAGGGGATCAATCGTAGTCCTTTCGATAAGTAAGAGTGTCGAACAGAACGAGGAGCAGAAGGAAATGACACGCGGTTTTCAGCAAGGTAATGTCTGCAAGCATTGAAATTATAAGTAACGAGTAGTTTGATAGCAAGATAATTTGTAACGAGCAAGTAACGGTAATAGTAAAAAAAGTACAGCAAGGTAGCCCAATCCTTTTGAGGCAAAGGACAGGCCAAAACGGTCTCTTTTGATAAGCAAAGCGTTCTTGAGGGTACACGGGAATTTCATCTAGTCACTTTCATCATGTTGGTTTGATTTGTGTTCGCTACGTTGATAATTTGATATGTGGGTGGACCAGTGCTTAGGTGCTGTTCTTACTTGAACAAACCTCCAACTTATGATTAACCCCCTCGCAAGCATCCACAACTATGAGAAAAGTATTAAGAATATATCTAACCATAGCATTAAACTTTTGGATCCAAATCAGCCCCTTACGGAATAGCGCATAAACTAGGGTTTAAGCTTCTGTCACTCTAGCAACCCATCATCTAATAAATACTCCACAATGCATTCCCTTAGGCCCAAATATGGTGAAGTGTCATGTAGTCGACGTTCACATGACACCACTAAGGGAATCACAACACACATATTATCAAAATATCGAACATATATCAAGTTCACTTGATTACTTGCAACATGATTTCTCCCGTGACCTCAAGAACAAAAGTAACTACTCACAAGTGATAAACATGTTCATGATCAGAGGGGTATTAAATAGCATAATGGATCCGAACATATAATCTTCCACCAAATAAACCATATAGTGATCAACTACAAGATGTAAGCAACACTACTAGTCACCCACAGGTACCAATCTGAGGTTCTGGTACAAAGATTGAACACAAGAGATGAACTAGGGTTTGAGAGGAGATGGTGCTGGTGAAGATGTTGATGAAGATTGGCCTCCCCAAGATGAGAGGGTTGTTGGTGATGATGATGACGATGATTTCCCCCTTCGGGAGGGAAGTTCCCCCGGCGGAATCGCTCCACCGAAGGGAAAAAGTGCTCCTGCCCAAGTTCCGCCTCGAGACGGCGGCGCTCCGTCTCGAAAGTCCTCTCCTCATTGTTTTCTAGGTCAAAATGACTTATATACCAGAAGATGGGCACCAGAGGTGGGTCGAGGAGGGCACAACCCACCAGGGCGCGCCTAGGCTCCCTGGCGCGCCCAGGTGGGTTGTGCCCACCTGGTGGGCCCCCTCTGGTAGTTATTCACTCCAATAATTTTTATTTATTATAGAAAAATTCCTCATGAAGTTTCAGCTCATTTGGAGTTGTGCAGAATAGGTAGCCTGACGTAGCTTTTTCAGGTCCAAATTTCCAGCTGCCGGAATTCTCCCTCTTTGTGTGAACCTTGCATATTATGAGAGAAAAGGCATTAGAATTACTCCAAAAAGCAATATTATGCATAAAAACATTATAAATAACAGTAGGTAAACATGATGCAAAATGGACGTATCACTCCCCTCTCTTTTTTTCTGTTTAGTTTAGTTTAGATTTAGTTTTGGTTTTTTTCTCTGTTTTGTAGGTTTAGGTTTAGATTTAGTTTAGTTTATGTTTAGTTTAGGTATTTTTCTATTTTTTAGGTTTAGCCGGTTTTATGTATTTCATTTTTATGGATTAGAGTTAGTTATCAAGAAAAGAGAAAATAATGAAAAGAGAAGAAGAAGATAAGAAGACGAAGAAGAAGAAGAAGAAGAAGAAAAGACATAGCGCGAAGAATCAGTAAAGAAGACTCTTCCTCCTCCCCTCCTCCTCCTCTCCTCATCCTCCTCCTCTTCGTCCTTCCCTCCTCTTCTTCTTCTTCCTCCTCCCTCTCCTCTCTCCTCCTCCTCCTCCTCCTCCTCCTCCTCCTCCTCACCTCCTCCTCCTCGCCTCCCCCCCCTCCTCCCTCCTCCCTCCCCTCCTCCTCCTCCGCCTCCTCCTCCGCCCTCCTCCTCCTCCTCCCCCTCCCTCCTCCTCCGATGAGTTAGTGTTGTTCATTCGGCGCCTGGTCGATGATCGCCGGTCTCCAAGAATGTGGTGAGTCGGGCAGAGGTCGAGCATCGCCGTCGCCGTTTAGAAGGTTCGAGGGGCGAGGGGTCGAGTGTCTAGGGGTTGGTCGAGGATCTTCCGTTCCGAGTGCTGCCGACTGGTGTCGTAGCTTAAGATGAGGACGTCCCCGAGCTGAAGGTCATGAGCGTGGGCGAACTGCTTCTATCCGTGCACAAAACGGATGGAAGCAGTTCGCCCCGTTGATGACCTTTAGCTCGGGCACGTCCCCATCTTAAGCTATGACACAGCCGCCACCATGCTCACAGTGAAGGTGTTCGACAGCCCCGCCGAGGGATCGAGGGTCGTGGGTCGAGGATAGCCAGGTGTCAGGGGTGAGTGGGTCGTCGTGGGGTCGCCGGGGTCGAGGTCAGGATTGCCGAGGGGTCAGGGTTCGAGGGTTGTCGAGGGTCGAGTTACCGAGGGGTCGAGGGTCGCCGAGGGGTGGAGTGGTCAGGGGAGAGGGTCGAGGGGTCGAGGGCAAGGTCTTTCCGGTCCGATTGCTGACCGACTGGTGTCGTCACTTAAGATGAGGACGCCCCCGAGCTGAATGTCATGAGCGTGGGCGAACTGCTTCCATCCGTTCTCAACGGATGAAGCATTTTCGCCCACGCTGATGACCTTAGCTCGGGCACATCCATATCTTAAGCTCGACAACGCAAGTGTTGAAACTTGAAACACCCAAACTGACTCATGACAAAAATCAAAGCGTAGAAAGAGAAAACCAAGATGAAACAATATGTAGTGAGAGGTTATGCAACTAGGATGATATTTTGTAACAACTTTTTTAACGAATTTAGAGGATGATGGTGAAGAACTCGAAAGCCATTGGTGTCTTTCGACTTCTTCGCCATCACCCTCTCCAATTCATTAAAAAAGCTGGTACAGAAAACATCCTAGTTGCACAACCTCTTAGTATGTACTATTTCATCTTTCATTTCTCTTTCTACGCCCCTGATTTTTGTCAGTTTGGTTGTTTGAAGTTTGAAAACTTGGCTTTTAATCCTAATCGCCTAGGGGTCGAGTGTCCGCCGAGGGTTCGAGGGTCGCCGTGGGGGTCGAAACCTCTTCTTCTTCTTCTTTCTTCTTTTCTTCTTCTTCTTCTTCTTCTCTCTTCTTTCTTCTCTTCTTCTTCTCTTCTTCTCTTCTTCTTCTTCTTCTTCTTCTTCTTCTCTATCTTCTTCTTCTTCTATCTTCTTCTTTTTCTTCTTTTCTTCTTCTTCTCTTCTTTCTTTCTTTTCTTCTTCTTCTTTCTTCTCTTCTTCTTTTTTCTTCTTCTTGTCTTGTCTTCTTTCTTCTTCTTCTTTCTTCTTCTTCTTCTTCTTCTTTCTTCTTCCAAATATGACCTAAGTTAGCTCTAATATGCTTAGCTTAGTTCCCTTTCCCCTAGGTTAGCTCGATAATGACCTACACTAGCTAACTTTTGATTATCCAAATGGGCCAAAAAAAAATGCGGCATACTCATGCCTTATTTCACACCCAC